>OX632360.1:40398558-41111753 GCA_951751655.1 Ophion costatus | reverse complement strand
CCACATTTATACTTTTATACCCTTGAAGATTGGTAACCTTCGGCAAGAGAGAACGAGCTCGAGGGAGCTGTGTTTAAAATGACATGTTTTCTTTTACGATAAATGTTAAAACGAATGACGACGTATGAATTCGAAAAGCTCATATACATATATATTTCTTATTATGATGAAATAGAATCAGTTTCACGACGCTAGTTACTTGAATAAAGAATAGAAAAATGAAAAACCACATGTGTCGTCTTACACCGACGTCTGGTATGTCAACTTATCCATAAGTGAATGCAGGTTTTGTTTATTTGGTGGATAAAAACTTTGGAGTTAGAATATCCATTGTGTAAGTATTTGTGAAGTACCATGACCCTACATTATGAATAAATTAGTATGTAAATAATAATTTACTAATGAGTTAGTAAATTAGCTAATAAATCAGTACGTTTTACTAATAAATCAGTAAATTTACTAACAAATCGGTAAATTTACAAACAAATCAGTACATTTACTAACAAATTACTAATTTTACCGACAAATCAGTAAGTCTAATATTACATTAGTGAGTTAGAAATAAATTAGTATTATAATAAATTAGTTCATCTAGAAAAAATCTTACCCGACTTAGGTATTTTCAGCACCAGATTATAACGTGGTAATTACTACGTAAAAGCACGCGTCCACTGACGACTATACTAGATTCCCCTACTAGCAACACCCATTCGTCGACCATAAAACGTCATTACTCGTATAGCGCAAATTTTTCAAAGATTTTGAGGGTGCGTCATTTTATCTGACTATGTCACCTTGAGCACAACTCTCCTGTACCTTGATACCATTTGAATCATTCGTATTGAGAACGATTCTACGATGTCGTTCCCATACTGAAAAACTATAGAGATTTAGCATGAACTTCCGGCAATATTTTCCATCACGTACGTTTTTTTTTCCACCAATCCTCGAAACTTTTGTAAAACCGAATTTTCGTTTTTCGCGAAAGGGTAATATGCGTGAATTTCCATATCGGAAAATCCAATTTTCCGTGATACGAATTCGATACTTTACGTGGTTCGGTCTGCACCCGTTTTTGCGGAATCCTCGATTATGGAAAACTTTACTTCGTTATTCGTGTACGTAGATTCGCTCCGAAACGATTTGTTCGGTCCGAGGTACAAACTTTTTTAGCCGAATGGCGAGGAATTACATACGGATCTAGTCGGCTTATAATTTCTTCTGGTCACTGAAAAACTCTTTGCATTAAAATTAATGTGCCTCGGAATTTACGTTGAAAAATTGTAGCCGATAAATCAGAAAGTTATTGCTCTGCTATATCCATGATTCCCGTGACAGATTGGCCACCTAAAATATCTCCCCAAGTATCGACATTTGACGAAAGGAATAAATGTCATGTGCTTTTCTCATTTACGCTTAATATCAATTTCTCTTTCATTTTTGCAGGTCTCACAATCACTCGGAGACCAAGCTAGATGCATCTTTGTTCCCTCTACAATTATAGGTCATAAAAAATGGGGCTTTGTATTTAGAAAAATGGACCGATCTTTCAGAAAATGGACGATGCTGAAAGCTGCTGAGAATAAAAGAGAGTCGGCCAAAATGTCCTTCAAACCACATTCTCACCGAGACATTCTCTCCATAGTGATATTGGATACGACAAATCAATGCTGTAAAAAAAACAATTTAAATCTATTAATAGACTCAAACTGTGGGCAAATCTGTACCCGTATTTTTTAATTTCTGAAAAAAAAACAGCGAAGTATGCTAAAATTGCTAAAGAATCTTAAATAATTCTAAAAATGTTTAAAGGAATTTGTAATGAATTTTTTTTAAATACAATTTTTTTTTTAAATACTAAAATAAATTATAGCGCGCACGAAAATTGCCGAAAAAATGTATAATCGGAATTCTAAAAAAACCAAAGGTTCTAGAAAAAAAATCTAAAAATCCAAAAAATTCTAGGAAAAATCTGAAAACCCAAAAAATTCTAGAAAAAAATCTAAAAATCCAAAAATTTCTAGAAAAAAATCTAAAAATCCAAAAAAATTCTAGAAAAAATCTAAAAACCCAAAAAATTCTAGAAAAAAATCTAAAAATCCAAAAATTTCTAGAAAACAAATCTAAAAAATCTCAAAATAAAAAAAATCTCAGAAATACCAAAATGTCTAGAAAACGAATACTAAAATAAATGATACCGGACACGAAAATTGCATTACAAACTGTGTGCGGCCAACATTTTTTTTTCTTTACCTTTCAAACCTTTTTTAAATTAACATTAATATAAAAAAAAACATTGTACAAAATCGTCGTCAGAATACCAATTCTTTTCAGTGCTCCAAAAATTTGTAAATAATTCGATAATGTTTGCCCAAAATTTGCTAAAACGAAAAACGAAAAAAAGCTGTACAAAAGATATCGTAAATGCTGAGGGAATTCGTATCCCGAAGTACACTCGAAAAATCAGACACACGAACCTAACATCGCTTCGAAAATGGTAAAAAAAAAAAAACGGTCTCATTGCCCATGCCACCCGATCTAAAAATCAAGTTTGCTGGGAGAGAAAAAGCCATCTCGAGTTTCTCATTTCCTGCGCCCTTCGACGCGACCAACCACTCGCATCGTTTTCTCAGCTATAACGCAACCGGAAGGACGAGAACGGTGTAAAAAAAAGCCGACGGCGACCATCGAGGTTTTACTGTCGGAGGCATTATTATACTTGGTCTCCGTGGCACAATCGAGGAGGGAGTCCCTTCGCTTCCAGGACTCTCAGACGCTGTGAGCCTGGGAGGCACAGGAATGACAATAAAGGGGGAAAGGAGAAAGGGAGACTGGAGAAGAAGGGTGTTATGACGGCTTGTTAAATGGGTAAGACCAAGAGTGCTGTCCCCGATATACGTATGTACGTCGATACCGGCGGAGCAAAAGGGCGCATCTAGGGCGACTTGACGCCTTCAATTGTGGGGGGTTGCAGCCGAGTATGGATGACCCGATGTCCATATACAGGGTGTCCAGTTATAAATGGATCACCCTACAACCGCCCATAGGTCAAATCATGGCCTACCACATGCTGGAATTTCACTTCGGTAAAAGTCACACCCAGTTTCCAGATTTTTGGCTGTATGGTTATTCTTTGAAAAAAAACGTCTGCTTTTCGTTTTTCGCATGTTATTTCTAAAAATGATATGAATCGACAATAACTGAGCAACTTTTTTAAGCAATTGTCACGATATGCATAGTAAATTTTTTTAGACCGCAGGCTACCAAATTGTTCGAATTGGTTGGTTTGACAATTCCCCACACGATCTTTTTTCATAAAGTTTCCTTAAGGATGTTGAGTCCCTATGAAACATGTTAATGTTAATTGTTCAATAAATAGCTTCTTAATCGTCATGAAATTTGTACACGAACTCCTGGATACTTCATGTAAAAACATACCAAATTTTTAGAATTCTATCATCATTACTTCAACCTCCTTAAGGGTTGAAATAAAAAATGATAAGAAAATTCTGAAAATTTGGTATGTTTTTGTATGAAGTATATAAGAGGTCGTGTTTAAATTTAACGACGATTGGGAAGCTCGTTATTAAAAAATTTACATTTTGTTAAGAACAATTTGTAAAAGAAATAACAAAAATTATCAATAAACTTCGTTTTGTTTCCGTTGCTTTCAGTATATTGTAGATATTACAAAATTGAGAGGTCAAAAAATAACGTATTGCAAAGTTACATCAGTTTCCATAAGACAACATTTAATTTGTGAATGTTAATTGTTCAATAACGAACTTCCCAATTGTCGTGAAATTTTTACATGACTTCTGAAATACTTCATACAAAAAGGTACCAAATTTTCAGAATTTTATAATTCTGAATTATATAATAAAATTATATAAGATATTATATAAAATATAAAATATAAAATAAAATAAAATAATAAAAAAATTTATAAAATATAAAATATAATATATAAGATAGATAAAATATAAGAGATATATAATATATAAAATATAAGATATATAGATATATAAGATAATAAAATTGTATAATTATATATAAAAATTATAAAGAATTATATAATAAAATTCTGAAAATTTGGTACGCTTTTGTATGAAGTATTTCAGAAGTCGTGTAAAAACTTAACGACAATTGAATTATTGTTATTGAATAATTAATATTCGTTATTGAATAATTAATAATCGTTATTGAATAATCGTTATTGAATAATTAATATTGCTCGTTATTGAATAATTAATATTGAATCGTTATTGAATAATTAATATTCACAAATTAAATGTTGTCTTATGGAAACTGATGTAACTTTGCAATAAGTTTTTTTTTGACCTCTCAATTTTGTAATATCTACAATATACTAAAAGCAACGGAAACAAAACGAAGTTTATTGATAAATTGTTTTTTATTTCTTTCAAAAATTGTTCTTAACAAAATGTTAATTTGTTAACAACGAGCTTCCTAATCGTCGTGAAATTTTAACACGACCTCTTAAATACCTCATACAAAAACATACCAAATTTTCAGAATTTTCTTATCATTTTTTATTTCAACCCCTTAGGGGGTTGAAGTAATGATGATAGAATTCCGAAAAATTGGTATCTTTTTACATGAAGTATTCAGGAGGTCGTGTAAAAATTTCATGACGATTAAGAAGCGATTTATTGAACAATTAACATTAACATGTTTCATAGGGACTCAACATCCTTAAGGATGTTATGTCCAAAATTGAAAAAGGTGATAAATTTTTTAAATTTGATAGGTCATTATGTAAAACATTTGAAAGATTGTGTAAAAATTCCACGGTCATTAGGAAGCTGGCTACGGAGAAATTAGAATGCACAAATTGCACGCAGCCTTATGGAAACTAAAGTAATTTTGCAATTCCATTAGCAAATAGCAAACTTTGCTATCTGTTTTCAAGAAATAGAAGAAATATTCATGAATGATCGTTTTTTTAATTCAAACATATCGAAGACAAAAGTAGTTTTATGGTGCCAGAAACGACGTCGTCCGTTTTTTGTATTGTTGGCATCATTTTTTATAACAAAAAAAAATAATAATTGCAAAGTTGCTTCAGTTTCCATAAGGCTGCGTGTAATTTGTAAATTCTAATTTGTCAGTAGCCAGCTTCCTAATCGTCGTGAAATTTTTACACAACCTTTCAAATGTTTTACATAATGACCCATCAAATTTGTAAAATTTTATTACCATTTTCAATTTTGGACAATTTTGTGTGTGTGTGTGTGTGTGTGTGTGTGTGTGTGTGTGTGTGTGTGTGTGTGTGTGTGTGTGTGTGTGTGTGTGTGTGTGTGTGTGTGTGTGTGTGTGTGTGTGTGTGTGTGTGTGTGTGTGTGGGATGCACTGGATGCTCTAAAGAATGAGAGCAATGGACCTCAGCGGCAACCCCACGGGTGCTCTCACGTGGCGGATGAGTCGAGTCATTGTTCGGTCGTTGACGTTTCGTCTGTGCGTCCTCGCAGAAACGTTGGCGTCGCGTCGGTTGGCGACGCAAACCTGTGAATCATTTCTGTATCTCCACCCCTCAATACACATACATTTTTTTATTTTTTTTCGATCGCTCCTTCCGTCCCCTTTCTTTCCTGTCTTCCTCGTTTTTTATCCCTTTACGCATTGCCGTAAAAGCCTGATGAGATCTAGTGCGAATGGAAGGGAGTGAATTGTGGAGTCGTATTTATAGTGGCGATGGGAGTGAAGGCGCTTTTGGATAGGCGAGTAGTGATGGTAAGTCTACGATCATTGTTCACTTTGTGGTATATCCGACCATGACGAAATTGCCAAAATTGTGTTGGAATTTTGACGACATTGGCTTTTATATTTATGGATTCATTGGGCTTGAGGAGTTTGGGGACAATTGACGATTTGTTAGCATTTGATTGAGATTTATACCGTAAATTGTCTTTCGTATACTGGACGTTAAAAAACTTTTAACAAGTAAAAGAAGCCGAGTAGAAAAAATCGTCCTGAAAACTTGATTGCTTGTTTAAGCGTATAAAAAAATGCTGATTTAACTCAAAATATGTTTTAATGGAATTCCAACAATGGCTTTATTATATTTTTTAATGCAAGTGTACGAAAGTGTGAAATAAATTTTTACACACTTGTTAAACCTCAGAAATAATATTTTTTCAAATATTTTATTTTAATTTAAAAAATCATATTGTTATTATTGCCATTTGATTGAGATTTATACAGTAAATTCTTTGTCGTTTACTGAAGGCATCCTGAAAATTTCGAATCAATCGCCTATACCGTTTCTATTAAATTCACAAATTAAGATATTAAGCACATTTTTATTATTCGCCATAAGCATTACTCTCGAATTGGTTTCATTCGAATATCTTAATTGGACATATACGAAACTGCAAGAGCCACTCTGAAGATTTTGAACTGTGAGGGTGAATTTCACCCCTTAAATCTGTTTTTTTCGCCGATGAAAAAAAAAGTGTGTGTTAGATTTCGATGAAAAATAACATATCCAAAATTAAACGAAATCACTTTCCTTGACAGTACATTGTGACAGTTTCGTCTCCCTTGACATTATGACAACTAGGCATCTCCCTATGTCAAAAAAATTCTTGCTTCAATTCCAAAATGGCTAAATCTTTTGTCGTTATTGATAAGGCCTTTTTATTTCTTTCGTCGACATTCACACATTTTACTATTTTCTTACAGCAGTTTCAACGCTTTCCAACATCTACCTCGAAAGATATTTTTCAATTCGTTACGATGAGCTGTCACCTTAAAATAATTTTGCCCTGTCGTACGTACCGTCAATTAAGCAGTGGGCTAAATTGTAAAATCAGATCCTTTCGGGATCGCAATAAATATCATCCGCATATCGTCAATGCATCAATCAAGAAAACTTTAAAATAACCTCAAAATTGCTCTGCCAGAGCGAGCCACGGGCTTGGCAGATATGGTACGTTGCGATTCATAAAAGATCATGATCTACTTTTACCTGCAAAAACGCTAAATATTTCACTGGGAAATCTTTCAAGCTTCATGTACTCGAACGGTGGTGACTTAAAATGCAAATCCGCTGTTTAATTATTTCACGGCTTTAGCCATCTGAAGAATAAAGTTAAGAACTCTGCGTATGATCTTATCCGCAAATATTCCTTTATAAAAGAGATTTTTGTTCATTTCATGTAAAAACAGTTCCAATAAAGAATAAAAACGTTCAGCATGACTTTGGTCATTCTGTTTCGTTCCAAATCTTCACGAAAATGTGCTATAAATTTTAATTGCATATTAATCTTTGACAAAGTTGATTTTGGTTCGCTATTTAAATCAAAATAAATTATATACAAACGATGTAAAAATAAAATGAAATAAGTAAATTTTAAAAAATAAAATAAAAATGTAAGTAAACTGCAGAACGGTTGGAATCGAATTTGACAGAAATCGGTGATCAGAAAATATTCTCATTATCCGGAATTAAAAATTCTGTAAACACCTCAGAAGGTTGGAGTGGTCTAGTTGAGCCAAATTTATGCATTTTTTTTCAATGAACTTAATAGCTAAATGAGCTAAATAGCCAAAAAATATCACCCCTCCAACCGCATGGTATTGAAGTTTGCATCGTTGGAATGCAACGCAAATATTTTTTTGCTATTCCCCAATTTGTTGTTGGCACATTTTGGCTACGAAAATCACTGAAACATTTTTGAAGATCCTGCTTAGGGATCCATCATTTAAACTTTAAAAAAAAAGTTTAATGATCAAAAATGAAGAAATGAAAAAATTAAGAAATTTCGTTGCACTCTAACGATGCAAACTTCAACACCGTTCCAACTGGACGTAAAATTACATACATTAAACTATTTTTTGTCTCTGGTGTTGTGCAGTGAAAAATTTTGAAAAAATTTGTCAAGACTCAGTATAGTCTAGACAATAACATATATTTTTTTCGAATTAAGTATTGGACTGTGGCTAACACGCCAACCTCCTTAAACTGATAGTTCGAAATACATTGAGCTGCACTTTTTCACATGAGAAGAATATCATCGATATGAAAATATCGAATGAAAACATCTTACCGAAATATAATAATCAATATCCGACGATTTTTTTCCCATAAACGTACAATTTCAGAAAAAAAGTAATGCTTTTCAAAAAACTCACACATTATTTCTTCATCGCTTCAACTCACCTATAAACTTTTCTCTCCGACGATGTCATCCACGCAAACAACTTGTCAACGGGGGCTCGATCTCCTCAGCATACAATAATGAGGAAGAAATTTACAATGCTCCGACTCGCCTGACCTAGGAATTCAATTTGCCGTCGATACGAAAGAAAAACCTTGAAGTGATTGCATGCCACGTAAGTTGTATCCGTTAAATAATTGAATAATCAAACGAATAAAGATGGAAGTGTCTACTTCAACGTAAGGGGATTTATCTAGCACAGAGTGAATCATCATCCCTATTCCGTCCCTTGTGTCACGGTAGGGAGCGACGTGAGGGTTTTGGTGAGTTCGAGATAAACCAACAATGCTGCCTGGCGACACACTTAAGTTAATGCGTAGCGATAAAACAAAGTCTGCTGCTGCATGTAAGCACCTCGCAATCCCACTTTACGCCCTCAACAGCGAAGCTTTATACACACACACTTTCTGTACACGCACTCGTAAGTATGTATACAGGGTGTCCCAGAACTGAACGCGTTCCCTTAAATGGGGGGTCGGGGGTGAAATTCTGAGTCGATTGATATAAGCATGTGTGGGTCTCAGATCAACCCCTGAATTAATATTAATTTTTAAAGGCGGGCCAATCAGGTGCGCCCAATGAGCCGGTTCGTCGGGCGCACCTGATTGGCCCGCCTTTAAAAATTAATATTAATTCAGGGGTTGATCTGACACCCACACATGCTTATATCAATCGACTCAGAATTTCACCCCCAACCCCCCATTTAAGGGGACGGATTCAGTTCTGGGACACCCTGTATATGTATAGAGGATGGACTATTTAACGTGAACACCCAAATATCTCCGTTGCCTTTAAAGTGACGAAAAAAATGTCAGGAGGTAATTTGATTGGTTTGAACGGGCTGATACAGTGGTGAACAATTCATTTTTGTCAAGGTCATAATTTTTGCGTTTTCAAGGTCATCGTTGTTTTTTTTTCAAATGGGAAGATGTTTTTTTATTATAAAATCTATTTTGGGTTTGTTTGAGTTTCGTTGAGTTTATTTTGGTTTTGTTTAGGTTTGCTTGGTTCGTTTGGGTTTGTTTTCGTCTCTCTAAAGGCAACGGACATATTTGGGGTGGTCACGTTAAATGGTCCACCCTGTATATATACATATATACACTTACAGTATACATTATCGAGATCGCTTGCTGTGCTACTAAAAAAAATAGCGGAGACCGCTTGTCTCTCGCGGTCGGCTACCCCCTTGGATATATTCAAAGAACACCGAGAGATAAAAATATAGCTGACTATAAATGTATCACGGATACATTCGCGGTAGAACCAAGCGATATACCGATACGAAGAATTTTGCATATGGCGGACCGGAAGTATTCAGTGATCAATAGACGGCCATGTTTCGACCAACGTTCATTTCCGTCAAACAATATTTATTATTGTCTGGTTAAAGGGGGAGTTCATTTTAGGCGAGGAAAAAATGTGCTAATTTTCGTGATTTTTTTTTAAAGGGAAAATTAATGCACCATTTTCGAGACGTAGGGTATGTTTGATCACAACTTTTGGCTGTTACATGGTTTTTTTCATTTATCAATCTGCAAAAATGGCGAACGTATGGCATAGTCTTTTAGTGTGCATTTTTGAAACGTATGGGCCGTATAGCTAAAAAACTAATCGGCCGATTCTGATGAAGTTTAGTATAAATCTTTGTAACCTTATTGGCTGAAAGATAACTCTAGATATTTTTGACAATTAAAAAAAAAGTATTTTTTATTGCAACATGTGCCAAAAATTCAATTTTCGATATTTTTACTTGACTCTAGTTCTATGGGTGTCTTTTGAACTGTGCTAAGTTTTTATTTTTGTTTGAAATAATTCTGAGGGACTATCAAAATGTTAATAAATGTGTGGTGAGCCTTATAAAATAGTCTGTTTTAATGGTTCATTAGAGAAAAAAATCCCAACAAAAGCGAAAAAAATATCTGTCTTATGGGATGACCCCCTTAACGAAAGAAAAAAAATTTCATCGTTTTTTTTTCAGATTATTCAAGACCCGTTTAGAAGACCTCCGCCATTTTTAAAGACCAATAAAAAAAGACCATGTAAAAGCCAAAATTGATAATAAAAAATACCCTAAGTCTCAAAAACAGTAAAGAAATTTTTATTTTTGAAAACAAATCATGATAATCGGAATCTTTTTCCTCGCCTAATGGTATCCCAGCCTTAATAATGGGTTAGCGCTTACGACTTTTCGATAACGTGGAATAAAGTCCGCAGTAACGGTAGGAAAGCTGAGAATTTTTGTCTTGCGTTAAACTTAACGATAACAAATTTATCGATGCATTTCGCAAGTGTTTGAAAGATAGTGAGCGTTCGAGCTGGAATGTTTAGCTAGGAACTTCGGCGATCGGATCATCCACTTTTATCGGCCATTTTAGGGAGCCGAGTTAAAATTTGGGCATGGAAAGTAATTCGCTTACTTGCGCGTTAAGCTTCGGTTGAAATATTAAAAATATCTCTGGCATCCTGCCATTCGATAAGCGTGGCTGAACCGTGAATATTCAACGATGTGCAACGCTCATCTGCACTCCGAATTGAATTATCCCATGCTTTTTTTCGGCCTATTAAAGGCTGCCCGAAACAAGTGCTTCTGTAAAACTGAAAATGAATAATGGCCAAATTCCGATGTTTTTTTCGGGAAAACAGTTGATTAAAAAAAAGAATTTTTCAAAACACAAAGGTACGTGCCTTTTCTCAAAACACAAAGGCTTAAGAGCCTTTGAAAAAAATCACGAAAACATACAGAAAAACAGCAAAAACATGGTGGACACTCTCCAGCTTAAACGGTCCATCCGAAATTTGAAAACCAAACGGGTTATTCGAGTTAACAATAAATACGAGTCGTTGACGATCGTTGATTTTCTAAATCAATTTTTTTTAACAACATGGCGCCGAATTGAATCTCGAGCATACAAAATCTGGGGAAAAAATCGTCATTTTTACGTGACTATAAAAAAATGAAGATCGATTTTGAAAAAGTGAGATCGTCAACGACCTTTAAATGTATCTCATCGCATCTCCTGTAAATTTGGAAACAATTCATCAAGTGGTTCTCGAGATATCGTGTCCACCGACCTTGAAAAAAGTGTTTCGAGAAAAACGCGTTCAAAGTTTGAAGCCGACTGTTAGAAGCTCATTCGATTTTGGGAATATTTCAATGAACTTTTCAGGTGATATATAGCCAAAAGGTGATACTATCGAATTTTTATCCACCTAGGCAGATGTAGCCCGTTAAAATTAAGATCCTTGGCTGTAAAACTGTGCAATAAAAATTGTAGCTTCGAAATTTCAAGCTCATGCAGATCTCTGTGTGTATACTAAGATGTCAATCGAATTCGTTAACCGGCTAATTGAAGATCAAATGTCGTCTTGTTAAGGGGTTGGCCCCCCTTGCGATTTTGAAAAAATCGATTTTTTAATTGCATTTTTTTGAAGTATAAGTATCTGAGAATATGTCCTGAAAATTTCAAGTCGATCCGAACAAAATTGACTGAGATATGAGCGTTGAAAGAGAAGAATCCGTGAATTGAAGAACTGAAATTGAAACTTTAAACGCGTTTTTCTCAAAATGGCATTTCTGAAGTCGGTGACCAAGATTACTCGAACACTAATGAACCGATCTTCTTGAAATTTTGCAGGCTTATTTAATACATAAAAATGTAGTCTTTAATCGTTCGATTTTTTTTTTCGAAAAAAAATGGCCGTTTTATAGCCAAAAAACGGCTGTTTTTTTTCGTTAAAATCGAACCATTAACTTTGACTGTCCGCCATTTTGTGAAAAATGAATATTTTTTAAAATCCTTCGATTAAAGACTAGTTTATACTTATATTTGACTAAATCCATCCGCATTTTTTTTTCAGATGATCCACTTCGCCGCAATGTTGGTCACCGCAAACCGTGTATATAAAAACATTATTTCATTGCCGGCCATTTGCCACTAAACAATGTAATATTTTTCAATAAAAAAATTACCGAAAGTTCTTCAAGATGTGTTCTTTAAGATGGTATATTGATCGATTAAAAAAGTTTTGTAGTTTTCTTTAAAAAAATTCATGAAAAAGGCCTTTTTTTGCGCTACAAGTGGAGGTAACGCCTTAACCGGTCAATCAATAAATGTCAAACCGACTGACGAGTTTTTATGTTGCGTTACTTCTACACACTTCGAACACACGTCAAACACGTCTAGTTTTTCCAGTGTAGCCTTTGTGTTATGATACTTCCACGTACTTCGAACACACCCCCAACACGCCTAGTTTTTTCAGTGAAGCTGAACTCTCCAGCAAAGATTCAATTTTTCCCACCCATCCATTCACTTTTACGAATATTCCAACGAAATTTTCCATCGATGTAGCTAAAAGGTGATACCACCGAATAAAAGTGATCACAGACCCAGGAAGATGCAGCCCAATAAGGGGGTGCAATTTTTCAAGCACCCGTATCGGTTGATCAGCTGAATACTGTATCCATTCGATACGAGATCCTTTGGGTCGAACGTTTGAAAAACACGAGCAGCCAAATGATCCTCGGCGGTAAAACAATGTCGTTGCTTGCCAGATTCCATCAGCCCTTTTCGAAATACCCTCAAGAGCCTGCTAGTGGAGAAGGTAAGTGTTGGTATGGGTTACGATCGTGAGACCCGTTGATGTAAGACGGAGGTAAAGTTGTCCCATGGGTCGACGCGAGAGAGAAAGGAATTGTCCCCGGGTCAACCAGCAGCCATGGTCTCTTCTATCATCCTCTTTACTACTTCCTTCCTCTTCGGTGGTGTTCGCGATCGCTGCCCCAGATATATATATATAAGTATACGAGCCATGTACATCTATGTGTATACGTATATCCACCGACATTTTCCGAGCGTGAATCATCCCCTGGCTGCTCCGAAGGCAAGGGTGAGTCAAGGCTCAAGATAAACGGACAATTCGCTTCGGACCAAAATTCCACCAGCATCTCCACGAGTCAATATACGTCGAGAGTCAGAAAGCAAGAAAGACAATGGCTAAAAGGGAGAGAGAGAGAGAGAGAGAGAGAGAGAGGAGGGAAAGGGAAAGTTCTGGATGACGAAGGTTTGTTGGAGAATTTCCCCCCAGTGCCCCCCGCTGGCTGTAAGGGAGCGCAGCTCTGCATCCGACAACTTGATCGAATCGATTGGAAGTGGGAGAGAGACGAAGGGGGAGACTGAAAGAGGGATGAAAAAGGAAAAGTATAATATTTCATACCCATGGAATCGTAGGGGTTGTCGTATGAGGGTGAGGGCCACAGTCGGCTGGAGACTGTACTAGGGTGGACAACTTATTTGTACTCCAAAGGCATCTCCATCCTTCCAGCATTGGAAGGGGAGATCGTAAACGCAGTCCTTTCAACTAAGATACGTGCACGACTCCCCTGCATCCCCTTTATGGTCACCCCTTAAGTTCCACGCTCGTTCAAGCGTTTATCTTACTAATGTCATCGCCCTGTTTCTACGCACCACCCCCGTTTCGTACAAGCGGATACGTGCCACCAATACGTATGTGTCCATTTGATTTTTTTTTATTTATTTCGCAGATCTGCGATTGCCAGGCCGCGAGCGATTTTTGCTTTATTTTCGTATCGATATCGACGTTTTTTCAATATTTTTCACGTACCGGGATAATGCCTTTTCACTGTGTGACGATACGACGAGGGATGACGACGCGGAATCGGCGCCTCATCGTCTGACCGGCGGAGTTTTCTTTCAGCAACGCGGCGGAGCGGGCGGTGAAGAAAAAATTCACCCTCTTAAGAATGTATGGACGTTCGCTACCAAAAGTGAGCTTCGGTGAAAATTTTGAGTGCTTTGCGATAATATTGAAATCGAGGAAAAATTAACTGTGTTGAAGGTGCTAAGAACATTGGTTTTGAATAATAAGAATTACAAGAATTTATAAATAAATTGGACAAAAATTTCCGGTGAGCTTGATTTTTTGTGACATTTTGTGAAATTGTGACATTTTGTGACATTGTGACATTTTGTGACATTGTGATATTTTGTGATATTGTGACATTGTGACATTTTGTGACATTGTGATATTTTGTGACATTGTGACATTTTGTGAATTGTGACGTTGTGACATTTTGTGACATTGTAACATTTTGTGACATCGTGACATATTGTGACATTGTCACATTTTGTACATAGACATTAAATGAATTATATTTTTCGGAATACATATGATTTTTTAAAGAAATTTCTCTCTATTTCGAAAATCGCGTTTTTGGAATTCTTCAGAGGCTGTACCTATGACACTGTTCGTTCAATATCCCGAACACTCCTTGGATTTAATATGAAACATTGCTGCGCAAACATATTAAAAACTTGCGACTCTTCATCCACTTCTTTAAATTAAAAAAACTAAAATGAAAATAGAAAGAAAATTCTACAAAAATGCATTCAGAAAAATCTACGAGTACATTTTATAATTAAAAAAAAATAGTTGACCGGACATTTGTTAAACAATTTTTTTTCAACCATTTACTTATAACTTTTTTGCTTTATTATTACCGTAATTTAACGTTCTTAGCATCTTCAATATCCTTCATTTTTTAATTTTGATATCATCGCAAAGTATTCAAGATTCTGGGCGAAACTTACTTTTGGTAGGGAATGTACGGGCATTACATGCTTAAGAATACGCTGCGTAACGCGAACATTAGCGAGACTGCATGAATTATATGCAGTCGAATGAGGTCTCGATCTTCCGAGTGGAAAGAATCACGAATGTGCGAGGATTATGAAAGTTCGGAGGAGCCGGACTGGATGGCAACGAGCCATATCAAATGTTAGAGACAAGTCACGAATCTTGGGGTGAAATTTTCAAAATGTTGAATGGGCGATGAAAAACTCCTCACGGAGTATCGCCATCGACCGTGATCGTTCGCGAAGCAGAGCTTTCCGTGTCAAACGATGTGGCGTCGTAAATGGCAATGGAAGTTATAGTGGCGACTTCCATTAGGCGAGAAAAACATTTGTCGATTTTCATGATTTTTTTAAAGGAAACATACCTCCGCCATTTTTGAGACTTGGGGTATGTTTTATTACTACTTTTAGCTGTTACATAGTATTTTTTTAGCATTGGAAATGCTTTTAAAACTGGGATTAAATGCGTTTTTTTCGAAACGCTGTTTTTAAAGTCGGTGGACGTGATATCTCGAGAACCACTCGACGGATTGTTTCCAAACTTACAGGAGATACGACGAGAATCATTTGAAAGTCATTGACGATCACACTTTTTCAAAATCGATCTTCATTTTTTAATAATTACGTAAAAATTACGACTTTTTTCAAAAATGTATGTTCGAGTTTCAACTCTCCGCCACGTTGATAAAAAAAATCATTTAAAAAATTGACGATCGTCAACGACTCGTATTTATTATTAACTTGAATAACCCGCTTGGTTTTTACCTTCCATA
Source organism: Ophion costatus (assembly GCA_951751655.1). Lineage (NCBI taxonomy): Eukaryota > Metazoa > Arthropoda > Insecta > Hymenoptera > Ichneumonidae > Ophion > Ophion costatus. Next base: position 41,096,084 of record OX632360.1, on the reverse strand, counting down.
TGGACCGTTCAAGCTGGAGAGTGTCCACCGCCAGCGAAGAAAATATCATCTGCCAGCGGGCATGTTTTTGTTGTATTTCCATGATTTTTTTTAAAGGAAAGATACCTTCACCATTTTTGAGCCTTGAGGTATTTGTTATCACTACTTTGGGCTGTTACATAGTATTTTTTTAGAATTGAAAATGCTTTTAAAACGGGGATTAAACGCCTGTTTTCGATACGCCGTTTTTAAAATCGGTGGACATGATATTTCGAGAACCACTTAATGGATTATTTCCAAATTTACAGGAGATACGATGAGAAACATTTGAAAGTCATTGACGATCACACTTTTTCAAAATCAATCTTCATTTTTTAATAACTACGTAAAAATGACGACTTTTTTCAAAAATGTCGTATGTTCGAGTTTCAACTTTCCGCCATGTTGATAAAAAAGATCATTTTAAAAATCGACAATCGTCAACGACTCGTATTTATTGTTAACTTAAATAACCCGTTTGGTTTTTAGCTTCCATATGAACCGTTTGAGCTTGAGAGTGTCCACCGCTAGCGAAAAAAATGTCATCTGCCGGCGGGCATGTTTTTGTTGTATGTTTATGATTTTTTCTTAAAGGAAAGATACCTTCATCACTTTTGAGACTTAAGGTATGTGTTATCACTACTTTTGGCTGTTACATAGTATTTTTTTAGCATTGAAAATGCTTTTAAAACGGGGATTGAACGCGTTTTTTTCAAAACGCCGTTTTTAAAATCGGTGAACATGATATCTCGAGAACCACTTAATGGATTATTTCCAAATTTACAGGAGATACGATGAGAAACATTTGAAAGTCATTGACGATCCCACTTTTTCAAAATCGATCTTCATTTTTTAATAATTACGTAAAAATGACGACTTTTTAAAAAAATATTGTACGTTCGAGTTTCAACTCTCTGCCAGGTTGATAAAATTTTTTTTTGGAAATTCGCCGATCGTCAACGACTCGTATTTATTATTACGTTGAATAACCCGTTTGGTTGTTAACTTTCAGATGGACCGTTTAAGCTGGAGCGTGTCCACCGCCAGCGAAAAAAATGTCATCACACACCGGCGGCCATGTTATTGTTGTATTTTTCAGTTCTTTTTTTTCAAGGATTCTCAATATGTGTAACATTGTGTAAAAAAAAATGCGTTTCTTTTCGATCAACCGTTTTCCAGAAAAAAATCGTAATTCCGTCATTTTTCCGGCCCTCTAGTAGCCCCTTAATTTGCAACGAAGATTTTATAAAAGATTATCATTACTTATTGATTTTGCATCGAATTATAAACTTCGAAATATCAATTCGGGGCAAAAAGAAAAGTCGTCCGGCTACCGTTACAAATTGAATGTTAGCCCGGCCACTTTTTATTTCTCAAATTGACAACCGCAATAAATTCGATTCCATCGCGTTCCTGCATACGTTTTTATCGCGGAAAAAACTTTCTGCCCGTGTAGGATCGAACGTTGATGAAAAGTCCTATAAATCGTGCAGCCAGTGACGCATGAGTTCGCCGACAACGTATAACGTTGCGAGTCTGTGTGACCCAATCGGGCGCTATTGATACGCCTTGTTTTATAAACACGCGCCGTACGAGTCAAAAAAATTCCCCAAGGAAAAAAACCAAACTGCCTACTGGGCGTTAAAAAATCGAATTCCCCGGTGAACGCTTCCACGCCCCCCCCCCCCTCCCCCGATGATCTTATACCGAATGGTCGATCAGAAAAAGGCTCGTGAAGAATTGCGTTAAGGGTCTCCCTTCTTTTTCTCCTTCCTCATCGGAGCATGAATAAAACATATTTTCGTGAGGCGACACACCACAATGTTGAGACTTTTCACTGGAATGAAATGTTATCAGTGTAAAGAGCGACTGTTAGGAGAAAAAAAATCGAGTCTAGTAGCACGTTTAAGGGGGGATTGTCTTTTTTTCGCAAAATTTACCGCTTTTTGGGAATTTTTTTGTGAAGAAAGTATACAACGGAAAACTTGTGAAACTTGGCATATAGTTTTATTGATCTGTTTACTACATACAAAAAAAATTTTAAACAATTTCATCAAAAAATCCGCCTCCCACCCCCCTCGACGCGCGATGGTCCTTTTTTGATGGTGTGCACGATTACAGCCTTCACGTTCATCCTGCAACAAAAACCCAAAAAGCATTTTACTTTAGACACATATAGCTATCGTTTGATGAAGCAAAAAAGCAATACGTTTAATAGTTTTTTATTTATAACAAAAAATCGATCAATTTTTTTCGAAAAATCGATACTTCAAGTTCAAAACGTCACCAAATCGTCAATTTTTTTTTTCCCTTCATCGAACGATAGCTATATGTGTCTAAAGTAAAATGCTTTTTGGGTTTTTGTTGCAGGATGAACGTGAAGGCTGTAATCGTGCACACCATCAAAAAAGGACCATCGCGCGTCGAGGGGGGTGGGAGGCGGATTTTTTGATGAAATTGTTTAAAAATTTTTTTGTATGTAGTAAACAGATCAATAAAACTATATGCCAAGTTTCACAAGTTTTCCGTTGTATACTTTCTTCACAAAAAAATTCCCAAAAAGCGGTAACTTTTGCGAAAAAAATGACAATCCCCCTTAAGGCCTTAGTAACGGGTATAAAATCATGTGGGAATTTAACAATTTTTTTTTCGTATGAAAAACTAACTCACTCGTAAAATTAATTACGCATTTATTTAGTATGAATATCAAGCTGCTAGAAAAAATATATTTTTCTTTTCGATGTACAAAAGGGCCTTAAAATCGATTTTTTTTACTCTCTACACCAGACGACTGCCTTAAGGAGCTTGGAGCGTTAACCACAATTTAAGATTTAAAAGAAAAAATATATATATACGTTAGTGTCTAGACTACTGCGTCTACGAATTTTTTGAATTTTTTTTTCACAAAACACAACACCAGGTATAAAAAATAGTTCAACGGTGTATCCCTCTCTGGAAGCCCAATTTCAAGAGTCACGATGATGAATTTTTTTCTAGTAAAACAATGGTTTGAATAAATTAATTTTTTCCCAGCATGATGTACGCATGTTTTTTAATTTTATAATTATTTTTATAATCAATTTTATAATAATCTATATTTATTATAAATTAAAATAAATTATTATAAAAAAATTATTTTATAATTATTATTATGAAATATTTATTTTATAATTATTTTATAATAATTAGCGATAATGTTATACTTTTTCAAGCTGGTAGTAACACAAAAGTTCCTTTTATTGACGAAATGAAAACATGAAAATGCATAATTTTGCTCTTTAATTGTTTATTTTATGAAAAAATAGCAGCTACGGAATAAATGTATAATGTAAAAGTAAAATATTTATATGCAAGTGAGTTATTATTATTTAAACAAATTCCGCCGTTGCTGCGTGGCCAATCGGTAAAGCTGGCAATTAGACTGATTTGGAATGAAAAAGAGAAATATGTACTTCTTGTATAATAATAAAACTTTCCTACGACCGGATATATTTTTGAAATTTTGAAAATGACAAAACTCGGTTTACGATGCTCGGTTATAGAAAAATAAATCGATTTCCCCAAACAAAAAAAAACAACTTTAATAATTTGTTATTAACAAATCAATCAGCATATAAAAAAATCATCCAGCTAGACGATAGAAAATGTTATTTTTATTAAATTATTCCGATTCTGAGTGAATTTGGTATAAATATTTCTCGGCTATTTGTCTAAAACGAAAACCTAGGTGTTTTTGTAAATTAAAAAATGACGTATTTTCTCGTTGCGAAATGTAGCCATTTTTTAACAGCCAAGAGTAGTAATAAAACATACCCTAAGTCTAAAAAAGTGCGAGAAAATCTTTTTTTTTTTAAATAATGAAAATCGCCCATTTTTTTCTCGCCCAAAGCTATCTCCCCCCTTAAAGTGAAACAAACGAGGAGATTTTGAGATACGACTTACATCGTTTCATAAAACAGTTTCGAGAAAAACGCAGTTGGCCAGAGCGCGGCGAGCGATTTGACCCTTCATAAAAATCGTCATAACTCGGTCAATTTCTGATATTTTTACTCAACCTTTCTCGTAAACTAAGGTCAAGATTCTACGCTATAAAACTATGGAATATAAAAAAATGGTACTCTTGAGATTGCAAGGTTATACAGACCCCTTACGGGCAATTTTGTAGTGACAATTTGTATCGAGAAGAACTTTTTTTTCACAGCATTTTAAACGGGCAATCGCCGAGAACCATCGATCACAGTGAAACATAAAAAACGATCAAGTTGACAGCAAATTTTTCATTTTTCAGCCGCACAAGTTGGTCAAGGATCCCATGAAAAACCTCTGCCACTTATTAGTAAGTGGCAGTAAAAATTAGCAGATTAGTAAATCGTATTAGTAAATTAGTAATTGGAAGTAAAAACTAACGGATGAAAGACGAAATTCACTTTCGTAGGTTATACGAGTGCTACCGAGGGATAGAAATGGAAAATATTTCATTTCTATCTCACGGTAGCGCTCGTATAACCTAAAAAAGTGATCTTCGTCTTTCATTCGTTAATTTCCACTTCCAATGCGTCTATTGGCTCCGTGCGCGACACTAGCGCCGCGTCATATTTTTGGAAAAGACGAGAAAAATAAAGCTACATAATTGCTTTTATTATAATTTAACAAACATATATTCTTGCTACACCACTATAGTATAATAAATTAAACTCTATTTTCAGACCAAAACGAGCTTAATTTTAAAGACCTGATTCGAGTATATTACTCACAATATTAATTTCCAACTTCAAACTCGATCTAGGGGAAATCTGTTGGTATCTGCTGGACACGTCAGGGACGTAGAAGAGTTAAGGTAACCGTATCGCTTCACCCGATTCATACCACTGATCACACTTGAGACTTGTACAATTTATATATTTAACACATACAAAAAAAATAATTTGTAATAACCAAATTTCTTTAAATTTGACCCAAGTTTAATACCTCAAGCTCGCGTTATAAGGCAAACCTCTATTCCTTTGACGCCTTTCTCAACTGCTCCAAAGGTAAAATCGCAGCTATCCCTTTGTTGCGTTGTTCTAATCTCCAATATGCCGCGGGCGATCGATCAAATTTGCATTTACTATTCCTCCCGGCATTTTCACTATTCATTGCACAGCAACTGTAGTGGGCCATTTTGAGGAAAACAATATTTTACATTTGATTACAAAACCCTTGTACTGCGCTCGTACAGATATGGCAGATAAATAGCAGAGTTTTATGTCATTTTTGTCCATTGCGTTGGGTTCGATTTCATTACCCCCACTCTATACTCTGCATGGAGCCACTAGTGAAGCATCGGTGCCCGAGAAACGATTATGCATCCAAGACCATGTGCAGTCCGTACAGTGAATATTAGAAAATGCTCCAGTTAACATCACAAAAGTATAGCTGCTCCGACGATTTTTCATTATTCATTCTCACTAATCACTTCGAGTGTAAAAGCACTTTACAGGCACAAAATGAGCCGGATCTCATGCTAACCCGAGAAGCTGGAATCGTCTGTAACATCAGTCGGTAAGGTAGTTTTCTCTTCAGCGCGTTTCTTACCAATCGAGTGAGACACCTCTCGGTGAATATACGCAACGCTCAATCAATCGTGAGGCCGTGCAAAGACGTTTCCGCAAAGGCTCAAAAGTACTAGCCATCTACCCATGAATTTCTATTATTAACATTGTTGTTTCAGCGAAATCGTACGGTCTCCCGCTATGACGAGCATACGCATAGATGCATTTGTTTTTCTACACACATAAAAGGTACACATAGTCCGAAGTTGGACGAGTCAAACGCGCAAGCGCAGTTTATCTCTGCGGATACACGCGCATCTCCAGATTCATTGTCAGCGAAACGGAGAGGGCCACCTCGGCGCTTTTTCGCGGTATTCCCTGCCTCGGCCTCGGGCCAGGAAGGTTTACTTTCAGAGACGCAGACCACGCAGCATCTCGTCTCGTTGCTCGACATCCCTGACACAAATTCATACCGGCTTAATATTGCTAATCGTCCTATTATTATTATTGTTATTGATAGAATTTTCCAATAAGTCCCAAAGTGCATACAGTATACAATGACCCGTAGTATCGTGGAGATTTTTGTCTCAACGTCTCGCTGTTGTCCCAGAGGCACGAGATGAAAAATGCTTTAGAGACCCGATCGAATCGTAACGGCCATCGCGTATTCATCGCGGGTCTGCAGCATCCATCAATTTCGAAGATTTGTTTACCCATCGCAGAAAGGTAAGATCAGCAATGTTATTGTTGATGTTGACATTATTTCACGATTGGATTCATTTCGTTGCCACAAAATCATTAATTATTTACAATTTAGCGCGATAACGGAGATTTTATGACTAAAATAAATATACAATTTCGCTCGTGACGAATATCGAGTTCGTTTGCACACGCAGTATTTCAAGTTCAATACGTGCGTGGATATAAACACGCGGGCGAGGGCAAATCTCACACTCGCGGCGCGACGTTGAGTGTGCGGTGGAGAGAGATTTGACTACAGCAGTGTTAGTGGGTAGGTAGGGACAGCTGTGCAGGCCACGAAAGTGAGGGAGAAAGAAAGAGATCCTTGGATCGAGCGAGCCTCGTTGGTCGGAGAGGGCAAGCGATTAGAGCGTACAGAGGGCGTTCAGAGCGTAGTCGACTAATCATGAAGGGGCCACAGGCCCGATACATGTACCTACAGGCCCCCAAAAAAGTGGCCAAATTCCGAAAATTCCATTTTTTTATTTTTCCAATTAAATGTGAACATTCATTGAACAATTTTCACAAGTATGATCAGTGGTATGACTAGTGTGAAGCGATAGGATTACCTTAACATAAAAATATTCGCACTCTTTAAACCTAACGAAAAAAATCGTAAAAATATCCTTGTTTAGCGTCTAAAGTGAGAAGACCCCTTAAACCTCGTAAACAGTGTACGCTTATCGTGAGAAAATATTCCCGAATGAATTGCTCTTTTGACATTTTGAGTCAGCGTAAATTTTTTATAACATTTCATAAATGCACACGGATCGTGAAATAAACCATGGTAAAATTTCGATCGCAGCAATGCGAGCGCGAATATAGCGATAAAGCGATACGAGCCGCGATAAGGATTAAAATTGTACAGGTAAAATGTCTCGTGCCCAGTCGTTAGACATCCTCCGGTCGTTAGGCCTGTCTTTTTGAGAGTAGCCCTCCAACAGTGCGAATGGGCATGCCAATGGCTGATTTTCTATTTTCGTAATATCCGTCTGAGGGGCCGATCACTGCATTGTTTGATCTACGGGGCAAACACAGAGTACTGGTCGTGTTTGATCCGGGCACGAAAAGTCTTGCGACGGCACGATCTGCTCCAACGCGGCTCGGAGTATAGGCGGTACGAGAGTCGTCCCACTTTGAGAGAGAAACAGAGACAGTCTCGCGAGGACTTTCCGTCTGTGCGCGTATTGCAGAATTCCGTACTGTGTCTCACTTGTTCTGCGAAATCGTGGAAAAAAACGAATCGTACGAAATCATATATTATATACGATATTCACTTACAAAATTCACTTACAAAGATTACTTACAGAGTTTGCTCTTTACAGAGATTACTTACGACGTTTACTTTCAAAGTCGACTTACGGAATTTACTTACGAATATACTTACAAAATTTACTCACTAAATTTACTTACCGTTTACTTACAAAATGTACCCACACACGAAAACATACGAAATTTACTTACAAAATTCACTCACGAAATGAACTTACAAAATTCACTCAGAAAATTTACTTACAGTTGACTTACGGAATTTACTTACAGTTTGCTTACGGAATTTACTTACAGTTTACTTACGGAATTTACTTACAAAATGTACGTCCACGATGTACATGCGAAATTTAAAAAAAACCCCAAACAAACCCAAACAACATTTACTTACGAAATTTACTCACAAAATTTACTTACAAAATTTCGAAAATCCGCCGACAAAATTACCATATAAAATTTACTTACTAAACATACTTACGAAATTTACTTACAAAGTTTACTCACAAAATTTACTTCGAAAATCCGCCGACAAAATTCACATACAAAAAATTCACTTATGAAATTTACTCACCAAGTGGACTTACAAAATTTACTTACAAAGTTTACTCATAAACTGTACTTACAAAATTTATTTGCGAAATCCACTTACCAAATTTACTTACAAAATTTATTTACAATATTTACTTACGTAATATACCGACAAGGTCCACTTACAAAATTTACTTACAGATTTTACAAAGTTTACTCGAAAAATGTACTTACAAAATTTATTTGGAATATTTACTTACAAAATTTTCTCCAAATATTTACTCACAAAATTTATTTACAAAATTTACTTACGAAATATACTTACAAAATCCACTTGAAATATTTACGTACATAATGTACTTGCGAAATTTTCTTACGCAATTTACTTACAAAGTTTACTTACAAAATTGCCTTGAAAACTTTACTTTGAAAATTTACTTACGAAAGTTACTTGAAAAATGTACTTAGAAAATTTATTTGCGGGATTTACTTACGAAATATACTTACAAATTCTACTTACAACATTTACAAACAAAATTTACTTGCGAAGTTTTCTTACGAAATATATTTACGAAATTTACTCACATAATTTACTTACAAAGTTTACTCACAAAATTTACTTCGAAAATCCGCCGACAAAATTCACATACAAAAAATTCACTTATGAAATTTACTTACCAAGTGGACTTACAAAATTTACTTACAAAGTTTACTCACAAACTGTACTTACAAAATTTATTTGCGAAATCCACTTACCAAATTTACTTACAAAATTTATTTACAATATTTACTTACGTAATATACTGACAAGGTCCACTTACAAAATTTACTTACAGATTTTACAAAGTTTACTCGAAAAATTTACTTACAAAATTTATTTGGAATATTTACTTACAAAATTTACTTGAAATTTTTACTCACAAAATTTATTTACAAAATTTACTTACGAAATATACTTACAAAATCCACTTGAAATATTTACGTACATAATGTACTTGCGAAATTTTCTTACGCAATTTACTTACAAAGTTTACTTACAAAATTGCCTTGAAAACTTTACTTTGAAAATTTACTTACGAAAGTTACTTGAAAAATGTACTTAGAAAATTTATTTGCGGGATTTACTTACGAAATATACTTACAAATTCTACTTACAACATTTACAAACAAAATTTACTTGCGAAGTTTTCTTACGAAAACTTTTCTTATACTTACGCAATTTATTTATAAAATTTACTCACAAACTGATATATATTATTATTATTATTATTATTATCATTATTATTATGAAAATTTAAAAATAATGTTAATTTTAGTTAATTTTTTTTAATTTAAATTTTAGTTAAATTTAGTTAATGTTAGTTTTCGGTAAAATACGGTCGGAAAACGTAGTCGCCATTTGGCGATTTTTAAATTCAGCGATTCCTCTCAACTATCTTTGCATAATTTTTAAAATCACATGCGTGGTAGTTTTTTCCTAAATGAGTCAAAGAAATAGGCGAATGCGATAAAAATGTCTTGTTTTCGATGAATTCCATAATAATGAAAAACTCGGCATGGAATGCCTTTTATATATATTCAAAACATCAGATAGATATATATAAATAGCACCTTTGCTGTCCGCTCATATAGATATATATATGTGCACCATAGTGACTATACAAGTTTATCGGTATGTGTGACGAGCTCTCGCGAGCCGTACAACGCTAAGTAACGCACCAGTCGTTCGTACACAGCGGTGATTGTCAGTGTTGCGCGAACCGCGACGATTTCACGAGCGTTTCTGCTCGTTCGAACTGAATTCACGGTGTCGAGAGCCGTAATCAAGCCTCCGCATAACGCGGGATGAAACAAAGATGAGGAAAGTTACGTCGACAATTATCGCAACTTATCGATAAATTCGCAATGACTTCTCGTTGATCAACGGTGTTTGACAATTGAATAGATTAATTCAAAAAATATTACTCGAGCAATGGAAAAATGATTAAAAAATGTGCATTGTACGATAATAATGTTTTCCACTTTTAAAAGTTTCGATATGTGAAAAATATGAGCCACACGAGGCTGACGAGTGCGCCGCGATCGGAAATTACGTTTTGAATCATCGATCGCTCACATCGACTATTGCACATTGGTACGACCTCGCAAATGTATCGAGTATCTTCGTTCGGAGAATTTAAAAAAAAAAAAAATTTTATGCTATTTCGCGTCACGTATGAAATGAAGTATTACTTAGACGGAAATTAATTTCGCAAAGTGGCCTCAATCGGGCTTGGATTGTGATCGAAATTACGATAATAAAATCTCAATCGCGTTGGAATTGGATCGTGATAAGATCGTAGGAAGGTGAGTGAAGTAATGCGTAAAATCATATCGACAAAAAATGTTTAAAATAATTAAATAAATATTTCAAATAATAATACGAATTGAAACGATGTTATTAATTAATAATCCCGAGCACTCTTTCTGTAAATTGCCAACAAATTATCTCCAATTGAAAGAAGAAAAAAAAAACTTCGATGTTGAATTCGTTCACTTCCAAACTCGAATCAATTAACCTACTGATTTAAACGCGGCGTGGAAAAAAAATATAAAAACTTTCGTTGACGTGCAAAAATGTCTGCGAAACTGTTAATTCACTGGGGACCTCGAAATATTTGTGTATATTGAGCTGAATATTCTCGGAGTCGAGCGAGCTGAATTTAAAACAGCCACGTTTCGTGGACACAATATTTACGAGATGTTTAAAATCGGCTCACATCCGAACGGAATGTTCGTCAGAATAATATCAGACAACGAATTTACAGTGAAGCTTATAAAGCGATTTCATTTTTTTTTCTCGCGGGTTTTCTCCGATTGCCTAAGAATTGTAAGATTTAATAAAGGAGTAGCAATAAAGATTTTAAAATGTACAGAGGCAATAAACGAGTCGAAATAAAGATGTCAAAAGGTACAGCCAATAAACGAATAGAAATCAAATTAATGATTACTCAATTAAGGGATAACATCGCTCTAGCGGCATAAAATAAGGCCTAACATTGACAATTTATTTTGGGAGTATGAAAAATGGCATAGGATTTCTTTTGAGACAGTTCATTTAATACGTATTAAAGAGTAAAAAAAAAAATTATCATAATTTTCATACAAAATGGCGGCGACAGAGCCCATCTTGAAAAACGTGTTTTTTTCTCGTAAAGTATAAGACTTTAAAAACACAGTTTTGAGAAAAACGCGTTTAAAGTTTCAAAAGCACTTTACATATGGTCTGACACGTCATTACATTATATTCGCCGGATTGAAAAGAAATTTTCTGTGTACTCAAATATACGTACATTACGAAAAAAATATTTTTTTACGATTTTTCGAAAATTTTAATTTTATGTAACCCCTTGAAGCCGTATTTTAGTGTAAACACCAATTTTCGAAGTCATTTTTTGGGAATCAAATTTAGAGAAACGGTCCAATCTACAGTGTTAGTATTTTACAGTTATATTTATACATGTTTGAAGTAACATGTTACATTTTTCCAATTCCAAATTTTTTTTATCGTCGGGCGTTGTGATTGCGACCGTCGTTGTCATCTGAAACAAACGACTTTTTAAAATTCTATTCCTTACGAATGTGATTATCGTTCGGCCCTCGATCTTTTTAATTGCTTTATAATTACTATTTTTCCGGGCAGCAAGAAGTGAAAAAGTTATAACACTGTAGATTTAACCGTGTCCCTAAATTCAATTACCGAAAAAACATCTTGAAAATGGGTTATCGCAACAGAATACGAAGTTGAAGTTTGCATCGTTGCAAAGAAACGAAAATGGATACTTCTGCATCCCTTTAATTCCCATCAAGGAACTTTGCTTAAAAAATCCTCCAACCATTTTTCAAGACATTTATTTCGCGATCTACAATATAAAACTCTAAAGAAAAGATTTTCTATAACAATAAAAATACGGAAAACGAAACGCGTCAAGGCAAACTTTACAGTGGGTAGGAGGCGAAGGAAAGTATGGTAAACGAGTGAGTTTTTTTGCCTAGATTTTTCTGCACTTTAAAGTTTAAATTAATTAATTATTCATAACGTTTGTACGACTTGCACAAAAATCAACTATGACGAACGTTGCGTAGAAAAAGTATGCAGAGAAGTGGCTCGAAGTGGTCTCCGGCAAAGGACTCCCGGCTTGGGAATCTTGCAGAGAGTTTCAATGACCTCTCTTTGTTCTCTCTTCTTTCTTTGTTACACTCCTTTGCTCTCTTACTCCCAACGTACACGTGTGTACCTATACATACAGGGTGTTCTGTTACGAATGGAAAATCCTGCAACTGTCGATATGTCAGATCATGTCCTACTATATGCTGGCATTTCGGTTTAGTAAAATCCCCACGGTTGTCGAGATTTTGGGCTTGTTATTTTTTTACAATCATCTACTTTTGGTTTTTCGCATGTCATTTCTACAAGTAATATCAATCGACAATGGCTAAGCAACTTTTTTAAGGCGTTACCCCCACTTGTAGCGCAAAAAAAAGGCCTTTTTCATGAATTTTTTTAAAGAAAACTACGACACTTTTTTAATCGATCAATATACCATCTTAAAGAGCACATCTTGAAGAACTTCCAGTAATTTTTTTATTGAAAAATATTACATTGTTTAGTGGCAAATGGCCGTCAATGAAATAATGTTTTTATATACACGGTTTGCGGTGACCAACATTGCGGCGAAGTGGATCATCTGAAAAAAAAATGCGGATGGATTTAGTCAAATATAAGTATAAACTAGTCTTTAATCGAAGGATTTTAAAAAATATTCATTTTTCACAAAATGGCGGACAGTCAAAGTTAATGGTTCGATTTTAACGAAAAAAAACGGCCGTTTTTTGGCTATAAAACGGCCATTTTTTTTCGAAAAAAAAAATCGAACGATTAAAGACTACATTTTTATGTATTAAATAAGCCTGCAAAATTTCAAGAAGATCGGTTCATTAGTTTTCGAGTAACCTTGGTCACCGACTTCAGAAATGCCATTTTGAGAAAAACGCGTTTAAAGTTTCAATTTCAGTTCTTCAATTCACGGATTCTTCTCTTTCAACGCTCATATCTCAGTCAATTTTGTTCGGATCGACTTGAAATTTTCAGGACATATTCTCAGATACTTATACTTCAAAAAAATGCAATAAAAAAACGATTTTTTCAAAATCGCAAGTGGGGTAACCCCTTAACGTTTCGAATATCAATGAAAGTGCTCACACGACGCAAAGAGAGTGTCATTACAAATCGTTCAAATCATTTCCCTCGTCGTCTTTTAGCTTTGGATAGGCGCACTGCACGTTCGTATCAATCAGAAAATAAATAGGGCGCGTCAGTATCCGAAATGAACAATCTTGAAGGAACGAAAACTAATTCCGTTCGGTTGGTAAATTTCCTTTTTGACCCATTCGGACTTTTATCAATGGAACACTTTTACGTATTTTTGTTAGAGATTTAGGACCATGAACTGCAGAAAGAAGTTTTCGAGAGTAATAAAAATAACGAAATAGAACCATTGCGTTCCAACGATGCAAATTTCAACGTCATCGAAATTGTCCCTACTAATTTTCATTTGATTTTACGCCACTGGGATATAATATTCGGGGCAATCGATCGCAGACATTTCTTTTAATGACAAGCGTACGATATCCGAGGCGTCAATATTTGACGGTGAATTTATGATTTTCGAGTAAAAATAAACAAAATATGAAGAGTGGTAAAAGTTAATATTTCGCTTGTTTGGCGTTAAAATCAGTATTTTTCGTTAGTTATAGAAAATTACGATTTTTTCGAATTTAAAATCTTTAAGGAACATCAGGCAAGGTAACTTGGAAATACATAGTTTCAACAGTGTGTCAGAAGTCAAAAATGTATTTTGAATACCACTCCCATATTTCCCTCCCTTGTAGGTGCGGCTACACAGAGAGTAAAGTAGTACTTTTAATCGCTAGGAGTCCGAAGAGGGATTAAAAGTATACGGTTCTCCCTCTTCGGACTTGTAAGGCTCAAAATTTATGTAAAATATATCGTTCAGTAATTTGGTATAGTAATTATATTACAACACTACAATTATAATACAATTCTTATTGTTATAAATGAATAAAGAATAAATAGTAATAATAAAATAAATCAAATAAATTAAATATATCAAATAAATCAAATAAATTAAATAAATCAAATAAATCAAATAAATAAAGCATTATAATTTCGGAATTTATGTTGAAAGTCATATAAATACTATGTTTAGTGCCCTAACCCAAACAAACCCAAACAACTAATTTTTTAAGCTCGTCCGATCAATTTCCATTATTTGTGATAAAATAAAGATATTGTACCCACGAGCCAACAACGCACGTTGAATTTTTGCGTATTTCCAATTACCGCTAAAAACGCTCATAATTCCTTAAGGAAGCCGAAACAGCCAATTTTATATTCATGAAATTCGCATTATTTTGATTCGAATTTCAAGAATCAATATCAGCACTAAGATGGGAAAAATGAAGTTTTCATTAAAAATATATATATTGTCCGGTACAAATCAGACTGATTTTTTTGCTTCTAAAATTTAATTAACAAATGTTGATGAGTTTAAAAAATAATTCAAGTTGAGTGACTCGCATATGTATTGTTTTATTCGAACATGACCTGAGCGTTGTCATCTTGCCCCGACTTCCCCTATACGGAAAAATGTCGAGCGTATACGAGTAACGTGGAGAAATCATCACGCGAATATTAGACGACTAAACGACAGAGGCAATCAAGCACTCCGCATTTTAGATGACTTCACTGATTCGTCTAACAGGATATTCCGCCCACGCGTGATTATGTGAAAGCGAAAACGATATCACTTATCCTCCTGCGTAGTTAAGCTTCGTGCGTTTGGCGTGTGCGTTTGAATATATGTGTCTACGTCGACAATAATGTACGCAATTTGCTCCGGTGTTCACTAAAAACCGCATTGGATTGTCCGTGAACGATTCACGCGTATGAAATGGTTTCTTGGTCGAGAGAGAATTGAGGTCGCAACCGCAGAAATTCTGTTGTATACGTGAATGTAGGTTGGCTCGAAAATGGTATAGCGTGGCAAAACCTGTGTTTGACACCTCGAATTTGCATTGAACCGCTATACTTGTTGATCGGACGATAAATGTGTGGTAGCGCGTGAACGGCACGATTATCATTGCTATTGGCTTTTATTACGATGGACATTACAATACGACTCAATGAGCTTTACAAATGAGATTGCACAACCGATCTATACTTTCTATTGACCCCCTGTAATGACGAAACGCCATGTGGCTCCCTGCATTCGCCCGTTGCGTTAGACAGGTCAAGTCCAGGCCGTATATGTCCCGAGTAGAAATTTAGACCCTCCTTTAAACCTCCTTTCGATCCCAATTTGTCATCCAATGGAGGTTCGAGAGGTTCAAATGGAAATCTCAAAAACATGTATATCAGAACCTACTGAACCTCCAAAAGTGGCAGAAATCGGACTTTTTCACTCAAAGGAGGTTTAGTAGGTTCATCTGAACCTCCTTTAAACCCTAGTGAGCCTGATTTAATGCTTACGCGAACCTACAGACCCTCTTTTGAACCTCCTTTCGCCCTACTAACTCTCCTTTGACTCCTTTCACCGGTGGCTCGCAGAGCCTCCTAGCCCTCCTTTAAACCTCTTCTGACCCTACTAACCCTCCTTTAAGCCTACTTCAATATACTGCCCTCCGCCCATAGGCCTAAAGGAGGCTCAGGAGGTTGAATAGAAGGTTCAGTAGGGCTAAAGGAGGGTCGCCAACGGTGCAAATTTCTCCATATAGGTTCAAGGGGAGTCAAAGGAGGGCGGCGGTCTGTGCGTTACAAAGGAAATAGGTTCTCGAGCATTCAAAGGAGGGTCTAAATTTCGACTCGGGGTGAACGCCCATTCTCGAGTAATTTTTTGGGAATTAAATTTAGAAAAGCGGTTCAATTCACAGTGTTGGTATTTTACCCTTATATCGATACATGTTTGAAGTAACGTCTCAATTTTTCGCAATACATTTTCATCGAAATTATGCATATTTGATGCAGGTCATGTTGTGTTTTTTTTATTTTGTCGTCTGTTGTGATTGTGGCCGTCCTTGTCATATGAAACAGACGACTTTTTTGAGGGTCTACACCAGTTTGACACTTTCGAAAAATCGACTTTTTGGCCTTTTTCGACAGTTTATACTTTCAAGAATATGCTGTAGAAAAAAATGCTTGGAATTATGAATACATGGACGAAGAATGTGAGTAGCATTGGTTGTGAGCTCAATGAGCATTTAGCTCGACGCGATGATTATCAATTCGGAATTTCATCGAAAATTGATAGGAGATAGAGACTCAATGAACATTGAAACTTATTATTATCCAATCAATTATTATTGATTGGAAATATTATTATCCAATCAATCAGTTCACTAATATTATTATTATTATTATAATATTATGAACTGATTATTATCCAATCAATCAGTTCACTAAACAAATATTATTATCCAATCAATCAGTTCACTAATTAATAGGCCGACGGTTTCTGTTTGTATTTTACTTCGCGAGCACAAGTGTAATTAGCAACCGTGTTCACTCGTAACGCACACAACGTGAATTCATTAATTAAGAGCTCACTTGAAAACGCATTAGCGCGAGCGACTGCTGCGAAACAAGCTCCTATCCTACGTACGTATTTCTCGAGATTGTATCAAAACTCCACGAAATAATATGCTTTGCTCGTCGACGCCGAACTTTGGGAGTGGCCGTGTTTCGTGATATTAAACTCGAAGTGTGTAAAAATAATTATGAAACACCTCCAGGCAGTTTTGTACAGCTGACTATTCTACGCGCGAAAACCGATGAAACAATTTTAACTAATTATTATTCCCATATTTGCACGAACAAGGAATATACTGTTTTTTGAATCTAAAAACTTGTTAACTCTTATGAAAAACCATAAAACTCCATAAAACACCGTGAGAATTACGTAGCAACGTTCGTGCGATCTCTCTTCGTCTTGAATCGTCTGCAAACTCTATCACGAGGAATAAATTAATTTTATCGTCTCGCAGCACAGTGTTGGAAGTTCTTTTCGGTAAATATTGTAGGGGAGTTGTGCTTGAAATGACATACTTTTCCTTTCACTATTGATATTTAAATAAACGTCTTCGTACGAATTCAAAAAGCGTATGTCCATAAAGGTCTATTCTTATAATGAAATAAAAACTGTTTCAGGCCATTAGTTGCTTGGATAAAAATAAGAGACCACATGTATGTCGACGTGCTTAAGGGGGGATTGTCTTTTTTTTCGCAAAATTTACCGCTTTTTGGGAATTTTTTTGTGAAGAAAGTATACAACGGAAAACTTGTGAAACTTGGCATATAGTTTTATTGATCTGTTTACTACATACAAAAAAATTTTTAAACAATTTCATCAAAAAATCCGCCTCCCACCCCCCTCGACGCGCGATGGTCCTTTTTTGATGGTGTGCACGATTACAGCCTTCACGTTCATCCTGCAACAAAAACCCAAAAAGCATTTTACTTTAGACACATATAGCTATCGTTCGGTGAAGGGAAAAAAAAAAATTGACGATTTGGTGACGTTTTGAACTTGAAGTATCGATTTTTCGAAAAAAATTGATCGATTTTTTGTTATAAATAAAAAACTATTAAACGTATTGCTTTTTTGCTTCATCAAACGGTAGCTATATGTGTCTAAAGTAAAATGCTTTTTGGGTTTTTGTTGCAAGATGAACGTGAAGGCTGTAATCGTGCACACCATCAAAAAAGGACCATCGCGCGTCGAGGGGGTGGAAGGCGGATTTTTTGATGAAATTGTTTAAAAATTTTTTTGTATGTAGTAAACAGATCAATAAAACTATATCCCAAGTTTCACAAGTTTTCCGTTGTATACTTTCTTCACAAAAAAATTCCCAAAAAGCGGTAAATTTTGCGAAAAAAAAGACAATCCCCCCTTAAAACAACACACTAGGGATGCTGGATTGTTAGAATGGAATCGATTCATCCCATCGAATCGAATTGTAATTCGACGAATCGATTTCATAATATATTAGGACCAAAAGGATCAATTCGGTCAAAATCGAATTGTATTAAGTAGCGAGAAAAAATAGAGAATAAAACATAGCTTGAAAAAGAATGAAAGAAATTTCGCATCAAAGGTACTTTTATGATTCAGGTATAAAAATAAGAATCACCACGTCAAGAATAAACATTTTTATTTATTAATATTTAACAAAAACTGAAGCGTCACTGAGCGTAACTGAAAGATCTTTTTATTATAAAGTATTGCTTTCTTTTTAATTTTTTGGGATTCAGAAGCAATACTTTAGTTTTTAAAAACAAAACAGTAAATTTTGTTTACAAAAAATACACATATAAATGTAATCAACGGGGTATTGCGTTTTTATACAGTAAGTGCTTATAAATGTAAGTACAGTCTTTTTTATCTATTAGTAAATACTTAATATAGACATTTTGTGATTGTCTTTGGTACTTGGATCTTTGAGCTTAACACTAAAAACTTGTCATGACTTTTCTTATTCTGGATCGTTAGAATAGTTTTAGTACTATGTAGGAAGTAAAATAAATGAAGTACGGTTTATAAAACTAGCCAATGTGATTTATCCTTAATTATACATAATATCACGTGTTATAATGAAGCGTAAACGCAGTACTTTTTATTTTTCTTATACTACGATATATCGCACGGTTTGTTTGGTATAATGGCGCAATTTTTATCCGAGATGGGAATAGTGAGCCGGTTTTATAATAAAAATTTAGAATCGATCTTGCACTTGAAAGATCAATTTAGACAATTAATTAGTTCGAAAGAATCGATTTAGAATATCGATTATTGGCCGGACAAGAATCGATTCTTGTAACAATCGATGCTCACATCAGCATCCCTACAACACACTTCATTTTAAGGCGTTACCCCCACTTGTAGCGCAAAAAAAGGCCTTTTTCATGAATTTTTTTAAAGAAAACTACAAAACTTTTTTAATCGATCAATATACCATCTTAAAGAACACATCTTGAAGAACTTTCAGTAATTTTTTTATTGAACAATATTACATTGTTTAGTGGCAAATGACCGTCAAAGAAATAATGTTTTTATTTACACGGTTTGCGGTGACCAACATTGCGGCGAAGTGGATCATCTGAAAAAAAAATGCGGATGGATTTAGTCAAATATAAGTATAAACTAGTCTTTAATCGAAGGATTTTAAAAAATATTCATTTTTCACAAAATGGCGGACAGTCAAAGTTAATGGTTCGATTTTAACGAAAAAACACGGCCGTTTTTTGGCTATAAAACAGCCATTTTTTTCGAAAAAAAAAATCGAACGATTGAAGACTACATTTTTATGTATTAAATACGCCTGCAAAATTTCAAGAAGATCGGTTCATTAGTGTTCGAGTAATCTTGGTCGCCGACTTCAGAAATGCCATTTCGAGAAAAACGCGTTTAAGGGAGCTTTCCAGTGTGACAGCCCGAAAAATCGCTGTTTTTCGCGATTTTTTTTTTTAAAGAAAAAATAATCTAATCGGTCTGGTTTTTTTTTGTATATTAATTGGGTATTGAAGAATACAAAACAATTTTTTAAAGATCGATTTATTTATTAATTAATATCTATAAAAATGATGAAACAATTGTTGCAGAAAATGCACTTGGATGTGGTGTCCACGTTGGGGGTCACAATTTTGATCTGAAACAAAAAACACAAAAAGATTATTGATCGGTATATAATTGGCTTTCGTGCTATGGAGGCTTTTTTTTTTTTTTTTTTGCAAAAATGGCGCCGGTTTGAACAAAAAGTATCGATTTTAGCATTTTTTTGGCAGTTTTTTTTACAAAAAAATAGGATGATGTCAAAAAAAAAAAAAAGCTTCCATAGCACGATAAACAATGACGTTAAGAATATTGTGTAAAAAATTCAACTCGATAGCTTTAAAACTCTGCCCTCCAAGTTGGACACCGTTTTGAAAAATGCTGTTTCGAGAAAAACGCGTTCAAAGTTTCGCTGTAGTTGTAGCGCTCCGTTGCCTTCTTCCAAGAAATGCTGTACAGTAACCGAAATAATCTGAATTTCGGCATGAAAATTTCAGGGAATATTCGGAAGAGTGTATACTATTCGATAAAGCAAAAAAAAAAGTCGATTTTTTGAAAATTTCACACTGGAAAGCTCCCTTAAAGTTTCAATTTCCGTTCTTCAATTCACGGATTCTTCTCTTTCAACGCTCATATCTCAGTCAATATTGTTCGGATCGACTTAAAATTTTCAGGGCATATTCTCAGATACTTATACTTCAAAAGAATGCAATAAAAAAAAATCGATTTTTTTTCAAAATCGCAAGTAGGGGTAACCCCTTAAGATGATACATATGTTATCTTACCCACCTCGACCGAATTATGCTCAGATACAGTGCCGGATGCTTTTCTCAAGTATAGGCCACTTGACTTTGTGTCACCCCTTCGCCAGTTCGAGACTCCAGCGGCGAAGCGCTTCTATGGTCAATTTAATACTCCGCCATTTTGCGACAATAAGTTACTAAAATTTTTTGTCATACTCTCCAAATGTGTGTTAAAGTACAATAAAATTTTCAAGAAAGTCCGTTGTTTTTTTCCTTATAAAAAAAAATCACCGAGTACGCGCAGATACTAGCAGCATCGTAGAATAGAGCAGTGATGTCATCATTGCAAGTGGTGATCGAGGGTAGAAACGATCCTACGGGCAGTGGCGTCGAAGGGATATTGAATTTAGGGGAGATCCCTTGTGCGTTACACACGACACACACATTGAAAAAGAAATAGCAGGTGTTCGGGCACTTTTGTGATGAAAATACCGAACCAACGTTACCTGGCACCTACGATACACACTTTCGTTTGTACGCGGATTACACTCCCTTTAGCTCCCTCGTCCGAGCACCATTCCCACGTTAAGCCCTCAACTAGACGGTCCTTCGTGTTTTTAGTTGGCACTCCGTGCACCTTCACCAACGTTCCACTCTTTTTTTCGTCATTCCCGCCAGCCGAACGCACTCAAAAGTGTTCCATAAAGTGTTCACCCCATAAATATTCCTTTGCTTTATTTCCATCGAGCCCTTTGGGCCCGAAGTGCTATTGCAAGTGTGGCTGAGAGCGGATTGTTTTCGCGGACTGAAAAGGAAAAAAGAAAACATGCCGTCTGCGTTGAACGGTGAGTCGGAGTATATAAAAAAATTTTACAAATTATGCAGGCGCACACACGTTCGTCTTCGTTTATTTCCTCGATGAATGCTGCGGGCTGCTCGTTTGCAGCCTGCTACGCTTCGACAGACCTGCGAACACTCAGGTGCATATGCACGCCGAGCGAATGTCGAGCATCGCATTCCTAGCCGTTTTTTTCCCGTTCTTTACCCGTGCTTACGTTTTTGAAAATGCCCCATACTCGCTGTTTTTAAGGGGAGGGGATAGGCGAGGTAAAAATGGCGGATTTTGAGGTTTTTTTTAGAGTAAAGATTTCTGCACTATTTTTTAGACTTAGGGTATTTTTTTATTGCTCCTTTTGGCTGTTACATGGTCTTTTTTTATTTTAGTAAACGTAATAATAAAACATTCCCGATGTTTA
Organism: Ophion costatus; assembly: GCA_951751655.1. Classification (NCBI taxonomy): domain Eukaryota; kingdom Metazoa; phylum Arthropoda; class Insecta; order Hymenoptera; family Ichneumonidae; genus Ophion; species Ophion costatus. The sequence goes on along the minus strand of OX632360.1, from coordinate 41,074,332 downwards.
AAAAAAAAAAACCACGAAAATCAGCCATTTTCCCCCCATAGACAAGGTCACGGTGTAGATGCCAACCGTTTCAGCCATTTCATTTAAAGTTTCTGAGAACCCGGGATACTTTTTATCGGACGTCAATGCGCGTATCCAGGATGTATGGAAACGATAATAAACGCCGAGACACGCGGTGCCTCGCGTTTTCTCGCGTGTTCCTAGCTGTGACGATCATAAAACTGATGGTACTGCAATTTCTTTATACACATGCACATACATATAGATGTGTGTGTGTGTGCAATATATATTGAAGGCAAGTGGTCACGATACTTTACACTCGTCGCATGAGTATTTTTTTAAATACAGGTTCATTCACAATCAAATAATTATCCACGTAACACCTACCGTACAAGGCCATATTTTCTTCGAGCCTGGAAACATCATATCTAATCTTTTTTATCGTTCATCTCTCTACCTTGAGGGGTTTCGGGACAATTCACGAAATGTTATCATTTGATTCAAGTTTACACGGTACATTTTTTGTCATTCATGAATGCACTCTCCAAATGTTAAATCGATCGGCTCACCATTTCTACAAAACTTGCAATTGGAACAACACTTTTTAACATAGGGCATTTAACGTTAGACAGTGATGACGAAATTGTCGTAACGTACTGAGTGGTTCGACAGTTTTAGATAACATTTTAAACATTTTGTCACACTATTTCGTGCGTAGAACTGACATTCAGCGATGACTGTAGACTCTGTTAAAATTTAACAGATTTAAAAAATGTTTTTTTCAATTGTAAATTTTATAAAAACGGTGTGGACGATCGAATTAAAATTTGGAGGGTGCATTCAGTTTATGACAAAGAATAGGGTATTACACCCTCTTTTGAAAGGTGTCTCAACTGGATCCTTTGGTGGTAATAAACTACTAGAATTTTAATTTCTATTTTGTGATATCGACAAGTGCCATAAAAATGCATTTGAATTTTACATTTCAAATTTCCGCGCGAAAACGCTAGCCGCCATGCTGCTTCGATCCGTGACATTACTTGCGTAGTAAACATCGACGTTGCGCCAATTGTGAATACGTACATTTTTTAGGTTAAAAGTGAGTTACAATCTCTGTCACTGGTGTGTGCGACTCATTGTGATACTCACTCACAAAATGTGATAGCTCACCAATCTGATATCACACCAGTGTGATATCACACCGATGTGATATCACACCGATGTGACATCACAGCGATGTAATATCGCACCGATGTGATGTCACACCGATGTGATGTCACACCAATGTGATATCTCACCGATGTGATATCCCACCAAAGTGATATCACACCGATTTGATATCATACCAATGTGATATCCCACGGATGTGATATCCCACCAATGTGATATCCCACCAATGTGATATTCCACCAATGTGATATCCCACCAATGTGATATCCCACCGATGTGATATCTCACCAATGTGATATCCCACCAATGTGATATCCCACCGATGTGATATCGCACCAATGTGATATCACACCAATGTGTTGTTCCTAAATGTAAGAATACTAGGGTAAAAACATCTGAAAAGTTGAGGATTAAAATGCCAATTGCCATCAGTATAAGGAAGACTTGGTTACAACTGGCGAAAGGCGATCCAGTCATGATCCGAAAAACCTCATTTGTTATTTTCTTGAAGTACAGATAACTATTTGAAAATGTGCAATTAACAATGACAAACGAGAATATATAGTTATTGACGCTTTCGTTCACAGACTAAAGAATAATACGTCTACCGCTTTCTTTGTTTACTATGACCATGACGTCATATCGGAATCCATTATGGTGGCTACCATTTCGCATGTTTGTTGAATAAATAGAAAAATAATTTTTTTTAAATGAATTATAAAGTTTGTTTTGTGTTTTTATAAATTAAAATCAACATTGTTCGATTGTTTATTATGAAAACTACCTTATTTATAAATTCTTAGTATTTTTCCTACATCGAGCAAAATACCCTATTTACTTTATAAATTAGAATCAACTGACAGCACTCCACCAATTGTCCCGAAACTCCTTAAGAGGAAAAAAAACTGACGTGGTCAGCATTTGAAGCAATCTTTAATCAGCATTCTACAATAAACTCTTCGCACAATATCATGAATCATGATTGATCATCAGCATGGAACCATACTCGACCTTCTTTCAAGTGACCATGAAAATTGGGCTGCCATGGAACTATGCATCCTTTTAGTTTATTATTGGACCGAATGGCACGGGTGGAGAGAAATTTTTATTCGAGCACAATGAAGAGGACGTGAAAGTGAATTGGAAGAGTTAATTTGCAGGAGTGCACCCGTTAATTAAGGTGTTTCGGGACTGAACTCGAAATGCTTGTAGACGATTGAAATTTATATCACCAAGAGATTTATTTAGGATGCATTTACTGTCCAAAAATAAATCGATTTTACATCATAATTTTTCAACTCTAATGCCAATATCATTCGATGCAATTGAAGTTTCTGGAATATTAAACGCCCTGTACAGACTGCTGCAAATGTCACAGACGCATTTGCTACGTTTCAACACACGTAGGTCGTCCAGGCTTGCTTTTTAGAAAATATATATATAATTCTCCTTTTTCTAAGGACTCGAGTAACCTAGTTTACTCACTACCATAGGTTAGTTGGCGCACCGTACGGGTCAACAATGTGTGTCAAACGATGTAGTAACGCGATTGCGTTTCCTTTTTATTTCTCCTTTCCTCCCGTCACATACGAAAAGTACGTGCGGTTCGAACGGCTACGAGTGTCGCCAAGACCTCATTGGATCGATAAAGGATAACTCGTTATTATTGCTATGCGCTGTCGCTGTTATTATCACGAATCAATCGATTATCGTGAATCGACTAGTCGTCGATGTCCGCGCGTATGTATACGCAAAACGCGCGCGGTCGGTCTTCAGTTTCAAGTGTAAACTCGTTGTCGAAATATATGAACTGCAATTCCGATCGAGGTAAAGAAAATAATTATTGTGGATGCATAACAGAGATACGTGTCCGTTGTGAAATATTTTTTATGGACGAAAATCGAACGCCTTTTTTCTATATTGAAAGTATATTATTATTTCAATTGTGGAAAAATGGTTGTTCGGTTTTCGTTTATAAAAAATATTATTCTGTATCTACAAAAATATTATTAATTCACAATAAAAATAATAAAACACCTTCAATATATATGTGTGTGTGTGTGAGTGTAATTTTTCAAATTGCCTGTTGAAAAAAAATCAAAATCTATTGAAAAACAAAAATCGTACGAAGCTTTAAAAACACAAAATTAATATATATATATATATATATATATATATTAATTTTGTATATTAATTAATTAATTTATAATTAAATTAATATATAATTTTGTATATATTAATTGTGTAATATATACATATATATATTTCCATTTTGTTTTTTTTTAAGCTTCGTACGATTTTTTTTTAAGGAGCCAATTTGAAAAAAAACGTGTAACGCGAAAACGACAAGGATTCGAAGAAAACCACAAGATGGTAAAAAGTTGAATCAGTTTCCGTTGAGTTCGCGAGAATCGATTCAGATTTTTTTTCGAAAATTTTTATTCACCTATTTTTGGTATAAAAATCGGATGATTTAATGACCGTAACTCAAGAACTAAGGGGTTGGCGGTAAAATATCAAGAGAGGAAACGATTGTATGTTTCTATTTTCAGCGCACCGAAAAAATAACGAAAGGCCACATTATTAAGGGGTTTTCCAACTTTAAACGCTAAAAAACGTTATTTTCATGAATTTTGTTGATCGGTTTATATTATAGATATTGATATAAAGGTTGTTACACTTAATAAATACACTTTCGAAATACATTTTTAAAAATATATATATTTACCTAAATCACTATTTATAGACGAAAATGGTAGTTAAAGAAATGTCCTAAAAAAATTGCAGGTCTGCGCTGTTGATGAAATCTCGGAGATGGATCATCCGATACAAAAAAAATCAAACGGTTTTAGATTTAGTATGTTAATGGCTATGACGCATATCATACCATTTTTAATATATGCAAAAATAACAAAATGGCGAACATTTTTCGAAAAAAAGTGATTTTTTCACCGTTTTTGGCAAAAAAAAATTAAATGAAACAATTCCACAAAATTTCTCGATATACGCTATAGCTATTATTGTAGAGAATATGTGGTTAAAATTTCATAAGGATCGGTTCAGCGATTTCGAAGATTTTATCAAAAAGCCGTCGAAAACTATTGTTTCGAGAAGAACGCTTTTAAAGTTTGTTTGGGTTACACAAATACATGATTTTTTTTCAAATGTATTTCGAAAGGGTATTTATTAAGTGTAACAACTTTTGTATCAATATCTGTCGTATAAACCTATCAAAAAGATAATGAAAATAGCCTTTTTAGTGTCTAAAGTGAGAAGACCCCTTAATATTGAGCATGCGAGCAGGTACTTAAAATTTCGTCCACGATTTAGGCCCGTGAGGCCGGAATGAACAATAAAAATTATAAAGAACGCAAATGCTTTGCGGCACCCGCTTGTCAGATGGGGTTTCGTAATAACAATTCGAAAAAGTGACAGGAGCGTCTTATTGTAAGACCGGAGACAATGTCGTACGAACGCTAACGTGTGACTCATTATCGAATACATATAGGCGTGAAAGTTGACAAGTGAAACGCGAACGTTGTCGGATTGATTGTCCCTCGAAATACCGTTCCGAAGAATTGGCACACACAATGTTGCACGTAATTGTGACTTCCCGTGATTGTCCCACAAGCATGACAACGTGTTTCCGAGAAAAGAATGTTATTTCTTGTTTTTGCATCATTGTTACGCGTACATGGAAGGACATCGAGCCTACGATGTAGGAAACATGGAAATGTTGACAACCTTAGGTTAGGTTGTCAAAATCTCCATATTTAGGTTAGGTTGTCAAAATCTCCGTATTTAGGTTAGGTTGCCAAAATCTCCATATTTAGGTTAGGTTGCCAAAATCTCCATATTTAGGTTAGGTTGTCAAAATGTTCATATTTAGGTTAGGTTGTCATAATCTCCATATTGAGGTTAGGTTGTCAAAATCTCCATATTGAGGTTAGGTTGCGAAAATCTCCATATTTAGGTTAGGTTGTCAAAATCTCCATATTTAGGTTAGGTTGTCAAAATCTCCATATTTAGGGTAGGTTGTCAAAAACTCCATATTTAGGTTAGGTTGTCAAAATCTCCATATTTAGAACCTAAATATGGAGATTTAGAACCTAAATATGGAGATCTTGACAACCTAACCTAAATATGGAGATTTTGACAACCTACCCTAAATATGGAGATTTAGGGTAGGTTGTCACAATCTCCATATTTAGGTTAGGTTGTCAAGATCTCCATATTTAGGTTCTAAATCTCCATATTTAGGTTCTAAATATGGAGACAACCTAACCTCCATATTGAGGTTAGGTTGTCAAAATCTCCATATTTAGGGTAGGTTGTCAAAATCGCCATATTTAGGTTAGGTTGTCAAAATCTCCATATTTCGAACCTAAATATGGAGATTTAGAACCTAAATATGGAGATCTTGACAACCTAACCTAAATATGGAGATTTTGACAACCTACCCTAAATATGGAGATTTAGGGTAGGTTGTCAAAATCTCCATATTTAGGTTAGGTTGTCAAAATCTCCATATTTAGGTTAGGTTGTCAAAATCTCCATATTTAGAACCTAAATATGGAGATCTTGACAACCTAATCTAAATATGGAGATTTTGACAACCTAACCTAAATATGGAGATTTTGACAATCTAACCTCAATATGGAGATTTTGCTATGTCGCCCGTGTGTAAGAGCCTAACTTCAATAATTAATTGCTCAACAACCACGCAGCCGAAGTACTTGAAATTTTACACGGAGTCGTAACACCTGTTCGCGAATATCCTCAATAAATTTAAGCATATTCTTACTATCTCGCGATCGCTGAGCAACCTCTTTAAGGAGCAACAATTTTGTGTACAACGTTTCTAGTAAACTGGCTTGGCTGGTTCGAAAAATGTTATCCCACTTTTGTTTACATTTGATTAATTAAAAAGTAGATTAAAACCATTGCTCGAATACAAATAAAAAATAATTATAAGGTAAATCAGAATGTTTTTAAAACCCAAAACAAGCGATGATATTCTTGAGGAGATTTTTTTCATTACTTGACATTCATTTTTTAGTTTTCTAAAGTTTTGAAAAGTTTGAAACATACCCTAACCCTCAAAAATGGTGATTAAGTCTTACCTTTTAAAAACAAAATCATGAAAATCAGCGAATTTTTTCCTCGCCCAAAGGTATATGCTCCCTCAAAATGATTTTGATAGAACGCGCAACATTATCGAATATTTGATACAGCGAATATCCGTGGATGGAAATTGAAGTATGGCAAACGAGATATAGTCAGAGCCTCACATTTCTGCTCGTTAATAATTCAATACTGGCGGTATTTTTATATCGTTCCCGTGTGGATTCACGGATAATACGAATATCCATCTCGTGGATCATTTCCATAAACTCGTACATAGGACAGATATACGGAGCACGCGTGTCTCTTCACAGAACGAAACGCGATTTTCTTGCATAATCAACTATGATAATCGCATGTGCATGTTAAAAAACAATGAAGGGGAGTAATCGTGCAGCCTTTGTCTGTTCCACTGCGGACACAGATGCACTTTTTTACGTGCACGTTGCAAGTGACGAGACGGGCGCATCGATGGGCCGCCGAAATAGCAATGAGGGCAAAAACAGAACGTTGCCATGGACAGCTCGACTTGCACCCGTTCATGGGCCATTTTACCCTCATTCGTGAAATCGAAAAAAAAATTCACCCCTTCCTCCGAATTGCTCTCTGGGAGTTAGGGAGAAAAAAAATGGAAAATCAATTTCCTGGAATTGAACGGAACTGAATTGAAGCATGAGAAAAAGCTGTGGTGTAGAAAAAAGCTTGCACGAGGAATATGAGGTATTTAGCTGGTAGGTAAGTGACTTTCGTGAACAGTATTAGAAAATAGATTCATGGGAGGTTTGGGGTCACTGACTCGTTAGTTTTGGACGAAACAGCCCATACATCGAAATTCCCGAGTACATGGAGATAGGCTGCGATGTATGTGCTATCACAGCACGAGATACTCGCACGTGAGGCATGATCGCGTGTTTGCGAAGTTTGTTCGATGCCGGATCGGTTCTACTCTGAGGCCAATGTTCGGCTGCATAATGAGATAGGAGAGATTCCTCGTGCAACGTCCAGTTTCAATTCGTGCATGGCGGAATTGAAACAGGAGATCACATTTAAGGGGCTTCGTCTACCTAGAGGCCCGAAAAAATGGCCAAATTCTGAATTTCACTTGTCGGAAACGGTTGGTGAAAAAGAAACGCATTTTTTCAACCCAAAGGTGCATACATTGAGAGCCTTGAGAAAAGATCACCATGAGTAAAACAGACTTTTGGCGGTGGACACTCTCCGGCTCGAACGGTCCATCCGAAATATAAAAACCGAACGGGTTATTCAAATTAACCAGAGACATGAGTCGTTGACGATCGTCGATCTTAAAATTATTTGTTTTTAACAATGTGGCGATGAATTGAATCTCGAGCATACAAAATCTACGAAAAAAGTCATCATTTTCACCTGCCTGGAGAAAAATGAAGACTGATTTTTAAAAAGTGAGATCGTCATCGACCTTTAAATGATTCGCATCGTATCTCCTGTAAATTTGGAGACAATCCACCGAGTGGTTGTCGGGATATCGTGTCCACCGACTTTGAAAACAGTGTTTCGAGAAAAACGCGTTCGAAGTTCGGCCGACTGTTGGAGGCTGCAGCGCATTCAATTTTAGGAATATCCCAATGAAATTTACAGAGAACATAGGTGAAAGGTGGTACTATCGAATAAAAATGTTTTTGGAATATGCAATTCTTTGACCCGCCTAGGTAGATATAGCCCATTGGAAACATGAATAACATGACATCAGCAGGTCCTTTCAGCCAGTCTGTACGAACGAATTCCTCTCCTATAGAACAATTAAGACAACAAAAAAATAATTCTTGATGCTAGCAAAATTCGTATGATTGTTTGTCAAGTGACTACTGGTCAGATCTATACCAATCTGTATTTCAAGTTACGGCACAGGGCTTTAAAATGAATTTTAATTTCCCAGTACGTGTCGTCAGCAGATCATTTGGGATTTTTAAATTATTTCTCATTGTTTGCGGTCATAAATTAATTCAGTGATATGTCGACGGTAGCAAAGGGAGACGAGCTTGTTCGGACCAGCCCACATTTTATTATATATACGGAGGGTACATTATTCAAAAACTCAAAAAAATGATTACGGATTTCATGAAGTGCTTTTTTACTTCTTATTTCGGGATGTAAATGAATAATCAAGATAAATTCGGAAGAAATCTTGTCTCCTTCCGTCAATACCAAGGCGAACCCTTCTACCAAGACACAAAAATCAGGGAAGATGGGACACACACTTATGATGGCTTATTACGTTTGGAGATTGATGCATGACTGCCTCAATAAATCTAAGAAAATCACGAAAAAAGCTAACTCAACGTAAAAATGTTATTATATAAAATTAAATAAAAAATAGTATAATAATAATATGTAATATTGAGTTTAAATAATAATATGATAATAATAATTGTAATACCAACATCTTTATTTAATGTCAAAATAATAACGTAACAAAATATTCAGTAAAGCAATGTAAAAATAACATAACAAAAATATTTAGTAACTCAATGTAAAAGTATTCAATAAAACTATAAATAAAAATAAAAACATTCAATAAAATGAGATTTAATTTTTTCAAATGCATATTTCCGTGTTCTTAAGTAGAACATCAATAAAGTGTCAATATAGGACGAGTATAGGGATAATATTTTGAAAAAATATACAGTTTTGCGACGCCAAATCATTCGGGCTGCTCTATAAACGCCATCACGAATTAAATCATAGAAATAATAGGAGAAAGCAAAATGTCACGCCCGGATGACAATGATGTCTAATCTTGACGTTGATACGTTTTTCCGTCAGCTGATAGCACCTCGGTGATGGTAAGTTGAATGAATCGAATTTCATTCGATTATTTGCAGGAAGTGGATCGGAAGCGCCGGCCGGATGCGCTAACGAGATCCCCGTTAACAAGATATCTCGAAGATACGGGGTATCCCATTTTTCGCGTCGACTCCTCATATCGAGAATGGGCTGCTGCGGATGCTCCGACGACGCGGTGACCAAGGTAGTACCGGTGGTAAGAGAATGCACGTTCTTATAAGGACGTTGAATAAGTTCTCGCTGTTTTTCAATAGATGGCGTTACTAGAACTGCGCGCGCGCGTAGTTTAAGGAAGTTCATCTGGTACCGAGTTAGTCAGTTGGATCTTTAGTGATGTCACATGCCAGTAAACAGATTGTCATCACGAGTCCTGTAATGAGCAATGAGCGATTTTCTAGCCCATTTCAGTGTATTCCCGTGCTTTTTCTGTTCATTCATAGTTATTTGTAGTGATATTTACCACATTATCAACTTTCAAATAAGAATGGAAAGAAAGATTTGCTGTGCCACAACTTAGCGGCGATGTAGATCCTTCACGGGCTATCCCTCTCTGGATGCCCAATTTGAAGGGTCAGAATGATGAATTTTTTTCTAGTAACACATTGGTTGGAATACACTAATTTTTCCCCAGCACGTTGTACACGTGTTTGTGGTTACAATGTAATTTTTTCGGAAGAAAATCTTTCAAAGCGTTCGTGGTACCAGCCTCAAATGTCAACTGAAACGAAAACAAAAATTTTTTTCTCCAAATATATCCAACTGGCTTTGGGTTCACGATCCACTTTTCGAAATGTCGTAAAATACGAAAAATGACAGGTTCTCCAAAGAAAACCTCATTTTTCTCTTGAAAAACAGCATGCTGATGTCATTGATGTCAACAAATGATTCATCCAATGAAAAAATGCGATCGTGAACGGGAAATGACTACTGTTTGAACGCCAACTGTGCAAATTCAAGACAATAGTGTGACAGTTACTCAAGATGTCAATCCCGCCGTGTCAAGATATGTAGTTTCGAGATAATCGCGATCAAAGCTTTGGTACATATTTGACACGATCTTGTGAAATATTGTCGTCTTGCCGCTAGTCAGCGATTCCGGCACCACATAAGTGTCGTTCCTCATCACCGAGATCGTGATGCACACCTAATCTATGCAATCTGCGGGCAGTTTGGGCCTCTTTCGAGTGTTCTTGTGTTTTGATGTCAACTTTCGTAACACGCGCATCATCATTAACTTTGCACCAAAATAGGTGTAACTTCGTCAGTTTTTAGAATATCAGGGTCCGTTTGGTCTTGAAATATTCACGAAAGTTCACACTATAACGATATGCAAAAGCACGATTCTTTAAAGTTTCCAAAGAGGCCTGAGCTTGCAAAATTCGGAGTTGATGACACAACAGTTTCGAAACGTTTGGAAGCATTAGGAATTTTTTTTTTTTCAAATAAATCGTTTATTTTCATGCAAAAAACGAGAACCTATTCAACATCCCAATACATTACGGGGGCACTGTGTCCGTGTGTGTGTTGGCTTTATTACGATGAAACATCATTCCTCACGTGTTTCAATTTTTTTTTCCTCCCAACACGATTCGCACAATTCCCTCGTTGACGTAAATTCTCCCACCAACCTAATATAATAAAAGCGGTGAAAATAAATTTTCGTGGAAATTCGTTCGAATCGCAATTGCATCGCGAGCTCTTTTATCACGATATGCAGTGATGTCATTCGTACGTTTGGTAGCTGTAACTCTACCGTAGCTGAAGAGTTTCGATGATGCACTGCCGAAATTGATGCTGACCGTGTCAAGCTCGATCGACGGGCCCTGCACATTTGCACACACGAGAGAAAACGTTTTTTTCGCGCCGCCAATGTGCATGCCTGTAGAAAAATGAAACTTTCTCGGCCGTACACGGTTAGAATGCGACGGGTGATGAATCGTCTGTCACTTTGACAGCGAGGCTCGAGATTTTCATGAAAATCGCGCATGCGTGAATTCGGTGTTCCAGACGCCGGATCAGGAGGAACCGTCGTTGGGCGACAACGAGACGGTTTTCACGAGCGACAGATCGTGCACCGATGTCATCCCCTTGATCGTTCTCATCCTCCTGATCGGAGGTTTCGTGAGTTATCAATCCCACAACTCCGTAATCAATAAACATCAAACGGAACTGTACTGATAGATGGGTTTTGTTATTTTTATTTGTTTTTTTATTATTATTATTGAAAGGGTTTCTTCCTGTCAACTGCGATGAAGAAAGGCGACGTTCATCGGGTGATCAACGGTTACGATGATTGCGCCAACGTGTGCGGGCGCAAAACGCTTCCGGAAGCGAATCCTCTTTTCGCGTGCAAAGGCGCCGATAAGACGAACCTTCCGTGAGTCTTTCATGCTAGTGATTTAGTTTTGGAACATTGGTATATGGAGAGTTATTCTGCACAATTGGGTGGAAGGTGGGATTCAGCTTCCCCTGACTGAATGTCATCATTTATAATCCAATCAGTGATAAATAGACAAAAAATAATAATTCAGCTTCATATTTCGGAAAAGTGACTAAAGTAAATCATTACGGTGATTTAAATTGGAAGACTGAAAATGGAAAAAATTGCCGATTTTCAGAATTTTTTTTTTTGGGTGAAAATGTCTTCGCTGTTTTTTAGACTCGGGGTGTGTTTACTTACTACTTTTGGCTGTTGCATGGTATTTTTTTTTAATTTATTATTTAACTTAAAAACGGCGGAGATATGGTCTTGGGAGACGGGTTGATGTTAGACGTCGTGACACGTAGCGTCGGCGGGATCAATCCGAAAAAAAACCAACGAAGATTTTTCTTTCGTCAACACTTACACGCAGCATATGAACCAAGAAAAAGTGAAAAATATTGAAAATTGATTAAATGGTACGCTTTGAAACAAAGATGGAATTTTCCGAAAAAAAAAAAACATCACTGCATTCTGCAGAAAAAAATACTCTACGCTTTAATTTTCGAAAACATTTAGGCTCATGTTTTAGACCATAAGGTTAGAAAGATTTATGACAAATTTCATCGGAATCGGGTGGTTGGATTTTTATCTATACGTCACGCCAGTTTTGAAAATGCAGTTTAGAAGACCGTGCCATACGTCCGCCATTTTTGAAGATTAATGAAGACGAAAAAATATCATGGAACAGCCAAAAGTGGTGATAAAATATACCCCGAGTCGCAAAAACCGCGAAGTAATCTTTCCCTTGAAAAAAAATCACGAACATCAGCACAATTTCGTCCTCACCTAAACGTGTTCCCCTATCAACATTTGCCTTGTAGATGCCTCCTTGAAATTTCTACAACTCGGTTAATCTTATACTATTATTAAACGGTTTTCACATACGTATTCGGAAAGATCTGTAGAATAATAAAATGAAATTTAAAAAAACGCTTTCTTCAAATTTCTAGTCAACAGTACTGCCCGTTCTAGACGACAGTTTTGCACTTGTACGTTTTTATCATTTATACGTCGAATTTCTCCAGCCCCGGCAGATTCCGTTCATAAAGATGGTGATAAGTTTCATTTCTACGTTTTTTCGCGCTTCTGCGTTATTAATTTTATTCCCCAGCTTCGATTTCGAGGTTAGTTTTTTCCGAGTGGCTATTCACTTGTGACGTACCCCTTGAAAAACGTATATCTGAAGTTTCTTCCACTCAGCTGGTTTTGCGCTCGTACCAAGTACGAAACCGTATTATTTCGAATTCTTCAATCTATTCTATCGCCTTTCCGTAATTCATTTTGTGTAGTTACCTTCTCGTCGAGATCGGATCCGACGGCGTGAAGTCCAGACAGTGCGTCAAAAATTGCACAACTTCCGAAGACCAGTGAGTCAACTCCCATTAGTTTCCCTCTTTCTATTTCCAATCAATATTCCTACCTGCGCATTCATCTATTTGCAGCATCGTCTTCCTAAATCGTTGCGTACCGAAGAAAGTAACAGACAGTGCTAATTCCGTCATCAAATCCTTGGGGCTCCAGAGCTTCTTTTACGTAAGACAAAAACAGTCCACTGTCACCGACGCTCGCGATGAAAAAAAAAAATCACGACACAAATCGGAATATTTTTTTTCCATTTATCTACAATAATTTTGGTTAATTATTAATTAATCTACCATTAGTTTGGTCCATTTGGGTCTATTTTTTGGTCCATTTTTTCATTTATCTACAATTATTTTGGTCCATTTTGGTATATTTTTGGTCCATTTTGGTATATTTTTGGTCCATTTTTAGTCTATTTTTTGGTCTATTTTTTTGTTTATTTTTGGTCCATTTTTCGGTCTATTTTTTGGTCTATTTTTTTCATTTATCTACAATTACTTTGGTCTATTTTGGTCCATTTTTTGTTCCATTTTTTGTTCCATTTTTTGGTCCATTTTTAGTCTATTTTTTGGTTCATTTTTGGTCCATTTTTCGGTCTATTTTTTGGTCCATTTTTTTCATTTATCTACGATTACTTTGGTCTATTTTGGTCCATTTTTTATCCTATTTTTTCTATTTTATGGCCCACTTGGTCCATTTATTGCATTTTGGTCCATTAATCTACAATTATTTTGGTCTATTGGCTACAAAAAAAATGGCCAAATTTTAGGAGGCTTCGCGCGATTTGAACATCGCTTGGCGCGAATTGGTTTACCTGCTGCTGATCGCTCTCGGTACGTACATCTCGAATGTCGCTGCAACGAATCAACAACTCGTCGTAATGTTGTTCCATCGGAATAATTGATCTGTGTTGTTTCTCGGACAGCAATTTCGCTCGGAATTCTCATCGCTTTTCGTTACATCGTACAGTGGGTCATTTACATAGTTCTCACCAGCGTCGTCGTCGTTTCCATCGGCGGTACAATTTATCTCTGGTAATTAGCCGGTTACTCGACGAACGAAGCGGGCCAATTTCACGAAGCAATTTTATCCTCTCGCTTATCAATCAAGCTATTTAATTTCTTTAATCAAAAATATTAAGCCATGCTTAACACAATTATATTTCACCACGCTTTTGACACGCTGGGTCTATTTGACCCGGATAGTACTTCACCCAGCTGCCCTTAAGGGCAGGTGCTTAAGGGCTTACACTGCTGTAAACGTCTAAAATTAAGGGACTTTCCCGTACGTATTTAACTTGGGAATGTTGTTTCGAAGATGTGCTCAAAATTTGGAGTCCTGCCGGTACCAAGAATTTCCTTTTTGCGCAAATTGAATCGAATTGAAATTTGAATTTTGAAATTGAATTGAATTGAACTTACTTGTGTAAATGGCTGAGCCAATAGTTTCGCCGACGAATAAAAAAATCGTTAACAGTCATTGAAAAATTGCAGGCTTGCGTGGTGGCAGGAGAAAAAGGCCGTCACTTCCGGCCAAATTCACGAAGACGATGGGAGCGTCATGTCTTACATGACTTATGCAATCATCATGACTGTCGTTGCTGTGAGCTTCGCTTCTCAAATTAAACTTCACCGTTACGTCCATTTCCATATGAAAACAACATTCGTTCGAAGAATTTTCGTTACATCCAAAGAGCTTAGAAAAGCACAAGTGGGGGTCTTCTCACTTTGGACGCTAAAAAGGCTATTTTCATGAATATTTCGACAGGTTTGTATTATAGATGTTGATATAAAAGTTGTTACACTTAAGGAAGCTTTCCAGTGTGACAGCCGGAAAAATCGCTGTTTTTCGCGATTTTTTTTTTTAAAGAAAAAATAATCTAATCGGTCTGGTTTTTTTTTGTATATTAATTGGGTATTGAAGAATACAAAACAATTTTTTAAAGATCGATTTATTTATTAATTAATATCTATAAAAATGATGAAACAATTGTTGCAGAAAATGCACTTGGATGTGGTGTCCACGTTGGGGGTCACAATTTTGATCTGAAACAAAAAACACAAAAAGATTATTGATCGGTATATAATTGGCTTTCGTGCTATGGAGGCTTTTTTTTTTTTTTTTTGCAAAAATGGCGCCGGTTTGAACAAAAAGTATCGATTTTAGCATTTTTTTTGGCAGTTTTTTTTACAAAAAAATAGGAAGATGTCAAAAAAAAAATAAAGCTTCCATAGCACGATAAACAATGACGTTAAGAATATTGTGTAAAAAATTCAACTCGATAGCTTTAAAACTCTGCCCTCCAAGTTGGACACCGTTTCGAAAAATGCTGTTTCGAGAAAAACGCGTTCAAAGTTTCGCTGTAGCTGTAGCGCTCCGTTGCCTTCTTCCAAGAAATGCTGTACAGTAACCGAAATAATCTGAATTTCGGCATGAAAATTTCAGGGAATATTCGGAAGAGTGTATACTATTCGATAAAGCAAAAAAAAAAAATCGATTTTTTGAAAATTTCACACTGGAAAGCTCCCTTAATAAACGAGGTATTCCGAGTGTTTCCGAACGGCCTAAAAGCCTGACCTTCTTCAATCTTTTTCACAGTTGCTGACGTGTTTGTATCATATATTTTGAGTACGTGGCATATTTTTTCATATTTTTATCAGCTCGCCAACTCAACTAACTCGCGGACAAGATTTGGCACGTGATAAAATTTCAAATGATCGTTTCGTAGTGATCTTCTCGTCGCACGAAAAAATGTCCTCTACAAAAAAGATACGTTTTTCTATGAACTATTTTAAAAAAAAATTTCACAATTTTCCAAATACTACAACACTGAAAAAAAAAGAAAAGTCTTTCGTTTTTGAATTTTTTAACCGCAACGACTAGGTTGATCCTGCTGAAATTTACACTGAAGTCTCTTTTATCAGTGTAAAACAATATGGGTGAGTTTCATTCTGGGCTGAGCTTGCGTTCAGTTGACCCCTTCGTTGGCAGAGAGAATTCGACAAAAAGTGCCCAAAATGGCAGGAAAATGTTCTATCCTGAAAACTTGTACTCTGGGGTTTTTGAGGGTGTCGATTACGAATCTGAACGGCGAATGAAAATACAAATAATACAGATTGATTTGATGAAACTCGGTACTCAAGCTTCATATATTTCCACCTATTTATTGGATTATGCTCCATGTTATTGAATTCACCATGAAAAATTCCTTCATTTTGGGTTCAAAATCACACTCAGCGTCCCCGAAAACCCCCGAGTACCAAGATTTATCCAAATCGAGCTGTTTTTTCCACTTCCGTCGGCCATATTAGATCCGCCATTGACATTTTTCGAATTTTGTATTCAGATTCGTAATAAGCGACCTCGAAAATCCCAGAGTACCAATTTTTATCTAAATCGAGTAAAATTTTCATTTTCGGGCCGCCATTATAGCGCCGCCATTTTGAATTTTCAAATTTAAAGTTCAGATTCGTAACAAGCGACCTAAAAAATCCCGGAGTACTAATTTTCATCAAAATCGAGTGAAGATTTTGATTTTTGCCCGCAATATTGGCGCCGCCATTTTGAATTTCCGAATTTTGACTTGAAATTCGAATTCAGCGAGCCCAAAAACCCCCGAGTGAGGCTCCGATTTCAAATCAGAGCAAGTTAAATAGGGAAATAAAGGTTGACGCACTATTGCGTCAACGCCGCACAGGGCACGGAATTATTTGACGCTCTATTGCGTCAATGCCAACAAAGGGGTTAATATCGTCGTCTTAAATTTATTGGCAAATTGTTTTTGTTGAATAACTCAGCGATTTACAATTTTTAGGTAAAAATGGTAATGACTAAACTTATAGGAAATCGAGGGCTTTACAACTTTGGTCATTACAGGTTTTTCTCTACCATCGATATTTTTCGAATTAAACCTGAAAGAAGCGACTAGCTTCTTTCGCGATAAAGCGACAGCATTATCTCGTTCATTTTTTACTTTAGGGAATAAACGAACATAAACAAACTTGTAGAGAATGAAATTCTCGACAATTCTGGTCTCTACCTTTTTTTCCCTAGAATCAATATTTAAGGTCGTACGCCAACGGTTAAAAAAACCAGAAGCGTGAAAATATTATTTCGCGAACCATTAGCTCTTTTCTTTTACCGTTGGCGTACGACCTTAACTATCGATTCTAGGAAAAAGAAGTTGGGGACAAAAATTGTCCACAATTTCATTCTCTACAACTTTGTGTAGGTTCGTTTATGCCCTAAAGTTAAAAATAAACGAGATAATGCAATAGCCGCTTTTTCAGGTTTAATTCGAAAAATATCGATGGTAGAGAAAAACCTGTAATGACCAAATTTGTAAAGCACTCGATTTCCTACAAGTTTAGTCCGTACCATTTTTACTCAAAAACTGCAAATCGCCGAGTTATTCAACAAAAACAATTTCCCATTCATTTTAACACGACGATATTAACCGAACGCAAGTCCAGCCCAGAATGAAACTTACATATGTTGTTTTACACTAATAAAAGAAAATTCAGAGTAAATTTCAGCAAAAGCAGCCTAGTCGTTGGCGTTAAAAAATAAAAAATGAAAGATTTTTCTTTTTTTTTTCAGTGTTGTAGTACTTGGAAAATTTTGAATTTTTTTTTTCAAAATAGTTCACAGAAAAAGTCATCTTTTTTGTAGAGGACATTTTTTCGTACGACGAGAAGATCACTACGGTACGATCATTTGAAATTTTATCACGTGTCAAATCTTATCTCCGAGTTGGCCGAGTTAACGAGCCGATAAAAATCTGAAAAAAATGCCTATTACTCAAAATAAATTATACAAAAACATCACCAACTTTGAAAAAGATTGAAGAACGTCAGGCTTTTAGGCCGTTCGAAAATACTTAGAATACCTCAAATACACTTTCGAAACACATTTAAAAAAACATTTTTTAATGTATTTATGTAACCCAAACAAACTTCAAACGCATTTTTCTCGAAACAACGTTTTTCGACGGGTTGTTGATAAAATGTTCGAAACTACGGGACCGTTCCTCGTGAAATTTTAACCACATATTCGTTACTACTATAGCTATAGCGCATGTCAAAAATTTTTACATTTCAATTTTTACTGTTTTTTTTGCCAAAAACGGTGAAAAATCACTTTTTTTTTTGTTTTTTCGAAAAATGTTCGCCATTTTGTTATTTTTGCATATATAAAAAATCACATATACTGAATCTAAACCTACAATTTTTTCAGGACATTTTTTAAACTACCATTTTCGTCGATAAATAGCGACTTGAATAAATAATTTTTTAAAACGTATTTATTAAGTGTAACAACTTTTATATCAATATCTATAATATAAACCTACGAAGAAAAAAAAGTCATGAAAATAGCCTTTTTTAGCGTCTAAAGTGAGAAGGCCCCTTGACTACATTTCCCGGGAATAATCTAGCTGATGACAACGACTCAAAAAAAAGAATTCCCTCATTCCTCCATTAGAACTTGGTTTTTACATGGTTATTTTTTTTTCTAATTATCATGTACTTGAATTCAAGGTCGTAGTGATTTTCGTCGTTCTCGTGATGCGGACACGAATCGCTCTGGTGGTCCAGCTGTTCAGAGAGGCTGGCAAAGCTGTGTACGCGATGCCCGCACTGTTGCTCCAGCCAATCTACGTAAGCATTTATTATTCAATCGAAAGTAATTGGCACACAATACGTAATACATATTGAAAGGGAATTAACGTGTCGAGTTTAACGAACAGTTGCAACTTCAGTTTCATCCGCAGTTCAACAATTGAACGTATCATTGCTACAATATGTTTTTTTTAATTTTCATTAATGGCCTGCGTCTACCTAGAGGGTTGAAAAAAATGGCCAAACTCAATTTTCGCTCAATCGATAGCTCGTTCGATTTTAGGAATATTTTTAATACATTTTCAGCCAATATAGCTGGAAGGTGACACTATCGACTGAAAATATTTTTGGAAAAAGCCATTTTTGACCCACCTAGGTAGATGTAGCCCGTTAATAAAGTATTTCTAAAAGGAACTGAATAAACTTTCTTTCACTTCAGACGTACTTACTCGTCGGGCTGTCCTTCATCGCCTGGATATACTTCATCCTCTGGATCGAGAGTGCAGGCGACTTGTACAAAAATCGAAAGAATCATCTCCACTATAAGAAAGATGCTCTGCTCATAGTAAGAAATATCACGTGATTAAGTGTTACTATAATAAAGTAAAAAAGAGCTGCGTCCAATCGTTGCAAATTCTTCGTTTCTTCCTGCAACGTATTTATGAAAATCCATTAGAAAAGATCATTTGGCAGTGGCTTTACACGAGCCAAGTTCAATGGCCCAAAGTGTTCCCTGAGATGACGAAAACTAAGGGCATTTGTGTTTCTTGAATAGCTGTCTTCAAATATCTCGAAAAATACTGCTCCGATCGGGTATCGACATTGAAAAAAGCTTTTTTTAGTCTGTAATTCAAAATGGCGACGTCAAGATGGCCGACGTGTGTTTTTCCAACGGGATCGTGACATTTTTTTCACCAAAACAGGTCAGGCCAAACCTGATAATTTTTGTAGGAAACGTTTTTCGATAAAGTTCACAATTTTTAGGTTAGAATACCATTTTATACTTTCTTAGCCTTTCTTAGCTTTCTTAGTGAGTTTTTTTGGGTTTGTTTGGGTTCGTTTGGGTTTGTTCGATGATCGAAACGAACACAAACAAGGATTAGGTCGCTTACGCTCGTCACTTCCGTTATCAAATGAACCCAAACAAACTCGCACGCACACTTACACTTGGGTTTGTTTGATAACCAAAGTGACGAGCCGCAGAGACCTAATCCTTGTTTGGTGTTGTTTGGGTTATCGAAAAAACTCAAACAAACGCAAACGAACTCACACACACGCGCACACTTGCACTAGGGACGTTGAAAACTTTGCCTCCTCGTCGTACATTCTAGATGGCGCTCGTAAAGTAAAAGATCGAATTCTAACCTAAAAGTTATGAACGTTATCGAAAAACTTTTCCTACAAAACTTAGGTTTGGCGTGATAAATGTTTCGGTGAGAAAAAGGCATGATTCCATTTGAAAAAAGTTGTCGGCCATCTTGACGTCGCCATTTTGAATTTTGGACGAAAAAAGATTTTTCAACGTCCCCCTTTGAACAGTAAAAGTTTCATTGTACTCATTTTATTATTATACTTGATCGGAGCAGTATTTTTACCTCGTCGTACATTCTAGATGGCGCTCGTAAAGTAAAAGATCGAATTCTAACCTAAAAGTTATGAACGTTATCGAAAAAATTTTCCTACAAAACTTAGGTTTGGCGTGATAAATGTTTTGGTGAGAAAAAGGCATGATTCCATTTGAAAAAAAGTTGTCGGCCATCTTGACGTCCCCATTTTGAATTTTGGACGAAAAAAGATTTTTCAACGTCCCCCTTTGGACAGTAAAAGTTTCATTGTACTTATTTTATTATAATACTTGATCGGAGCAGTATTTTTACCTCGTCGTACATTCTAGATGGCGCTCGTAAAGTAAAAGATCGAATTCTAACCTAAAAGTTATGAACGTTATCGAAAAACTTTTCGTACAAAACTTAGGTTTGGCGTGATAAATGTTTTGGTGAGAAAAAGGCATGATTCCATTTGAAAAAAAGTTGTCGGCCATCTTGACGTCGCCATTTTGAATTTTGGACGAAAAAAGATTTTTCAACGTCCCCCTTTGAACAGTAAAAGTTTCATTGTACTTATTTTATTATAATACTTGATCGGAGCAGTATTTTTACCTCGTCGTACATTCTAGATGGCGCTCGTAAAGTAAAAAATCGAATTCTAACCTAAAAGTTATGAACGTTATCGAAAAACGTTTGGCCTGGTAATGTTTTGGCGAAGAAAAAGATCCATGGTCCCATTTTCAAAACACATTTCGGCCATCTCAAAGTCGCCATTTTGAATTTCGGACCAAAAAAGATTTTTTTTACCGTCCCCCTTTGAACTGTAAAATTTTTATTATACTCATTTCATTAATATACTTGATCGGAGCAATACTTTGCGAGATAAATAAGTGTAAGATTGAATTTTCCGAAAAAAAATTACTACATTTGACCTCGCAATAAACGTAATTAATAAAACATACCATCTGTGCCAAAAATGGTGAAGATATTTTTTCTGCAAAAAAAAATCATGAAAATCAGTTCATTTTTTCCTCGCTCAAAGGAATCTCCCCCTTAAGGAAAGGGAAATTGTATTGTAACAGGCACCATTCGTACTTTTTGAGTATTGCTTAAACGATCAATTTTCACGCACGTGGCGTCGGGACGCTGCGGCGTCAATGCATCGGACGAAAAAAGAAAAATACGTCCGTGGCCTTAAGAGCCTACCACGTCCAGCGATAATATTATTCTTTTTTTTTCAAGTATTTTCAGTTACTTAAGCTCTTATAAAAAACATTTCGTCCCGAAATTGAACACATTTTTTTGAAAATGGCCTTGAAAGATCTCTCACATTAATCAAATGATTTATTGTCGCAGACTGCCAGGTGGTACAATCTTTTCATATACTTCGTGATGTGCGAATTTTTCCTGGGCTGCCAGCACATGGTCGTAGCAGGTTCTGTCGCGCGATGGTTCTTCACCAGGTAAAGCAATCAATCATCTCGAAACTCGAGTATTATGCCATTCCAACGTCAGAGTCTGTCATTTTTGCCATTTGTTTGGTTTTCTTCGTTCTTTTGAGGAGGTTAGAGCCGTCCAGTTGAGTCAAATAACGGTTTATGAATTTTTTATTCACAAACCCTCGAAAATGCACACGAACGGTAAATTTATTCTGTAGATGCTAATTTTTCATGAAATATATAATTGAAGAACAAAATCACGCATTTTTGTATTTTCATTACGCGGATAAGAAAAAAAATTGCGTTACTACCACCATGAAAAAGTATAAAATTATCGATGATCATTATGAAGAAAAAACCAGAGGTGGATACCTCCTTGAAAGTTCGTTTACATCGATTCAGACGATGGGATTCACCGGTGGTAATTAATTTCGAAGCAATAAAGCAACACGGGCTTATTCTATGTTTACAATTTACATTTGTTCTCCACATTGAGGTAATCCTGTCGCCAGGCTTCAATCCATAGGATTTTCATCATTTTTGTTTTTGAGCATATGTTAGAAATACAAATTGTACAGATGTCAAGTATGATCAGTGGTTTGACTAGTGCGAAGCGATAGGATTATCCAAGGCGACCAAACTCCCTATCCTAGTCTGTACGTACGAAGTTCTTTCAAGCGGTCGCAGAGGTGTAGTGCTCATTTCCGCCGCAGGCGTCGCTAGTGTTCTTGGGAAACGATAATACATAGTGATACAAAACTGCACAAGGTCCGAGCACCGCCTCAACGACCAATCACAAAACTGGGGTGATCGTGTTTCTCTCTCGTACTCACTTGGAACAGTCATGGTGCGTTCTCTCTCGCACACCCGAACGATAATGCACCCAAGTGGCGATTCCTTCCATTATAATATATAATAATATTGTGTACATATACATAATAAATAAAATATAAATAATATTAATAAAGCACACATCAATGAAACAACTCGTGTTGTTTTATTCACATGGGCTTATTATATAATAAGCACATCAGATATAATAATTATATAATAAGTACAACGCGAGTAATCTAACAGTAAATTTTGAAATACTCCCTGCTCCTTCTTTGCCGTTGCCGTCGCAAATAAATAATTAAATTCGCTGAAAAAGAATTCGCTCGCGAAGGTTTTATATAGCTGCTGTGCTGGTGTACACGACAGATATATTTGTGTTTGACAGGCGCAAACAATTTTGCCGCCATAACACGGTCAGTTTCACCTTACGCAGTTTTGTATTACTATGGGTCTGTTCGTTTTAGCTACACTTCTTACACCTCGAGTGGACTTTCTATTACTGTATCTGGTCAAAGTGCAGAAAGTGTAGCTAGCGCGAACAAACCTTATACATTATTGGTTCCCAAGAACGCTAGCGACGCCTGCGGCGGAACTGAGCACTACACCTCTGCGACCCGTTGAAATAACTGTTTGAGTAGGGAGTGTCGACTCCTCTCTAGTCTCCTTGGACTCGACCAGGGGGCTGACACTGGGATAAATTCTCTTAACAGTAACGTGTCCCCGTATTGTCGCCACGTAACTAACCCACCATGCGGCGCTAGTAGTCACCCGCATGACCCCCACTCCGCAAAGCACCTCTCCGTATTATTTCGTCATTTTTTCTCGATCTGTCATTGTTCTCGAATAAAAAAAATCGTAGTGTGGTAAAATCGTAATTATTTTATCACATTAGAAGAGCGATTTGTGGCTCATCGCAATTCAACACGTGTTTTCGAGTCTATATTGGACGACGTGTATAACTATGAAAAGCTCTCTTTTCCGTGTATAGAACACGCCGATAGTGTTCTTTTACACATAATACAATATTACGTATTGATGCGGATGCAGCAATATTCTGCACGTCTCAACGCAGAACAAAAAAAAAGCAATCTCGACAAGAAAAAAATCGCAAAACATTGTACAACGTGACTAATCCATTATTTAAAAAATATTAATGTTATCTGTTTATTTCGTTCAATAAATATTTTTAAATACATAATATTGCAACAAGTGTAAATATTGCATCCCTTCCTATATCCACATATACTTTTAAATTCTATTCTAAACAATGAATTTTCCAGACGCGTCGAATGCAAATTATGCAGACGCTGCGCGACTGGAGTGGGGGTCATGCTAGTGACTACTAGCGCCGCATGGTGGGTTAGCTTACGTAGCGACAATAACGAGACACGGTAGACCGAGCAGTGTCAGGGGGCTGGACTCGACAAATGTCAAAACATGGCACAATTACGTGCAAGTGGTCGTATCGCGAAAAAATCGCCGAAATTTTTTTTCGGAGGTTATGTTCGCGCGCGGTTTGTTCAGGCCAACTTTCAACGTCCGTATCTCGGAAATGGTACGGTGGAGTGGCTTAAATGTTTTATTTCAACGCGATCAACGATATACTATCTCTTTCTCACAAAAAAATAGGAGGTTAAGCGTTAGTCGATTTTTGAATTGTGTCTTCCGAGCCACCTCGAAGCATGCTGACCCATTTGTCGTCGACAATTATCGAAAAACGAAAGAAACGATAAAGTTCTTCAACGCGATTAAAGATTAAAAGTCGACTCCGACCCGAAATCGATGCACGGTTGAACTTCTATTTACAGGGACAAGAAGAGGCTCTCGCTGGCGGTGACGAGAAGCACCTATACGGTGGTACGCTTCCATCTGGGCACCGTTGCCTTTGGCGCTATGATAATCGGATTCGTACGTCTCATTCGCGCTATTTTCGCGTTCGTACAAAAACGCTTGAAAGGCTTGGATAACGACTGTGCGAGGGGAATTCTCTGGTGTTGCCAGTGCTGCCTGTGGTGCTTCGAGTGCGCCCTCAAATTTCTCACGAGAAACGCTTACATCGAAACGGGTATATCTCTCGAATTCAATTTCATAGGATGCTTCGACGCAAAAATCGTTTTCTGTTTTTCTATCATAGGTCGACTTTCCCTTTGATGATTTTTTGTCGACTCAACCGGAAGCTCATTTTCTAAGCTTCCGGGGCCACTGTTTCCAGTGCTAAAACGACCCGCAACTTCTTTTTCCCAGCAACAAATATCTGGGAGCTGTACGCCATTGTCGAACAACCAGAAATCGACTGCAAACATCTCGATGAGATTGAAGCTTGCGTCGATGCGTTGCAATATTAATCTTCCGAATTTCTGTCATTTCCTTTGTCGGATTTCGCCCACACAAATTCCTGAGCAAATGGCTGCATTTTAATAATAATTGATAACGTAAAAACGACCAACGATTTTTTTTGAGGCAGGCGAGGAAAAAATTGATAATTTTCATGATGTTTTAAAGAAAGATTTCTTCACCGTTTTTGGCACTCTGTGGGTACGCTTTGAAACAAAAAACAACACTTTTCTATGGCGGTAATTCTTTAGATAAGTGACTTTTCCGAAAAATCTCTTTGGGTTCAACCCAAACTCATTTCTTGGAAAAGCCACTTATCCAAAGAATTACCGCCATTAAAATAAATGGCGGCAAAAGAATTTTAAAAAACAACCTGAACATACAACGAGTTTGTTTGGGTTTGTTTAGGTTGAACCCGAACAAACTCATTTTTCGGAAAAGTCACTTATGTAAAGAATTATCGCCATTTTTTTAGGTCACTTTTTTCACCATTTTTTCTAAGGCAAGCCTTAAAATGACTTTAAAAAATGGTGACTCTTTGAGTCACTTTAAGTCACTAAGTCTTGACTTAAAGAAATGGTGACGTGAACATTTTTTAAAAAAGAATTATCGCAATTTTGTTTTATTGGCGGCAATTATTTAGGCAAGTGACGAGTGGAAAAAAAAAAGAAAAACAAACCGAAACGAACCATGAGTTTGTTTCGGAACACTTGGAGGCGCATTTTTCAAGTCACTTTTGTCAATTTTTTTTAAGTCAAGACTTAAAATATCACTTTAAGTCACTTTAAGTTTTGACTTGAGTCACTTTAAGTCTTGACTTAAAAAATGGTGACTAAGTCACTTTAAGTATTGACTTGAATAATGGTGACTAAGTCACTTTGAGTCTTGACTTAAAAAATGGTGACTGAGTCACGTTAAGTCTTGACTTTAAAAAATGGTGACTTTTTAAGTCACTTTAAGTCTTGGATTTGAAAAATTGTGACTTTTTAAGTCACTTTAAGTCTTGACTTAAAAAAATGGTTATTTAATAAAATGTTAAGTTACTTTAAGTCTTGACTTAAAAAGTCACTTTAAGTCACTTTAAGTCTTGACTTAAAAAGTCACTCTAAGTCACTTTAAGTCTTGACTTAAAAAGTCACTCTAAGTCACTTTAAGTCTTGACTTAAAAAGTCACTCTGAGTCATTTTAAGTCTTGACTTAAAAAGTCACTCTAAGTCACTTCAAGTATTGACTTAAAAAAATGGTGACTTAAAAGGTCACTTTAAGTCTTGACTTTGAAAAATTGTGACTTTTTAAGTCACTTTAAGTCGTGGCTTGAAAAAATGGTGACTTAAGAAAATGTTAAGTCACATCAAGTCACTTAAACTGACTGAAAGTGACTTTTTAAGTCACATTGAGTCACTTATCTAAAGAATTATTGCCATTTTTTTTTTCAATGGCGATAATTCTTTAGATAAGTGACGAGTGGCAAAAAATAATAAAAACAAACCCAAACAAACCATGAGTTTGTTTCGGAGCATTTGGAGGCGGATTTTTTAAGTCACTTTTTTACCATTTCTTTAAGTCAAGACTCAAAAAGACACTTCAAGTCACTTTAAGTCTCGACTTTGAAAAATGGTGACTTTTTAAGTCACTTTAAGTCTTGACTTAAAAAGTGGTGACTTTTTAAGTCACTTTAAGTATCGACTTAAAAAAATGGTGACTTTTAAGTCACTTTAAGTTACTTTAAGTCTTGACTTGAAAAAATGATGACTCAAAAAAAATGTTGAGTCACGTTAAGTCACTTAAACTGACAAAGTGACTTTTTGAGACTTAAAGCGACTTTAAAAACTCGAACTTGATTCTTTAGATAAGTGACAAGTGGCAAAAAATAAGATAAACAAACCCAAACAAACAATGAGTTTGTTTCGGAGCTCTAAGAATAAAAAATGAAGAATTCAGCTGTAATCATTCGAGGCGATAAGAAGAACGGTCAAATATTTTTTTCTACTAAAAAATAACGCCTCAATAAAATGTCCGATCAATATACAACAAGAATGTACCATGATCCCTTGTTTCCAGCTATTTACGGTTGCGCCTTTTGTACCGGCGGAAGAAAAGCCTTCCAAGCGCTCTCGAGCAACATCCTTCGCGTAGCGGCGATCAACAGCGTCGGTGACTTTGTCCTCTTTTTGGGAAAAGTTCTCGTCGTTGCGCTCACCGTCGTGTCCGGAGTATACATGATACAGGTATCGATGATTTTATGAAAGAGAAGCATCTTTTTTTTTCCCCCGAGCCAACAAAATATCATAGGGTGTACACGGTTTATGGGGAATATTTTCCAGAAGAAGCACGGACTGCATCATCCTTGGGTACCGATCACGATAGCCGGAATATTCGCTTTTCTCGTAGCCCATTGCTTCATATCCATTTACGAGGTTGGGATATACGTTTTTGCTTTTCCCGTCGTAATACGCAGGCTTCGATTTATCACATTTTTTCTTCCCTCGCAGATGATAATCGACACGATATTCCTCTGCTTCTGCGAGGACTGCGCGAAAAACGACGGCATAAGTCGACCGTACTACATGAGCCGCGGACTCATGGTCACCTTCAAATTCTTGCCTCGAGTCGCGTTACGAACGAAGCCGAAAACCGTTGCAACGAAAAATCAACACGAGTTTGTTTTTCTTTCCACAGGAGTTCGTGGAGAACAGCAAAAAAGCGCTGCGCCATCTGGACCAACAGAGAGCACAGACGCCCACGTAACACCGAGACGAAAAATTCGAAAAAAAAAACCGAAGAGACTGCACCCAACACACGTCCCTGAATTGTTTCTCCGTCGATCGTCGGACTCGGAGGACGTTCCTCAACAAATGCATCACTTTTTTTTAACTCATTTACTACTATTTAATATTGCTTAACGACGAATCCCAAAGTTCACTTTTTTCAGTCAATTACTCAATTTGTAAATATAGATGCAAGAAAACCGCCACCGAAGGATTATGGTCGAAAGATTTGTTTTTTTTCCATTTTACGCAAGGCGCACTCGACGCGTCGTTTCTACGAGAAACTTTTACGTGCAGCTTCCACTATCGACGATTCAGTCGACATTTTAGCGAAATTACAATTGCGGATATTACGAGTAAAAAAGCCCTTTTACCGTGAAATCGGAAATTCATATTAGGCGGAGTAAAAAGTTCCGAGCGTTTTCCGCTAGATGTCTTTAGTGAGTAATACGGGCCATACGACGATTTGAAGGTCGCTTCGAAGAAAGTTCTTTGGCAGTTTTGTGTTTGATGGAGCCAGTCGTGTGTGACAGCGTACCAAAATGGAAGTTAAAAAAGAGAATATTCGATACGGTCTTCCGAAATTGTGCTGTTTATGGAGCCAATACAGTAATCGAATGCAACAGCAAAGCGGTGATTCCAACGATTCCGTTCCGGTAATATTGACGTGGGAAGATGAGGCACGCACTGGTAGGCCGATCGACGAAAATGTCGATAAAATCATGGAAATCGTCGAGTCGGACGTTGTGAGCACTTATTCCATTGCCCAGGAACTGAAGATTCGCCGGAAAACCGTTTGGAACCGTTTGCACAAGGTTGGCCTCGAGAAGAAGCTCGATGTATGGGGGCCGCGCGAATCGACGCGAAAGAACCTTTTGGAGCGAATTGACGACTGCGATTCTTCGCTGAAACGTAACGGAAAAATGGGTGACATACGAGAACGGCCGAAAAATATCGTGGTACGATCGTCAAGCTCGGATTAACGGCCAAGAAGGTTTTGCTGTGTTTGGTGGGATTGGAAGGGAATCCCCTATGAGCTGCTCCCATCGGGCCTAACACTCAATTCGGACCTCTGCTGCCAACAACTGGCCGGATTGAAGCAGGCGATCGATCAGAAGCGGCCAGAATTGGCCAATGTCCGGACCTGACACCAAGCGATTATCACTTTTTCAAGCATTTGCAAAATTTTCTTGATTGTACAAAACTGGCCTCGAGAGAGGCTTGCGAAAACGAGCCGGTCAAGTTTTTTACCAATTGGGACGAGGGCTTCTTCAATCGCGGAATTATGAAATTGCCTTCAAAATGGACAAAAGTTGTCGAACAAAACAGCGCATATTTGATCTAAATCGGATAATCCTAGCCATGTTAATTTCGTCGTCGAAATAAAGCGAAGAAACGCTCAGAACTTTTTACCTTCGCCTAATATGAGGCCGTCGATTCAGCCACTTTTTTGCGACCATCACAGATCTGCCCCATGATTGGTTATATCAAAGTGCTACTAAAAGGCATTCCATGTGAATTTTTTCAGATTTTTTAATTCAACATTTTAGAAAATGCCGTTTTTTTTTCCAAATGAATATATCTCGGAAACTAGAAGTAACTGAAAAAAAATGTCTGCACATAAAAGTTGTAGTTTTGTGTCAGCTTTCGAGCGAACGACTTGAAATAATTTTTACGTTCCGGTAACGCTGATTTTTTACCAAAAAAGGGGGAAATTATTTTTTTATCCAAAAACGACCATTTTTCTTTTGGCTGAAAAAATTACAGAGTATTCCAGTATGTCTGACGATATCGGAAAAAAATCGCCAGAGTGGGACGAATCGAGGTTCTAGGGTAAAAAAAATGAAACCACACAAATTAATTTTTTTATACAGGAACCTCGCTCCGTGCCACTCTGGCGATTTTTTTGCGATATCGTCAGACATACCGGAAGACCCTGTAATTTTTTCAGCCAAAAAATAACGGCTGTTTTTGAATAAAAAAATAATTTCCCCCTTTTTTAGGGCAGTAGGACAGATCTGCGATGGTCGAAAGAAAAGTGACTTAATTGACGGAGAATCCCTGATACATGGGTCACAACTTTCCATCGATTATACTCAAATGCGTTTTACCGTTGTGAAAATATGTTCCTAGACTCCGACATTCCTGATTGCGATTTTTTTATTGACGCGATTCACGAAAATGTGTCTGTCGCTTTGCGCCGTCACGCAACGAAATATTTTTCTACGTCGTCGTGAAATGTAATCGTTACAATCAGTAAAGGACAATTTTCTTAAAGTCTCGCGCGAGGAATCAATTATTTTCCCATCGTACTTACCCCTCGTTTATCGACTAAATAGCGGATGTGGGTTCGGGGAATTCGTTTGAAAGGAATTTTGAAAAAATCGTGCATTACAAAGCGTTATAATAAATAAATGTTGTATTATTCTAGATAAACGTCTGGCTCGGTACATACAATAAGGTATTTCGTACGCTCGATTATATATAGGTACATACAAACATATCCTCGGGCTGTGCAAGGAGTACTGGATATTTAGTTTTGCATTTAGTTTTTTTTCCCTTCCTTTGTTATATATATTCAAGGAGCACCACAAGTGTGACGCTTTAAAAAAATCGATTTTTTTTGTTGTTGCATCGATAGTCTATACCTTCAAGAATAACATAATGAAACTTTAAGTGCGGCTATCAGTTTTCGAATTTAAGCCTTCTAACAGCAGCTGATTTATGACAATGAAATCAATATTTTGATTTCTGCAGTTCTAACTCGAATACAAATCATCCGATCGACTACAATGACACTGCAGTTTTTCGGTGGATAAAAAACGTCAAATTGCCATGCAAACCGTCAGATTTTCAAGCGTAATTTGGAACTTTTTCCAAAAACTCCGCCGCCGTTCCTTGGATTTCAATTTTTCTTCACAATCCTGTGTCATTGTACGGGCTTCTAGTTTAAGGGGGTCTTCTCACTTTAGACGCTAAAAAGGCTATTTTCGTGCGTTTTTCGATAGGTTTATATTATAGATATTCATATAAAAGTTGTACTTAATAAATACATTTAAAACAAAAATTATTTATCCAAGGGGGAATATACATTTGCGAGGGCAAAATCAAGGGTCATTCTTGACAATTAATTGAGGAAAAACGAAACAATATTTTTAAATTCGGTTTTTTGTACATGTTAGTACGAGTCTTAAAGTAAGAGGAAAACATTTTTTTACAATTATTTTGAAAACAAAATGGCTTTGAACGCGTTTTTCTCGAAACTATGTTTTTAGACGCGGGCGTATGCGTAGCGCATCGAATTCTCAATCGATTGACTTGAAATTTCAACTGTAGCTTCTTGACAACATTTCCTAGTCCAGTGCGTAGGATTTTTTCGATAGGTTGAAATTAAAAAATTTTATGATCGATATTCGACCGATTTTTTTTCATATTAACGCGATTTTCTTTCAAATCAATATTTTGGAAAAGCCCTACGTACTGGACTAGTTTTTTTTACCTACTTTCAAAATATTTTTCGTTTTTTGTTCTAGCTTGAATATTACGACCTGTGCGAATACGCCCGTAGAGGACTATGAAAAAAAAAAGGAGCTTTCTTTCGTCGACTACTGCGTCGCCATTTCGTTTCAAAATAATAAAAAGAAAAAAATTCTTCTACTTTAAGACTTGTCCTAACATGAATAAAAAACCGAATTTGAAAATAATGTTTCGTTTTTCTTAAGGGCAGATATACACCTAGGAGAAAAAAGGCCATTTTTGTGAATTTTTTCAAGGAAAACTATTTGAAATTTCCGATTGGGGTTTTAAGGGGTTACCCCCACTTGGGATTTTGAAAAAATCGATTTTTTTTATTGCATTTTTTTGAAGTATAAGTATCTGAGAATATGTCCTGAAAAATTCAAGTCGATCCGAACAAAATTGACTGAGATATGAGCGTTGAAAGAGAAGAATCCGCGAATTGAAGAACTGAAATTGAAACTTTAAACGCGTTTTTCTCAAAATGGCATTTCTGAAGTCGGTGACCAAGATTACTCGAACACTAATGAACCGATCTTCTTGAAATTTTGCAGGCTTATTTAATACATAAAAATGTAGTCTTTAATCGTTCGATTTTTTTTTTCGAAAAAAAATGGCCGTTTTATAGCCAAAGAACAGCCGTTTTTTTTCGTTAAAATCGAACCATTAACTTTGACTGACCGCCATTTTGTGAAAAATGAATATTTTTTAAAATCCTTCGATTAAAGACTAGTTTATACTTATATTTGACTAAATCCATCCGCATTTTTTTTTCAGATGATCCACTTCGCCGCAATACACCGCAAACCGTGTATATAAAAACATTATTTCATTGACGGCCATTTGCCACTAAACAATGTAATATTTTTCAATAAAAAAATTACTGAAAGTTCTTCACGATGTGTTCTTTAAGATGGTATATTGATCGATTAAAAAAGTTTTGTAGTTTTCTTTAAAAAAATTCATGAAAAAGGCCTTTTTTTGCGCTACAAGTGGGGGTAACGCCTTAATTATCTAAAAGTATATACATTCAAAAATATGTTTAATTTTCTTCATTTAAAGATATAAAAAATATAGAAAGATATTGTATGATCCTTGGAGGTTTTTTGTGGTTATTCTATAGACCATTATCTAGTACTTGTCATCGCCGATTTTGAAAATATCGATTTATGACAAAATGGCGGACGTTTGAACACGAATAGTGTTTTTTGGGCCAAAAATTAGTTATTATTTTGCCTATAAAACAAAAACTGAGTAACGAAAAAAAAATTCTATGACAAGTACTAAATAATGGTGTATAGAATAACCACAAAAAACCTCAAGGCAATCGGTTCATTGGTTTTCGAGAAATTTTGGGTACCGATTTTTTTATGACGCTCCAAGGATCATACAATATCCTTGTATATTTTTCATATTTCTAAATAAAGAAAATTAAACATATTTTTGAATGTATATACTTTTAGATAATTGAAACCCCAATACGAAACTTCAAATAGTTTTCCTTGAAAAAATTCGCAAAAATGACCTTTTTTCCGGCTCCTAGGTGTATATCTCCCGTTAAATAAATAGTCAAAAATGAGCCTTGATTTTGCCCTCCCAAAAGTATATTTCCCCTTAAGTCACTACAGACGAAAATGGTAGTTAAAAAAATTTCCTAAAAAAATTGTAGGTCTGCGCTGTTGATGAAATCTCGGAGATGGGTCATGCAAAAAAAAAAATCAAACGGTTTTAGATTCATTATATTAATGGCTATAGTGCATATACGATTTTTGATATATGCAAAAATAACAAAATAGCGGACATTTTTCGAAAAAACAAAAAAAAATGTGTTTTAACCGTTTTTTTGCAAAAAAAAAAGTAAATATCAAAATCTTAAAAATCCTTGATATGCGCTATAGCGCTATAGTTGTAAAGAATATGTGGTTAAAATTTCATAAGGATCGATTCAGTAGTTTCGAAGATTTTATCAACAAGCCGTCGACAAACTTATTTTGGAGAAAAACGCGTTTAAAGTTTGTTCGGGTTACATAGATACACGAAAAAATGTTTTTTAATGTATTTCCAAAGTGTATTTATTAAGTGTAACAACTTTTATATCAATATCTATAATATAAACCTATCGAAAAAATTCATAAAAATATAATTTTTAGCGTCAAAAGTGAGAAGACCCCTTAAGGAACTTTTTTTATCTTTCGATTGCAGGCACTCTGGAGGCCGCAATCACTGCAGCAGTGAGAGAACTTTTTTTTTGGACTCGGGAGACGGCGCACAAGTTGGTGAAAATTGATTATTTTCGTACGAAAAAAATTACTGCATATACATAATTTATGCGCAAATATATCCTCGAAATTTCGAAACACTCGATCCATGACTTTTCTTTGAATAAATTCCCGAAAATCTACGTTTTTTGGGCAGTCACACCAGTGGTGCCCCCTGAGAAAACAGTAGGGCAATTTCAGGGGATTTTTCTCTTTGGGACGGAGGGACGGGCGAAATGAGGGCGTTTCAAGAGGCTGCTATAAAGTTACAAATTCGATCACATCCTTCGAGCTCTCGAGCCCTCGACTTTTGAGTTCAAGGCCTAAGAGAACTTTGAAAAACAATTAAACAAATGGGCTATTGTTCTGATACGTCATAATCAAATATACAATTGACCAATTACGATATTTCTCGTCTTGTGATCTATGTGTGGAATTACGAAATACGCGTGCACTTGAACAATGTGTGAATAATCGTGACTGCAATTTTTCTGTCAATGTTCCTCGATCCCCTGAATCCGTATAAATCATCATACCGGCCTTATTTTTCTACTTTCGCTAGAAGGTATAAGATATTCGAGGCAAAAAAAAGTTTTTCGTTCAGGGGACAAAAATACCCTGAAATATCACAATCACAATTTCATTTGGGACTAGGGGGCTCGCGTTGGTCGATATTGTGATATATATTTAAGGGAGCTTTCCAGTGTGAAATTTTCAAAAAATCGATTTTTTTTTGCTTTATCGAATAGTATACACTCTTCCGAATATTCCCTGAAATTTTCATGCCGAAATTCAGATTATTTCGGTTACTGTACAGCATTTCTTGGAAGAAGGCAACGGAGCGCTACAGCTACAGCGAAACTTTGAACGCGTTTTTCTCGAAACAGCATTTTTCAAAACGGTGTCCAACTTGGAGGGCAGAGTTTTAAAGCTATCGAGTTGAATTTTTTACACAATATTCTTAACGTCATTGTTTATCGTGCTATGGAAGCTTTTTTTTTTTTTTGACATCTTCCTATTTTTTTGTAAAAAACTGCCAAAAAAAATGCTAAAATCGATACTTTTTGTTCAAACCGGCGCCATTTTTGCAAAAAAAAAAAAAAAAAGCCTCCATAGCACGAAAGCCAATTATATACCGATCAATAATCTTTTTGTGTTTTTTGTTTCAGATCAAAATTGTGACCCCCAACGTGGACACCACATCCAAGTGCATTTTCTGCAACAATTGTTTCATCATTTTTATAGATATTAATTAATAAATAAATCGATCTTTAAAAAATTGTTTTGTATTCTTCAATACCCAATTAATATACAAAAAAAACCAGACCGATTAGATTATTTTTTCTTTAAAAAAAAAAATCGCGAAAAACAGCGATTTTTCGGGCTGTCACACTGGAAAGCTTCCTTAAAAGCTTCGGAGCCATGTCTCAATGACAATATGACGAATCCTAAACGAAATGCTCGACACTCTTGCGTGTGCGATTTTTTCTTCGCGTTTTCGAAAAGTTAAAAGAAAAACTGTGAACAACCGACTTCTTTAAAGAGATCATCACAATGTGAAATTTTAAAAAATCGTTTTAATCTTGATACTAAAAATTAAATACCTTTTTATAAATTTCGTTTCAGATAATATTCAGGGCCACAACCGTTTACACCGTGAGGATTTCCAACTGTTAAAAAAATGTAAAAAATAAAAATAAACGTTCCAAAAGTGTATTTTCTGTTCTTCATGGGTGCTTTGACTTGACGTTGAACAATCAGACTGATTAGCGGATTTTAAGGAGTATGCATAACCTTGGAATATCGAAAAATCGATTTTCGGTTTATTTCATTTTCTTATCGCGTAGTCTTGACTTTGATTTGGTTCGAAGATTTTGTAAAAATTCCAAAAATTGATCGAGTTATGACGATTTTAGTGGAGCAGGCCAAAACGCGATTTGCGTTTCGGCTCAAATGCTGTGCGGTGCATTCTATGGTTTCTAAGGGCATTGATATGACTTTGTCCAACCAGGCTGTTTGCTATACGGTGCAGAAATCGCAGATCGAAGATACGAAAAATAACTGTGATTTTATCTCAAGCAAGTAGTCCATACACCAAGGCACTTTCTTACAATTACGATTTACACTTTTTCACTTTTACTCACAATTTTTCAAATAACAATTGGGACGAAAGGGTGCATTTCATAGATAAAAATTAAAAATAAAATATGTTTAATTTTTTTACCAGCTCCATTAGTAGAGGAGATATAATCGACGAAAATTAATCTCATCACTTTTCACTGATCGTTTGGTCCCTTTCACTCATCGCTCCATCTCTCTCAAAAAATGTTCCTTGTTCATATCTCCATTGCTAATGGAGCTAGCAAAAAAACGAGACCTTTTTATCGTCAACTCAAAAATAAACATCTTTTATGACAAACTTTTTTCTACAAATGCACATTTTCGTCACAATCGTCGTTATAACAATTAAATTGTTCATAAGGGGAAAAAAACGATTCTGGAATAAAATAAATGTCCTATTCGTATTGCCCGTGCCCGAGACCATAAAGAACCACCGAGGAGGAGACCCAAACATTTATACGAAGATTGTACACGGAAAAAGTGGATTTGGTACGTTTTCTTCTCTTGCGTTTATCTCGAAAGTATACTTCGCAATTTGGCGTACGTCATATCTCAAAATCTAATCGTCCGATTTACTTCAAATTCGGACTGAACAAATTTTATAACATACTCAATCGACAGACCGGATGATTTTTTCACATGTTCCTCCGTTTGTTAATAACAAACTTTTAAAATCGTCATTTTTTGTCGAAAATCGACATTTTTTTTCAAAACAGTGCAATTTATGCAAATTTTAAAATTTCGACAAAGTATCCGGTGGGTTTGTAGCTTCACCATTGTACTGAAAGTATATGTTTCCATTTTTTACTTTAGATGAATCTAGTTATCGGAATCATGTACGAGACCGAGTCGTGCAGAGGCTACGTCCTGAGATTGAATGACAATGATTACGTTGTTGATATATATTTTACAATAAAAAAAAATGACGACGAGTCAAGACTGTGTACTATCTGTGTGCGAAAGATCGACTTCATCGTCCCAATACCAGATACGAAAGAAAATATTGAAAACGATCTGTTTTTTTTTTTAACTTCAAGGTTATGCGTACCCCTTAACCATTTTGAAAAATCGCGAAAATCGACTATTTTTCGACCGGTTACACTGTGATGATCCCTTAAGGCCTTAGGCCACTCTAGGAGCCGAAAAAACAGACTTTTTGGGGATTTTTTTCCAGAGAAACTACAAAATAAATCGAGATTACAAAAAGAGTGTTTACCATGGATATCGGTGACTGTATACAATACTTTTTTTGAAAGTTTGACGTTGGTCGGAAACATAACTCAGACGATTTTCAACCGATTCACTTGCAATGTTGAATATATCTTGAAAAATACATTGTCTATGGAAGTACGTAGGATTTTTTTTTACATTGCATAGTTCATTTGTTATTAACAATTATCCGACGATTTTTTGGGCTAATTTTTCACTCTCCACTTTAGAAGTGCGCCATTTGGCCAAAAATCAATATATCGAAAAAATCCTACGTACTTCGATAGCAGTTATTATATATAATCGAAAAAAATTCATTGGCTCATTATAATTAAAAAATTACAGGAGCTGTTTTTCCGGCCGCTGCACAGCCGCCATTTTGAAATTAATCGCTTTTCAAAATTTTATCGTACACAGTCACTGATATGTATGATAAATATCCTTTTTTGTAATCTCGATTTATTAAGTGGTTTTTCTAAAAAAAAATCCCAAAAAGCCTATTTTTTCGACCTCTAGACTGGCCTACGGCCTTAAATCTTTGCCCACAATTATAGTGACGATATTTTAGTCAAGGAAAATGTGCTTTGTTCGAATCGAAGATCAAAGAAAACACTCGTTTCCCAAGTATGTACAGGACTGTCAACGCTAGAATAATCAATATTCCAAAAATGAAATCATTGAAGACCCAAGAGAGCAGAATGGAAGAAGTCCGCGCGAATGGAATATCATTCGTTACATGCATGAGAGAGAATGGTCCATGCGGTAAAAGTAACGCAAGAAAAAAACAGTAATCATAAAAAAAAGGCACGATTGTAAAATGAGTTGACGTGAAAATTTTGAGTGTTACGACCATCGATTCGACAATACGATCAAGCATGGAATGAAATAGAGTTTCGTACAAAGAACGTTATTAAATCTAAGGAATGTCAATTTTTAGCAACATCCAATATAAAATGTATATACACATGTGTACAAAGTTGAAAATCCCGTATAACCTTGTCGTATAACGAATGTTTTCATTGTTCCTTTTTTCCTCGTCGATGTCTTTCTTTCCGCCATTGATTTATTCTCAACTTTTTTTCTCACCATCCAATTACCTTCTATGAAGAAAAAAAAATTGTCGCGAAAGCTGCGAGCTGTCAAAAAATATTTAGAGGTCGCTCAACCCTCCCAAAAATTTAAAATTTCATTAAAAAATCGATTACTTTTTTTTCGCCCACTTCACACCCACGAATTTTACGCTTTATCATTTTTTAATTAACCTCCGGAAAGCTCCAGCCGGCCAATGGATATTTAGTGGTCGCTCAAGGTTTTCGAAATTTGCAATTTCCGCCGAAAGAATTAATCTCACATGCACCATAATTCCTTGCAGCATAAAAACAAAATAAACAGCGAAGTGTTACATTTATAAAAATTATAAAGCGTAAAATTCATGGGTGACAAGTGGGCGAAAAAAAAACAATTTTTTTAATGAAAATTTGAGCTTTTGGGAGGCTTGAGCGACTTCTAAATATTTTTTCACCGCTTGCAGCTTCGGCGAGAATTTTTTTCTTTCTTTTTTTATTAATACACATTTTTTTTTAATTAATTAATAATTTTTTTATTAATACTCATAGCCAATAAATACATATAGAAGACTGTATACAAATGTTTGTACTCGAATTTAAAGCAGGAGGAGACTGACGAAATTGCTGCTCGGTGGTTGACAGCGATTAAGCCATACGGTTCATCGGGAAAATAAAATAAAAATATATTCAGAAACTAGACATATGGGATTGCAGCATCACGCAGGGAAATTTCGATATCTAAAAAAAAAAATGACGGACTAGCGAATTTTATTTCCGATTTTCATGGAAAATTTTCATCGTTCATTAAAAAAAAATAGAAGGGGGCCGTTTATTTAAAAAAATCCCTAAGTGGTGCCATAGAGACTGGTTTTTCGAACAGTTTAAGACTTGGAGCGTGCAAATCGGATGAATAGTTTTTGTAATATGTTGTCAAGCAGGTTGAAAAACTGAGTCCTCTTGAAAGCGGCGTACAACGCAAATTATCCTTTAGATTCGAGTACAAAAATTTGTATACAGTCTTCTATATGTATATATTGACTACGAGTATTAATTTAAAAAAAATTAATTCATCGTTCGCTTGAAAATAATTACGAAAAAAACACCTCGTACCGGAGGTCATTTTTGTGAATTTTTTCAAGGAAAACTATTTGAAATTTCGTATCGGGGTTTTAATTATCTAAAAGTATATACATTCAAAAATACGTTTAATTTTCTTTATTCAAAAATATCAAAAATATACAAGGATATTGTATGATCCTTGGAGCGTCGTAAAAAAATCGGTACCCAAAATTTCTCGAAAACCAATGATCACCTTGAGGTTTTTTGTGGTTATTCTATACACCATTATCTACTACATGTCATAGATTTTTTTTTCATTACTTAGTTTTTGTCTTATAGGCAAAATAATAACTAATTTTTGGCCTAAAAATCACTATTTATATTCAAACATCCGCCATTTTGTCATAAATCGATATTTTCAAAATCGGCGATGACAAGTACTAGATAATGGTGTATAGAATAACCACAAAAAACCTCAAGGCAATCTGTTCATTGGTTTTCGAGAAATTTTGGGTACCAATTTTTTTACGACGCTCCAAGGATCATATCCTTGTATATTTTTGATATTTTTAAATAAAGAAAATTAAACATATTTTTTAATATATATACTTTTAAATAATTAAAACCCCACTCCGAAATTTCAAATAGTTTTCCTTGAAAAAATTTACAAAAATGACCTTTTTCGGCTCCTGGGTGTATATCTGCCTTAAAAAAAAATTGGATAGTGAGAAAAAGGAAAAATAGAGCTCCAATTTGTGCCACCCTTATATATATATATATATTTTTTTTTAATTTTATTTTTATATATAATTTACAGTATTTTGTCCCAATATTCGTTTCAACTATCTATTATCCGTGCATGAATTTTCAAGCGTACCTCATCTCGTATTTCTCGGGCCCCATCAATCTTCAGGGCTTGCTACGTGAAATTCTGGACACGTGCAAGAACGCTTCGCGTTAGATCGTCTTCGACGACTGCGAACGAAATTCGCGATATATTTCGGATAATCAAAAGCTACTGTTAAAAATTCCGAAAACTTCGGTATTTTTTTATACCCCAGCGGATTAAGGGGGACGATACGTTTAGGCGAGAAAAAAATTTGCTGACTTTCGTGACGTATTTTAAACTCGTTTAAAAGATCGTGCGATGGTTCCACCGTTCTTAGAGATTAATGAATTAAAAAGAAAAAACCATGTAGCCACCAAAAGTAGTGCCGAAACATACCCCGAGTCTCAAAAAAAGGTGAAGAAATCAGAGCTTTGAAAAAAAAAAAATCACGAAAATCAGCAATTTTCACGTCGCCCAAAGGTGAAAAAAAAGGCTCCCTCCTTGAGTGCAAAAATAATTGTCGCAATTTTGCGCCCGAGTCGTTTCGGTGATATGAAACTTCCATCAGTAGAAAAATTACTACACATTTTTCAAGGACTTTCACCACTGTGAACGTCTAAAATTGAGTGATTCGTCGCGATTTTTTTTTTGGTGGAAGGACGAGTAGCAGGATAATAATATTCAAGGATGTTATGGGTCATGTCTTCAAGTGAATGAAAAAAAAATGTATATTACAAAATTATACGATATGGCGACGGTGGAGACGCTCTGCGGCACGCGGTGTAACTGATGCAAATTTGAATTTGGAAAAAATAAAAAAAATTCGATTAATTTCCATGAGTATAGCTAGTGAAATTGGTAGGGAATTTTGAAAATATGAATTTTTGTGCAATTGTCAAGCGTTCGAAGTAAAAACTCAATTTTCGACAAAAAAAAGGGAAATCATTTGTCAATAACTAATGCTATAATTAACTCGTGGATTAACTAAAAATTCAGGAATACACAATGACGAGCAAATATGGCGAATGAAAATACAAAAAATCGAGTAAAATTTTCAATTTTGGTCCACCATCCTAGCGCCGCCATTTTGAATTTTCGAATTTAAAGTTCAGATTCGTAATAAGCGACCTCAAAAATCTCGGAGTACTAGTTTTCATCTAAATCGAGTAGTTTTTTATTTTTGTCCGCCATATTGGCGCCGCCATTTTGAATTTCCAAATTTTGACTTCAAATTCGGATTCAGCGAGCTCAAAAGCCCCCGAGTACCAAGATTTATCCAAATCGAGCTTTTGCACTTTCGTCCGCCATCTTTGATCCGCCATTAAAAATTTTTGAATTTTGTGTTCAGATTCGTAATAAGCGACCTCGAAAATCCCAGAGTACCAATTTTTAGCTAAATCGAGTAAAATTTTCAATTTCGGTCCGCCATCCTAGCGCCGCCATTTTGAATTTTCGAATTTCAAGTTCAGATTCGTAATAAGCGACCTCAAAAATCCGGACCCACTAATTTTCATCTAAATCGAGTCAAGTTTTTGATATTTGTCCGCCATATTGGCGCCGCCATTTTGAATTTCCAAATTTTGACTTCAAATTCGGATTCAGCGAGGTCAAAAGCCCCCGAGTACCAAGATTTATCCAAATCGAGCTTTTGCACTTTCGTCCGCCATCTTTGATCCGCCATTAAAATTTTTTGAATTTTGTTCAGATTCGTAATAAGCAACCCCAAAAATCCCGGCGTACTAATTTTCATCTAAATCGAGTAGTTTTTGATTTTTGTCCGCCATATTGGCGCCGCCATTTTGAATTTCCAAATTTTGACTTCAAATTCGGATTCAGCAAGCCCAAAAGCTCCCGAGTGAGGCTCCGATTTCAAATCAGAGAAAGTTAAATAGGGAAGTAAAGATTGACGCACTATTGCGGCAATGCCAACGAAGGGATTAAAAGAGATCAATTTTTAGAAAATTCTACAGTGGTGTTAGCCCTTAAATCGCTTCAGAGTAACTTTCTCTCGTCCGCATCTCAAATATCTCTGCGAAGTAACGATCGATCACGATCGAATGACCATATCGTATCAGGCTTCGTGCCGAAAAAGCGCGCGCGCGTGTATTGCTCATATACGAAAAAGGAAATAAATAAAAATAAAATAATCTCTCGCTAAAATATTTATATACGTATATATATAATATATATATATTTATTTTTTACTCTGGCCCGATCGATCGTCAAACGATCAGGCTTCATGCACGATCAACAGAGCATAAAGGAGCACCGGCCCTTTTCGTCACGAGACGTTCGTCCAAAAGGGCAATAAATGAAGAGAGAGAGGGAGAGGCAGCGTAATATTCTCGTCAGTTGGATACACACCAGGAAACGGAGAGGGACATTTTGGAAGCACCGAGGGACGGAGGGGGACGCACCGAGTTCCATTTTCTCCCGGCTCTATCGGAAATTCTCGATCGAAATTTCACACCGACCGGACGTTGAGTATTTGTCGTCGCAGCGAGAATCCAAAAGAGCTGCTATTCCGAACGAAAAATCGAAAAAAACGCAAATATTCGATAACATTCGCGCACGAAATTCCACGCCCCGAACGATCGTGCGATCTCTCGGGTGGAATTTTCCATACGATTGTCCGGTGGTAAATTCGTCGCACTCATCGTTATTCGTTTTTTTCTCCCCGCCTGATGGCATATTTGTTTCGCTCGCTTCAACCGTCGCAACTAAATCGCATCCTTATTTTTTTCGTAATATTAATGATAACTTTAATAATAATAATGATAATAATAATAAACTCTGCAACATTAAATACAGTTTCGTTCACACAGACTAGATACGCATTCCGCGAAGCGGACGTGGCGGCAGGTACGCTCCAAAAGTCTTCCATATTTCTGCTTGATTATTATTCGTTTTTTTTTGTCACCTTTCGCTGTACGATCGAAAGGACATTTTTTCGTTTTTCTTCGATTATCGAGGATTTGATATACGTGTGGATTATACGTGAAGTTGATGGGTCTTGTAATCGAGATCGCAGCTATTAGATTTCGGCCTGGAGGACGTAAGCGTCCGAGTTCTCGCGGTCGCAAAGTTTCCGGCTAGTTTGAAAAACCTTCGTGTCTCGTGATCAGCGCTGACTGCTCGAAACTCCGAGAGTCGAAAATATAAGTCGAAAAATAACCGATTTTTTCTTCGTCGAAGATGGTTGAAAAGAATAAGAAATAAAGCGCTTGGATTTTTGACAACGATCGCTCGATACGTCTCGTCGAGTTTTTGAAGAGATTGACGATTCGTTCGACGTTTAATATCGTATCTTCGATATCGTAGAACTTGCACTTGATACGAGCGCGCGGAGTTCGCGAAACGA
Source organism: Ophion costatus (assembly GCA_951751655.1). Classification (NCBI taxonomy): domain Eukaryota; kingdom Metazoa; phylum Arthropoda; class Insecta; order Hymenoptera; family Ichneumonidae; genus Ophion; species Ophion costatus. Next base: position 41,031,411 of record OX632360.1, on the reverse strand, counting down.
GGAGCCAACGACGCGTTGGTTACGCCTCGGCAGTTTTTTTTTCGCAGATGCTAACATTGCCGATCGCCAAAACATTGGAGCGAGCTTCGATCGTAGGTATTGCAAATCGCAGGATAATATCCGTCGATGATTAACGGTGTTGAAGTTTGCATCGTCCGAACGCAACGAAAATTCTACTTTATTTTTTAATTTCTTCGTTTTTGTTGGTATCCAAACCTTTTTTGCCAATTTTAGGTTAGGAAGCTCTGATAAGGATGTTCGAAAAGATCGTCGAGCAAATTGAGGTTAGGAGACTCTAATAAGGATGTTCAAAAATATCTTCGCGCAAATTGAGGTTAGGAAATCCTAATAAGGATGTACAAAAAAATCGAGCAAATTTAGGTTAGGAAACCCTGATAAGGATCTTCAAAAGGAACTTCGGGCAATTTTAGGTTAGGAAATCCTGATAAGGATGTTCAAACAGATTTTCGAGCAAATTGAGGTTAGAAGACCCCAATGACGATGTTGAAGAAGATCTCCGAGCAATATTAGGTTAGGAAACCCTAATGAGGCTGTTCGAAAATACCTTCGACCAATTTTAGGTTAGGAGACTCTACTAAGGATCTTCAAAAAGATCTTCGAGCAAATTTAGGTTAGGAGACCCTAATAAGGATGTTCAAACAGATCTTCGAGCAATTTTAGGTTAGGAAACCATAATAAGAATGTTCGAAAAGATCTTCGAGCAATTTTAGGTTAGGAAACCCTAACGGGGATGTTCGAAAATACCTTCGAGCAGATTTAGGTTAGGAGACCCTAATGAGGATCTTCGAAAAGATCTCCGAGCAATAAGGATGTTCAGAAGATCTTCGAGCAAATTGAGGTTAGGAGACCCTAATGAGGATGTTCAAGAAGATCTTGGAGCAATTTTAGGTTAGGAAACCCTAATGAGGATGTTCGAAAATACCTTCGAGTAAATTTAGGTTAGGAGACCCTAATAAGTATCTTCAAAAAGCTCTTCGAGCAAATTGAGGTTAGGAGACCCTAACAAGGATCTTCAAAAAGATCTGCGAGCAAATTTAGGTTAGGAGACCCTAATAGGATCTTCAAAAACGTTTCAGCAATATTTCTAGCCTAAATGGGCAAAAAAATCGTTGCATCTCCACGATGCAAACTTCACCACCGTGATTATTAGGCATCCATTCGTTCAAGCGAAACGATTCACTCGCCGGTATCCCAAAAAAATGGCGTCTAACGTGTCACCTACGACTCGCTCGTTACAATTTCCGCTTCGGACTCTCTCCACAATCAACGAATCGCACGAATAATTTTCAATCGTCCCATTCGGTATCGTTGAATGTTCACGAAGCGTGACATTCCTCGCCGACGTCCGGATCTCAAGTTCCCCAAAATCGCCGAAAGTCTCGTCGCCTCTCGGCCGTCATGGATACTCCGCATTCCCGAATCTCGCGACGGGCAGTCTTGGGTTAAAAAAAAGAAGCGCGATTTCAGTATCAACAGAGGCTGCAACACTTGGAAGGATCGCCCAGATGAATATGACAGACGGCGGGAAGTCCGACGCATCCTTTGCCGCCGTTGTCCATGACAAGATGGCCGATACCGAGATTCTGATTGATGTCGCCGTCGCTCCCGCGATGTCCGTCCCTCAGTCGTTGCTGCTGATGCTTGACCTCGCACCATTGTTTGCGTTCCCGCCACTTGTCGTCGAGTGCGTTGTTGCAGAGTAGCATGGACTTGGGCGAGGGCGGCGACACGCGATCGCGCGCGATGTTGCCGCACGATCTCGCCTTGTAGAGTCTCCCTTTGCCGAACAAGCCGGGCAGAGGAACGCACAGTTTTTTGTGCACGGCGAAGTAACGACTGAGGAGTCTCATTTTGCGGCTCTTGCAATCGTTCCTGGTGCTGCCGCGATTGTCTCTGGGGCTGTCGCACGATATTTGCTGATTGGCCTGAGCGGTGCATCCGTTCTCCCTCTTCTTCTCCTCCTTGGCGAGGTCGTGGAATTTCTCATCGCAGCGTCGGCCTTGCTTGGCTCCTCCGTTGACGCCGGAAGTGCCGTTTTGCGGTTTGTTTTCGCAGCTGGTCGATTTGCCGAGTGACATGCTCTGTAGGAGCCTGGCGCCGAAGCCTTTGGCGCGTTGGACCGTGGTCGGTTGGGCGAGGCCGGTTTGTGCCAAGTTCCTGGAGACGGATGACGAGGAGGACGAGGACGACGAGACGCTGTGCGTGACGGAGGTATTTCGAGATTGGGGTAGATGGCACGCGGGTGCTTCGGCTTCTTGTACCTCGGTGATGCGATTGAGCGATTGGCTCTCGCGCAGTCGCGTCTCGCCTGCTCTTCTCCTGCCGGCTCGGTGTCTCCGGCCGAACGTCATGGCCGAACTGACGTCCGGGCAACGGTGAACCTTGCCGTCGGTGGTGGTAGTGGTAGTAGTGCCGCCTTGGGTGTTGTCGCTGCCTCGCGTCTCGCCTGTCGACGTCTCGTGGACGGTTTCGCCGTTGCCGAGGCCGCGGGGGCCGCCACCTCCGCTTCCACCTCCGGGGTCCTGGGAGTCGCTGGAATCGTCGTGGCTGTCGCGCCTCGTCGGCAAGGGCTTGCCGCTCGTCGCGCCCAGCTTGTGGGCCCGTTTCTTTCGTCCCTCGCTGTCGTCGTCACTCGCGTCCGAGCTCGAGCACGAGGTTGTGCGGGCTTTGTGAAACTTGCTGCGACGTTGCTCGTAGCCGGTTCTTCGTACGAGGCGAAATTTGCCGACTGCGGGCTCGCAATTGCCGAGCGCGCCGCCGTCCTCGAGGATCTCGTTGAGGGGCGATTGGACGCCGGAGTTCGGCACGACGGTGGCGCTGCCGGCGGCCGGCATGGTCTTGTACTTCGGCGCGAGGTTCGCCTCGGTGAGATCGTCGGAGGTTCGCAAGGGACTCGGTGCCGTGGACGACGCCGTGAGGATCGTCGTCGCCACGGGCTCCGGAGGCTTCGGCGCGTTATCCGCGGCCGTTTTCGTCCGCTCGGCCGCCAGCGGCAGGGCGACTCGGTGCTGCGAACCCATGCGCCATTTGTTCGACGGCAACGGGACCGGCGAGCTCAGACACTCGGTTACCGACTTCGGTCGCGATTCCAGCTCCGAGCACAGTGACCTTCTCGTCCAACTTGCCGCTACCGACGACACCGTCGGCACACTCGCCACTCTCGTTCTCGCTGTCTCCGTCGCCGAGACTTTTGTCGCGCCTGGCAACGTACGCACCACCGGCGCTATGTTGCTCACTTTCACGACCGTAAACGTACGGCCCGGCGAGGCACTCTCGTCCCGCGACTTCACCAGGTCCACCCGATGAGGAGCACGCAGCGTCGTCACCTTCCCCGCCACGTGCGGCTTTTCCGGCAACTGCGAGAGACGCTCTTGCAAAACGTGCGATAGCTTGCCCTCCGAACGCGAGCCGCGCCTGTTGAACGCGCTCAGAGAGGCCGCCCCGTGCTCGTCACGACCCGAACACGACGACACGTCGTCCTCGTCCTCTTCCTCCTGGACGATACTGCACTTGCGCGTGCGCGCGTTCTGCAAACGGAAATTTCGTTTTTGCGAGAGGCTCTTCGTTGTGACATTGGCGAGGGGGCATTTTCTACTCGTCATCACCGATTTCGCTCAAATTTATAGGACGTGCAGGGCTCGGCTAGAAATGAAAGTACCCGAAGTGCGGACTCCAGATGGCCAAGCGTTTGGAAAATAAAATTACCGTGATATATTTCAATGTGGTGACAAGTGAGAAAAACATAATAATTCGTACGCGACAAGTTTTTTTTTAACTCGTGTTACAGAACGTTTCAAATACGTAGCTAAAATTTGACTATACGAGGGTAAAAATTGGAGACGGTAAAATTTAGCATGTATATTCGAAAAATCACCCACTGTCGGTTAAAAATTATCAACCGCACCGTACGGCATTTTTACGGTAGTGCACGGTAAAATTTATCTGCGTCAACGTCGGAAGAAAAAAGTACGCGCACCAACCAAGGCCTCGGAAGAATCGACCTTCCCCGCACTGGTCGATGCGCCAACCAGAGCACGGCTGAGCGGTCACCACTCCCAGTGTTGGCCGCGCGTGGCGCCGCTTAACAGTAGTGATCGCCGGAGCCGCACTCTGACCGCCCATCCACCGGTGTCGGCCCATTTCATACTACCATTTTTTTACAATACATTTCGTACCATCGTAGGCTCGAGTGACGTGACTAATTTGCGCACATATTATTTCGTCATCGTTTAAAATCGTAAAATCGTATTCACTCTTAGAAATGTCATAAGCTCGCAACTTATTATTTAAAAATACATCGTTTAATTTTTGAACGATGCAAAAAAAAGCTTGTCTCATGAATAATAATAATAACGCTTTTTAACGAAAATATAATTTTTACCAAGAGCACGAAAAATTTTTCTATAACCCTCATTAAATTGTATAATAAATCTTGAAATAACTATTATAAAGACGATACTTTTTAATAGACATTTTTGAAAGGCACAAAATAATACAATTCACAGTAAAATTTCGCTGATATTATATATTTTTTTAATTTAACGTTTGCGTATTTTGTTACACTTCAAAATTGACTATAAAATTTGGCAAAATTTTTTATCTGAAGAAGAAATTTTATTTTCGTGAAAATCTTTGTTTTATTCAGTAATAATGAGCGAAGTTTCCGGGTTGTCATCTGGTTACCGTTACTGGAGACCGTGTGGAGACTTTTTTTTCCTTCTTTTTCCATCTTTTTCTCAATTTTTATATTATCCATTTTCCAATAAAGCAAAGAGGTGAATAATTTGTTTTATTTATTTGTTTATACGCAAAAGGCATAGGAGAGGTAAACAAATTGGGATTTCGCACTTTTTCAACAAGGGATTGTAATTAAAGCGCATACGAAAAGACTTTGCGCATGAAAATTCGAAACTTTATTCGTTGACACCTTTTTTCTACCTGCGCCAAGAATCTATCGTTCGTGTACAGCCACCTTAGCTTATCGTCAAACGACTATTCGCGTTTATGGCACATTCCCCAAGGAGGGAAAATAGCCAATAAAGGAGAAAGAAGAATTCCTGTTTCAACACGTCCGGAAAGTTCGCAACTCCAAATTTTCGACGATTATGCGCTCATTAAAAAATGACGTCCTGTATGCCTTTTGCGTGCAAGTAAATAAATAAAATGAATCATTCACCTCTTTGTTCAATTGGAAAATGAATAATATAAAAATCCAGAAAAAGATAGCAAAAGAAAAAAAATGGGCCTAAAGTTTGCATCACTGGAATGCAACGATTTTTTCTTGGCTTCGTTATGTTTATTGGTATCGAGAATCATATTCTGAAGGTTTGGACTGTTGATTGCTAAATAAGGACGCTAAAAGATGGTCGACGGATCTTTATAGCATAAATCTGTTAAATAACATTTTGAAAATTCAGCGAAGAAATATTTCGTTGCATTCCAACGATGCAAACTTCAGCATAAAAAAAAAAGTCTCCTCAACATTTTTATTTTCCAAACGCTTGGCCATCTGGAGTTCCCACTTCGGGTGCTTTCATTTCTAGCCAAGCCCCGCATGTCCTATAAATTTGAGCGAAATCGGTGATGACGAGTAGGGAATGCCCCCTTGTGAGAGAAAATGGTGATCGCAATGATATTTTTTTAAATTTTTTACCGAGGGGACGTTTTTGTCGGCATACTTACTGCCGAAACTAACGCTCATTGATATTTTTACGGTTGGATGGACTATGCAGGTGTCAAGGGGCTATAGCAGTGTGAACGCCGAAAACTTGGATGATTTTCGGGAATTTTTCGGAAGAAAAGTACTCAATTGAATGTTTCGCAAAATAAAGAATATATTTGGCTATATTCGAGCTATATTACATAACTTTGTTCATAAAAAAATATTAAAATCCAAGCAACTTATGCGCTGCCTTCAGAGGCGCAAAAAAAAAGTTCCTCCACTGCTGATATGATTCCGGCCGATTGAGTAGCTCGAACCGAAAGAGGAAAAAATGTCGTTGAACTGGAAGGTATTTCCTGTACAATGCCGTAGGATTTTCGAAAAATATCAAAATCTAACAAAATGGCGTAGTTATGAAAAAAAACGTCTGTTTTCTTGCCTATAAAATCGTCGTTTTTTTCAATGCCAAATCGTCAATTTTCATCCAATCGAAAATATCCTACGTCATTGTAGAGCAAATATATTCAAGAGTGCTCAGTTCAATCTTCACGTCAATCGGACAATTGCTCTTTGAGTTACGATGTCAGCAAATTTGAAAAATCTCATTTCGAGAAAAACGCGTTTAAATATTCAACTGGGACATTTTATACCTACGAGCGGTTGCTCTTTAGAAGGCTGCCATTCGGGGAGTATTAGAGATACGGCCTTGAAATTTTTACAGGATATTCTTGAAAGTATAAACTGTCGAAAAAGGCAAAAAATAGATTTGTTGAAAGTGTCACACTGGTACAGGCCCTTAACCGCAACCACCAAGCTTACACGTTTATACTCCAGTGCTGTATAATGGAGTAGGTTTTCGTGAAATGGATATTACCTGATGACATCAATACTTCTCCAAGATTCTAACAGTGAACAGTGAATATATATACAGTGAAAGCTCGTTTATACGTTTTGCATTGATACACTTTTGTCATTTCTACGTCAAATTTCTCTAGCCCCGGGAAATTCCGTTCGTGAAGATGGTAATAAAATTTAATTTCTACGTTTTCGCTTATACGTTTTTCGCGCTCATGCGTTATTGATTTTATTCCCCAGCGTCGGTTTTGAGGTTAGTTTTTTCTCAGTTATACGTTAATCACACGTGATATTCTCTCGCCGGAGAAAATTTCACGTGACTGCGTTTTGATGTTTTGATGTTTCTGACCTCGACTATGATTACTCAATGATTACCAGTGAAATTTTCAATTGAAAAACCAAACATTAACATAACGGCGGTACCGCCATTGGGAAACATCGGGATTCATGCACCAATCGCCATTATCAAATGTTAAGGAGGTACGACCACTTCCACGGGGTGAAAAAAGAGTCCAAATTTATTTTACTCTCAGCTGCTCTGATTGATGTTTACTTATGTTGATTATTCGTATTATCGATTATAGTGTGCCGAATGTTGTGGTAAATGATGAAATTATTGCACGTGAACAAATAAAAACTGAAAAATTGGATTGTCAACGACTCGGTAGTAATCTTCGTAATAATAATATTAACATGTCCACCATAAAAACGGACTAAAAAGACAAAAAAAAATCAGCCGGAAACCTATTAAAAATAGGCTTGAATTACCTCAGCGGAATTAACACGATAGGCAGAATATAATTATACATATTATTGATACGTGATAAATGATAAAACTCCATAAATTGTTGTTTGCATATTTTGTGGCGGCTTCTATTCAAATTAATTTCAAAACAAAGCTGGGTTATGTTCGCCAAACGCATCAGCTGTTACTCGCGACGTTGCTAAGTCTGTGGCTGCTATTTCGTCGTTCTGACCATTTTCAACCGGAAATTGAAACTTTCTTGTAACGTAGTGCTTCAACCACACGATGAAGATCGATTTTATTATTTTTGACAATATCTATTATATCTATCTATCGAATTTCAGTTTTCCAACGGGTTTAGTTGGATACGTGAGCAGAAAAACCACGATCACCGCACTTCCGGTTGACCGTCTCCGTAAGACGACGTGCTTCGGTAACGCTCGACTTGGCAGTTTTATTGCGAAAAAACTAAACGGTCAAAATAGCTCAAGTTTTGACAATAGGCGCATAAAGTATTCGTCAAAATCATATAAAAATTTCAAATCCCAAGTTGGATTCGTAGTAATGATCGTACCTCCTTAGTTTCGAATATCTACTGTATTTCACTTCTACGTCGTTCTCACTTGCACGTCGTATTTGATGTTCGCCTTGAGAAACGTACAACCGAAGTTTCACTGTAGTTACGTAAAAAAGACGCCTTTTTCCAGAATTTTCTATTCCCGAGTGCAAATTGGTCATCAACGACTCGTATTTATCGTTATCTCGAACAACCCGTTCGGTTTTTAGGTTTCGGATGGACCGTTTGAGCTGGAGTGTCCACCGCCAAACGTCGCGAAACTTCGTCTGCCGATGGCCACGTTTTCCTTGTTTTTCCGTATTTTTTCGCGATTCTTTTTTTTAGGCTACGTACCTTTTACTTAAAAAAAAAATGCATTTATTTCTCACAAACCGTTTCTCAGACAAAATCGGAATTTGGCCATTTTTGCTCGCCTAGGTAGGCCCTTGACATCGATACGGGGGAAAATAAATTTTGCAAAAACTCCCAAGGACGACGGAATAAAGTCTCAAGGCGTTTTCAGCTGTTCCAGGGGATATTGATAATTTTATTGCACTTGTTGGAAAGCCTGCGAGGTCGACGGGACAGGAAACGGGGATTTTACGCCGAGAAAATAAATTTGCGAGCAAACTGTTGGTTTCTTCATAGCGGAAACGAAACACCGGGAGATAAGGGAAATGTTCGATCTTCATTTTACAATGAGAACATTTACAGTGTCATCACAAAATTGTCGCAGCACATTTTTTGTTCGTCTTTTTTTCTTTGTACATTATTTACACGTGATCCTCGTTTTATTTGCATCTGGAACGAGCAATGGAAACACCGTTGTCGACTCACTATATATATATAAATCTTTTTGGTGATTGAAAGTTCTTGGATATTTACAAGTTCGTAAGATGCGAACGTGTCCACATTGTGTTATCTGGGCCGTCGATAGAGACGCGTTTCACTACGTACCTGGGGTACGTCTCCGGGTGTCCGAGGCACGGTTAACAGTGACTGATTAACGCTTATCAGCGTGTTGGGGTCGGAACGAAGATCGCTCGCCGATATATCGTTCTGTCGACTGAAAATCACACGCGCGAGCACACCGATCAGACTTCACAAGACGAAGAGAAGAAAGCGGAGAATTGGAATTCAAAAAATCCAGTTTACAGTTGGCAGCATTAAAGGACAACGCCACTCCAGGATTTTGGAAAAATCCTTTTTTTTTTTGTTCAATAAATACTGATAATTTTTTTTTGTTTCAAGTTCAATTATCGATTTTGTCGCAGCTTCCGGCGCGCTGATCTACTCGTCAAACTTCGAACGCGTTTTTTTTCGAAACCACGTTTTTCGAACTGGGAGGACGGATTACTCGAACTCGGATGGATCGATTTGATATTTTGACGGTAGCTGTCACAATTACATGCTCTATGGGAGTACGTAGCCGTTTTTCGATTAAAGGTAAACGTTTTTTCTTTATAAACAATTTACTGCTTATTTTTGAGGCAATAAATCGATTAATTACTTGCAAAGTGCGGCATTTTTTCAAAATTTGATAAAAAAAAGTCCCTGCGTAGTCCCATAGCTAATTCTATTACTTTTATCACGCTGGAAAATAAATTGTCAAAGTTAGGCCTCATTTTCTGCCGCTGGAGTGGTGTTATCCCTTAAGGGGGGAGATGGATTTGGGCAAGGATCAAAACTTGCTGAGGTTCATGATTTTTTGTCAAAGGAATGGCTTCTTTGCCATTTTTAAGACTTGGGGTATTAATTGTGACAAGCAAAATTGAAGAACTTGGCGTTGCGTATTTTGTGTACGCCCCTTAAGTATCGAAAATGGTGAAATGTTTTCTTTTTCGAAAAAAGCACGAACATCAGCATTTTTACTCGCCTAAAAATATCTCGCCCCTTAAATTTGCTCTCACGGATGATAAAACCGTCTGCAAAGAGTTTCTTGCGTCCGTAAAAAAAAAGTTAGAACGTTCAAAACTTGTGTTCATTCGTGGCAACCGAAATTACACACGATCCCAAAAGAACTCGGCTCGTAAGAATTGAATGTTCATTCTCTTTTTGAACTTCGATTTCTCTGGCACGTGTTACTTGAATATTCCGCGATAAATCACCTCGAGGAAACGTCGAGTAGCTCCGGTCTCGTCTTCTGCACCTGTTCCTGTCTGTGAGCTCGTAACTTTCTCTCAGCCAGCAAGAAATACGTCGCTGTGATATGATTGTACTCGTTCTTGTCGAGAGCTCTGTTGGCAGTTTAAAAATAAGATTAATTAAATGAAGCCTTCGATACTTGGATCGTAGGACGCTCCAAGATCTTCAGAATATTTAAAAAAACGCTCATTGCTTCCCCAAAGTAGTTAGGCTACTATAAAAATTGACGAACACTCGTTCGTCGCTTGAAACAATTCAAATAGAGTATGACGTCCTTTTCTGAATTCTGTCTCAATTTGATCCTTTGGTGGGAATAAACTACTAGAATTTATATTATTTATATTATGAAATCGATAAGTGCCATAAAAATTCATTTCAATTTTACATTTCATATTTTCGCACGAAAGGCCGCCATGCTGCTTCTGTTCGTGACGTCACTTGCATAGTAAACGTTGACGTTGCGCGAATTGTGATACGTACATGCCTTAGGGTAAAAGTAAGTTACAATCCCTACCATTGGTGTGTAGTATGACTCATTCACAAAATGTGATATCATACCAATGTGATACCACACCAATGCGACGTCACACCAATGCGACGTCGCGCCGATGCGACGTCGCGCCGATGCGACGTCGCGCCGATGCGACGTCGCGCCGATGCGACGTCGCGCCGATGCGACGTCACACCAATGCGATGTCACACGAATGCGACGTCACGCCAATGCGACGTCACACCAATGCGACGTCACACCAATGCGACGTCACACCAATGCGACGTCACGCCGATGCGACGTCACGCCGATGCGACGTCGCGCCGATGCGACGTCGCGCCGATGCGACGTCGCGCCGATGCGACGTCGCGCCGATGCGACGTCGCGCCGATGCGACGTCGCGCCGATGCGACGTCGCGCCGATGCGACGTCGCGCCGATGCGACGTCGCGCCGATGCGACGTCGCGCCGATGCGACGTCGCGCCGATGCGACGTCGCGCCGATGCGACGTCGCGCCGATGCGACGTCGCGCCGATGCGACGTCGCGCCGATGCGACGTCGCGCCGATGCGACGTCGCGCCGATGCGACGTCGCGCCGATGCGACGTCGCGCCGATGCGACGTCGCGCCGATGCGACGTCGCGCCGATGCGACGTCGCGCCGATGCGACGTCGCGCCGATGCGACGTCGCGCCGATGCGACGTCGCGCCGATGCGACGTCGCGCCGATGCGACGTCGCGCCGATGCGACGTCGCGCCGATGCGACGTCGCGCCGATGCGACGTCGCGCCGATGCGACGTCGCGCCGATGCGACGTCGCGCCGATGCGACGTCGCGCCGATGCGACGTCGCGCCGATGCGACGTCGCGCCGATGCGACGTCGCGCCGATGCGACGTCGCGCCGATGCGACGTCGCGCCGATGCGACGTCGCGCCGATGCGACGTCGCGCCGATGCGACGTCACACCAATGCGATGTCATACAAATGCGATGTCACACTAATGCGATGCCACACGAATGCGACGTCACGCCAATGCGACGTCACGCCAATGCGACGTCACACCAATGCGACGTCACACCAATGCGACGTCACACCAATGCGACGTCACACCAATGCGACGTCACACCAATGCGACGTCACACCAATGCGACGTCACACCAATGCGACGTCACGCCAATGCGACGTCACACCAATGCGACGCCACGCCAATGCGACGTCACACTAATATGATGTCACACCAATGCGACGTCACACCAATGCGACGTCACGCCAATCGACGTCACACTAATATGATGTCACACCAATGCGATATCACACCAATGCGATATCACACCAATGCGATATCACACCAATGCGATATCACACCAATGCGATATCACACCAATGCGTTATCACACCAATGTTTTGTTCCTAAATGTAAAAATACCAGTGTAAAAACAACGGGAAATTTGTGGATGAAAATGCAAATTCATATAAATATGAAGACTTGGTTAAAACTCGCGAAAAGAGATCCAAAGTCATAGTCCGAAAAAAACTCATTTGTTCTCTTTTGAAGTACAGAAAACTATTTGAAAATGTGCAATTAACTATGACAAACGAGAATATATAGTTGTTGATGCTTTCTTTCACAGGTTAGAGAGTAATACGTCTAACGCTTTCGTTGTTTACTATGTCAATGACGTCACGTCGGAATCCATTATGGCGGGTACCGTTTCGCGTGTTCGTTGAACAGATAGAAAAAGTTTTTTTTTTAAATGAATTATAAAATTTATTTCGTGCTTTATTATTGAAAACCAACATTATTCGATTGCTGATTGCGGAAACAACCTTATTTGTACGTTCTTAATTATTTTGTTACATAGAGTATACCCTGTGTCCGTTGCACTGTAATGATCCCTTGATTCTCATTGCCTGCCAATGACGCAAACTTCTACATCATCTCAACGCAAAGGCATAGAAATATTGGCAAAAAAAAAAGATCACCGAAATAAAGCTTGTCCTACGAGGAAGGAAAATCACAATCTAGTGCCATTGGATAAAAGCGAATTCCTTCTGCATTGCTCGAAGTGCAATTTTCACGAATGTGGCCTCGAACGAATGAAAAACGAAAAGACTTGGATGGAGGTGAGACTTACTCGAGAATGTCCTCTTTCGTAGCTATATTGCCATTGACCATTTTCGTTATAATAAGATTGTGATGTTCTTCGGAAACCTGTTGTCGTGAAACGAGGGGTAACGCCTCAACGGGATCGAGATCAGTGCCGACGGTAAGCCAGGGATCGGCGGCTATTTCCTCGAGGGCGGCGCGCCCCTCGGGCTTTTTGACGAGCATACGAGCTATCAGGCGTTTGCAGTCGTCGGACACGTGGGTCGGTATCGAGTATTTGCAGTCCATTATCATAGTCAGTGTTTCGCTGTCGTTTGCCTCTTGGAAGGGTGCTTGGCCACAGACGAGCATGTAAAGTATCACCCCCAATGACCACACGTCTGTCAAAATGACAAAGCAACAATGAAACTCATCACAGTGTAACCTCGTTAACACTTATACGTTTTTATCATTTATACGTCAAATTTCTCTAGCCCCTGCTGATTCCGTTGATAAAGATGATGAGTTTCTCTAAAGAAGTGTCATTTCTGCGTTTTGCACTTATGCGTTATTAATTTTATTGCCCAGCCTCGGTTTCGAGGTTACTTTTTTCTCAGTCATGATGTTTTGTTTGATGTTTTGATGTTTTGACGTTTCAGACCTCGACTATGTATGCATGTACGGTGATTACATATGTCTTATCAACACGAACCTGTGTGTTATTTACTAGTCTAAAACGTCAAAACTCGCCCTAGTAAAATAAACTTGTTATTTTAGTATTTGTGAGATTCGCTTGAGTGTGTTTTTTCTTCATAGCCAATATTATCCTGTCCCACCCAAAACTATCATGCCTAAGAACATTGTTGACAAAAGAATACGACTGGGTATTCTTAACAGATGTCCAAGCTATAAAGACACCGAATTTCAGACCCGTATGCCTTCTACATGTGTCGCGAGCGCCATCCACGTGTGAAACCCGGGAACTTATTTGCGCGCCTAGTACTTGATAAAAACTTGGTAAAAATAGGCCAAAAAATTGCATTTGAGTCGTGCTTACCGACGGCGGGTGCGTCGTAGCTGTCACCCAGTAAAATCTCCGGCGCCGAATACGCGAGAGAACCGCACGACGTCTCGAGCTTCTGTCCCGGACAAAATCTATTGCTGAAGCCGAAATCGGTGAGCTTAACCGTGCCGAGTTTCTCGAAGAAGACGACGTTCTCGGGCTTCAGATCTCGATGGACCACGTGCAGCCGATGACAGTACGATATGGCACGTACAATCTGCCTGAAGTACGTCCTCGCAACCTACGGCGACAAAGAAGTCTGAGGAACCGCCGACGATGATTATCGAAAGGCCTGGCTAGTCTCTCCAGCCGAGAACATCGGCGTTGAAGTTTACATCGTTAAAATTCAACGAAAATTCATTTTTCTTCTTTCACTCTCAGCATTACCGAAAATATTCTTTTGCCAATTTACGTTGTAGATTTTTAATAAGGATCTCGAGAAACGTTTGAGCGCTTTTTGTAGTCCGATCGCGCTAAAAAAATTGCTTTGGCGTTATAAGAAAATTAATTTTCGTCGCGATCTTACGATGCAGACTTCAACGCCATGGAATATTTCATTTTTTCGCGACCACGTGCAATATCGTACAGGCATATTTTAAAAACGTGTTATTCGGCGGAATTTTTTTTTTCCTTTTTGTTCACTTAAGGGCGTATTATTGTTATTTTTTGTACCTTTTCATTTAAGGGCTTATTATTGTGTTATCAACGTGTTATTTATCGGAAGTTTCTTTTTCTTCTTGTTCGTTTGAGAGCTTAGGGGGTAAAGGGCTTAAGGGGTTAGAGCTTAAGGGGTAAACGGCTGGAGGCAGTTTTGGGAAAAATCGGTTTTCGGTTTTCGACGGATTCTCAACGGATTTCAAAAACATTCTCTGAAAATTTCAAGCCGGTCCGTTCGTGATGGAGGGAGCTATGGGCGTTTATAGGCAGGTTCGGAGGACCGGCGAGCTTTAAGGGGGTATCTTTAAGGGGGATACCTTTAGGCGAGGAAAAAATTTGCTGATTTTCATTGTTTTTTTTTTTTAAAGAAGGATTCTTCACATTTTTTTAAACTTAGGTTATGTTTTAGTACTACTTTTGGCTGTGACATTGTATTACTTTATTTTTTTATTTATTAATCTTTGAAAATGGCGGAGGTATCTTGAAAATTAAAAAAGTCTTTTTTATTGAAAAATGAAGCAATTTTTTTCGGAAAATTAAATCTTTTGAACGTGGTAATAAAACATTTTCCGGAGTCTCAAAAATGGTGAAGAAATCTTTCCTTTAAGCAAAAAAAAAAACCATGAAAGCCGGCAATATTTTAACGCCTTACGGTATCTTCCCCCTTAAAAGAGTTTTTTCCAAAATTACTTTTTCGAAAACGGTGACCACGATATCCAAAGATCACTGCACCGATCAATTTCAAATTTTTTTCCGAATTTGTTTCCGAATCTTTTTCAATACGAAAATTGCAAAAGATACTTAAAGAAGTACTGTGGAATTTGAAAAAACAATTTAATTCGAACACTCGCAAACATTTTTTTTCCAGAAATAAAAAATATATTTTCCAAAAATAAAAAAATAAAATAAGAAATAAAAAAAATGCGTTTGATTTTTTTTTCGGATGATTTGTTTCCGAATCTTTTTCAATATTCTTTTTATAATACATAATATAATGTACAATCTGAAATAAATGTACAATTCAAATAAATAAATTCAAATTATAATTTACAATTTTGGATAGCAATAAAATAAATCATTTAAATCTTTATAATTTGAAATAAATATTTTCAATATTTATTTTCAATTACTCAATCAATAATTCAATAATAAAAATTGCAAAAGATACTTAAAAAAATACTTTGGAGTTGAAAAAAAAAAATTAATTAAAAAACGTTCGCGCAATTTTGGGGAAGAAATTCGCGAAAATTTCACGTTTTTTTTCGGTCACGAGCTACGCGTAAGCTGCAAAAGAACGTATCTGCTTTTACGACTCGAGTACTCGTGGGTTCAGAGGATCAAAAGTACGAGGGCAAGCCCTGCTCGATCGACGAGATTTATCCATTTCATTGTTAATTTGATACAATTCCGCACCTCTTCCGAGAGCCCGCTGTCGTGACGCATGATGTAATCGTAGAGATCACCGCCATCGCCGAGCTCGAGAATCAAATAGAGCTTCGTTTGTGTGTCTATGACCTCGTAAAGCCGGACAACGTTTGGATGCTGCACGAGCTTCATGCACCTCACCTGAAGCGAAACATTGAAATATTAAGGACGTTGAGTCCCTATGAAACATGTTAATGTTAATTGTTCAATAAATAGCTTCTTAATCGTCATGAAATTTTTACACGACCTCCTGAATACTTCATGTAAAAACATACCAAATTTTCAGAATTCTATCATCATTACTTCGACCTCCTTAAGGGTTGAAATAAAAAATGATAAGAAAATTCTGAAAATTTGGTATGTTTTTGTATGAAGTATTTAAGAGGTCGTGTTAAAATTTCACGACGATTAGGAAGCTCGTTATTAAAAAATTAACATTTTGTTAAGAACAATTTTTAAAAGAAATAAAAAAAAATTTATCAATAAACTTCGTTTTGATTCCGTTGCTTTCAGTATATTGTAGATATTATAAAATTGAGAGGTCAAAAAAAAAACTTATTGCAAAGTTACATCAGTTTCCATAAAACAACATTTAATTTGTGAATGTTAATTGTTCAATAACGAGCTTCCTAATTATCGTGAAATTTTTACACGACCTCTGAAATACTTCATACAAAAACATACCAAATTTTCAGAATTTTATCATCATTTGCGATTTGAGACTCAACATCCTTAAGAGGGATAACTCCGAGATTTTGCAAAAATCGTTTTTTTTTACTTCAAAAATACTTTGGAATCGAAAAAACAATATGCAATTGCCTCTCTAGCGAAAACTATTCTTTTTTTTTTCAAAGGTTTAATTATCATTTTTCCCGCAGCGCTTCGGAGCGCGCGCTGACAAGGAACATCCCTCAGGTGACACCCTCCGATTTTGTTGAAATTTGGATATGTTATAAAGCACCGAAAAATAGGCGATGCGTATTTTTTTTTATCGGCGGCAAAACGGTTTTAAGGGGTGCAACCACCCCTCGAAAAAAGGCATCTCTAGGGTGGTTCACCCCTTCATTTTTTTTGCAATGTCACTGTCGTGGATTTTTCATTGCTTCGGATTAGAAGAACTTCCGTTTTCGTTTTATAAAAATCGGTGGACTCTGTGTGTGAAACTGCTACATTACCCCTAGAGATGCCTTTTTTCGAGGGGTGGTTTCACCCCTTAAAACCGTTTTTCCGCCGATAAAAAAAAATACGTATCGCTTACTTTTCGGTGCTTTATAACGTATCCAAATTTCAACGAAATCGAAGGGTGTCACCTGAGGGACGGTCCTTGTTAGTCCCGTAGCTAATGATATATATATTATAATTTTTTTTGGTTTTTGTTCCATACTTTAGGTCAAGGTTAAAATGTTTTTTCTGTTGTAGAAATTTCAGTTTTCGGGAACGTCTGAATTTTGTATGAATATAAAAATGGCGATGATTACCTCCTGGAAGAGATGAGCTCTGGAGACTTCGTCAAGTTTGCTCTTGTCGATGACTTTAACCGCGACTTTTTCACCCGTGAATACATGCCTCGCGAGTTTGACCACAGCGAAATGGCCACGCCCGAGGGTCTCCTCGAGATCGTAGAGTCCGGCAATTTTGCCATCATAACTGCTGTGACCCAGTCTCCGATGCATCGCGTTGCTGCAAAATGAAAGCAGTGCCCATTGAAACGTCTCCCAAAGCTTGGATGACGAAACGAAAAACGACAACGCATTATCGAGGCGCGTGTCAATCGCAGTCGATCGATGGCGAAGATGAGGAAAAAAGTGCAACTCGCAGTTACGGTGGATTTAATGGAAATAAACTTAAGGGGGTAGATACCTTCAGGCGAGGAAAGAATTTGCTGGTTTTCGTGATTGTTTTTTAAGGAAAGATTTCTTCGCCATTTTTGAGTCTTGGGAAGAGTTTTGTTACTACTTTTGGCTGTTTCGTGGTATTTTATATATTCTTTTATTAACTTTAACAATGGCGTAGGTATGGAACGGTCTTCTAAAGTGAATCTTAAAAACTGGCGTAACGTATAGCTCAAAAACTAATCCACCGATTTTATGAAATTCAGTGCGAATCTTTCTAAGCTTATTGTCTGAAATATGAACCAAAATGTTTTTGAATTTTTGTAAATAAATATTTTTTACTGTAGAATGTAGTCATTTTTTTGGAAAAATCAATCTTTTTGTTTCAAAGCGCACCACTCCATCGATTTCCAACATTTCTCATTTTTTTTCTCGCACGATCTTCTAAACTGTATTTTAAATACTGGCGTGACGTATACCTAAAAAACTAACCAACCGATTCTGATGAAATTTGGTATAAATCTTTCCAACCTTATTGCTTAAAACATGAACCTAACTGGTTAAAAAAAAATTTTTTTTACGTATGTTTTATTCCACAATGTAGCGATTTTTTTCGGAAAATTCAATCTTTTTATTTCAAAGCGTACCATTTCATCGATTTTCAACATTTCTCTTTTTTTCTTGGTTCATATTCTGCGTATGAGTGTCAATGAATGAAAAATCTTCGTTGGTTTTTTTTTCGATTAATTCCGCCGACGCTATGTGTCGCGCCGTCTGGCAACACCCGCCGCAACCCGTTTAGAGGACCGTGCCATACCTCTGCCATTTTTAAAGATCAATAAATTTTAAAAAATACCATGTCACACCCACAACTAGTAGAAAAAAAACGCCCGAGTCTCGAAAACGGTGAAGAAATCTTTCCTTTAAAAAAAAAGTAATGAAAATCAGCTATTTTTTCTTGGCCTAAAGATGTCTCCGAGCAAAAAAAAAATACGTTATTAGAAAATCGAATTGCATGTCATGGTGCAACGAAAGACGAGAAAATATAGACTACTTGACCCTTTGGAACAAATTGCGGGAAAAGCCTATCTGCTTCGAACGGTCATCCAATCTACTTTTTTCCTCTCTATGTCTCTCTCTCTCTCTCTCTCTCTGTCTCGATCCAACTAGAGAATCGAACCGCAGACGATAAAGTTACGAAACCAATGGACAAGGGGCGCCAATTTATTTTTATCCCGATAAAAAATAAATACAATGATTGAACCGCCTAGTGCGCTCGCCTCCGAGCCTCATTTGTTAAGTGTGTGACGGGCTGTTTTGTCACTCGGCCATTGTTTTTGTGTTTCGCTTTCTCGCTTAAAATCCCCCCAATGCCTTCTTCAATGACTGCTGTTGTTTTTCCAAGTGCACGATTCGACGAGCACTACGTCAACAGCCGTTAAGGGGGAAAATACATATAAATGGTCGAAAATGACGAAAAATTTCGGGATTTTTTTTCCAACGCAACCACTGGACCAATCGTTTCGAAATTTGTAGGGTATTTTATCGTACATTAGAAGACACGAAAAACATTTTTTTTTAGTCGACAATAAGTGTTGGTCAGCAGCCTGCAGCCAATTGTTGCTGAACGAATTGTCCCCGCGATGTCGAACTGTGGCGGCAGTAGTTTTTTTTTTTTTTAATTTGAAACAAAAAATTCAAAAACCAAACCACGGGAAAAATATTGCCGTGTTCCATAAACCGAATATCCCCGATCGTGCAACGAGTTGGTTTTTTTCTCCTGCAAAGTCTCGCGGGCAATTGCAGTAATCGCGTGTCCGTTCGCCGCAAACTAATATCTCATTTTTGCATCGGTTATAGACCCAAACAATGGGAAGTCGAGAAAATCCACGTGCATAAATTGGATCGAGTGCAAATCCGCCGACGCGAAGAATATATAGACAAAAGCGAAGCATAACCGCAACGAACATGAGAGAGCACGTATGTGTACACGTTGGACGACCACCAGCCGAAACAACGATTTAATTCCGCCGTGTCGACGATATCGTCCGGGATTAGGCTGCCGGCCTTTCGTAACGCGATTAAAGGCCTGCTCCGCGACAAGCCTCTCGGTCTCTCGTCGCGGCCCCTGCCTATACAATCACGACGCAAGGACGTACACTCTGCACATTCGGATCGAACGGAAATAGATCATCCGGAACGAGAGGGTGAAAAGATAGATGTGACATTCTGAACGTTTGACTTAAGGGGTTGCCCCCACTTGCGATTTTGAAAAAATCGATTTTTTTTATTGCATTTTTTTGAAGTATAAGTATCGGAGAATGTGTCCTGAAAATTTCAAGTCGATCCGAACAAAATTGACTGAGATATCAGCGTTGAAAGAGAAGAATCCGTGAATTGAAGAACTGAAATTGAAACTTTAAACGCGTTTTTCTCAAAATGGCATTTCTGAAGTCGGTGACCAAGATTACTCGAACACTAATGAACCGATCTTCTTGAAATTTTGCAGGCTTATTTAATACATAAAAATGTAGTCTTTAATCGTTCGATTTTTTTTTTCGAAAAAAAAAATGGCCGTTTTATAGCCAAAAAGGGCCGTTTTTTTTTCGTTAAAATCGAACCATTAACTTTGACTGTCCGCCATTTTGTGAAAAATGAATATTTTTTAAAATCCTTCGATTAAAGACTAGTTTATACTTATATTTGACTAAATCCATCCGCATTTTTTTTTCAGATGTTCCACTTCGCCGCAATGTTGGTCACCGCAAACCGTGTATATAAAAACATTATTTCATTGACGGCCATTCGCCACTAAACAATGTAATATTTTTTAATAAAAAAATTACTGAAAGTTCTTCAAGATGTGTTCTTTAAGATGGTATATTGATCGATTAAAAAATTTTTGTAGTTTTCTTTAAAAAAATGCATGAAAAAGGCCGCCAATTCGAAATGAATCTCTTCAAAAAAATGATGGTATGCAGTCACTGATATGTATGATAAACACCCTTTTTGTAATCTCGATTTATTTTGTACTTTTTCTGAGAAAAAAAATCCCCAAAAAGCCAATTTTTTCGACCTCTAGGGTGGCCTAAGGCCTTAACCTCCAAACTTAGGTTGTAGATTTTCCACGAGCATCCTAGCAACACTTGAGCGATGTGTGTAGCCTGAATTCGCCAAAAAAAAAAAGTGAAGTCTACTAAACTTTTGTTGCGTTCCAACGATGCAGCCTCCAAATGAGTAAATATAAAAGCTACGACAAAAAATTCCATAAAAATGAATGATGTCGAAGTTAGCATCATTGGATCGCAACGAAAGCTTTTTTCACCTTTTATTTTCTATATTTTTATCGTTATAGATTTAAAAAAATAGACTTATATTGTAGATCGGTAAACAAATATCTTAAAAAATCGTTGGAGGATTTTAGTACGAAAATTTTGCCAAAGGAAATTAAAAGAATTCGGGAATATAATTTTTTTTCGTTGCGCTCCAACGATGCAAACTTCAACATCATGAAAAACGAAGCTGCCACAAAGATCGAAGTTGGCTTGACGGAACCAAAGTTTGAAAAGAAACGAAACGCGAGTGAAGAATGAGAAGAAAGCTCTTTTGTGCCCCAATGGGATCGAGGAAATAAAATCTTTATTGTTAACAATTTCTAGAAATCGTAAATTACGGTCTGACATGCGCTCTTGTTATTATGCTTTGCCTTAGACGACTACGTGTCAATTGTAGTGTATACCGATGTAAAGCTATAGGCGTTGGAAAAAAAAAGTGTGAGAAAGAGAAAAGGAGAGGTGAGCGACAACATCGAGTCACTAATTTGCGACGACTCGCTAAAGAGTGCTTTGGAGTATATCACGGTTTAAAACGAGGACGGATGAAACATCGGCTACGCCCTCGTTTAAAAAAAGAACATACGAATCCCTAACTGGCGGGTAAATACATACGTGTATCAATATATATATATATATATATATATATATATATATATATATATATATATATATATATATATATATATATATATATATATATATATATATATACACACACTTCATACGTATACATATCACCTTGAAGACCTATAATTCAGCTAGATATAGTTTTTTTTTCAAATATCGAATGCAAAGCCAGACAAGTGACGCATTGGAGTAGGCTCGCTAAAGTCCACTATGCGATTTCGATATTGATCACGACCGTCTGCCCTGCTTTGTCGATTTTATCAACGAAATCAATGCGTCTGCCTCATTTTTTCTTTCATTCCTCGACACACTCGAGTTCTGCGTTTAATTTCGAGCCGGGAAATGGAACATGGAAAGTAGAGGGAAATATCGAGTCTGCTCTGTACAGCTCTGACTAATCGATCACCTCTCTCTCTCTCTCTATTTCTTTCTGTCTATAGTTATCCCTTGCACTCCCCCACTCGAGACTCAATTATTCGTTCAATTTGAATCTGAATGATGTTGGCAAGTGGGACGATATATTCGCCAATCGCAATAGCTCTATTCTATCTACAATGTTTTTCTCGATTTGTCGGGCACCCCACATACTTCCGGTACTTCTCGTCAGTACGTATTAGTATGCACTGGCGGGGAAAAAATTAATTCAAATGGGATCTATTTAAGTCAAATAGGATTTTTCCTTGTCTCTACACGGAGAAGACAGGGGCCTCGAAGTTCAGAATTAATACTATGCTTTTAAAAAAAATATCAAAAAGTATTGAATGGAAGATAAAAATTGTAATTATGGCATAGTAATAATGAAGAAATTTAAATTTTAACCTACGATATGGCACGTAAACTGATACAAATAATACATTTTATTCGGCATATTGTGATTTTTCGTAGTATTCAAAAAATATTTTGCCCACGTGATTGGAACAATTAGTTTCCAGTATTCTACAAAAAGTACGGTATAAAGAGTCACATTTTACTAATAACTTCGTAACATTTTTCGCTACACGGAGAGAATTTTTAAGTAATTTTTACTGTGAAATCACGGTAACTCGGTGACAAATGTGCAATTCTTCAGGTTTTTAGGAAATAAATTATAAATTTTCATGGAAATTAATCAAAATTTACTTTTGCGTAGCAGAAATTTTTAATATTTTCCAGAATTTTTACTGAAATTAATAGTAAAATTTCATGAAACGTAAAGATTACGACAATAAGTTAAAAAAGTGCTAATATAAATGAAATTTTTCAGTGGAACATTGAGAAATTTGCGTGTTTTCCATAAAAATTTAAAAAAGGAAGCCGAAATTTTCCGTGCGTCCACCGGAATTTTACGTTCTTTATAGTAAAATCAGTTAGGGCTAGGTCGCCTGACCGTACGCGTGAGCTCTGTGTGTGAGCGTGCGTATACGTGAACGCAAGCTGTGAGAGTGTGCTTGTGTATGACGCAGTATGGCGAGCACGAACGACGCCGACCCACGTTGCTTAGCAACAGCGGTACCGCGCATGCGCATTATAGTACGAAGCATGGGCCAAGAAAGCCTCGTGGTCTCGTGCAGTCTAACGTTTTCTACGCAGTTCTACGCAAGAAAACAAAGAAACGTGAAAAGAAACTTCGATAAAGGACGTCTACAATGGTACAGAAAGATGATATGCTAAAATAAGTAGCAATCAAGAACACAAATGTTCAGAAATACAGTATATAGAGTATTTATTTAATCATAGGGAATTAATTTTTCGCTAGGGATTTTAGAAATTTCAAGTTTGTCGAGGTTATTTTTACTGTAGAAACTTGGAATTTTTGAGGCAGCCCATTGTTAAAATTCTACATGAGAATGTGTCAGAATTTTTACTGAAAGAAATGTAAAAAATTATGCTACTTGCTTAAATTTTTACATGAATGAAAGCAAAATATTAAAAGCTAGTGTCAATTTTTGACTATGTGCACATTTGTCACTGGTTTGAAATTTTTTATGTAATTTTTACGGAGATTTCACCGTAAAAAATACTTAAAAATTCTCTCCGTGTATACGCCGAAGATTCATGCTATGCGTATAGTGAAGTCTAAAGATGAAGATTCATGCTATACGTATAGTAAAATCCATATGAAAATATAGCGTGTAATAATGGTTGGTATTTTACAAAGCACGCATTATTTTTACTATACAGCATATAGGACTCGTGCCTACGCGAGAATAGTTTCAAATGTAATATGCACGCATCATTTTTGCTATATGGTGTGAGAATCATTTTTACACTTCTATAACAAGTCTTAGAATTCCGAACTGGCAGTAAACTGCTATACTTTTCTAGCACTGAATATTAGAATTCTGGCAATCGGTGTTAGAATTCGAGGCCGTATTTTTCTCCGTGTAGGGGTGAAGCACCATATGTGTGGTATTGAAGTTTACATCGTTGGGATGCTACGAAAATATATATTTTTTTTCGTTCGGCAACTTTTTTTTACCATACTTGTACTACGCAAGTGGCTGAAACAATTTTGAGAATCCTTGTAAAATATTCATCACCAATATGTGCAAAAAACCATTTCAAATAGTAATAAAAATCAAGAAATTAAACATAGAAAAATTCAAAAATCAAGAAGAATTTTCGTTGCATTCCAACGATGCAAACTTCAACATCATCCATATGTTGGATAGTGGACTATCTCAACTTTTCCTGCAGCGATGTCTTTTTTTTATTTTATGCACTGATAACTAGTCGTGAGATGGTGCCACGGCAAAACTTTTGGTTGCTTAGCACCAAAAATGGCACAACAGTGAACTGATGTTACTTTTCGCTGGCGTGAAAAAAAAACATTTTTGTGTTAAAAAGTGTCGTTTTCAATGAGGTAATTCCAAATTATTTGTTTTTTTTTTAATTTTTGATAAACTATAGCATTTATTTTACTTAATAAATATATAATGTTCGCAAAAATAGCAATATGTACTAGAATATGAATATCCATATTTGGCCATGTCAAATCTTAACATCGAACACTTAAGGGGCTATACCAGTATGAGGCTTTAAAAAAATTGATTTTTTTTCATTTTTCGACAGTTTATACTTTCAAGAATATCCTGTAAAAATGTCAAGGCCGTATCTATAATACTCCCCGAATGGCAGCCTTCTAAAGAGCAAACGCTCGTAGGTATAAAATGCCGCAGTTAAATTTTTAAACGCGTTTTTCTCGAAATGAGATTTTTCAAATTTGCTGACATTGTAACTCAAAGAGCAATTATCCGATTGACTTGAAATTTGAACTGAGTACTCTTGAATATATTTACTCTACAATGACGTACGATATTTTTGATTGGATAAAAATTGACGATTTGGCATTGAAAAAAACGACCATTTTATAGGCAAGAAAACAGACTTTTTTTCATAACTACGCCATTTTGTTAGATTTTGATATTTTTCGAAAATCCTACGTCATTGTACAGGAAATACCTTCCAGTTCAACGACATTTTTTCCTCTTTCGGTTTCGGCTACTCAATCGGCCGCAATCATGTCAGCAGTGGAGGAACTTCTTTGTGGCGCCTCCGAAGGCAGCGTATAACTCGCTTGGAACAAATTATGTAATATAGGTCAAATATAGCCAAATATATTCTTAATTTTCCAAAACATTTAATTGAGTACTTTTCTTCCAAAAAATTCCCGAAAACCACCCAAATTTTCAGCGTTCACACTGACATAGCCCCTTAAATCAATATAGATTTGATTCCAATAAATCTCTATTCGCTTACAATATACAATGTAAATCCAAGTGTACTATATGCATAGAATATTTCCTCAATCCAAAATAATATGAAATTCTTCATTTAGAGTTCTACTACATCGATTTTGTATCATAATTCGTCATTCCCCGACCTTCAGAAGTGACTTTTTTTCGACGAAAATATTTCGCCCACATGGAATCGAACCTACACCTTATATATAGCTACGCACGCTGCCACGACACTAGCGAGCGTTTGTAGCATCCTAGTCGCAGATATGGCATAAGACACCAAATGAATTCTTATAATTATTTGTCGCAACATATAAACTATATCAATTAGTTAATGACATTGTGATAATTAGAGAGATTCGTCAAATATAATGCTGTAAATTTTTCAAACATAACCTATAAATTCCTGTCTCTCCCCCTCTCTGCCCCATACACACTTTGGTCAATAGCTTGGTTCAGCTAAGTAAGTACTTGTTGCAATAAAGGCAGACCATCAATTCAATCAAACAGAAAAATATTTGACTCGACGAAAATTCTATTCAATTAAACATTTTTTAACGGGTTACCCCCACTTGCGATTTTGAAAAAATCGATTTTTTTCATTGCATTTTTTTGAAGTATAACTATCTGAGAATATGTCCTGAAAATTTCAAATCGATCCGAACAAAATTGACTGAGATATGAGCGTTGAAAGAGAAGAATCCGTGAATTGAAGAACTGAAATTGAAACTTCAAAAACGTTTTTCTCAAAATGGCATTTCTGAATTCGGTGACCAAGATTACTCGAACACTAATGAACCGATCTTCTTGAAATTTTGCAGGCTTATTTAATACATAAAAATGTAGTCTTTAATCGTTCGATTTTTTTTCGAAAAAAATGGCCGTTTAATAGCCAAAAAACGGCCGTTTTTTTTCGTTAAAATCGAACCATTAACTTTGACTGTCCGCCATTTTGTGAAAAATAAATATTTTTTAAAATCCTTCGATTAAAGACTAGTTTATACTTATATTTGACTAAATCCATCCGCATTTTTTTTTCAGATGATCCACTTCG
This sequence comes from Ophion costatus, assembly GCA_951751655.1. Classification (NCBI taxonomy): domain Eukaryota; kingdom Metazoa; phylum Arthropoda; class Insecta; order Hymenoptera; family Ichneumonidae; genus Ophion; species Ophion costatus. The sequence goes on along the minus strand of OX632360.1, from coordinate 41,005,141 downwards.
CCGCAATGTTGGTCACCGCAAACCGTGTATATAAAAACATTATTTCATTGACGGCCATTTGCCACTAAACAATGTAATATTTTTCAATAAAAAAATTACTGAAAGTTCTTCAAGATGTGTTCTTTAAGATGGTATATTGATCGATTAAAAAAGTTTTGTGGTTTTCTTTAAAAAAATTCATGAAAAAGGCCTTTTTTGCGCTACAAGTGGGGGTAACCCGTTAAATCAAACACACATTTAGTGGATTCAACTCGATTGTTTTTTGAACAGATGGAACCGAATCACAGATTTATTAGAAATAAATCAAGTATTTAGTTATTAGACGATATTGAATAGATCTTGATTTCAGTAAATAAATATATTTGTGAGAAATAATTCCAATAATGGAATGCAGTAGGAAAAAATTTGACTTCACGAAAAATCCAGTTAATTCAAATGAATAAAAAATCAAATAAACGAAGCTAGTTAACATCGATAGAATTTTTCCGTCAGTGTAAGGAGTAAATCGCATTCGTGTTTGAATTTTCGAAGAATTTCGCATGCCAGGTGAAGTTGGGGCAAGTGATACACGCAACGAAAGATGGAAAATCAAAGTCATCGGAGCACTGTGTTACATTGTCCATATCCTATATCCTGTTCTCGATCCTTTTTCGAGCCGGTTCCCTGGAATTGCCAGCTATCGAAATGCATGTCCTTGAAATAACTACCGGCTATGGAGATGTGTACGTATCTATATAGCTGCATGCTTTTGCGTGTGTATCGTATGATTTATGCCAAATTAGGAAACGACTGTATGCAGAGTCGGCAACCGACATGCTTTCTACTTCGGTTTCCGATCTTCGTGACGAGGGGAACGATCCAAAGTGTGATATACCGACGCTACCTACAAGTATACCATGCTCCTTCTGTACATATGGACTGTGTCAGCTTCAATTGTTCGAATTAACGGCCAAGCAACATTCCACCGGGTTAATTACGAAATTAATTTATGACGTTGAAGTTTGCATAGCTGGAATGCAACGAAAGTTCTTTCGTATATTTTCATTTCCTTGTTTCTCTATTGTTATGCAAAATCTTGTTTACCAGATCTGTAATCGTAGATCTTCAGACCGGTAAGAAAAAAATGGTTTGTGGACGTGTGCGCGGAATCTGCCCAAAGAAATTAAAGCATTGCAAGCAATATATTAATTTCCATCGCATTCCAATGACGTTGCAGTTAACATCGTTGAAATACAACGGAAATAGTATTTTTTTAAACATCTTTTGACTGATCAAAGCTTCGATAATTACGTGAATATTTTTTAAGATTCTTATTTACAACCCGAATCTGCAAAATATGATTTTGACGATAACGAAAATGAGAAATTCTAGGGAATCTTCGTTTTCCAGCGACGATTTTGACGTTTGCGTCGTTGATATGGAACGATCTTTTTTATTTCTTTTTATATCGTTATTTTTATGATCAAAAACCTTTCGTTTGAAAATTACGTTCGTAAATTTTTAACGAGGATACGTAAAAGTATTTCAGATATGTGCATAGCCTGTATCGACCAATAAAACATTTTATCGACTGAGCAGAATTGAGGTAACGGTACCAATGCTCGGACGAGTCTTTATGTTCGGACAGTAACTCGAATATTCCACTATATTTGCAATATAATCTACAGGTAACGAAAAGTGATAGTCGTATTCGATTCAGTCTTCAATTATTAATCAATTCCCAGAAAATTGTACGCTAATAACGAGTTTTAGTAGTCACATTGACGAGTCATGTCAACAACAAGTCCGAGTCAATGATGTCATGAATGCATTTTTCTAAGCCGAAAAATTAAAGAGTTGCTAGAATTTGTGATAGTAATAAGGGTTCATTGTTTATCGATTTCTAGACTAGACTTATGACCTATCGAAAGCGAATTGAACAAACTTTTCGACTCCGTCATCACAATTCGGTTTCGATAAGATTATATATGATAATTTCAACGTCGCATTAAGTACTTATTACTTAGTTCGCGATTTTTGTGAAAAGGAGAGAAATTCAATTGGTCTACATGTGTCCCACCTTCAGATGATATAATAGATAAATTATTTAACGTAACGTAACTGGTCGTGAAGCAAACAAAGTTTGAGGTTATGTGTATATTCTTGTCAATCTCGACGAGACAAATCGAAAGTGAAGAATACAATTTTTCGATATCGATATTAGTTTTCGAGATATCGAGTTTTTAAATAATTTTTTTTTTTTAATAATATAGTAAACCTATCGAATTACACGCACGCACGCACGCGCACATAAATGTATGTCCCAAATATTCATTAATCTAAACATTTACATCTCAGCCACATATATCGCAGGTATTCATTTAAACACTATATTTTTGTTTTAGGGGGCTCCCCGACACCCCCCACAAGAGGCTATGCTTCTCTCAGCTGGGGGGTTTCACCGCCCAGACCCCCCCCCCCCCCCCCATACATCGCGACGCAGAAATACGTTCCGATAAGTATAAACATTTTTTTTTAAATAAATTTAAAAATTCGATATGTCGAAAACTAATATCGATATCGGAAAATTATATTCTTCACTTTCGATTTGTCTCGTCGAGATACACAAGAATCCGATATTAAATCGCGGCGCCACGGTTATCGTAGAATCCCCCTTAAAGGGGTCGAATCATCAAAAAAATTATGAAAAAAACACTGTGATGCAATGGCACAAATAAAATTTCAAATCTTTGCAAAAACTATTACTCAAAGAACGCAAAAATAATAATATATCCTCGTGCTTGAAATCAAATTTTTATTGTTCAGTTGACTACTGCAAACGTTGCTCTAATTTTAACTCCTCGTAAGGTCCAGGTCGCACCGACGAAGCAAATTGTATATTTAATGTATACCCATTGTAGGAATTGATTCTGATGTACGAACGATAATAAATTCGAAGTCACACGTCGTTAGAAAGGTTACGTTAATTAAGAAATGAACGGACGATGTTATTACATGACAGATGTTTGTCTCTAAGGAGCCTAACTCCTCCTCTTTTGTTCTTTATCTCCCCCTTTGTTCTCTTTGAATATTTTCTCTTGTTTCGGCGCGTCATCACATATCACGCTAATTTCTACTCCTAAATACATTCATTCAAAGTCTATTTCGTTGCGCAAACGTATTCCGTATTACTCATTGTCCGTATAGGGATGAATAGAAGAGATCTCAAGTACCTGTTGAATTTAAGGGGTTACCCCCACTTGCGATTTTGAAAAAATCGTTTTTTTTTATTGCATTTTTTTGAAGTATAAGTATCTGAGAATATGTCCCGAAAATTTCAAGTCGATCCGAACAAAATTGACTGAGATATGAGCGTTGAAAGAGAAGAATCCGTGAATTGAAGAACTGAAATTGAAACTTTAAACGCGTTTTTCTCAAAATGGCATTTCTGAAGTCGGTGACCAAGATTACTCGAACACTAATGAACCGATCTTCTTGAAATTTTACAGGCTTATTTAATACATAAAAATGTAGTCTTTAATCGTTCGATTTTTTTTTCGAAAAAAAAATGGCCGTTTTATAGCCAAAAAACGGCCGTTTTTTTTCGTTAAAATCGAACCATTAACTTTGACTGTCCGCCATTTTGTGAAAAATGAATATTTTTTAAAATCCTTCGATCAAAGACTAGTTTATACTTATATTTGACTAAATCCATCCGCATTTTTTTTTCAGATGATCCACTTCGCCGCAATCTTGGTCACCGCAAACCGTGTATATAAAAACATTATTTCATTGACGGCCATTTGCCACTAAACAATGTAATATTTTTCAATAAAAAAATTACTGAAAGTTCTTCAAGATGTGTTCTTTAAGATGGTATATTGATCGATTAAAAAAGTTTTGTAGTTTTCTTTAAAAAAATTCATGAAAAAGGCCTTTTTTGCGCTACAAGTGGGGGTAACGCCTTAATTGGCAAACTTCTGTTCGGTTGATTCAAGCTATGAACGTCACTGGAATCACTGGAATACTTCTACGTAATCTCATTGCAGATTTACGACCACAGTTTGCAAGATGAAAAGGTTTTCGATAATCATAAAAAATGAAGAAAAATAATAAGAAAAGAAGATGAACGTCATCGGCTAAACCCTAAAAACATTCGAGTGTACCGAACTATGAATCTGCGCATACGTTTATGATTGAAGATTCGCTAGAAAAGGAATACCTTGGGTAGACCTATGGTAGATATATGCATTGAAAATATCGATGCGCTGGCTATGCCTCCCCCCTCCTTTGCTTGTGTACTCAAGACGTACATACACGTGTATAGATCCGTCTGTAAACATACGGCTGTGTATGCACGTGTTTCAGCTCATTCCATCTCGCTTGTACTCCACTTCCGCTGGCAGGGTGTCAGTTCTGCACAGTGCAGTTCGACACCGAGGCAGTTCGCCAGTTCAACTCTCCACTGTGCGATTCGACGAAGCGGGCAGTTCGACACCGAGCCAATTCGACGACCGTAGCAGTTCGACATTTCCCTGATGCTCGCGTATCCCCACTCTTCAGATGCGGGCCGGGCGATTCGCTGCCCTGTGTCAGTTCGACACCGAGTCCTCCCTACCCAGCGTAGCGTGCTCAACTTACATTTCCTAGCGGCTGTACTTTTTTCGAATCACCCATACCCGGGAACGAGAAATATACGAGCAAAATGTTTTCGCATGTACCGACTACCCGCTCTCTCAGTTCTCTAGTTTATCGACTGATTTTGAATGGAAATTTCATGAGCGGCATATTCTTATAACTTTATTCTTTAATAATGCCACGAACATATATTTAGTCTCTAAAAATTTTAATTCTTCCATAATTCGGGAAAAAGCGTCATTTTTGAGTACTTGAGAATAACGATAAGCAATACTAAGAGAACTGAAAACTTATATAATAATCGTGTGAAAGAAAAACTGGTGGCCTCATACAGTTGGACAGTTTTTCGTTGCCGTTGAATATAGGATAATGTTCTTCAAGAGGATGTTTAATTTTGTTCTGAATTTCGTTTCTTGTGGCTCTTGGTTTATTCGTAAAAATCATCGTGCAAAGTCTAAATTTTATAATCAACTTTTCAATCGTCAAAAATATCGCTGAAAAAAGCATATGCATTTACAAGAAATTAATATCATGACACGATTGGAAATAATATTGTTGTCAATATTCCTCATATATGTTCCTTTCATTACAGATTGAAACGTCCGCATTATTATTATCCATGTTGTTCAAATACTTAATGCCAAAGAACAGTGCATGTCGGATATATTTATTTTTCATTAATGTGTGACATGTCGTCTACTATATATGAAAAAATTGAATCATCGTATAACATGAATACGCTGTGTTGAAAAGCGCAAAATCATTAAGGGTGGGGGGGGGGGTGGAAGGTTAATTTGCTATAAAAAAGCATATTTTCGATATTTTTTGTTGACGTACTGTTTATATATTTATTTATATAATTAGTATAAAATAAAAGGACATTTGAAGAATATTCAGTGAAATTTTCGTTAATAATTGTGCAGAAATGAGCCAGTGACAGGAAATCTTCTCAGAGGCCACAAAAAAAGGTTACATTGCGGTGAACTGCATAACTCACCACTGGATCGCCCGAAAAAAAAATTCAACAAGATCGTATTATTTAATAAGTTTCTTGAGGTAACGCTGTCGAGTTTTTATTTTTATTTTTATTTCTTTTCAATTTTTAGTCACACTTAGAAGAGAAAATAGCGATTTTTCATTTAAAAAATTGGAACCTTTATTATTGCAAAATGAATTAAAATGATTAAAAAAACCGACAGCGTTACCTCAAGAAACTTATTAACTAATACAATCTTCTTGGATTTTTTTTTTCGGGCGATCCAGTGGTGAGTCATGCAGTTCACCGCAAAGTAACTTTTTTTTGTGGCCTCTGAGAAGATTTCCTGTCACTGGCTCATTTCTGCACAATTATTAACGAAAATTTCACAGAATATTCTTCACATGTCCTTTTATTTTATACTAATTATATAAATATATATATAAACAGTACGTCAACAAAAATATCGAAAATATGCTTTTTTTATAGCAAATTAACCTTCCACCCCCCCTCCCTTAATGATTCTGCGCTTTTCAACACAGCGTATTCATGTTATACGATGATTCAATTTTTTCATATATAGTAGACGACATGTCACACATTAATGAAAAATAAATATATCCGACATGCACTGTTCTTTGGCATTAAGTATTTGAACAACATGGATAATAATAATGCGGACGTTTCAATCTGTAATGAAAGGAACATATATGAGGAATATTGACAACAATATTATTTCCAATCGTGTCATGATATTAATTTCTTGTAAATGCATATGCTTTTTTCAGCGATATTTTTGACGATTGAAAAGTTGATTATAAAATTTAGACTTTGCACGATGATTTTTACGAATAAACCAAGAGCCACAAGAAACGAAATTCAGAACAAAATTAAACATCCTCTTGAAGAACATTATCCTATATTCAACGGCAACGAAAAACTGTCCAACTGTATGAGGCCACCAGTTTTTCTTTCACACGATTATTATATAAGTTTTCAGTCCTCTTAGTATTGCTTATCGTTATTCTCAAGTACTCAAAAATGACGCTTTTTCCCGAATTATGGAAGAATTAAAATTTTTAGAGACTAAATATATGTTCGTGGCATTATTAAAGAATAAAGTTAAAAGAATATGCCGCTCATGAAATTTCCATTCAAAATCAGTCGATAAACTAGAGAACTGACAGAGCGGGTAGTCGGTACATGCGAAAACATTTTGCTCGTATATTTCTCGTTCCCGGGTATGGGTGATTCGAAAAAAGTACAGCCGCTAGGAAATGTAAGTTGAGCACGCTACGCTGGGTAGGGAGGACTCGGTGTCGAACTGACACAGGGCAGCGAATCGCCCGGCCCGCATCTGAAGAGTGGGGATACGCGAGCATCGGGGAAATGTCGAACTGCTACGGTCGTCGAATTGGCTCGGTGTCGAACTGCCCGCTTCGTCGAATTGCACAGTGGAGAGTTGAACTGGCGAACTGCCTCGGTGTCGAACTGCACTGTGCAGAACTGACACCCTGCCCTTCCGCTACGTTCGGAAGTTCTCCGCAGGCAAATTTATGCCAAGACGTGATCTTATCGGAGTGCAGGGCTCTCGAGGGTAATGGCTATATGTACAGTGATACAGATACCGGGTGTCCCATTTACCTCGACAGGTCTAAGTAACTCCGGAACAGGGAAGTACATCGAAAATCTTGAGTTACGTATTGAGTAAATTCAAACGGGAAGTAAAATGGCACCGTAACTTTTCTATTCAGTGGACGTTTTCTACATGATAGGAAAGTCAACTTTTTGAGTCACCTATAGGTGACTTTAGGTGGTCACCTTTGGATGAGGAAAAATTTGATTTCCATATTTTTTTTTTTTCAAGAAAAGTTTTCTTCACTGTTTACGAATTTTAGGGTATGATTTATTATTACTCTTGGCTCTTAGATAGTATTTTTTAATAATCTTCAATATGAGGTTGAAGCTTGCATCGTTGAAACGCAACGAAAATTAACATTCCTGAATTCCTTTTATTTATTTTGGTAAATTTTGTCTACAAAAATTCTTCACCCATTTTCTAAGATATTTGCTCAGCGATCGACAATATAAATATATATAGAAAAAGATCTCTGTTATGATAAAAATAACGAGAATAAAATGTAAAAAAAAACTTTCGTTGCGTTGCACCGATGCGAACGTCAACACTAGCAGCCCGTTTAAAGAACCGTGACATAGCTCCGCCATTTGTAAAGATTAATCAAAAAATGTACACATATTACACAAAATGCAACTATTTCATGGCATTGAGAATGCAATCAGAATGATGTTTCAGTTTGCATCGTTGGAATGCAACGAAAATAATTTTTCTCCAATCGTCAATTTTTCCATTGGCAAATAAAAGCTACTTCGAACTTTTCCAAAAATCCTCGTTCGAGACTTAAGACCTAAATCTATCAAAAATGATTTTCGATAGCAATAAAAATGGAGAAAAACGAAAATAAAAGAGCATTTTCGTTGCATTCCAAGGATGCAAACTTCAACCTCATCTTTTAAAAACGTTCAGCGAATGAAATTTAAAAAACCTTGGCCTATTAATCCTCGTTTGAATCTACGTCATAGGTGTCTCCGGATTTTTCGATGTAGCTATCCGTTTTTGCGTTTTTTTTCGAAGTCACAATAGAAATGGGACACCCTGTGCATTTGGATATGCGTGTGTACATAGACATCGGTGTACTTACATGTCGAGGGAAAGGGTAATTACGCAAGCTACATTTGTGTTACCGCAGTAAAGGCACTAACCAAGCCTCTATATTGGGAATTATCGGCTCGAACGACCCGGAACCGTCTGAAATACTCGAGGAAGCTTTGTTGAAATTTCTGCTGCGCCATTCACGTCCCCCACTAATTATTGTCAAATTTCCCGTTCGGCTTTTCCGAAATGCTTTGTCAGGAGATTGACGCGCCGTCGACGGGACATAAATAACATGTGCTATTGCGAAATCGCGCCGCCAATTATAAAGAGCAATTAGAGTTCAACAAAAGTCGAAGGAAAACATTAACTTCTATGCTGTACGGAAAAAATTGATGACGTTGAAGTTTGCATCGTTGCAACGAAAATCAATTCTTTTAATCATGCGTTTTTTCTTTGTTATGTATAATGGGTGTGTATGATGATGAGAATAAGGGAATATAAAATTGCAAAAGAAATCATATAAAAAATGACGAAGCTTGCATCGTTCAAAATCAACGAAAATCAATTCTTCGAACAGCCCAATTTTTTTGTACATTCGTATATCAAGGATGTTGAGTCCCTATGAAACATGTTAATGTTAATTGTTCAATAAATAGCTTCTTAGTCGTCGTGAAATTTTTACACGACCTCCTGAATACTTCGTGTAAAAACATACCAAATTTTCAGAATTCTATCATCATTACTTCAACCTCCTTAAGGGTTGAAATAAAAAATGATAAGAAAATTCTGAAAATTTGGTATGTTTTTGTATGAAGTATTTAAGAGGTCGTGTTAAAATTTCACGACGATTAGGAAGCTCGTTATTAAAAAATTAACATTTTGTTAAGAACAATTTTTAAAAGAAATAAAAAAAAATTTATCAATAAACTTCGTTTTGTTTCCGTTGCTTTCAGTATATTGTAGATATTATAAAATTGAGAGGTCAACAAAAAAAACTTATTGCAAAGTTACATCAGTTTCCATAAAACAACATTTAATTTGTGAATGTTAATTGTTCGATAACGAGCTTCCTAATTGTCGTGAAATTTTTACATGACCTCTGAAATACTTCGTACAAAAACATACCAAATTTTCAGAATTTTATCATCATTTGCGATTTGGGACTCAACATCCTTAAAAGTTGTCAATCCAAACCTGCAATGGGAGATTTTGGATAATGAAAACAAAAAAATAACCATTTCCTCTGGATCCCAATGACGCAAACTTCAATGGTGTTGAAGTTCGCATCGTTGGAATGCAACGGAAATTCTTCTTGATTTTTTAATGTTTTTATATTTATGATTATATTAAAATAAATTTATTTCGCTATTCTTGCCTCTCGGGCTTAAGAATATTTCATCAAATTACTGCGGTTACATACTTTTATCCTATCCTACTCTTGAGGGATAACACGACTCTAGGATTTTGGAAAAATCGTTTTTTGGCATATAAAATACTTTGGGGTCATAAAAACAATACGCAGGTGGTCCTGTAGCGAATTTTTTTTTCGAAGGTTCAATTATCGATTTTACCACAGCGCCTCGGAGCGCGCGCTGAGTGCTCGTGCAACTTTAAGGGGTTATATACAGTTAAAATGTTCGAAAAATCGATTTTATTTTTTTTCGTAATGTACATACATTCAAGTACACACAGAAAATTTCTTGTCAATCCGCCGAAAATTCTCGATGTTACACGCATATTTGAAATGACGTGTTAAACTATATGTAAATTTATTTTCAAACTTTAAACGCGTTTTTCTCAAAACTGTGTGTTTCAAAGTCGGTGAGCAAGATTTATCGGGAACGGCTGAACCGATCGGTCTCCAATTTTAACACGATCTTTTCAAGTATATTTTTTAGTAATTAATCGAAGGTTTTTTTTCACCGACAAATATTTTCCATTTTATAAACAATTTAAGGCCTAAATTTTTGTCGAAAATCGATTTTTTTTTTTTTTTTTGGAAGCCGCCATTTCGTTGAAAATTATTATTTTGAAAAATCGACCTTTTTGGGCCTCCTGACTGTATATAACCCCTTAAACGCGTTTTTCTCAAAAACCCCTTTTTTCAAACTGGGAGGTCGGATTACTCGAACACCTTTGCATGAATCGATTAAAAATATCGATAGTAGCTTCACAATTCCATTCTCTATGGGAGTACGTAGCCGCTTTTTGATTAAATGTAAACTTTTTTGTTATAATCAATTTATTACTAATTTTTTGAGCAAAAAATCGATTTATTTCTTACGTAGTCCCATAGCTAATAATTTATAGATTATAATTTTTTTTTTGTTTTTCTTCCAGGTCTTATACTCTACGAGAAAGTAAAAAACAAGTTTTTTCAAGATTCGCTCTGTCGCCGCCATTTTGTATGAAAATAATGATTTTTTTGTTAACACCTTAATATGTGATAAATAAATCCTATTCCCTTTTTTCATGCTCCCAAAATAAATGGTCAAAGTCAGGCCTTATTTTCTGCTAGGGTGGTGTTATCCCTCAATTAAATTTCGAGATACCGAGCTGGACGTTTTTATTAGAGTATCTCCAATTTTTTTTTTTCCACGACACGCGATGGAGGAACGATTCAGGAGAAAAAAGAACGTGCAAATCAGAAACTTCTCTATCAGAGCTTCGACGAACAATAACGAGAACATAACGTGCAGTTTGTCATTTTTCTTCAAACGCAATTCACGTAATTCGCACAATTGTTATTCCCCGACGCAAGTTTCGTGCATAAAGAGCCGCGTGGCTTCGTCACGTAACCAATTGTTGAAGAGCAGAAGTAAAAATTACGCAAACGAGGTTTCATCGAGCAGAGACAAAAAGGCCTGGCGAGTGACGAGAAGAAAAAACACGTAAAACGAAGAGGAATCGAAGGGAAGAGTATAAAACCCGACAAAAAAAATAAGTAAAGGCGAGTGGCAAAAAAGTCCCTTTGAGAATGGAATGAGCACGAAAAAAAAAGAAGCCGTGAAAATCTGTAATAATCAACTGAACGGAACACCGATCGCTTGATAATCGCTATAATAATGATAGTATCGACTCTGAAGTGATATAACAATGATAATAATCACGCATCGATTCTATAATAATACAACGACAATAATAATGATAATGTGACTTCTAGCTAGGTCAGCCTTATCGATACCAACTTCCACGTCTCGCAGCCCTTTTCCCGCTATTCGTCGTCATTTGTGGAAATCTTTCGCGAGTCTCATTTTTTTTGTTCCGCCAGACGAGAGAAGACCCATACGTTATTTTCTTTTTTTTTACTTTTATCGCCCCTGTGATTTTTAAGTCTGAGTGAGGAAGAAAAATCACAATTTTGAAATTTGCATAGTTGGAATGCAACGAAAAATCATTATTTCTGAGGAGGCTGCAGCAGTCCAATCGAATCAAATGAGGGTTTACGATTTTTTTTCTCAATGAACCGCAAAAAAGTGCGTAACGTAAATGTCCGAATTATCGAACAGGTCCCAATCCTTGAACACTATCTCGTATTTTTATTATTTCTCATTCACCTGCATGCATTTACTTATTTATAAAAAATTCATTACATATATGGAACTTTTAGCTATCGAAACGTTACCTTGTGCAAAAAAAGCTTTAATTAATGAAAAAATTATTTAATCAGCAAGGGTGTCCCGATTTGACGTCTCGTGGTAACTGCTTATCGTTTTTGGTATCGTTTTGGTAAAAGTAAAGGCGTTTCAGGTTCCTCGGAAAATTTATTACAAATAACGATTAAAATTTTTTTTTTAAATTAATTATATGTTAAAAAATACGGTGTTCGATCATTGCGACATAGAAAATTCAATGTGTCCGAATTATTGAGCACTCAAATTCTCCAAGATGGCGTCATAAAACGCATCAAAACATCGAGACAGTTAACGTGTGACAGATCGTGTGAATCGGATATATTCGAACCAAAACTGTAAGTTCCTGAATAAACTTACCATTATTCTTGTAATAATAACTCTAAGATCGTCAAATATATTTTTTATTTGTATTTTCGTGCAATAAACATAAAAAGAAAAGTAAAAAGAGAACATAACCTAAATGTAACCTAAAAATACGAATGTGATGTTCAATATTTTTTGCTCTCCGATATTTCAGGGACAAAATTTTCTCAATAAAACGCCATAAACATGGCGACAAAAAGACGTCACCTCTGCATATAGTACGGAAGTTGTAAAAACCGCACTATATGCAGAGCGGTAAATAAAAAGAAAATAAAGTTGGAGTCGAAAAACAAGAAAGCTGCGACAAAATCAAACAGAACATAAAAACGAGGAAGCTGAAAAGAAAAAAAAATAAAGTTCGAGTTGAAAAGCAAAAATAAACCAAATGCGAATGAACCAAAAACCTGTCAAAAGAGACTAAATATATATTTTTGTATTTTTGCATGATTAATAAAAGATTATTTAAGTGTTTGATTTTGCATTTATTTCTTAATATTGTACCCAAAATAATATTTTCAGAACGGAAAAAGAATTCTCGAGAGTGTTCAATAAGTGGGACATGCCTGTTCAATATTAGGGACATAGGCACTTCCAGTGTTCAATAATTGGGACATTTGCATGCTTCGCATTGTGCTTTTTTTCATTTGAAATCATTTAAAAATAATTTAAAGGGTGATTTTTCGAAAGTAAAAATATCAAAGTATCATTTGAACATGAAAGCGATGGTTTTTTCCTTGACTTTATATTTTTTTCTCACCGAATTCAATCTCAACTCATCCTTAGCTGTTCAATAATTGGGACATTTACGTTACGAGATGTACTTTTATTCTGTAGATGCTAATTTTTCATAAACTATGCAGGGTGTCGGGGAGGTCGATGTAAAGCCTTAAGGGGCTGATAGGTCACCTTGTTAGGAACATATCTAACCTAGGTTACCCTAATCCAAAGTCTAAGGATTTCGAGTTATCACGGTAAGTGTGATTTTCGGAAAATTTTCCAAAACTTCGTACCAACTCGTGCATAATGTTCAAGCAGACAAAAATCGGTAACTAAAAACTTACTTGCGTCTTAGCTTAATGTGTATTCAAACGAAAAACCCCAATCCGATCATCTTTATCCACACAACTAATTAAATGGGACGTGTTGAATAATTAAAAACTTGTCGAAAAATAAAAATACCTCTCATGTTAATGCTATTTTTTTTAAAAGCGATTTTTAGTCTCAATATGTAAAAAAAAAGATTCTGGATGACGATGAACATAAGAAATTTTTAAAAAACTAAAAAGCAATTTCGTTTCATTGCAACGACGCAAAGTTCAGCATCTTTGCTTATCTAACCACACGTAAAATTACGTACGTTAAACCATTTTTTATCTCTGGTGTTTTCCGGTGAAAAAAATAGAAGAAAAATCGTAAATTCGCAGTATAGTCTAGACAACAACATATATTTTTTTCATTTAATCTTGGATTGTGACTAACGCTGTAATCTTCTTAATTGTTCAATGTTTTTGTTGGCTCCGAAAATCACTCAAACGTTTTCACGTATTTTAGTAAAGAATTACGACCTCAATTTGCAAAAAAAAGGCTTTGGATAAGCATAAAAATAAAGAAATGAAAACAGAAAATGAACACAAAAAAAATCATTGCAAACTTGAAAGTCATGAAAAATTTCGCTCAAACTTTTGTATCAAGTTCGGGAAGACATAGTCCTCGGTTACGATGCACACTCATCAAGTTTCCTTTTATCCCTGCACATCGGGAGCATCGATTTTCCATTCTTTTTGTACGCTGGACACGGACATTTTATAGCAGCGTATTCTTTTTATTGCAAATATTTTATTATTATTGTTTTCCTTGGAGTTTTTGTTATTTTTGTCTGAGAGAAGAGAGAAGGCGTTGGTAAAAAAAAACTTTACGACAAGAGGAGGCGTTTCTCCTAGCTATGACGAGCACTCCTAGCAATGAGCTATGACCGAGCTATGATGACGAGATTTTCGTGAAAGGGCAAAGACACTCACAGCGCTACGGCGAACCGCCTTGCTGCGGTCTCTTATCCTTTTTTAGCAATTTTCTCGAAAATATGTTTTAGAAAGTGGTGTAGGTCGTATCGAAAAATCTACGCGTCAGGTTCACTTAAAATTCGGGCAGAGCATAGTTTATAGCACGTTCTGTTGTATGACTAGATGATTTTTCAAAATATTCATTCACTTGTTAATAACAAATGATTGAAGGTGCCATTTTTTTCAAAAGCCAAACTTCTTTGACCTTGACTTGACTTTTAATGTCATGTGTGAAAAATATGACAAATCTTATTATCTTTCATTATTATTATGATTAGTTTTATTGTTATTGTTATAATTGAGCTTTATTAATTTATTCCGTATTTATTTAATACTAATTTTATTATTATTATGATTATAAGTTTTATTTTATTATGTCGAAAGTACATTTTTTAATTTTTCGTTTCTGTTCGACCGAGTGATTGCCACCTTGAACCGATTCCTCATGCAGAAATTGCTGCACTTCTTTCGAATAATAATCACTTCATTGGTTGGCAATATTTTGATAAAAACCTTTAAAAAGTACGCTGAATTTCGGGATTTTTTTTAAAGGAAAGATTTCTTCACCATTATTTAGACTTAGGGTATGTTTTATTGCTACTTTTAGCTGTGACATGATATTTTTTTATCAATCTTTCAAAATGGCGGAGGTATGACACGGTCTTCTATATAGGAGTGGGTAAAGGGGGAAAGGCATAAGAGGGGAGTGGAAGAAAAATTAATAGGGTTGCCGAAAGGGGAGACAGATGTAAATATATGTAATTTTCTTAGGGAAATAGAAAGAGGGTGTAAGAAAAGAGAAACGGTGGTAATGAAGAGCGAGAATGCAGAGTCTGGCGGAAATTAAAAACAATAAAAGAGCAATAAACTCTCCAAAATCACAAAGAGGTATAAGTAAGTAATAAGAGGACTAATAAAAGCGGTAAATTAAAAACAATAAAAGAGGAATAATGATAAGTTTGTATCGTTGGAAAGCAACGAAAATTTATTTTCACTGACTTCCTACATTTCCTTTAGTGGAACTAAGCTACGAAAATTACGTAGAGATTTTTGAGGATGCTTATTTAGCTATTTACAACCTAAATCTGCAAAAAAGAAAATTTGGATAATAATAAAACCAAGAAATAAAATAAAAACTCGTTGCCTTCCAACGATGAAAACTTCAACGCCGTTAACGGGTTACCCCCACTTGCGATTTTGAAAAAATCGATTTTTTTTTATTGCATTTTTTTGAAGTATAAGTATCTGAGAATATGTCCTGAAAATTTCAAGTCGATCCGAACAAAATTGACTGATATATGAGCGTTGAAAGAGAATAATCCGTGAATTGAAGAACTGAAATTGAAACTTTAAACGCGTTTTTCTCAAAATGGCACTTCTGAAGTCAGTGACCAAGATTACTCGAACACGAATGAACCGATCTTCTTGAAATTTTGCAGGCTTATTTAATACATAAAAATGTAGTCTTTAATCGTTCGATTTTTTTTCCGAAAAAAAATGGCCGTTTTATAGCCAAAAAACGACCGTTTTTTTCGTTAAAATCGAACCATTAACTTTGACTGTCCGCCATTTTGTGAAAAATGAATATTTTTTAAAATCCTTCGATTAAAGACTAGTTTATACTTACATTTGACTAAATCCATCCGGATTTTTTTTTCAGATGATCCACTTCGCCGCAATGTTGGTCACCGCAAACCGTGTATATAAAAACATTATTTCATTGACGGCCATTTGCCACTAAACAATGTAATATTTTTCAATAAAAAAATTACTGAAAGTTCTTCAAGATGTGTTCTTTAAGATGGTATATTGATCGATGAAAAAAGTTTTGTAGTTTTCTTTAAAAAACTTCATGATAAAGGCCTTTTTTTGCGCTACAAGTGGGGGTAACCCGTTAAGTTAGAATGTAAGAGAGCGATGTTTAACGGTGTAACAACTTAGTAAAAAGCCGAAAAGGCCATTCATAACAAAACTTCGTACCACTGGGTATCTCCCCCTTGATAGTCTTTAATGAAAAGAGAAAACTTCGAAATCAACCTGTGTCTTGATGCCCTAAGCAGACGCTTTCGAAGACCTATTTTTTTCCTCATTGGGTCAGCGATACGTCTCCTTTTGCGAGCTCGGGTAGTTGTAAAAAAATTCGAGTGCTGTGTGAACACGAATTCGTAAAGTGAACGAAACAGCGAGACAGAAAGCGAGAGAGGATGAACCAAGACATAATTCCGTGAATTCGAGATTTCTCCAAATTCGTCGATGACTACGGGTCAGTGCCCTCGCCCGGGATACACATACGTTCCACCCAATCGTCGATGGCGTAGCCGACACGAGAAAAGGACAAATCGAAAAGTGACAACATCCGAGATTCGTTCGGGTTTCGCGTACGCGCGTATCCGGAAGAATTCCGCATGACGTTCGCGCGCAAACAAGCGCAACGATTACGAAAATCATTTTCCGTATCTCATCGATGACACGAGATAACTGTGAGAGCTGCGTTTGCGCACCGAGATTCGTAGCATTCTCGGGAAACGATAAATATTGAAAAACTAATCGCCGACGAATGAAGAATTATCCCGAGATAAGTTCAATAATCAAATGATCGCATTGCGAGTGTAAAGACTCCGGAACGTTCGACGGGCAAATTGCCAATGGCTGAACAGCCCTCAATTTGTTCTAAGCTAAGGTATACCGGAAGGTATCAATCGTGTTTAAAAAAAGAAAAGACAATCCACGGAAAGTGCCGTGACATTGACGGGAAAACGTGTATTTTGATAAATTTTCGTCAACGACATTTTCGCATGACGATGAAGTTTGCTTCGTTGGGAGGTAGCGAAAATAGGGAACCTTACTGCCAATTTCTCTCGCTAGGGGGTACATTGCATTATAACGTAAACAGAACATGACGTCTAGTGAGATTCTCTTTGGTTTTGCCCGCGTTTCTACGACTACTTTTGTACTTTCTTTAAGGATGTTGAGTCCCAAATCGCAAATGATGATAAAATTCTGAAAATTTGGTATGTTTTTGTATGAAGTATTTCAGAGGTCGTGTAAAAATTTCACGACAATTAGGAAGCTCGTTATTGAACAATTAACATTCACAAATTAAATGTTGTTTTATGGAAACTGATGTAACTTTGCAATAAGTTTTTTTTTGACCCCTCAATTTTATAATATCTACAATATACTGAAAGCAACGGAAACAAAACGAAGTTTATTGATAATTTTTTTTAAATTTCTTTAAAAAATTGTTCTTAACAAAATGTTAATTTTTTAATAACGAGCTTCCTAATCGTCGTGAAATTTTAACACGACCTCTTAAATACTTCATACAAAAACATACCAAATTTTCAGAATTTTCTTATCATTTTTTATTTCAACCCTTAAGGAGGTTGAAGTAATGATGATAGAATTCGGAAAATTTGGTATGTTTTTACATGAAGTATTCAGGAGGTCGTGTAAAAATTTCATGACGATTAAGAAGCTATTTATTGAACAATTAACATTAACATGTTTCATAGGGACTCAACATCCTTAAACAATCCGTTTGTCGTACATAAATGGTGATGAATTTGTGCAATTGAACGTAGACACGAAGGTGTTCATTTATTTCCTAAAAACGAAAAACTTCGCAAGCAATGAGAAATTGCTATACGTCGCAAGCACTTTACAGCCGCGAAACATACGAGGCTATATTCTGATCATTTTAGATCTGCAGACTATCGAAATGAAAGATTTGTTACAGCTCAGTGTACAAACATAATATTTTTGACGCTATTTACTTCTAAAAGTATATTGCAAAGTAGTTAATCATCATAACCTAAAAGTTTCTATTTGAAACGTTTCCATTTTTTCAACCTTACTATTTTATTACATAACACTTACCTAGCTCATTTTCATTCCTTACGGGGATGAAACTAAGCCGGAAAATATTGAAAAAGGGTTAAGTTATACCTTCCCTACTTGGAGCAAAAAAGAAACTTTAAAGGATGAACATAGAAGGAGAAGAGTAGAAGCCGATTTTTCAATTCCGGTCTAGTCAAATATTCGTAACTATTGTCCGTTCTGTCCATTCGTATACTTTTAGTATTAGATGTTGAAATTAATTCGTAGCATTTTACAAGAGATGGCGTAGGTAGTACAGTATTTCGTTGTTACCGACAGTAATGTATTCATCGTGAAACAGCTATCATTGAATGTCATTTGCTGTACATAACCTCTTTTTGAATCGTAAATAACAACACTTTATAATTTATTGAATATGTCAACATTTGTGCCGAATAAAGTTTTTGCCGAGAGTTTTACTGCATTACCTTAAGGGAGCTTTCCAGTGTGAAATTTTCAAAAAATCGATTTTTTTTTTTTTTGCTTTATCGAATAGTATACACTTCCGAATATTCCCTGAAATTTTCATGCCGAAATTCAGATTATTTCGGTTACTGTACAGCATTTCTTGGAAGAAGGCAACGGAGCGCTACAGCTACAGCGAAACTTTGAACGCGTTTTTCTCGAAACAGCATTTTTCAAAACGGTGTCCAACTTGGAGGGCAGAGTTTTAAAGCTATCGAGTTGAATTTTTTACACAATATTCTTAACGTCATTGTTTATCGTGCTATGGAAGCTTTTTTTTTTGACATCTTCCTATTTTTTTGTAAAAAAAACTGCCAAAAAAAATGCTGAAATCGATACTTTTTGTTCAAACCGGCGCCATTTTTGCAAAAAAAAAAAAAAAAAGCCTCCATAGCACGAAAGCCAATTATATACCGATCAATAATCTTTTTGTGTTTTTTGTTTCAGATCAAAATTGTGACCCCCAACGTGGACATCACATCCAAGTGCATTTTCTGCAACAATTGTTTCATCATTTTTATAGATATTAATTAATAAATAAATCGATCTTTAAAAAATTGTTTTGTATTCTTCAATACCCAATTAATATACAAAAAAAAACCAGACCGATTAGATTATTTTTTCTTTAAAAAAAAAAATCGCGAAAAACAGCGATTTTTCGGGCTGTCACACTGGAAAGCTTCCTTAATATGAAGAAAAGTGCTGCTGAAGCTCATCGTATTTTAGTGGAAGTGTGTGGTGAACATGCTCTAGCTGAGCAAACGTGTCGGAAGTGGGTGGCACGTTTTAAAGCTGGTGCTTTCGACTTGGATGACAAGCCACTTTTTTTTCGACCATCTCAGATCTGCCCCATAATTGGTTATATCAAAGTACTACTAAAAGGCATTCTATTCGAATTTTTTTCAGATTTTCAAATTCAACATTTTAGAAAATGCCGTTTTTTCCCAAATGAATATATCTCGGAAACTAGAAGTAACTGAAAAAAAATGTCTGTACATAAAAGTTGTAGTTTTGTGTTAGCTTTCGAGCGGACGGCTTGAAATAATTTTTACGTTCCGGTAACGCTGATTTTTACCAAAAAAGGGGAAAATTATTTTTTTATTAAAAAACGGCCATTTTTCTTTTGGCTGAAAAAATTACAGAGTCTTCCAGTATGTCTGACGATATTGGAAAAAAATCGCCAGAGTGAGACGAATCGAGGTTCTAGGGCAAAAAAAATGAAACCGCACACATTAATTTTTTTATACCGGAACCTCGCTCCGTGCCACTCTGGCGATTTTTTTGCGATATCGTCAGACATACTGGAAGACTCTGTAATTTTTTCAGCCAAACAAAAATGGTAGTTTTTTAATAAAAAAATAATTTTCCCCCTTTTTGGTGAAAAATCAGCGTTATCGGAACGTAAAAATTATTTCAAGTCGTCCGCTCGAAAGCTGACACAAAACTACAACTTTTATGTATTTGGAAAAGAAGGCATTTTCTAAAATGTTGAATTGAATGCGTTTTAGTAGTACTTTGATATAACCAATTATGGGGCAGATCTGAGATGGTCGAAAAAAAAGTGGCTGAATTGATGGAGAATCCCTCATATATAATTGTCCGGATAGAATGTGTTAAATTGTTAAACAAACTATCCGGAAGAATAACTTACACGTAGTTATCCGAAAAAAATCTTTATAATTTTGTTTGGTTTGGGTTGGTTGGGTTTGGGTTTGTTGTGTATGGTTTAGGTTTGTTTGGTTTGGGTTGGTTGGGTTTGGGTTTGTTGTGTATGGTGTCGGTTTGTTTGGTTTGATTTGTTTTGTTCTGGTTTGGGTTTGTTTGATTGGGCATGTTTGTTTGCGTCTGTACTGTTTGGGTTTGCTTGCGTTTGTATTGTTTTGGGTCGGTTAGTTTTGTTTGGGTTTTTTCTTGGTTGGCTTGTTTGGGTTTGTTTTTTCGGTTTGTGTTGTTTGGGTGTGTTTGTTTGCATTTGTTAATTTGGGTTTGGGTTTGTTTTTTGGATTTGTGTGTTTGCTTCCCTTGCCAGTTCTGGGGGGGGGGGGGGGGGGGTTCGCCAGAATTTGTTTACTTGTAACGGGGTCGCGTATTCAAGCAGGTTGAAAAACACTGGCCTAGCCGACTACGAGTGCACGTTATATACGCGACCGATATAAGTCCGGTAAGCTTTCGAGATGTATGGTAGTTATGTTTACACTCGCGCCAGGCGTGAATTCCTCCCCATATCGTTGCAACGACGCTACGTGCCTTGCTCTTCACTATATGTATATATATATAGACACATACCTAGGTGTATATACGTGTATCATGTATACGATGCGTCAGGTACGCACTTCCGACCACGAGTATTTTTTCCGTCACTGTGCTGCGTCCGACCGATCGTGTCCGCGTTACGTCCGTTATATCCATATATATAGATGTATGCTAGTACGGATGTATGCGCAGCACCTCCGCTCGCGTGCCGATCGAGCGAAATTTTAAATACGATAACACGACGCACGAGCACGTACCGAATTACTTCGACTTGGACTACCGTTATTTACGATGTAACCGTCAAAGCGCGAGCGCGTCGTTGTACAATTCAAACTGTCCTTTTTGTGCTGAATTTTCGCGACGAATTGGCGAAAAACGGTTGTGGGGGAGGGGGTGAATTATTTCCGAGCTGATATAGTCGCTTTGGCAGTTTTGTCAACCCTTTAGACTAGCAGGGGGAGGGGAGGGCACTGTCCTCCCGCCCCGCCCAACCCACCGTCGACCCTTCGATCGCGACTGCAAAAGACACTCGAAGACGCACCAGAGCTCATCACTCGTACACTTGTCGCGAGTAGCACACGCACACTTGCGAAAAGTATCCCCGTTTCGGGGAACGACCCTTCGGTCTTATTTTCTCGTCGGGGATTATTTTGACCATGACGATTCGCACAAGATGTTGAACAGTTCAAGACGGTAGATGCGGGAACTTTTGTTTCTATCCGGGCGTCTCGATTCTTCGACGTTTATTTGTGTTTCGGTTCGTTTTTATTTATTCTTTTACGGGAGTTCGCGAGCTCTAGGAATTTATGTAGCGGCGTCTCTGTCGCACTCTCGGGCTCAGCGTTTTCTCGGCCCGGGGGCACTTGTATGGAAAATTCTCTGTTCTTTCTCCGCCTTCGACGCGGGGCACTTCCCCCCCGCCCGACTGTTCCGCCCAGCCGAAGAGACACACGACGCACACTCTACACGCGCACACTTTCGGTATCAAACCGCAAAACACACCGCGTACACGTAATTTAACCTTTTTTGCTGAGTTTCTTATTTTCGTTGCCGTTACGGGGAAGCGTCGAGCAAGTTGCCTGCGGGTGCTCGACGATTAATGTAACACCTAAGAAACGGAGCTTTTGCTTCGTTTTATATTTTTATATATATATATATATATATATATATGTATGTATATGTGTGTCGTGTGTGGTTATTATTTATTTATTCGCTCGCGAATAAGACGCGCACCGGATTAGATAAGAGGAAGCGAGGCGGGGAACGCACACGCACGCATGCAACACACGGCCGAGCGACGCTTGCCCCCGGAGCACCGCAGACAAGGACTCTCTCTCACCGACTCACCGCACGAACACGGATGACACGAGAGATCTGGGATTCTTCGATCGTACGTCCCGAACGAACGAAAGAACACGAGGAGGGAAAACAGAACGCGGTATTTGTACGAACGGCGCTCTGGTGGCGGTTTTTGGTACTCGAGCGATGGCGAGCGCGCTCTGGTCGTCGCGTTTCGTACTCTATGCAGACGCGCAATGATACGACGGATCGGTAACGCAGTCGAACGTGGCGTGATAATCGCAATCATGAAGGCTAGAATGGGAGGAGTCCGAACTCTTATGGAGAGACTTGAAAGAAATGGCTACATAAATGTGGTCGAACAGGGATGGCGCCACTATTGCTAAGACTTCGAGCAGTGAGCCGCGTGTGACAGAGACGGAACAAATAAATCATGAGAAGTGAGCTGTGTGTGAGGTAGAATAATACTTGAGAAGTGGACTGCGTGCGAGAGAGATGTAAAATGACATATACCAGAGAGGTCTCCGTAAATGCGTAAAGATAAAAGAATATTTTCAATATAGCAATGCCCAATGAACAATATGCATTACTCGCATAATTAACAGTGAAAAAGGTCGAAAATAGCACTAGGAATGCGATACGTAGCGATAGAAGAATATTTTCATTATAACAGTGTTCAATTGTGCAACGAACGGTAGAAAATGTCTCAAATAATACTGATGCTTTTTTTTCTTGAACCAATTTTTATTTTCTTAGGTAAATACGACGGTAAATTATTCCTGGTGAAAGTAGAATGCTTTGCGATCGGTTTGTATTAAACCTCGCAATCAACGGATCGGTAACGCGATTATTCTGACTATAACATATTTGAATGAAAATAAAAAGAAAGTCACACGAAAGGAATTGCAATTACTCATTGAGGCAAGAAATTTAAAAAAAATGTTCAGTATTTATTTTTCGATTTGAGAAAAAATCCGTAATAACAATATATATTGATAACATTGGACAAAAATGTATATATTGAATATTATGAATATATTGATAACATTGGGCAAAATTTAGAAAACGAAAAATTACTCGAGATTCTGTTGTGCTTCAGGGTGGAAGACGGATAATACAAGTGAATTGTCGTTCTAAAAGCCATCGATAGATAGCGTCTTTTTAAAAAAAATCGTTATTGACTCTGAAAATGACTCTTCAAGCCGTCAAGACGAGGTGTCACTCGACAAGATTTTTTCTTTCCGTGGTTATACCATTATAAATAATAATTCGAGCAATATTAAAGTTATTTCTGTTACATACAATGCATAAACATAATTTCCGACGTGCCTTGTAAACAGTATGTTATGAAAAATAGAATCCCTCCTTGAAACCTGCGAGTGACTCTTATAACCTTAAAAAATCTAAATCCAGAGCCAGCAGAGCTAAAAAAAGAGCGGAAAATAGATGATCCACTGCAGTAGCATCTTTTCAATCTACCATGCAGGTAAATCCAATAGACAACTCGCAGGAAATCAAGAACGAAGTATTTTTTTGGGCATGAGGATATACTTCGGCCGGCCATATTCAAATGTCGCTGCGCCACCTCTAGGACGAGAATCGCGAATAGTTTTTTTTAGAATTTTAGTTCACTTTTAGTTTAGAATTGCAGTTTAGAGTTAGAATATATTTTACAGTTATATCGTATGGTGACTTGCGTTCCATGCTTATTATGAAATATACAATTTATGTGTATTTGAAAAAAAAAACACGTTTTCTATAAGGTGGTCGGCCCAGTAGTCGTCAGTGCCGGGATTCTCTAACGTTTTAGCGACAGTTTTCGTTGTCGTTAGCTAGCGACAGCCAATGAGAAGCACCCCTTCTTCGGTAATTCTCCATGCGATTGGCTGTCGCTCGCTAACGATAACGAAAACTGTCGCTAAAACGTTAGAGAATCCCGGCACAGGGGCCTAAAGATCGTCACGTTTACACATGTAAGGAGGTTGGAGCGGTTCGGTCGAGTCAAATGACAATTTATGCGTTTTTTTTCTTCAATTAACCCCAAAAAATGCATGCGAGGTATAGATTCATTCTGTAGATGTTAATTTTTCATAAAATATGTGATTCAAGGGCAAACTTATGCAGTTTTATATTTTTATTCCGTAAATAAGAAAAACTTTTGTGTTACTACCAGCTTGACAAAAGCATAACATTATCGATAATTATTATGAAAAAAACTGCATCAGCAAGTGTTTTATACAACTCAGAATGAAAGTTTGAGTAATTTATAATTATGCTTTTTGATATTTATGTAACGAAATGATTTATTATTACCATTAATTAATATTAAGTGTTGCCGAAATACGGCAACTTCACGGACATTGAGGTTGGCAGCAATGCTCTTCATTCGCCAGCCAAGATTCGTAAACGTTCATCAAAGCTCGATGGTTCAATATTGAATATATATATATATGTTTTACGGTGGGCAAGACGGGTTATTTTTTCCAAACGTTCACAAAGGTTTAGTTCGCGTTAATCCGTTGTTAGAAAAAAATTATCTTGGTGCTAAATAAGCAAAGAAAATAAATAAAATGACATATATTAAACTGCTTTTTATTTCTGGTGTTTGGTGGTGCAAAAATTTCAAAAAATTCGTTAAGACAATATAACCTAGGTAATAGCATATATGTTTTTTTAACTCAATCTTAGATTGTGGCTACCGCTCCAACCTTCTTAAATAAGTGTTTAAAAATAAAACTCTGTTGTTCGTGCAGATCTGTGATATATCAGTGCCCAGGAGGTATTTAGTATGTTCTGTTACATCGTCACACCCGTAAGTATACGGATTCAAAAATAATAAAATCAAATATATTCAGCCACGGCGTCTAACTGCGTTTTCGGCCGAATCCGTCTTTTAGAGGTTAGAGTGAACCGTGTCACATCGCGCGTGATTTCAGAATGCCATGGGACTTGCGTGAGGTAAGTTTATCTTCAAGTTGTAAACAAGAATCTTACTTCTACGTTCAGCATCGAAAATTATAGTTTTATTTTAATTTCAACGAGTTTTCGTATAAGACGATTACCGGTTCAGCAATGTAAACTCTCCGCCCATTCAGAAGTTACATCGTTTTCAAATCCAAAAAAAAGCATATTTTCTCTATTTGCAAAAAAAATATATGTATAAATTATTTTATTCAAAATGTTAAGCACATAAAAGAGCAAGATTTCAACAATATATTTTAAACATTTCGTCCAAAAATCCAAAAATGTGGGAAATTCAGCCGGTGGGACCTGGTCAATTTTTTACAATTTTACAATTTCGGCCTTTTAAAATTAGTTGTAATCGAAAAGAAAACCTTCGTTCAATCACTAGTCAATGCTATTTTGAAGTGTGCAAAATTGCGATAATATCGGTGCACTACTTAACGAATCCAGATAAAACAAATCGCAGGAAAGTTCTGAAAGCGTTTATTTTCACATGGCAAAGGTTTAGAAAAAAAGCTCCAGCCGTTTTCACACCAACGTTTACACCAACAGCGTCGTATTCTAACATCACCAACTCCGTTTCGGACTAAAAAAACGACTGGTTAAGCGGAACCAACAATTTCTAAAATTAGCAAGATTTCTGTGACATTAAACCGATACCTATACAGTACTCTACGTCATGATCGTATAGTCTTAACGTAATCCTATTTGTGTAAGTGCAATGTTTTATCTAAAACATCGTCTTAAAAATACTTTACGCGAGTTTTTTTACATCTTATAAGTTATTACTTTTCATTCGGTGGCGATCGAAGCGAGATATTTCAATGAAAGCCTTATTTAGAAGATTTAGGAGCATGTCGGTGATACGTCGCAGATACCGATTTCTCCAATAGAAAGACATGTTTCCAAAGGAAGCGCGCTTCCAAAATTTGTACGAATTCCAGCACTCGTATTGGAAAAGAAAATGAACATCTAATTTACAACAGTTTCTTGTGGGAAAACGCAAATTATGCTGAAACTTCAATGTTGACGGGCGTAGTCAACTTGCCTGTAAGACAAACAGCCGCTGATCCACGATTTCCGATAAGAAAGTGCCCTAAACTGTCTAGCCTTTAGTTTTGGTACCCTTGGAAATTACGAACTTATGGACATTTGGAAATTGAAAGCTTATTGCACATGTTTACGTCTAAAAAGAATCTCTAGCCTTGAACTTTGATCGGTAAAGTGCCTGACGCTCCCAACAATGTCCTGTAACATTCCCAATAGGAATGTTCAAGAAATTATCTAAAAGTGGTCCAACCGAGTACTGAACGTCAACGTGGCAGTTACGTTTAATTTGACAATCGTACTAAAAGATAACTTCCGGGCACATTATGGTAGATAAGTTCCAAACGGATAATCGGTAAGCATTTGCATAACTTTTGGACTCCTCGAGTAAAGCTACCTTCCGCTGGGAGCCTCTTCGCCCACCAGTTTGCCAAAAGTTGTCTCACTCAGATCCAAATGCCTGCCCAGAAGTCCTACCTTCAAGTTGACAACTCTCTTAAAAATATAACTTCCCAGGTTGTAAAGGCGGACATTTGGTACTCAGACAAGTTCTTGAGCATTGCTACTTAGGTAGTCATGATTCATGGAGTTCCAAAATCAAACAGGCTCCAACTTCATCCCCGTTACCACAATTGCTGCGATCTTAGGGTCCCAGATTCCATTTAACAATAGTGAGGATAGCCGCCATTTTGAGTTCTCTATTTTTCAGTGCTAAAAACCCTCAACGAATGCGATTGCCAAGTTGGCGTCTCTCGGGTTTGTGAAACTCCAGGCGTGTCCCCCAGCAATGAGACTATCAGGCGCAGATTCATTACGGAGGAGATACTTTTAGGCGAGGAAAAAATTGACTGATTTTCATGATTTTTTTTTAAAGGAAACATTTTTTCACTATTCTTGAGACTTAGGTTATGTTTTGGTACTGCTTTTGGCTATTGCATAGTATTTAAGAAAATGATTAATCTTCATAAATGGCGGAGGCATCTTCTTAATTACGTTTTCACAACTGGCGTGACGTATAGCTAAAAAACTAATCGACCGATTCTGGCAGAATTTGATCTAAGTCGTTCTAACCTTATTGTCTAAAACGTGAACCTAAATGTGTTCGAAAATAAAATTAATAAAGTATTTTTTTATTGCACAATGTAGCCATTATTTTCGGAAAGTTCAATCTTTTTGTTTCAAAGCGTACCGTTTCGTCGATCTTACACATTTCTCACTTTTTCTTGGTTCATATTCTGCGTACGAGTGTTAATGAAAGAAAAGTCTTCGTCGGTTTTTTTTTCAGATTAATCCTGTCGCCGCTACGCGTCACGCCGTCTAACGACATCCGCTGCAGACTGTTTAGAAGACCGTGCCATACTTCCGTAACTGTCAAAGATCGATAAATTAAGAAAATACCATGTAACAGCCAAAAATAGTAATAAAGCATACCCTGAGTCTCAAAAATGGTGAAAAAGTCTTTCCTTTTACAAAAAATCGCGAAAATTAGCAATTGCGCCTAAAGGTGTGTCCTCCCCCGAGTCTTCATTTCCCAAAATGGACCCGGCGAACATAAAATGGCAGCGCCCCACAGCGCCATTGCTGGAAAAGCCATTATAGGTTACGTCTACTAACTCAACATTGGGCAAATACTGCGCATGCGCACCGGACGAGTTCTCAAAACGGCGGGAAACCTACAAAGATGATACCGATTTCAAATTTATTCCATACGTTACGCAGATAAGCCGTTAATATAAGAAATTCCTTCGACTCATCCATTCGCGAATCGCGAAGGTGCGCACGCTTGAAACTGAAACGACTCGTAACATCGTTGAGTTAAACATTTTTACATTTCCGTTGCGGATTCTACGTTTATCTTGCTGACGTGAAAAATTGTACAAAATGACTGACTTTTGCGTATACGATTAATGGCTGTGCACTCGGCGCGTACATTGCTAATCCTTCAGTTCAAGAATCGTCATTGTTGCTTCGCGATAAAAAGCACGAAGCTGAGGACAGCGAAATGCATTGACACGATCGTACAAAATACTTGATACAAATTCGGTATTATATTTACAAAAAGAAAGAAAAGAAAAACACGTTCACTGCTGCGGCGATTTGCACTGTTTGCAATTTTCCATTCGCTCGTGGAATTCTTCGATCTGCAGCGTCATCTCGAAAAAGTTGTATCGGTCGTGAATGTTTCTTGTCGCCGTGCGCAAAATTTCTTGAGGGCTTGAGCCTGAAGCTGCAATGATTTACGAAAAAAAAAATATGCAGTTGACGTTGCCGTACGTACGTTGGATATTCCAGCAGAGATGTTCTTGTACAAGTACGAACGAGTGGACCAAAGGGCTTGTTTG
The DNA here is from genome assembly GCA_951751655.1 of Ophion costatus. Classification (NCBI taxonomy): domain Eukaryota; kingdom Metazoa; phylum Arthropoda; class Insecta; order Hymenoptera; family Ichneumonidae; genus Ophion; species Ophion costatus. The sequence goes on along the minus strand of OX632360.1, from coordinate 40,976,567 downwards.
GTGGTCCAAAGGTACCAAAGGGTGGACCAAGTGGACCAAAGGGGCCATACGTTTGACTCGTGAAGTTTTAGAAATGTTGGAACTGTGGAAATGGACCGATGAAACTTACTTATAACTAGATGGGCCGAGAGAGCAGTCTTGTCAAGCGACAGTGCCCACATTCGCAAATTGTGGACCTTGACGACGCCCGATATTTGCATAAATGTGGTCTCGACCTCGGAATAGTCGAACCCCTTTGGCGTTCCCTCCATAAGAACGTTCATGACATCCTTGATTATCGTTATCGTCGTAAACAGCACGAGAATCGAAAAGAGGAATGTGCAGATCGGGTCCACCAATCGCCAACTCGGCTACAAACAAATAAACCAAAATTTATCGTCGGTCCATCTCAATCTTTTGTTACACTTGATTTTTTTGTTGGTATTTTGTTGTTCTTTTTCCACTTCATGGAGAAAGCTTCGTTTTGGCGAAGTCCTTTTTTCGGTTTGCGAACAAAAATATGTTTAGATTGTTTCGAAAGTGAAAAGGAAATATTAGAAAATGTTCGAATGGATATATGCGTGTGTGTATGTTTTGTAATTGATTTTGGGACGAAATTGGTGAGAAGAATACGACAGGGGAGGTTTGCATTGATTATTGCAAATGTCGATAAAACGGTTCTCTATACGAAATTTCGAATTTTTCACATTCGAAAGCTTAAGGCATTCGTCTGGTGTAGAGGGTAAAAAAATCGTTTTTCTTCCTTTAATCGATGGTTCAACTATTAGAGAACATGTTCCTAAAGATCTAGAAGTAAACTAGAAGAATTTTCGAAGATACAGACCCGAGAACAGGTAAGCGTCGAGAAAATGTGCGAACACTTCCCTAGAGTGGACTTCATTCTCTAGATTATTAAAAATCATTCTAAATGAACGAAAAACATTCTTAAGTCATTTTATACTATTTTCCTTGCACGAGGAAAGAAAAAAAAATGGTAAAAATCGTCACTTTTTTGTTCAAGCTCGAAAATTAATATGATTTCACGGTTTTTTTCTGGGTTTCTTTAGTTCATCGACGATAAAAATATATGTCAATAAAAAATAATTGTGGTTTTTTCGTTTCAGACAAGAATTAAGCACACCATCTTTTCCACCAGCTCGAGACTCCAGCGGCGAGGCGCTTCTATGGTCAATTTAATACTCCGCCATTTTGCGACAATTAGTTAATAAAAAAACATGTTATACTCTTCAAATATGTGTTAAAGTACAATAAAATGTTCGAGACGGTCCGTTGCTTCTTACCTTATTTAAAAAATCAACAAAAATCACCTTTTTAGGCCTCTATACCAGACGACCTCCTTAAAGCGGTCATCCCACGTGACAAAGCCAAAAAATCGATTTTTTTTCTTCACAAATTGTTAAAAATGGTGAATCAACATTTTTTTGTGTAAGTCGTACTCGAACTTTTAAACGCGTTTTTCTCAAAACTATTTTTAAAGAATTGGCTTCCATCGTGTCTCAAAAACCATTGAACGGATTTCGCTAAAATGTTTACGGTATCGTCAGCACATTTATAGTTCTCACCCGAGCTAAAATATGTCTGATATCTGCCACAGTTTTCTTAAGCCGAAAAAGAGGAAAAAAATTACGAAACTTTGAAGTTAACTTTTAAAACCGTGCCAAAAATGCAATTTTCGATATTTTTACTTCACTCTAGTTCCGGCGATGGCCTCAGGTCTATAAATTAAAATGCCGTTTGATTTTTTTAAATTTCAGAAGAGCCAAACCGCCGGAATCATGGCGGCCGTCAACCAACTTTTGTTTACACATGAGTGTCTTTCGAACGGTGTAAAGTCGATCAGCTCGTTATTTTTGTTTGATTAAATTCTGAGGGACTGTGCAAATGTTAATAAATGTGTGGTAAAAATTCAAGGATAGTGTGTTTTGTGATGTGCGACGGTGATGTGACGGTGGTGTGATGGTGATGTGATGTGTTGGTGATGTGGTGTGATGTGATGTGATGGTGATGTGATGGCGATGTGATGGTGATGTGATGGTGATGTGATGGTGATGTAATGGCGATGTGATGGTGATGTGATGGTGATGTGATGGTGATGTGATGGTGATGTGATGGTGATGTGATGGTGTTGTGATGGTGATGTGATGGTGATGTGATAATGATGTGACAATGATGTGATGGTGATGTGATGGTGAAGTGATGGTGATGGTCCATAAAAAAATTCCAAAAAAGCGAAAAAAAATAGCTGTCAGAATGGGATGCGTTAACTCACTCGAATTTTAAGATATTGCGCTGAATTTTTAACACGAATGGTTGGACTATCGATGGCGCTGACGTGTATATCGCTGGAACCCAACGAAAGTTCATTTTGATGTTTTTACTTCCTTACTTTCATTACACAAAATCTTTTCTGTGCCGATTTAGATTGTAGTGCTCTGACTTAGTGTCTTCGAAACTGTTTCAGTGATTTGGGGGGATATGTGAAGCTAAATTGAGAAAAATTCGCAAAATTCGTTTAGATTGCGTATTCCAAAGATGCGAGCCTTAGTCTCGTTGATTTTGATTTTGAAAACAATCGTTCGAGTCCTTCGGGATTTTAAGAAACCTTGATTTTTGCAAAAATCTAGAAAACGCAGTGCTCATGTGAAAATTCGAAGTATCGGGAGGCATTTTTTTCTCAATAGAGTATAATGGACGGCTGATTTGCGGAACAAATGGTGCAAATTAGAAATTTGTCCATAGTGACTTCAGCCTTTCAATCCTCTCGCCGAGCTTATTTCTCTATGACGAAGTCATGATTGAAAAAAAAAACGGTTGGTTCAGAGCGAGAATACTTGAAGTTATGAGGAAATGCAAAATTGCCAACGCGTATAATTGCCAATGTGTCTCACCTCGAAGTAAATAATTAATGCAGCAATCAGGACACCGGTGCTCTGAATAAAATCTCCAAGAACGTGGATATAGGCTGCTCTGACATTGATATTGGTCTTTTCCTCTTTGCCATGAGAATGGCCGCCTTTGCCGTGACTGTGACCGTGACCACCACCGTGACTGTGGCCATGCTGGTGCAGGGTCAATCCCATGCTGCAAATTAATCGTAAATTTTTTTATTAATATTACGACGAGATCATTCTCTGTACAGGAGGCTTAAAGACTTTCGGGATAATTGACGACATGTTACCATTTGATTCAAGTTAATGCAGTAAATTCTGTGTCATATAATCAATAGACTTTAATCGATCGTCTACACGGATTCTATTGGGATGTTGAATAAGTTTGCGTTTTTTTTATCGTAAAAATTGATCCTTGATTTTTTAAAATCACTCCTAACTCCAAATCCGTCCAAACTGTCGTGTGATCAACTTCTAATAATTCTGCAAGTTCAGCTAGCGTTTGACTTGAGTCTTCATGAAACCTCCAATTCAACACTTCAAAATCATTATTTTTGAAGCGTCTAAACCAATTTCCGCATGCTGCTTCCTACAGAGTATGGTCGCGGTAAGCCTCAGCGAGAATTATGTGTGCTTCAGCTGCAGATTTTCTTTTGAATAAATTGGTGCAGCAAAATACCCCGGAAATACTCTTTTTGGCACGAAATTTGACATGTTTAACGCTATGAAAACAAAAAGTTGTTTATACTTCAGCGAAATATACGAATGTACGAATTTCAAGTTTTAGAATGCAATGAAATATATGAATATTCAGTTCGGATTGCTGTGCTTAGTTCTGCAGTTCAGAATGGAGTGCTTAGTTCTGCAATTCAGAATGCAGTTCTTAGTTCTGCAGTTCGGACGGCAGTGCTTAGTTCTGCAGTTTGGAATGCAGTGCTTAGTTCTGCAGTTCAGAATGCAGTTCTTGCAAACACTCTTTTTGGCATGAAATTTGACATGTTTAATACTATGAAAATAAAAAGTGGTTTACACTTCAGCGAAATATATGAATGTATGCACTTCAAGTTATAGAATGCAGTTCAAATATATGAATGTTCAGCTCACAATGCAGTGCTTAGTTCTGCAATTCAGAATGCAGTGCTTAGTTCTGCAATTCAGAATGCAGTGCTTAGTTCTGCAGTTCAGAATGCAGTGCTTAGTTCTGCAGTTTGGAATGCAGTGCTTAGTTCTGCAGTTCAGAATGCAGTGCTTAGTTCTGCAGTTTAGAATGCAGTGCTTAGTTCTGCAGTTTGGAATGCAGTGCTTAGTTCTGCAGTTTAGAATGCAGTGCTTAGTTCTGCAATGCTTAGTTCTGCAGTTTAGAATGCAGTCGTTAGTTCTGCAATGCTTAGTTCTGCAGTTTAGAATGCAGTGCTTAGTTCTGCAGTTTGGAATGCAGTGCTTAGTTCTGCAGTTTGGAATGCAGTGCTTAGTTCTGCAGTTCAGAATGCAGTGCTTAGTTCTGCAGTTTGGAATGCAGTGCTTAGTTCTGCAGTTTGGAATGCAGTGCTTAGTTCTGCAGTTTAGAATGCAGTGCTTAGTTCTGCAGTTTAGAATACAGTGCTTAGTTCTGCAATGCTTAGTTCTGCAGTTTAGAGTGCAGTGCTTAGTTCTGCAGTTTGGAATGCAGTGCTTAGTTCTGCACTTCAGAATGCAGTGCTTAGTTCTGCACTTCAGAATGCAGTGCTTAGTTCTGCAGTTTAGAATGCAGTGCTTAGTTCTGCAGTCTAGAATGCAGTGCTTAGTTCTGCAATGCTTAGTTCTGCAGTTTAGGATGCAGTGCTTAGTTCTGCAGTTTAGAATGCAGTGCTTAGTTCTGCAGTTCAGAATGTAGTGCTTAGTTCTGCAGTTTAGAATGCAGTGCTTACTTCTGCAGTTTGGAATGCAGTGCTTAGTTCTGCAGTTTAGAATGCAGTGCTTAGTTCTGCCGTTTAGAATGCAGTGCTTAGTTCTGCAGTTCTTAGTTCTGCAGTACTTAGTTCTGCAGTTCTTAGTTCTGCAGTTTCTAGTTCTGCAGTTTTTAGTTCTGCAGTTCAGAATACAGTTAAAATACATGAATGCATGAATTTCACGCGGTATGAATTACAAGCAGGCTTATAGTACTCCTACATAGACTTTATATGCTCTTTTTGGCAATACAAAAGTCGAATTTCCCACGAACCCCATGCCTTATGCCATGTCTCAAATTAGTACCCCCAGTCCCAAAGTTACCCCGGTTTACGATACGAAAACCGGGGTAACTTCTTTACAGATGCGTTACCATCTTAAACTACTCGCAGGCAGTTCTGGTATCGCCAACTGTTGGAAAACAGCGAGAACTTATTCAACGTCCTAATATAGAATGTACAATTGGAGAAACATTGGATTGTCATAATGTACTGAGTAATTTGACAGTTTTTCATAACATTTCAAATATTTTTTCGCATTATTCCATGCGTTAAACTGCCATTTAGCGACGAGCTGAACATAGGCAAATCCCTATGTTAGAAAGTGTTTCTTCAATCGTACATTTTATAGAAGGGTGTAGACGATCGATTTAAGTTTGGACGGAATCAAATGGTAACATATCGTTCAATGTCCCTTAATGAAGGGAAACTTTTTAATAAAGGGATATTATTTTGGTGATACTGACACGAGATTCACCGCGACACCGACCGCGGAAGTGATCAGCATTATCGATGCGTCGAGATTAAAGTTTTCGTGGATCACGCGCTCAACAGCGAGATACAGCAGAATTCCCGTCACTACCCAGATCATTAGGACTGAGGTGAGAGCGCCGATTACCTGAAAGGTCGCAAAATTATTGGTTATTTCACTTGCCGTTTAGGGTTCCGTGCTTCAACAAAGAACTCCATCTGTCCGTCTGTCTGTCACAGCCTCACAGTTCCTGCTGTTTTGGACCTATATGCGTTAAATTTTCCGAGTAGATGCTTCTGATGAAAATCTCCATAAATATGCGGCCAAATCTCGAAAACGAGTTTTTTTTTAACGGATGTTTCCCCTATATGCATAATGGAGACGGTATTTTTTCTCTGCACCCCATCGTGTGGAGGTTGATTGGACAGGACTTTCAAAATGAACTTCATGTTCCTTTATCATCTTTCAGACCCGTTTGCGAAACATCAAACTTCAAATTGTTGTGCACCGTGTTCTCCCCCCCCCCCTCTAAGTACCCAACCGTTGATTAGAAAAACTTGAACAAATGCAGCTGCTAACAAGGAACATCACTTTGGTGTCCTCCTCCGATTTTGTCGAAACTTCTTTATGTGGAAGAGTATCAAAAACTGAGGGATCAATGCGAAAAAAATGTCATCACCTGCCGGCGGCCATATTTTTGTTGTTTTTCCGTATATTTTGGTGATTTTTTTAAAGGCCCCCAATATATGTACCTTTGTGTTTCAAAAAATCGTTTCATTTTCATCAACCAGATTCCAGAAAAAAATCGGAATTTGGCCATTTTTTCGGGCCTGTAGGTAGATGTAGCCCCTCAAGATGCGGCGTGTTTTTATTTTCATACGAACGAGTGCAAAAAAACGTTTTATACGGAATTCCGTGCGATCGTTGATGGCAGAGAGACTTGTTACGATATTTTTTCAACTTGAGAAGTTTCTCAAGGGCTTACCTCAGCCCGGTACCAGCCAAAGGGCATTTTCCTTGTCGCTGGCCTCGCAGACACCCATATCGAGAACAACGAGATGAGAAACGACGCGAAATCCGTCAGCAAGTGCGCCGCGTCTGTCGCGATTGCCAAACTGTTCGACATTACACCACCTAAGTGGGCAAAATAATGTTACGCTCAATTTGTTTTCCCCTTCAGTGCAGTTAAACGTAGACATTGGTGTGTAAAAATCCGTATAAAGAATTTTATGTGAAGCACAAAATACATAAGTACAGTGAAACCTCGTTTATACGTTTTTATCATTTATACGTCAAATTTCTCCAGCCCCGGCAGATTCCGTTCATAAAGATGGTAATATGTTTCATTTCTACGTTTTTCACTTACCAAGTGTAGAAGTATGAAACCGGAATTTCCCTATAGATGGTGCTAGCCATCAGTTTAGGGACCGTAAGACCGCTTCTGCAGCGCCATCATCTCCCTCTATCAGCTGACGAAGATTTTCAAAACACAACAACCCAAGTTCCCTACACCGGTATATTTTTCTATAACCTTAAACATGTCGAGTTTTGTGCCTACGAACTACGATTTGCGGACAGCATTGGTTTTCTGTTATCATTTGAAGCATATAACTTATTGGATGAAGATGATATTCAAACTCAACAAGAACTCGCGGATCAATTGAATGTGACGCAGAAAGTCGTCTCCATTCGTTTTTATCATTTTCAAACCACAGATGTGTAATTTTTACCGAAAAAAATCGGTTTCATACTTCTACATCTGGTATATGGTTTTCGCGCTTATACGTTACTAATTTTATACCCCAGTGTCAGTTTCGAGGTTAGTTTTTTCTCAGTTATACGTTAATCACACGTGATATTCTCTCGCCGGAGAAAATTTTACGTGACTGCGTTTTGATGTTTCGATGTTTTGATGTTTTGAGGTTTCGATGTTTTGAGGTTTCGATGTTTTGATGTTTTGGTGTTTCGATGTTTTGATGTTTTGATGTTTCGGTGTTTTGATGTTTCGATGTTTTGATGTTTTGATGTTTCGATGTCTTGATGTTTCTGACCTCGACTATGTATGCATGTAGGGTGACTACATATCTCTTATCAATACGAACCTGTCGGTTATTTACTAGATTAAAACGTCAAAGCTTAGTGTTACAAACTTGCATTTGATAAAAGTTGAAAACGGAAATTCGAAAACTTGAGTTGGCTCATTACTCAATTATTACCAATGAAATTTCCAATTGGAAAACCCAACATTAACACAATAGAGGTATTGCTATTGAAAAACATCGGGAGTCATGCACCAATCGCCATTTTCAAGTGTTGAAGAGTTTCGGATACATACTGTATTTCACTTCTACGTTATTCTCACTTATACGTCATATTTGATGTCCCCCTTGAAAAACGTATAACTGAAGTTTCACTGTACATAAAATATGTTAAGCACTTACGAAATATTTGACTTACATTCGTATTAAATTAGCCTTTATTAACGTTAATGAACTAAAGTTCATCGCGAGCCATGTTCAACGTCCGACTTTTATGAATCCATAAAATTCTTTCGCCAGCTGTTCAGAATCAGGTCAGCTCGAATCAGAATTCGAGGGGATTTTTCACGCAGTCACAATGCCAATAGAGACGCTTTAATCTACTCACCAACAATTTCGGCTATCATAAAGATGACACATAGAATGCAGGCGATGATGAGCTTTTTCCGAGCTTTTTTATCGATTGCCTCGTCTCTCTCCCTGTGACAATGATCCTCAACTGCAAAACGCAACGCACCATCGCGATGTCATACATTTAAAGAAATACAGGAAAAATTCAAAGCATTGCGAAAAATTGTGCCGAATTGACATCTGAGAACATTTTACGAGTCGAAAATCTGACACTCAAAACTGGAGCATACTTGCAGAAGAAATAGAAGACTTATTTAATAGAGGACCTGCTGAAAATGAGGTTTGAGGCCTGGTAACTTGATTGAAGAGTGATGATAAATGAGTTGATTATTTTGTACGGTGTTGCAAGAGGTTGATATTAATGTTAACATGAATGCGCGATTAAGGAGTTTCGGGACATTGTCGATATGTTACCATTTGATTCACATTTATACAGTAAATCTTTTGTCTTATATCGAATGCACCCTCTAAATTCTAAATCGCCCGTTTGGAAAATGCACCCTCTATAAAGTGCACCCTCTAATGCACCTTCTATAAAATGCACCCTATACATTTTAAATCGCCCGTTTCTATCAAATCGACAATTGTAGAAACACTTTTTAACATAGGGAGATGCCTAATTGTCATAATGTAAAGCGAGATGAAATTATCATAATGCACCGAGTGATTTAACAGTTTTTCATAACATTTTAAACATTTTTTTACACTATTTCGTGCTGCCATTCGGCGATGAGCGTAGACATTTTCTTGTGTTAAAAAGTTTTTCTTCAATATGGTATTTGATAATTTAGAAAAATGGTTCATTCTCTTGTCATTCTGAAATAGCATTACAATATAGAGTTTAAAAAGTATTTTCTGCCATTTTAGGTTATTTTTGTTAAATACCATGTAACAGGTAAAAGTAGTAATAAAACACCCTAAGTCTAAAAAATGGTGAAGAAATATTTCCTTACAAAAAATCATGAAAATCAGCGATATTTTCATCGCCTAAAGGTATCTCTCTATTTAAAGCTTCGTATTTCATGTGTTACATGATTATCGACTATTGCTTCAATTGGACTTGAACAAAAGATGATTGCGAACGAAATCACTTTTGTGTCAGACTGGCCCTCCAGGTCCATCCCCCAGAAGAAAAATGCCGGCTACGCCAATACGTTGGAGCCAATAAAAAAAATTGCTGCACTTCGGAAAAGCGTCAATTAATTTTTTACTCACAGTGACTGGGATTTTTTTCATAATCCGTGGGGATGATTTCGTCACCCCCGACACCTTTGACGACGGTACAGCAGCCGGACAATTTCCCGTGCACGCAAAATATGACTCTCTTTGTAGCGACATCGCCATCCTGGAGTTCGTTGTTATTCGGTGGTACGGTAGTGCCGTATCCGAACACAGATTGGTCCGTGAACCTGGACAAAAAAAACACCATAAAAACAATCGCGATTTATCAGAAGGAACTCGCTAGGTCGAGTAACTAATGTTTTCTCCAACGCCCAACTCTAATGGGTTTCGAAGAAAAAAAAATTACGTCATTTTCAATTAAATTAGATGGAGAAGAAAAAGCACAGAAGTTGGGTGCTCCGCTTGGTAAAAAAAATGGAAAATGCACTTTTAGGAGGCGTTGAAAAGCCTTTTCACGACGAACGGACAGCTGGGAATGAATTGATATCCAATTGCTCCGACGACGAGACTGTCTACATGGGTGGTTCATAAACAGAAAATATTGACAATAATGAAGTGAGAATGGCATATATATATATATTATATAGGGTGTCCTGTTATGAATGGATAATTCTTCAACTGTCTATATGTCAAATAATATCCTACTACATGCTGGAATTTCAGTTTAGTAAAAGTCCCACGGTTTTCCAGATAGAAATCATCTGCTTTTGGTTTTTCGCATGCCGTTTCTACAAATGATAACTTTTTTGAAACCGGTTTAGAAAAAAATAATCTTGGTTGTTTTATATAGAAAAGTCTTCTTTTTAACCTTAAATGTTAAGGGCTAACTCCGCTGTAAAAAATTCAAAATATTGATTTCTTTTAAATTGGTTTAAGAGATACGTTGAAGCATCTAGATTAAGGGGTAAAAAAGTTTGGTACCTGTAAAACAAAGGTCCGCAGGCCCGTGTGGGTCTGCGGTGGCCGTGGCTGGCCCATGTGCGAAGCGTCGACCGTTTTTCTCGGAAGCCAATTTTTCAAAACGTCACGCAGCATAACTCCAACAGTTTTCATTCTTTCCACGCCAAATTTTGAGCACATCTTTAAAGTAACATTCCGAAGTGACGTACGTACGGGATTTTCCATGAGTCGATTATAGCATTAGTTATTAACAAATGATTGTCCTTTTTTTATTCGAACATTGAGTTTTTACTTTAAATGCTTGCCAATTACACGAAAATTCATATTTTCAAAATTCCCTACGTATTTCACTAGCTATACTCGTGTAAATTAATAGAATTTTTTATATTTTTTTCCAAATTCAAATTTGCGTCAATTACACTGCGTGCCACAGAGCGTCTCAAATTCGACATGCCTCGCAAGAATGTCTCCAGCGTCACCATATTGTATATTTTGTAATATAAATATTTTTTTTAATTTACTTGAAGATATGAGTAATAACATCCTTGAATATTAATATCCTCTTGTCCTTCCAGCAAAAAAAAAATGCGAAAAAACACTTAATTTCAGACGTTTACAGTGGTGCAAGCCCTTAAGGAAACTATATGAGAAAGTATCTTACGCAGAACTTTCATACAAACCCAATTACTTAAAAAAGTTGCTTAGTTATTGTCCATTCGTATGATTTGTAGAAATGGCACGCGAAAAACCAATAGCAGATGATTTTTTTCAAAAATAACAAAGCCCAAAATCTCGAAAATCGTGGAACTTCACTAAACTGAAATTCCAGCATATAACAGAGCACGATCTGACTTATCGACAGTTGCAGGATTATCCATTCGTAACAGGACACCCTGCATATGTATGAATAATTCAATTACATCAGTCGCGCGCGTTATCGAGAAACGACACCGGTAATATTTATTGAAATATTAGCATTCGTAGTAATTCAGGATGATATCGTGTCGAGAGGTACCGGAAGAACGTGTGCACCGAGTTCATTAGAATTCTCCTTCTCGCAGATGATGTATATTTCATAACAAGACACGAAATTGTATATAAAATAGTCACGAACGTGGTATGCAACATCCTCGTCACACGTGACCACAATATCATTTTTATAAATAAAAAAAAACGTCAATTGATGAATAAAAAATTATGTTTAACGTGTCGACCATTGATCCAGAGTGGTCGTTTGTTATTTATCTTCATGAACGGGCTACATCTAGCTAGGTGGGTCAAAAATTGCATTTTTCAAAAATATTTTTATTCGATAGTATCACCTTTTAGCTATATTTCCTCAAAATTTTGAAATATTCCTAAAATTAAATGAGCTACGTTTTTTTCGAAACACCATTTTCAAAATCGGTGGACACGATATCTCAAAAACCACTTGATGGATCGGTTCCAAATTTACAGGAAATACGATGAGAAACATTTAAAGGTCGTTGACGATCTCACTTTTTCATAATCGATCTTCATTTTTTAATAGTCACGTAAAAATGACGACATTCTTCATAGATTTTCCATGCTCGAGTTTCAATTGGTCGCTACGGCGTTAAAAAAAATTATTTAAAAAATGGACGATCGTCGACGACTCGTATTTATTATTAACTTGAATAACCCGTTTCGTTTTTGGAGTTCGGATGGACTAGTTGAGCTGGAGAGTGTCCACCGCCGAACGTAGCGAAAAAAATTTCATCGTCTCCCGGCGACCGTGTTTTTGTTGTTTTTCTGTATTGTTTTATGATTTTTTTTAAGGCTCGGTAAAAATATGTTACTTTGTGTTAAAAAAAAATCCCAGAGGAAAAATCGAATTTTGTTCTGTATTTCTTCATTCTTTTCGGGCCTCTAGGTAGATGTAGCCCCTTAAGGGGTTACGTGGGTCTGAAAATTGAAAAAAATCCCATTTTCTATTTTTATTATCTAATAGTCCAATATGTCTAGAATATTCTCTCAAAGTTTTAAGTCAATCGGAGTAAAAGTCTAGGAGAGAGAGAGAGCCTTTGGGAATTTCTCCCGTTGGCACAGGCCGGCCGGGAGTGATGCAGGAATATTGCATTTTTCTCGAAACGCTGTTTTTGAAGATGGTGGACACGATTTCTAAAAAATTGAACTATTTTGCATACAACTCTGCCATAAATTCAAATTTCAATTTTATAAATAATCCTTCGTTCAATCACTTACCTACTAACTACTAACTCCATCTACTAACTTGTCTACTAACTAACTTATCTACTAACGAACTTATCTACTAACTAACTTATCTGCTAACTAACTTATCTGCTAACTAACTTATATGCTAACTAACTTATCTACTAACTAACTTATCTACTAACTAACTTATCTACTAATTAACTTATTTACTAACTGACTCATGTACTAACTAACTCATATACTAACTAAAATGTGCTAACTAACTTATCTACTAACTCCTGACTTCAATCACTTATCACTAATCTACTAACAGAAAAAAAACTGGTTTTCTAATTTTAGATAAAGCTATCGTGAGTTATCTTGACCACCACGAGGGCACTTTTTAAGGGGTCTTCGAAAAGCAGGTCCCACCGGCACAGTTTCCCAAATTTTTGAATGGAATGTCTTTTAATATTATTGAAATGTTGCTCCTTTATGTCCTTAACATTTTTAATAAAATGATTTATATATTCAATTTTTTTAATACAGAAAATATTTTGTTTTTGGTTTCGAAACTCACGTTAATGTGTACTAGTAATAAAATAAATTGTGGTATTCCATTGCACGTTCGTAAATATTGCATTGTTGACGTATATCACAAAAATATACCTCAATTATGACTTCTCGTCTTTATCTAAACGATACAACTATTCACCATCCTTCAGCTTCGTGCTTTATCTCTTGGACGGACCGTGCGCAAAATGCGATTCAACGCCGAGATTCTTCGAGCATAAAATTCTAAAGGCTATATCGGTAGCATTTTTATTCCACCGATGCTGATCGTAAAAAAAAAAGTGTAGCCCAAAGTGCAATAACGATAATCCGAAGCAATTGAGAATAATCGAATGGCGCGATAAATCGTGATGATGTTCGACGTATATTCATTTTGCGTCAAATTATCGATCCATAATTTTGATGGAATCGAATTCATGACAAGAAGCACCGACAGGATGGGCATCAAAATATTTTCTCTCTCGCTGACACACTTGTCCACGTTTGTTTCGAAACTCGCACATCGGATTACTCCACGAATGAACTGAATGAAATTTACGCCACTTAAACATCGATAAGTCGATGATTTTTCCTTTTTTTTTCTACCGAGACGAAGAAATCGCTCGATCGAAAAAAAAATACACGATCAACGAAAATGAGTATCGACTTATTACGACGGTGAATTCACTCACTCCATGGTATGAGTTCAGCTGTCAAACCGGTCGAAAGATGTTGATACGTTTGGGTTTGTTCGGGTTGCTCGAGGGTACGATCGATCGGGACCGTTGAAACTCAAGTTTCTATCACCACTAAACGATCGTATGAACTCGCGCACAGTGGCCTGTGGGGAAAACGATTTTGCGGGGCGTTCGATTCGTACGAGGAAAAGAGACCGAAGCGAGCTGGATGATGGATCGCTCGATACTAGCACAATGATCGAAGAAGGGATATAAATTGTCTCCGTGCTTATATCCACGTGTGTATGGTGTATCAGGGGGGATCGGTATTGACATCGGACGGAGCTCGCGGTTGTTCGTTGGTTTACGATAAGCATTGCCAAGTCACGTAATCAAGTTGCTCCATATAACTTTTTGTACAGCAAGCCGGAAATGTCACTCTGTTCATTGAAACCGCAATAGTCAGCAACATAACGAGGGGTGGCGCTTTCCTGATTCCTGCTTAGTGGAGGTTTATCGACGGTTTTCCTTTTATTTATTGTTTTCCTTCATTTATTTATTGTACCAACATATGAAAATGGCGATTGGTGCATAATTATCGATGTTTTTCAATAGCAGTACCTCTATTGTGTACATGTTTGGTTTTCCAATTGAAAATCTCATTGGTAATCATTGAGTAATCAGCCAACTCAAGTTTTCGAATTTTCGTTTTTATTTAATGCAACTTTTATTTAATGCAAGCTTGTAACACTAAGCTTTGACGTTTTAGACTAGTAAATAACAGGTCGAGGTCAGAAACATCAAAACATCAAAACATCAAAACATCAAAACATCGAAACATCAAAACATCGAAACATCAAAACATCAAACAAAACATCAAAACGCAGTCACGTGAAATTTTCTCCGGTGAGAGAATATCACGTGTGATTAACGTATAACTGAGGAAAAACTAACCTCGAAACCGACGCTGGGGATTAAAATTAATAATGTACAAGTGCGAAAAACGTAAAAGTGAAAAACGTAGAAATGAAACTTATTGCCATCTATATGAACGGAATCTGCCCGGAGTTGGAGAAATTTGACGTATAAATGATAAAAACGTATAAACGAGATTTCAGTGTACTTACACAAGCTTTCGAGTGATGCCTGGAAAACACATTTCCCCACAAACAGTTCCACTACTTTGTTACAGGCAATAATAGCAATAGTAGCAAAAGCGGTTTTGAATTTTTTGCCACGAGGCCCTCCTCGATGGCACGGGCTACACGGTCAATAAATATCGCGATATTCGTAATCCCGTAAATAATTATTGATGTCTAAGCGCGTCAGCAACTATGTTGACACGTGTATCGATGTGTATTAAGACGAATATCGCGATATTTATTGACCATCTCGATACGATTCACGAAATTTCGGGACAACTGACGATACGTTATCATTGTATCCAAATGTATAGAGTTAGTCGTTTTTCTTTGCCTAAAGCGATACCATAGGAGAAGAAAAAATGTTTTCCACTATTTCGTGCGTGAAAGGGCCATCCAGTGATGAGCGTAGGTACTCCCTATGTTCAAAAATAAACGTAAAAAAAACTCTTTTTAAAACAACTTTTATTTTGAGTACTGTATCAAAAAGTAAAAAATAATGTTCAGTAAAATTGAACATCAAAACAGTATACAATAACTACAAAAAAAAGTTCCTTGATCACTCATCAAAGGTGTAAGTACTTAAAAGGTACACAAGCGTAGATATTTTAAAAATGTGAAATATAAATTTTAAAAACTTGAGGCTTGTTTTCGAAAATGTCAAAGTAGTATTATTGCTTATGACGTTTGACGTCTCAATCTTTCAAAATGCATATTTCATATTTTAAAAATATCTACGTTTTCGTACCTTCTAAGTACTTGCACCTATGATGAGTGACCAAGGAAGTGACTTTTTTGTAGTTATACTGTTTTGATTTTCAATTTTACTGAACATTATTTTGTACTTTGTAGTACAGTACCTTTTAAATAGAAGCTTGTTTTTAAAAAGTTTTAGTCACGTTTATTTTATTTTATACTTTTTCGTATTACAAATCGTTTATTTATTTGCCACGCCAGACCCCATGCCATTCAGACATCGGCGTAATGAAAAACCTTGCCTCGGGTTATAAAGCTTTCGCGAGGAACTTTATAATAGTGTAATTATAAATAGTGCTCAAGTCAACAAAGTTAATGAACCCAAACTCGATTGTCCTACCTCTTGCCATTAGGAAATTCCAGTTCCCACCTCCCACCACCATTATCATCATACTCTCGTTATCGTGTGTAACGATAAGTGCTCATGATAACAAAACAAATGAGCACCAACTCGACGGTCCTACCATATGCTATTAAGGAGTTGCATTGCCCACCCCTCACCTCCATCATCAGACCAGCTCCATGGTACCATAATATTGCATTCTCACCGAAGTTACATAGGAATGCCAAACTTCAGCTCACTTGGATGCCAAAAAAATGAATCGCAAATGACAAAGGGAAAAATGGATCACAAATTTTGAACCAGAAAGCCAGAGATCGTTGAAATGCAACGAATGTCATAAATGTGTTCGAATGCAACAAAAATGATGTTTTTTTCTACTCCTCAAATTTCTTTTGTCATATTCGAGCTACGAAAATCACGAAAATATTTTTGAATATTCTTATTTAGTGATCTACACCCTCAATCTGCCAAATGCGATTTTGTAAAATACTCAGTACTTATGCATAAGTAACCATACATAACTCATGAAAGTACTTATGCATAAATACTTTAAGTACTTATAGTCAGTAGAGTCAGTAGTCAGTATAGTAGAATAGTAGTTACAAGTACCCTGAGTACTTATCATTACTTATGCATAAGTTCTTTCAGTACTTATAACTTATATATGGATAAGTACTTATGCATAAGTATTGCATAAGTACTTACGAGTACTTATGAGTACTTATGCATAACTTATATATGGATAAGTACTTATAAGTACTTATGCACAAGTACTTATAAGTACTTATGCATAAGTGCTTTCAGTACTTATAACTTATGTATGGATAAGTACTTATATACTTATGTATAAGTACTTCCAGTACTTATACGTACTTATGGAGCATAATTACTTTTGCATACGTACTTATGGATCAATATCCATAAGTTATTATCCATAAATAGTTAAGGATATTATATTCATGTATTCTCAAGTACTCATGGACATTACCATAATGGAAATCATACTTATATATCTATAAGTACTTATGCACTCGCACCTCCATCATCAGACCAGCTCCATAGTACCATAATATTGCATTCTCACCGGAGTTACATAGGAGCGCCAAACTTCAGCTCAATTGTATGCCGAAAAAAAAAATGAATCACAAATGAAAAATGGAAAAATGGATCACAAATTTTGAACCAGAAAGCCGGACATCGTTGGAATGCAACGAAAATGATGTTTTATTTCCTATTTCCCAAATTTCCTCTTTGCCAGACACAAGCTACGAAAGTCACGAAAATATTTTTGAATATTCTTGTTTAGCGATCTACAACCTCAACCTGCCAAATGTGACTTTGCATAATAATGAATAATGAATAATGATTTGATTGGTACGGTGAACCTCGAGTATCCAAACAGACGAGAAGCGACGATTTTTTTTTATCTTTGAATCCTCTTCTCAACGAATATTCATCATACGCCGCACACGTCCCCAGAACGATCGAATCAATTGGATTTTTGGCGATTATCGCGCGCCACCCGAGTGCGCAGTGCATCCGATTCAATATCAGATAAGAAAAAGATTCATCGCATCTCTTCGATCTCGCTCCCTGGCAAGTGAATCAGTAAACGCAGAAAAACGAAAAGAAATTTTCGTACGACGAGCGATTGGAGCTTGCTCACCGAGGTCCTTACGCGTGCACGAGATAACGGTAACAAGCGAGACGGAGATCTCGCTCGTTGGCCTTGATTCTCTGCCCCCCCCCCTCATTTCTCGTCTGTGCTTTTTTTAATGAATAAAATACCGTAATTTCGATTCCGTCCGATCGAGGATGATGATTTACGGTTTTGCATTGTTGATGACCCAGTGAGCCAAAAGTATGAAATAAGATAATTCCATACCGCAAAGCCGAAAAAGCGCATTAAAAAAATCGACGAACGGCCACGAGCGTTGCTCATTCGTGTTTATTGCAATACGTGATGAATTGACGTTACGAATTGCTATTACGATAAATTCGGAAGTTTTCATCGGTACAATGCTTGTTGTACATCGGTACAACATCGGTACAATGCTTTCAGTACTTGTGGATATATACTTATGCACAAGTACAGAAAGTGCTGAAAGTTTCAGTATGTATGGATACATCCTTATGCATAAGTACCGAAAGTATTGCATCCATAATTACCGAAAGCACTTTTATCCATAAGTACTTATGGACCATAATTACTCATGCATAAGTACTTATGGATCAATATCCATAAGTAATTATCCACAAATAGTTAAGGATATTATACTCATGTATCCATAAGTACGTATGGACATTATCACAATGGATATTATACTTATGTATTCATAAGTACTTATGGACATAATCATAATGGATATTATACTTATGCATAAGTAACTGTCCATAAGTTATGAGTACTTTTAGTACTTATGCATAAGTAATTATACGTAACTAATGAAAGTACTTATGCATAAGTACTTTCAGTACTCATAGTCAGTACAGGCAGTAGTCAGCATAGTTCAGTACACTAAAATAGTAGGTATACGTACACGCAGTACTTATAAGTACTTCTTCATGTATAAGTACTTATGCATAAGTGCTTTCAGTACGTATAAGTACTTATGCATAAGTACTTTTAGTCGTTATACATGAAGAAGTACGCATGCATAAGAACTTTACATACTTTCAGTACTTCCAAGTACTTATGCATAAGTACTTTCAGTCCTTACACGTAGTTATACACGAATACAAGTACTTATACATTTCAGTACGTATAAGTACTTATACACGAAGAAGCACTTATGCATAAGTACTTTCAGTACTTCTAAGTACTTGTACACGAAAGTACATTGTAGTACTGAAAGTACATAAGTACTTTCAGTACTTATGAGTACTTATACACGAATAAGTACTCATGCATAAGAACTTTCAATACTTTCAGAACTTCTAAGTAGTTATGCATAAGTGCTTTCGGTCCTTACAAGTACTTATATATGAAGAGGTACTTATGCATAAGTATTGAATGTACTTCTGAATCAAGTACCATGAATTATGTACCATCGATCGGAAACCGCATGTTTTTGTCGATGCACTAAAAAAAATCGGCAACTTCATTTTATGTTAAACTGAACGCAACCTGTTTCGGACGCTACGACGCACTTTTTACGGAGTGAAAAAAGAAAACGTTGAAATGGGTACCGACGCGTCGTGGAAGTGATCACCGCTGGTGGGCCCGAAATCTTTTTTGGTGTCATCGTCGCCGTGCTGCCGTGAACTCTTCAAGGCTGAGGTCGTCGATCCGCGACGAATCGACGAACCCTCAACGACCAGTTTCGTGTAACTGGACGGCATGGTACATACAGGGCCGATTGTTCGCGGTAGTTGCAGCGATTTCGGAATAATTTACGGGGTCGCTCGTTAATTTCTATGTGCATCTATGCCGGCGCATGGTCGTCAGCGAGAAGAGACCGCGGCCCACGAGCGATCGCGACGCATCGAGGAATCCGGAAAAACTGGTCTGCGCCCCTCGGCGTCCGCACGTACGGATCGCCGATCTTTGAACGAATGTAGAAGGAGAGAGGTGGAGTGTGAGAGAGAGAAAGCGAGGAGGGAGAGGGTACGAGAGGGAGAGAGGGAGAGAGAGAGAGAGAGAGAGAGAGAGAGAGAGAGAGAGAGAGAGAGAGAGAGATAGTTTAATATATGCTTTGCTAAGAACTTTTAGGCAATAGAATACATATGAGATATTAAGGGGTTACCCCCACTTGCGATTTTGAAAAAATCGATTTTTTTTTATTGCATTTTTTTGAAGTATAAGTATCTGAGAATATGTCCTGAACATTTCAAGTCGATCCGAACAAAATTGACTGAGATATGCGCGTTGAAAGAGAAGAATCCGTGAATTGAAGAACTGAAATTGAAACTTTAAACGCGTTTTTCTCAAAATGGCATTTCTGAAGTCGGTGACCAAGATTACTCGAACACTAATGAACCGATCTTCTTGAAATTTTGCAGGCTTATTTAATACATAAAAATGTAGTCTTTAATCGTTTGATTTTCTTTTCCGAAAAAAAATGGACGTTTTATAGCCAAAAAACGGCCGTTTTTTTCGTTAAAATCGAACCATTAACTTTGACTGTCCGCCATTTTGTGAAAAATGAATATTTTTTAAAATCCTTCGATTAAAGACTAGTTTATACTTATATTTGACTAAATCCATCCGCATTTTTTTTTTCAGATGATCCACTTCGCCGCAATGTTGGTCACAGCGAACCGTGTATATAAAAACATTATTTCATTGACGGCCATTTGCCACTAAACAATGTCATATTTTTCAATAAAAAAATTACTGAAAGTTTTTCAAGATGTGTTTTTTAAGATGGTATATTGATCGATTAAAAAAGTTTTGTAGTTTTCTTTAAAAAAATTCATGAAAAAGGCCTTTTTTTGCGCTACAAGTGGGGGTAACGCGTTAACAAAAATAGTAAATCGAATGACTAAAAATAAATAAAGAAATAACCAATAATAGAAGAAGTATATGCGAAAAAACGTTCCATGGTATTGCCAAGCAGCTATAAAGTACAAACAAAACATAAAAAATATGGTGCTCGCACACTCTACATGGAACATCTTATCGCTTATATTTATTCTACTATTATTCTACTATTCAGTACTTGTGTGGTGTATATATATATATATATATATATATATATATCCACATATATATCAGTACTTCTACTTTTTCGCTTACATTTCGCTACATAAGTACATAAGTACTAAAAAAGTACTTATGCTACTATTCCGCTATTTTTATACCATACTTATTTTACTTTTATATATAAAAATAAAAAAATAAACAATAATTGAATATTGCACGAGCAAGAAAGGCTCAAGTATAGCTATAGTGTAAAGAAAAAAAGCTACATAAACCAAAAATAACCAACAATAATCAAAGCAAAAACCCAAACATAAATACAAGACCAAGCAGCGCAGAGAAGCTAGCTAAGGCAAAGAACTATAAAAACTAAAACTAAAAAAGAGAGAGAGCGAGAGATTGATTGATGATTTATTTGATGCTTGGTAAACACCTTTAGGCAACAGTTCCACATATCAGGTGAGCTAATAATACAACAAAATAAAAATAACTTATATGTTTACTAATATCGGATATAAGTGCTAGCATGTTAATTATACGAATGAGATAAAAAGCAGTTAATTCAGTGCTCAAATCATACGTACATCACTGCCACGAAACCAATCGCAAAATTAAACGCAAAAATCGAACGAATCATAATCATCAAACAAACCATACGCATATAACCACCGCAAAACCTAGTGCAATAATTAAAGGGGGATTGTCTTTTTTTTCGCAAAATTTACCGCTTTTTGGGAATTTTTTTGTGAAGAAAGTATACAACGGAAAACTTGTGAAACTTGGCATATAGTTTTATTGATCTGTTTACTACATACAAAAAAAATTTTAAACAATTTCATCAAAAAATCCGCCTCCCACCCCCCTCGACGCGCGATGGTCCTTTTTTGATGGTGTGCACGATTACAGCCTTCACGTTCATCCTGCAACAAAAACCCAAAAAGCATTTTACTTTAGACACATAAAGCTATCGTTTGATGAAGCAAAAAAGCAATACGTTTAATAGTTTTTTATTTATAACAAAAAATCGATCAATTTTTTTCGAAAAATCGATACTTCAAGTTCAAAACGTCACCAAATCGTCGATTTTTTTTTCCCCTTCATCGAACGATAGCTATATGTGTCTAAAGTAAAATGCTTTTTGGGTTTTTGTTGCAGGATGAACGTTAAGGCTGTAATCGTGCACACCATCAAAAAAGGACCATCGCGCGTCGAGGGGGGTGGGAGGCGGATTTTTTGATGAAATTGTTTAAAAAATTTTTTGTATGTAGTAAACAGATCAATAAAACTATATGCCAAGTTTCACAAGTTTTCCGTTGTATACTTTCGTCACAAAAAAATTCCCAAAAAGCGGTAAATTTTGCGAAAAAAGAGAATCCCCCCTTAAACGCAAAAATAAAACCAAGAGTCTCGATTTCTCGCACTCGAAACTGCCCTGAAATCACCGGAAAGACAAGATACAAACCAACTGACGCGACGCGCTCTTTTTTTTTCTTTGTCGTACGGACGATACTGGCGCGACACTCGCACTACTTCCGCTTTCGATAAGGAAAAATGACCAGCAAACTATTGTAGGCCTGCGTTTGATTCAAGTTAATGCGAACTCTACATGGAGCCTTAGGATTTTTTACATGGCTTGAGAAAAATAGCTGGTAGTTTATAGAATATTGTTCTAACAGATTGCCGGTAACATTTACAGTGAAATTTCAGTTATACGTTTTTCGAGGGGTACACCAAATATGACGTATAAGTGAGATGAAGGTAGAAGTGAAATACAGTATGTATAGAAAACTCTTTGACATTTGAAAATTGCGATTGGTGCATAATTCCCGATGTTTTTCAATAACGGTACCTCCATCGTGTTAGTGTTTGGTTTTCCAATTGAAAATTTGGAAAACCAAATTTGCCTCATTGCCCAGTGAGTTGCCTCATTGAGTAATGAGGCAACTCACGTTTTCGAATTTCCGTTTTGAACTTTTATTTAATGCAAGTTTGTAACACTAAGCTTTGACGTTTTAGACTAGTAAATAACAGACCGGTTCGTATTGATAAGAGATACGTAATCACCGTACATGCATACATAGTCGAGGTCAGAAACATCAAAACATCGAAACATCAAAACGCAGTCACGTGAAATTTTCTGCGGCGAGAAAATATCACGTGCGATTAAAGTTTAACTGAGAAAAAAACTAACCTCGAAATCGACGCTGGGGAATAATATTAATAACGTATAAGCGCGAAAAACGTATAAGTGAAAAACGTAGAAATGAAACTTATTACCATCTTACGAACGTGATCTGCCGGGGCTAGATAAATTTGACGTATAAATGATAAAAACGTTTAAGTGCAAAGCGTATAAACGAGGTTTCACTGTATATGAAGTGGGTAGAAAACCTACTTGTACACGTCTTTTTCAAATTATCCTTCGAAAAAAAAAACTACGAAGTTTCTGTGTTCGATCGCTTATCCTAAATATACACGTCTGTTTACAAAAATCTTGGGAAAACAAGAACAAAAAAATAAAGCCAAATTATCTACAGTTTCGTGTGAGATGTACCCAAACCCAAACAAACCCAAACAAAAAATAAAGCCAAATTATCTACAGTTTCGTGTGAGATGTACAAATACTTTTCTTATCCACCGTATGTTTTTTTTTCTTCAAATCTTGAATTGTGGCTAACGTTCCAACCTCCTTAACCGAGTGCTCAGTGCATATATTCACGATAAATATCGAAAATAAAAAAAGAGCCGGGTATTCGTCTTCCAAATATCATTTTTTTAAAAGTAACAATACACCACGAACTGTTTTGTATTATTTTTCTTAACAATATTTCAACGTGAAACGGAGATACATCGTCGCAAAAAAAAACTTTTATTAAATCCACAACGTTTCAAGTATCATACCACACGATGACGTTGAACTTTGCATCGTTAGAATGCAACGGTTTTCTTAATTTTTCATTTTTTTATTTTCATCGCCATCCAAAGATTTTTTTGCAAATTAACGTGATAAATCTCTGACGTTTGTTTGGGTTGAGTAATGAGTAAGAGTAATGAGTAAGAGTAATGAGTAAGAGTAATGAGTAAGAGTAATGAGTAAGAGTAATGAGTAAGTGTAATGAGTAAGAGTAATGAGTAAAAGTATTAAGTAAGAGTAATGAGTAAGAGTAAGGAGTAAGAGTAAGGAGTAAGAGTAATGAGTAAAAGTAATGAGTAAGAGTAATGAGTAAGAGTAATGAGTAAGAGCAATGAGTAAGAGTAATGAGTAAGAGCAATGAGTAAGAGTAATGAGTAAGAGTAATGAGTAAGAGTAATGCGTAAGAGTAATGAGCAAGAGTAACGAGTAAGAGTAATGAGTAAGAGTAATGAGTAAGAGTAATGAGTAAGAGTAATGAGTAAGAGTAATGAGTAAGAGTAATGAGTAAGAGTAATGAGTAAGAGTAATGAGTAAGAGTAATGAGTAAGAGTAATGAGTAAGAGTAATGAGTAAGAGTAATGAGTAATGAGTAAGAGTAATGAGTAAGAGTAATGAGTAAGAGTAATGAGTAAGAGTAATGAGCAAGAGTAATGGGTAAGAGTAATGAGGAAGAGTAATGAGGAAGAGTAATGAGGAAGAGTAATGAGTAAGGGTAATGAGTAAGGGTAATGAGTAAGAGTAATGAGTAAGAGTAATGAGTAAGAGTAATGAGTAATGAGTAAGAGTAATGAGTAAGAGTAATGAATAAGAGTAATGAGTAAGAGTAATGAGTAAGAATAATGAGTAAGAGTAATGAGTAAGAATAATGAGTAAGAGTAATGAGCAAGAGTACTGAGTATGAGTAATGAGTAAGAGTACTGAGTAAGAGTATTGAGTAATTTTGAGTAATAAGGTAAATATTGAGTTTAATAACTACTGAGT
The DNA here is from genome assembly GCA_951751655.1 of Ophion costatus. Lineage (NCBI taxonomy): Eukaryota > Metazoa > Arthropoda > Insecta > Hymenoptera > Ichneumonidae > Ophion > Ophion costatus. The sequence goes on along the minus strand of OX632360.1, from coordinate 40,952,070 downwards.
AATAATATATTGAGTAAATATTGAGTATGTTGAGTAAAATAATGAGTAATTTTGAGCAACTGAGAGTAATGAGTAATTTTCGCGGCGAGAAATACGAAGAAAAAAAATTTAGCATTTAAAGGGAAATAATTTTCGTTGCATTGCAACGATGCAAACTTCGGCGTCATGCCACACTTACGATAAATCAAAACGAGCACTTTTCAGAAATTTTTTCAAATCTCCGCTAGCGTGCACGTCCGTGGCTGAAAATAATTTTGCAATAGAAATATTTTGTCGCGCGCACGCGCCGCGACGTCAACGTCAATTATACGTTTCCTTATCAGCACTCGGTCCGCGAGTTTCGTTCGGTCTTCTCACAATGCAAAAGCTCCGCACTCCGAGCGTACTGGAAATATCACGTTGAAACTATTGCACGCGGCAGCGTGGTATTTTAAGCAGCTGCCGAAATTACGAAACTGAGATTTCTTTTTTTAAAAACGGACAAAAGGCTCGTTGAAAATGTTCACGACTTCGCGATGAGGCAATTTGCGTTTAGTTGTGGAAGCCTCAATTCCTAATTACCGATCACTGGATTGGTCGAAAGACGCGCGAGAGACCGAGGAAATAATAACGCGAAGATGATAAACGGCTGTAATGTTGCATTGAATCCACTGCAGGGAGAAAATTATTAATTGGCACGACGAAGCTTCGCGAACTCTTCTCGGGATGGAAAGTCTCGAGCTCTCTTTGAAACCGGGACAAGCCGGTATTCTGTACCGGACACGTGGAGAGAACGATAGAGAGAAAGAGCGAAGGTGATAGAATCGTCTGTGCCAGATTTATGTGCAAACCCTTTTCCGAAATAAACAGCAATTTATTCCATACTGCATAGCCGAAAAACGATCAAAATTTATTTCGCAGTACATCATGCTCCTTCCGGAAATCGTATGCGTGGTACACGATACCTTTCGATAAGCTAAAGATACCTCGCCTACAGATACCTTTGGCGAGAAAAAAATCCGATTTTCATGATTTTTAGCATTAAAAATGCTTCTGAAACTGCATATAGGCATTGAAAATGCTTTTAAAACTACAAGTTAGCATCGAAAACGCTTTTAGCGTTGGTATAACAATTATTGATATAACAATTATTATACAAACAAACGAATCCAAACAAACGAATCCAAACAAACGAATCCAATCAAACCAAAACAAACGAATCCAAACAAACAAACCCTAAACAAACTAACCCAAACAAACGAATCCAAACAAACAAACCAAAACAAACTAACCCAAACTAACGAATCCCAAAAAAAGAAACCCAAACAATCCCAAACAAACAAACCGAAACAATCCAAAGCAAACAAATCCAAATAATCCCAAACAAACAAATCCAAAGAAACAAACCGAAACAATCCCAAACAAACAAATCCAAACAAACCACCCAAAACAAACCCAATTATATACCTCAAAAACCGAAGCAAACAAACCCAAATAACCTAGCCCTAAAGGAAAAAACCCAAACAAGCAAACCCAAACAATCTAACCCTAAAGAAAAAAACCAAACAATCTAATTCTAAAGAAAAAGCCCAAACAAAGAAACAAATCGAAACAAACAAACCCAAAGAAGCAAATCCGAACAAACCCAATGATATACCTCAATTTATCAATATTTTTGAAAAATAACAAAAACCAGCTCATATTATTTACATGTACCTATTTTTTATTAACCGAAAAGTCCGATTATATTTACAATGCCATGATATAGTTGCACTTTCAGCAATATCTGTAGATGTTTTTTTTTTCACGGAAAGATTTTTCCATCATTTTTAAGATTTAGGGTCTTACAAAAAAGACCATGTAACAGCTAAAAGTACTACTTTTAGCTGTTACGAGGTCTTTTTGTTTTTAATTAATCTTTCAGAATGACGGCACGAATGCATGTACGACGTACGCATGGACGACCGTGTATGTATGGCACGGTCTTCCAAACTGCGTTTTAAAAACTGGCGTGACTAAATACCTAATGAACCAATTCTGATGAAATTTCGTATAAATCTTTCTAACCTCATTGTTCAAAACACGACCCTGACTGTTTTTTGAAAAATACGAAAAAAGTATTTTTTATCGCAAAATGTATCCATTTTTTTTCGGAAATTCAATCTTTTTGTTTCAAAGTACATTATTTGATCGATTTTCTACATTTCGCACTTTTTCTCGGTTCACATTTTACGTACGAGTGTTAACGAAGGAAAAACGTTCGTTGGTTTTTTTCGCAGCCCGTTTCGAAGACCGTGCCATACCACCACCATTTCTAAAGATCAATAACAAAAATACCATGCAACAGCCAAAAGTACCAATGAAAAAAAGTTTGGACGCCAACGAAAATGAAGAAATCAAAAACTAAAAAAGGCATTTCCTTCCATTTCAACGATGCAAACTTCAACACCATAAAATACCAAAGGACAAAATATCTCAGTACGGTTTTTTTATTTCTTTGTCAACGACAGAAAACTACGAGATCGTAGCGAAAGAATAAATATCAAATTCACCAATCGATCTCCGGCGTGAACTGGAGCAGCGCCGATTAATTCGAGGTCACTCCGTATCATTTTTCTACGAAATAAAGAGGGTCGAGGTCTCGGCACATTGTGCAATCAAATATATTTTTCAAATTCACCTGTATTAGGTGTATAATCGCGTCGAAGCGTATCGATATTTTTAGCAAAATGAATCCTTATCGACTGTATCGACTTTTGAAAAGCGAGGTCACTTAGCACTCCACTTATTTAGCTATGTCGTCTATATTTTTTTTCGATGTACAAAAAGGCCGCCTACTAATATTTTTTTAGGCGCTCCGCGGCGTGACATTTAGCATCCACAATTTTTGACCCGGAACAAAAAACAAAAATTCTCGTCAATCTACATTAGAATACCTAGAGAAGTACGTACGGAGTTTAAAAAATATTGTTTTATTCAAAAGTTGTAGGTATTTGAACTTAAGAAATGAATTTTCCGAGGGCCTATTCACTTGTGAAATCATTCAAGCACTTCTGTTCGAAATCGAATGCAAAATCAGAAGAAATCGCCTGAAATCGCGAATCGTCTTACTAAATCAACATTATCCGAATGTGGTTGAAATCCCCTGAAATCAGGTTTAAATTTTTTGAAGTCGTCTGAAATCGGCATGAAATCATCGGATTCTCGAAACAAAGAAATTTTATTATCATTTTTCATAGCATAGTCCATTGTCCGTGGGTTCGAGCGGTTAGTCTGCGGCTCAACGCCAGTTCATACAGAGTCATGTCAATCGACATGACTGTATGAAAAAATTAAACATTTTCTTTAATATCTATATCCGTGTCTTTTTCAATCACATTTTTCATTTTTCTAATTTCTAATTCAAATTTGAGTCACAAGATTAGTCAATAAAAAAGAAATTCAACCATTTTAGGACTTTTTTCTCCCTCCAATGATTTCAGCAATCGCTTGAAACTGAGTCGATGAATTCAAATGAAATCAATTGAAATCAACTGAAATTACGTGAAATCACATGACTTTAAAAATAGCTTGAATCATATATGAAATCACAAAAATCATATGAAATCGACCTCACACTTCAATCTCTTCCGCACCTCACTTCATAGTGAACAGCCCCTCGGAATGTTCAGTGTAAAATTTCGTTATAACTGCTCATAAAATGAAAAGTTTTCTATTAATCAGAAATTCCGTACGTACTTCTCTGCGAAATGCAATTAGGATCATAACTTTTAAACTTGAAGTAAATCGAGTGAAAATTGTTGAAGTTATTTGTCACGCCAATTGGAAAAAAGCTGCGTCGAGAAGTTTCGAGTAGCCGGCCATTTTGTACATCGAAAAAAAAAATGTCTAACAGCTTGATATTCGTACTAAATAGATGTGTAATTAATTTTATGAGTGAATAACTTTTTCATACGAAAAAAAATTGTTATTCGAGCTTCTCAAATTTTGATACGGTAACCCTACTTGAATTCTTTTTCCACATTTTTGTTATCGTAGATCTTTTTTTTAAATTCATACCATAGATCGCAAAATAAATATCTCGAAAAATAGTCGAAGGATTTTTGCAAGCAAAATCTGCCAAAAGAAATTGAAGAAATTTAAAAATATTAATTTTCGTGTCATTCCAACGACGCAAACTTCCACCCCATCAATATGTAGACAATGACGAACCATCCAAATTTCATTTGTGAACCGCCCTGTACATGAAACATCTTTACATGTTATCTGTCCGCACCGTTGCACACGGTACCTCGCCACTGCTAACAATTTAATCACGATCTACTGTCAATCTGAGTCATTTAATCGAAACGAACGTACCGAATTACCGATTCGACTACAATTTAGATATGCCACAGATATTTCGAAACATGCATATTATCATTATTGATATTGTTATTATTATTGTGATTGTTATTTCTATTTTTTGGAGAAATTTACACACGTGGTCCCCGAGCTGAAATAATCCCGTCCACACGTTTCTCATTTTTGTTTTCTTCTCTTTTTATAGCAAGTAACGGAATATCGAGCGCAAAAAAAACACTTTACACCAGTGTACATTTTGGTCCACTTGGGTTGATCGTGAATTATAAGTGAATGCTTTCAATTATTAGCACGTATTACTTATATCGTGATATTACGTCGAAATAAGAAAAAATTCTTGACATTTCTCGCAAACAAGTCAGGCCTGTTTGTTCCATTTTTTATTTTCGAATATATATATATATATATATATATATATATATATATATATATATATATATATATATATATACACATTTTAGAATCATTTATGTATGTGAATATTTTGTATATATTTATTTTTATAGATATTGATATATATATATTCATATATACAAAATATTCACCTATAAAAATGATTCTAAAACGTATATATATATATATATATGCGTTTTAGAATCATTTTCATAGGTGAATATTTATATACAAAATTATTATATTATATAGAATACTATTTATATACTATCATACTTATATTGAGTTTTTTATTAGTATTTATATTTTATGTTATTTATTTATATACTATTATACTAATATTTATATAAAAAAACTATATACAAATTATTCATTTATAAAAATGATTCTAAAACGTTTCTAAAAATATAAAGATTCTAAAAATCTAATTTCTAGGATCTAAAACGACTATATATATATATATATATATAGAATCGTTTTAGATTCTATATATTTCGAATCGTTTTAGATTCTAGTATTTAGATTTTTCAATTTAGGTATACAAAATATTCACCTATAAAAATCATTCTAAAATATATATATATATACATACATTTTAGAATCATTTTATAACGAATCTAAAAATCTAAATTCTAGTATCTAAAACGCTTCTATATATATATAGAATCGTTTTAGATTCTAGAATTTAGATTTTTAATATCGTTATAAAAATGATTCTAAAATGTGTGTGTGTATATATATATATATAAATACATTTTAGAATCATTTTTATAGGAGAATATTTTGTATATAGTTATTTTTGTATAAATCATATATATATCAATATTTATAAAAATAAATATATACAAAATATTCACCTATAAAAATGATTCTAAAATGTGTATATATATATATAACAAATAAAAATAAATATATATAAAAAATTCACACATAAAAATTATTCCAAACAATTATATATATTCGTTATAATGTATGGATAAACAATTGCTATCGTTAAAAAATTGAGGGTGCAAAATATTTACAAGTAAAAATGATTTTCCGCACCTATCACTTTTTTTTGCTATTCAGCAGTCGTTGATTAGGAAATATATATGGAGAAACGAAGAATGGTAGAAGAACGAAAAAACACTCACAGACTTCTTTTCTCGTCGTTCATCATGATAACGAAAGAGCGTCGCGAAGAATACCACAGAAGCAATCAAGAGAGCGAGAGAAGAAGAAGAAATAACGGATATTTATTGTACTAATAATCGTTGGACTGACTAGAGGTGAATTGAATTATTACGCGCGTAATATAAAGCACGAACGGAGCATGTGAAACAGAAGCAAACCGTTTGAGAACTGTCTCGCCAGTGTAACTGGTTAAATAAACAAAAAGTGAGGATCCGTCTGAACGTCCAGCGCGTTGTTGGTCGAGATAGCTTGACTCACCGACTCTCTCACTCAAAAGAGAAAAAGAAAGAAGAAAAAAAATACGTGAGATATGAACTCGGAGATCCCACGCTTTCCTGAGTACCTCTCCCCTCGCGCTCTTCGTCGTGTCATACCGAAGAAACTTGCACACGACTTTAGAGAAGAGCTTGGCCGATACGCATAAATACGTTGTAGTGGATAATATCTCTATCTAGGATAGTCGTAAGTTCTAGTCGACGAAACGTCATTGATCGTTACTGATATTGGGGAACTCGTTCCACACGGCCCTCAACAAGACAGAGTCGAAGTTGATTCAAACGCGACTCGAAAAGTGTGAAAAAGGCCTCAGCAGAGTTGTTTCAGAATTTTCACAAAAGGTCAAGTCGTTTAAGAATTTGCAAAGAAAAGTTTCAGCAAAGTCGTTTCAGATTTTTCAAAAAAAGTTTCGGCACGGAAAAAAGGTTTCAGCAAAAAAAGTTTCAGCATTTTGAAAAAAAGGTTTCAGCAAAAAAAGTTTCAGCACTTTGAAAAAAAGATTTCAGCAAAAAAAGTTTCAGCATTTTGAAAAAAAGCTTTCAGTAAAAAAAGTTTCAGCATTTTGAAAAAAGGTCTCAGCAAAAAAAGTTTCAGCGAAGTCGTTTCAGATTTTTCAAAAAAAGTTTCAGTACGGAAAAAAGGTTTCAGCAAAAAAAGTTTCAGCATTTAAAAAAAAGGTTTCAGCAAAAAAGTTCCAGCACTTTGAAAAAAGGTGTCAGCAAAAAAAAGTTTCAGCAAAGTCGCGCCAGAATTTTTGACAGGGTTGCAGTAAAAAAAGTCGTGGAATTTTCAAAAAAGGGCTCCGATTTTCAGAAAAGTTTCAACAAAGCCGTGTGAGAATTATCAAAAAAAGGTTTCAGTAGCGTCCTGTCGGAATTTCCAAAAAAAAAGTTTCAGCAAAGTCGCCTCAGAGCTTTCAAAAAAGCTTCAGCAAAGAAAAAGTTTCAGCAAGGTCGTTTCAGAAGTTTCAAAATAAGTTTCAGAAAAGTTGCTTCAAAATTTTCAAAAAAGCTTCAACAAACAAAAGGTTTCAGCAAAGTAGTTTCAGAATTGAAAAAAAAGGTTCAGCAAAGTAATTTCATAATTTCCTATTTTCCATAAACTCGATATATTCTTGGGCTTCCTCACCAAAAAAGTGCATAGTAAGTAACTAAGTATCGTTATCATTTGTTCAATCGTTACTATTTAAGCGATCGTTAATCAGCAGATTACCCAATTAAAGAAACCTCACGCTCAGTGATGTTGAATTTTAAGATGTTCTTCCACCGCTTCAGGAATATCAATGAAATTTGCATTTAATGAAAGTTATTACTCATTATCAGACACGTAATGAAACTGAAGTTTATTCAAATGTTTAGGAATATTGATCCTTGACGTTTAAATTTTTATCAATTACGCATCTACAGTTTAACGCCGACCTCATTACTGAGCCTTGTGATTGACAAAAAGTGCCCCGTTGCGTTCAACAAGTGGTAGGGGATGTCGAACTATGAAAAGCCTTTTGATTGAAAAAAAAAAAAACAAAACAAATAGTCCAAAAACGTGCGAGGGACACTTCGCTGTTGCGACGTGGGCAAATTCGTGAGCAACCTTGATTACATCGAAATGTGTTAAGGTCATCGTGCAAAGATGGCCTCAACTCTTTCAACATTATATGTGTAGCATGTAAGACAGGAAATAGCAGTGTACGAATGGTCGTTTGAATTATGCAAGAAGACAATGGTAGATAGCAATCAGGGCTTCGAGAACGTCCGGTTTTATATACACAGCGAAAATCGTGAAGAGTTTGTTTGACGAACTCGTTTCATCATACCGTAACGATCTACGACTTCGGTCGAATGGCATGCAACAAAATAAAAGTACGTGTACTTTCGATGAAAAATAAATATCGATGAGCCTACGTGAGATACGGGAGCAACGAGAAGGAATATTTTCAAAACAAAATATGCATCTATGCAGATGTAAATTACATTTACTTTCAATTAAATTTTTTGTGAAGAATGTTAAAAATTCTAAAAGAAATAAATACAAATATTTGTACGAAATGCTACAGCACGTCTATGTTTTTCGAAACGGTGTACACGATTTCTCGACATCTAATAAACGGATTAACTTGAAATTTGGTATGGTTATTCAGTGTAATAGTAGGTTAGTCTTGACCGACGTTTTTCTTCTCATCATTTTTTTTTTTATTAGATATTAACAGTAATATTCTCATTTTTCCTCCAAAAATCGAAAAGGGAATTCAGATTTTTTTTTTTACGATTAAAACACGATAACGAAAAAAAGCTCGGTCAAATCGTAGCCAATGTTATTTCTTTTAAGACAAAATTTCGTTTTTTTATTTCAGATCAACCGGGTGGCTAAAATCAAGTACACCGTTGAGGCCCTCATGTTTGTCGGATTCTCACGTGATTTTTTATAAGTTTTTCAATTATTAATATTTTTAAATGAAATTTGGTACACAATTTTGTTAATGTACATACAAATAAATGTCCAGACGATTTTTTAATCAACTTACTTATTCCGTCAATTTTTTTATATTTTTTATAACTCTGATTCTCAGGTCGTCACAGTGGCCTAGCCCCTTACAAAATCAGCGTCAATCGGAGAATTATAATTCTGTATTCAAGTCGCTTCTGCGACGTTATTTCTTCATTTTTCCGTCCTCTAGACAGTCGAGGATTTCGGCACGTTGTTCTACAGCGATGTCTCGTTTTGATAAGAGTGGCAATAAGAAATATCCAAAGTACCAATGAACCGTATAGGTACGTTGGAAATTCTCGATCGACACGAAAAGTTACAAATCCCAGCAAAAAAATAAGTGCTTAAAAACGTCCGAGGTACAATTTGAAAAATAAAAAAAGAAGCTCCATTTCGCTTTTTTTCTTATACTCTACTACCTCCTTTTCCTCACCTGGTGAGCTTGAACATTGTTGTTTTTTGCGATTGTTTTGATCTTACAAACTCGCGAGTCATTTTTACGAAAAAGGTTAGAAAAATGTCTTCTTAGAGGGACTCAAAAGGGTCGGGATTGTCCTCCAATTCGCGTCTAAACTATTTTTTCCCAAAGTTATAGACTTTTTTGTTAAGGGGGACGATACCTTTGGCGAAAAAAAGATTTGTTTGTTTTCATTCTTTTTTTTAGAACGAAACATTTCTTTACCTTTTTTAAGACTTAGGGTTTGTTTTATCGACCGATGAAAACTTATCGACCGATTCTGATGAAATTTAGTATAAATATTTCTCACCTTTTTGTCTGATACATAACCCTAAATGTTCTTGAAAATAAAGAAAAAAGAGTCTTTTTTTTTATTACAAAAGATGTATATATCCGCCTCAACCCGTTTTAAAAAACGTGCCATACAGCTGCCATTTTTTAAAATTGAAAGAAATTTAAAAATACCATGTAACAGCCAAAGATAGTAATAAAACGTACCCTATGACTTAAAAATGAAGAAATCATCCTTTAAGAAAAAAAATCATAAAAATCAACTATTTTTTCTTCGCCCAAATATCTCCCTTAAGTACCGCAATTTTTTAAACTGCGCTACAACTCGAGGGCTAAAGGATGTTACAGAAAATATCGGGAGAAAAAAATTTGCAAAAAAAAAAATATTCAAGTTTGCGTGAATATATATTTCCGAAACTTCATATATGAAAAATATATTTTCGAAATATAAATTTTGCAATATATTTTTTCTTCGAAAAATATATTTTTGAAATATATTTTTGTATGAAGAATATATTTTTGAAATATATTTTCGTATGAAAAATATACTTTTGAAATATATGTTTGTATGAAAAATACGTTTTCGAAATATATATTTTGAAATATATTTTTGTACGAAAAATATATTTTCGGAATATATATTTTGAAATATATTTTTGTATGAAAAATGTATTCTGAAATATATATGTGTACGAAAAATATATTTTTGAAATATACATTTTAAAATATAATTTTGTATGAAAAATATATTTTCGAAATATTATTTTGTATGAAAAATATATTTTCGAAACTTTATTTTACAAAAATCAAATTTGAAAAACATTATTTCCATATGTGAAAAAATATATTTTCGAAATACATATTTTATCTAATATATCGAAATATATCGACGAAACTTTATTTTTTCAAAATCAAAACTTAAAAGAAAATTATTGTAAATTTCATAAGCATCGGATACCTGTCCCACCGGAATGATGACATAAAAAGACCGAATGACTGTCATGGCGTACTATTTCCGTAATTCTTGTCGAAGAGTGAGATGAATAACGTTACATGGATAGATTGGCTGGCGTGCCTGACGAACTCGAAGCCACGACGCGTTTTTTTCAACTGCCTCTCTCTCTCTTACTCTCTCCGACCCTCGCCTTTGTCTAGGCGAGAGTTGTGACTAGTCCTCTCTCCTTTCACATTTTTCGCAACAAGCCACTCTGTCGTCGAATGTGAAAGCGATGAGAGAGATTGATACATTTGACGGTCACACTAGTACACTTGATTGAGGGGGGTTAAGGATGCTTTTACCCGTTCTCAAATTTTCATCGTTTACGAAAATTGTCTAGACTGGATTTTCCCTTTATTTAATAAAGTCGCGAGAGCAAAACGTAGTTTGGTGTGCGATCATCCGTGCATTAGAAGAGTTAGGCTACTGTGAAGACGACGAACACTCGTTCATCGCTTGAAGCATCGCAAAATGGAGAGGAAGCTCCAACACACGCTGCAGAAATCGCAGATTGAAGGTTAAGTTATGATTACAACGATAGAACCGCTAGTTCATAACGGTGTACACGATTTCTCAGCATCCAATGAACGGATTGCCTTGAAATTTGGTACGCTTGTTCAACGTAATAGTAGTTTAGTCTTGACCGACGTTTTTCTTCTTAACATTTTTATTTTATCAGTTATTAACAATAATTGCAATTGTTGCTCGAAAAATCGAAAAAAATCCATTTTTTCTATCATTGAAACACGACAACGAAAAAAAGCTGGGTCAAGTCTTAGCCAATGATATATTTTTTAACAAAAAACTTGTTTTTCCTGTTTCAGATCAACCGGGCGGCCAAAATCAAGTACACCATCGAGCCCCGTGCACTCAAAAGTCCTTCACGAGATTGTTCATCATTTCTTCAGTTATTGTAATTTTTTAATGAAATTTCGTACACGACTCTATTGATGTACACAGAAATAAATGGCCAAACGATTTTTCACGCGTCTCACTCATTCCTCCAAAATTTATTTTTCAAATGATTCCAAAATAAGACTTTTTTCAAGAGTGGTAAAAATCGAAATTCGACCCCTTAAGGGGGTGAAACGAGGCTTTCAAAGTTTATGTAAGACAGCACTTTTTTTGGGCAGATTTGCTTGAAGTTTTGTCATTTCGAATAAAACGTTCGATTTTTTGTCACATTTTCAGGCCTCCCCAGTCCCCCCTTAAGGTGTGCGTTTCACGAACCCAAACCAACCCGAATATTTGACAATTAACTGATTTTCGTCTATAATCAAGTGTACCATGCGAAAATTGTTTATATTTATATTGCTATTTTTAATTGTAAATTTGGTTTAATGCGATGAAAATCTGAATATTCATAAGTTCAATATAATTTATGTCCGATAGATTTAATTGTAAGAGTAGGTATATAAATTTTATCTGTTAAATATAAAAATTTTAGAAAAATTGCTATGGGGCCGTCCATATATGACGTCATCGATTTTTTTGCTGATTTACCCCCCCCCCCCGGCCCCATTTATCCTATGGTTCTTATCGTCATAATCCAATTATCGTTATCGTCATCCAACGACTGACCCCCCCCCCCATTTTAAAATGACGTAATATATGGAGGTCCCTATATAGAATGAAATTTATATAGAAAATAAAGTTCAAGTAGTTTTAATATTTTGATTTTGTTGAATAAATGTATTATTTAAATTATTATAATAAGTAAATCATCATCGTCTATAATCAAGTAAAAAACGTAGGGCCATCGAATGTTTGAGGAAACTATTATTGATGGAACTTAGCAAAATGTGACTAGCAGAAGAGTTTTCGTAGCCGCGACTTTTCAGAGAAAATGTACAAATGTCTAAATCCACTAAATTTGGGCGAAATGTTGTTTTTTAAATTGTTTAAGTTTATCGTTGGGTATAATAATTATTAAACCGTGATGATTGTGACTTATTTTTATCAAGCGCCAATGATTCCGAAGGGCTCTGCTTATGTTCCCACAAAATGCCCTCCGCGAAAGGAGTGCCTTGAAAATCTCATTTTTCCCATTTTAAAATTCGAAAGTTCGTCGAGAACCCCGCGCCGTTTTCGCGAAAATACGTTTCGGATATCGTAAGCGAAAAAAAAAATATTGTATCAAACTTCCAGCGGCAAAAAGGTGCGAGTGGTGTTGAAAGAAAAAATCCTCCGTCATATGCTAGGTGCGCAACTAAGTTCCCGGGTTTCACGCATGGATGGCGCTAGCGACACATGTTGTCGGCGTACAGGTCTGAAATTGGGAGTCTTTATAGCTTGGACATCTGTTAAGAATACCCGGTCATAATATAAACAAATATCGCAACGCAACGACCGTTTTGTTTCTAACCTCGAAAATGTCAAAGTTTGCGGCAAATAAACAGCATTTGCGGGAAGCGGGAAGCCACTTCCGAAATGTTGCTTTTGCGGCAGAACAGAAAGAGTTTCCTGCATCGAATTGTTACTGGCGATGAAAAATGGATATATTTCGAGAATCCCAAAGGCAGAAAATCGTGGCTTTCGCTTGGCGAAGCGTCAACATCGACGGCACGGCCAAATCGTTTCGGCAAAAAGACAATGCTCTGCGTTTGGCGGGACCAGAAAGGAATCGTGTACTACGAGCTGCTGAAACCGGGCGAAACTGTCAATGGGCGTCGCTACCGACAACAACTAATCAATTTGAACCACGCGTTGCTCGAAAAACGGCCAGAATGGGACACGAGAAACGAACGTGTGATATTGCAGCACGACAACGCTCCGTGCCATCGCAGTTCCATCGTCCAGGACACCATAAAAACACTGAAACGGGAACTGCTACCGCACCCGCCGTATTCGCCAGACCTGGCCCCTTCGGACTATCACTTGTTCCGGTCGATGGCGCATGGCTCGGGTGGGCTACACTTGGCCAATTACGACGCAGTACAAAATTGGTCGGACGAATGGTTTCAGTCCAAAGACGCGTCTTTTTATCGTCCCGGTATTCGTGTATTGCCAGAGAGAAGGCAAAAATGTTTAAATAGCGAGGGACGATACTTCGAATGAACCATTTGTCGTATTTGTCTTGAAATTTTCGATTTCTAATTGGCAAAAAAAAAACCCGGAAACTTAGTTGCGCACCTAGCAAAGATGCGGTAACAAGTTTCATTTCTACGTTTTTCACTTATTTTGCGCCATTTTCAAACGTTAAATAGTTTCGGATACATACTGTATTTCACTTCTGCGCTATTCTCACTTATACGTCACATTTGACGTACCCCTTGAAAAGCGTACGACCGAAGTTTCACTTTAACCGAATAAACCTGAAATTGAACAAAAAAAAACGTTTCGTCGAAAATGAATAAATTTCGTGTTACTTGACATAGTCGTTCTTCCCAATTCCGCCCATTTGGAGTGCGAACGAGTTTCGTCCACCTAAAATTCTTTTTCGCCGTCAACCGCGTGGCCACTGCGCGGTTCGTAAATGAGAAAACAAAAGTCGCGGAGCGCTTCGACGTGACGAAGCAATCGCAATAACGTCGCGAATCGGGGAGCGTCGATGCGAGCTAAGCCGAGAGAATTTCACGTCGCGCTCCTCCGGCCGAGAAGCGATCTTCTCGGTGTATTATGTTTACGAACGAAATTTCGTCCCCTCGGCTGTGAATTGTCCGGCGTACTGCGGAGACGACTATGACCCGAATCACACGAGAATTCTCGTCCTACTCTTCCTTTCCCTCTCTCTCATCGCGTTTACTTCGCGACTCGAGTGACTCTCCGATCACGCGAATAATATTCACTCTCGCTCGGTGAGCACGCGGGAGTGAAATTGAAAGAAATCCTCGAGGTATTTCGCGCGTTGCGGTAATTGACCCTGTCTCGGTGAGATTGACCGTGCGTGCTTCCTGTGGAAAGGGAAAAAGATCGGTGTAGTCGTATTGCGTAGTTTTTTTTCTTCTCTCTCCCTAGCAATCTCGTGACCTCGTCGCGTGATTCACGTACCGATATGGTGTACCGTAAAAAAAAAAAAGAAAAATGCAACGGGATTACCCACGGATAAGGCGACGAGAAAAATCATTCTTCCTCCTCTCCTTTCGCCAATATTCGCCAACCTTCGTGTTGTTTTTATTCGTTAAAAAAAAAAACTCAATCCTGCCGTAGTGCACGCTGTGATTCTATTTGTCCCATGGTTATCGCGACGCTGAAGTTGGCCTATCGAGCCGGCTAGTTAATTGCGTTATTCGATGATTCGTAAGTAGACTGATGGCGTTGAATGATTCATCGATCGTTACGCCGCTGAATGCCTGCTGAAATGTACAAAACGCGTTTTCGGCGTTTAGTTAGAATTTGCCGTGTGATCCGAAACTTTCCACGGTCGTGAAGCTTGAGCTCGATTATCTCGTTTTCACGGTTGAAATTTCGGCCGCAGCGATGTGGCACCCTCGGTGCCTGTGTCGAGACACTTTTACACGTTGCGGAGGAAAAAACGTCGGACGCCGCGCGAAACTTTACTCGTCTAACCTCTCTTCCAGCCGCGATTGTGCCTCCCCGTCGCGGCGTCGCGAAGAGTGCAGAACGGATACAAGTTTAGCGGAAATAAGTGAACGTTATAAAAAGTATTTTTGTACAGTTTATCTATGAAGAAAGAAACGTTCCGTTTGCGCAGGTGCGAAAAGTTTCACAGCTCTTCGTGCTTGGCAGCGTCATCTGTAGAAACAAAACAACGTGATTAGCGGCAGGATCGAATATCAGTTTGCTCAAGGTGGAACGCTCTTGATTTCCATAGATTTCGTTCGCATTTTGCGCGCGCATTGTTCATATCACGCATGCTTGAGAGGAAGGGTTCCGAAAAGCCCATACCTCTGATTAATTTGGAATTTCGTGTATCTTGACTCGCTGATTACGAATGTCCATAGTGAAAATACCCGCAAATTTGGTTTTCAAGGTCGACACTCACGAAAACTGATTTTTCAACAGTTTTTTCTGTTTTCTTTTGGTAAATATTCATTTTGGAGAAAAATTGTTTTCTGTATAAGTTATAGCCTATGAAAATATTGATATTTTATGTTCCGCACAGTTTTTATCTAAAACCATTCGGTTTCGAGAAAAGTGGGATAATGGACCGATAAGTGAACATTGCTTAGCTCCATTAGTTTCGATATTATCTACTTACGCACTTTACCGCGGGAAGGTTGGAGTTTAGTCTTTAAGGAAGTTCATCTGATGAACGAATTAACAAGCAGATATTGATAAAAAAAAATTCGTGTTCGCTTATGAGTATATAAAAAGTCACCTGTTCAAATTTCAAACTCTCAGGATACCTTGTTTGTGAGCAATAAATAAAAATTTTCTAAATTAACATGGTCTCTTATGGATTGTCGTGTTTTTCCCGTCTACAAACGTGAAATTTGCAAGCATTGACAAACAGTTTCGAAAGAAACTTTTATAACGGATAAAAAAATATCTAAAGAACGTTTGGACAGCTTTCTAAAATCCATTAGATACTTGTGAACTTCAGAATAAATTAATTTGTCTCGAAAAATGCTGATTTTTTGGAGGTTAACCTCCGTATTACTCCAGTCGCATATTACGACGGCAACGTCGCAACCGCGCGCTTTTTGAAATCAACACTAATACTTTCCGAACGACGCAATGTGCACTACACTTCTACAGCAAATTATACAGAAGCGACTGGAAATGTAATGACTGAATCGGCTTAAAGAATAAAATCAAATAAATCAATCGCAAATAAAATCATTGTAGTTATAAAAAAAAGGATACGAAATAATAACACATAAAACATTGATTTCGAGATTGATTGAGAAAAAATTTGATTTTCGAAAATTGATTTTGTTTGCCTTTCCATAAAAACGCTTTCTTTTTTCAATTTTCTTCCATGGTCGAAAAAGAGATCGACGATGAAGCATGGACGCGAGTGAAAACATTTCTAGCACATGCGACTACGCTAGTCGTAATCATTTTTCTCTTGACTAACTCGGTACCAGATGAACTTCCTTAAGGGGTTACCCCCACTTGCGATATTGAAAAAATCGATTTTTTTTATTGCATTTTTTTGAAGTATAAGTATCTGAGTATATGTCCTGAAAATTTCAAATCGATCCGAACAAAATTGACCGAGATATGAGCGTTGAAAGAGAAGAATCCGTGAATTGAAGAACTGAAATTGAAACTTTAAACGCGTTTTTCTCAAAATGGCATTTCTGAAGTCGGTGACCAAGATTACTCGAACACTAATGAACCGATCTTCTTGAAATTTTGCAGGCTTATTTAATACATAAAAATGTAGTCTTTAATCGTTCGATTTTTTTTTTCGAAAAAAAATGGCCGTTTTGTAGCCAAAAAACGGCCGTTTTTTTTCGTTAAAATCGTACCATTAACTTTGACTGTCCGCCATTTTGTGAAAAATGAATATTTTTAAAAATCCTTCGATTAAAGACTAGTTTATACTTATATTTGACTAAATCCATCCGCATTTTTTTTTCAGATGATCCACTTCGCCGCAATGTTGGTCACCGCAAACCGTGTATATAAAAACATTATTTCATCGACGGCCATTTTCCACTAAACAATGTAATATTTTTCAATAAAAAAATTACTGAAAGTTCTTCAAGATGTGTTCTTTGAGATGGTATATTGATCGATTAAAAAAGTTTTGTAGTTTTCTTTAAAAAAATTCACGAAAAAGGCCTTTTTTTGCGCTACGAGTGGGAGTAACGCGTTAAGGGAGAGAGGGTAAGGTATTAAAAATTTTTTCTTGCATTTAAAAAAAATCTTAATGAATGCATAATATCGCAAGAATATTGTGTCAAAATGTCAAGTGGATCGGAGCAAAATTGACGAAGTTATGAGTGTTTGAGCCAAGTTCTCACGAATGGACGCGACAAGTTGACGAGTTGCGAATTAGTAGAGCAGCGGTGCAAGCGGCGCACGACAGTAAAGAACTCTTCCTTCTTTACTGTCGGGATTCTCCGTCAATCCATCCACTTTTTTTTCGACCATCCCAGATCTGCCCCATTATTGGTTACATCAAAGTACTACTAAAAAACATTCCATGTGGATTTTTTCAGATCTTTCAATTCTCTCGAAATATATATATATCTCGAAAACTAGAAGTAACTGAAAACAAAATGTCTGTACATAAAAGTTGTACTTTTGCGTTAGCTTTCGAGCGGACGACTCGAAATAATTTTTACGTTCCGGTAACGCTGATTTTTCACCAAAAGAGGGGGAAATTGCTATTTTATTCAAAAACGGCCATTTTTAGATGTAGACGCAGCGTCTATGGGCAGCTTCGCGCGAACGTTACCTGTATCTTTTTCGTCTCTCTCGTCTCTCTCCGATTGCCTACTCTCGTTCTCGAGTCTCTGTTGCAGGGCCTTGATTTCCTCGTCGTAACCCGTCCACTCGGGCAATATTCGCATTGCGGCTTGCAGCTTGGCTTCCTTCGTCATAGGATTGTTACACTGAAAGCGTCATTTTTGCGAATGTATATACGCCCGGCAATTTCACGTTGGAACAAGATTAAGTCCGATTCGAGTTAAATCCGAGAGCCCTACTATGATCGGAAATTCAACAGCGTAAATCATTCTTTCCCTCTGCTTCCCGATAGTTCGAAGTGCGTAGAATGAAACGGACGTCCGGCGAGGATTTTTGGAAAATTCGTAACGCTTATTGCGTGGATAACTCTTCGACTAACGATCCAAATGATTCGAAATTGGCTGTGAAGGTTCGAAATTCACTTGCAAGCAATTGCCCAATAATGGATAATGTTCCGTTCGTCGATAGGGCTCTCGAAAAACGAATAAAAATGTCAAAATGGCCCGATACCAAGTCTATAGTTTTGGCGTATTTCTTGGATCTGTCGTCGCACCAAGTCTCGCACCAAAGCCACTCCTGCGGCAACGTTTTTATGGCAACTTGATGGATCATGTTGTTGGGCAAATCTTGATCGAGATTCGAGAGACTGTTGGGATCCTGGCTGAGCGCCTGGTACTGTCCTCTCAAGCGATCGCCAGCGGCGATGCGACGGAAGCGCTTCAAGTCGACGACGTAGAGGGCGCTTATGTGATAGGTGCGACCTTGAAGATGGTTCCTCCAGTAGCCCTGTCGCCAAAATCTTCGAGCGGAAAGAAGCCGATAGTAACGAGGCGTTTACGGGCGATAAGACATTTCGGGGGGAATTTTGTTGCCGATCGAATACCTGAATCCATCCATTTCCGTTCGACTGTCGCAGAAGGGAGGATAGGCGTAGGGGGCGCCCTCGAGATCGAGACTGGCGAGTTCCTTGAGGTCGGCTCTCACCACCTGATCGGCATCGACGAATATGATCTTCTTAACGTCTAGCGGGAACAGCACATCGAGGAACAAAATTTTGTATCCCCAGATCGTTCGTTGCTTCTCGGTCTGCTGATGGAGCCATCTCGGCCATTTGTACTGAACTAGCTCGTACTCGAAACCGTACTCCTTCGCCATATGCGGCAAGAAATCCTGCGCGAATTCGATTCCGATTGAAAACAGTACGAACGAATTGGATAGAACAGTATTTGGCTGCACTGAGAGAAAAGTGCATGGTATTTACAGCAAACGCGCATGGTAAAAGAGATTATAGTCGAATTCCCTATAGTTTGTTGTCGACGCAATCATAATATCGTTGACACAACTACAGGGTGGCCAATAGGAAGTTGCTAAAACTAAATAAGTGTCTCTTCCCTCCATGAATTCAACAGGGGTCCCTTTTTCTAAGGCGCATACCCGAGGCCCCGCAGTTTTATTCCAGCCGTGGTTGAAGCAAGTACGCGCGCGTCAAAATGAGTGAGCTCACCACGGAAGAAAAAGTATATCTTATTGAGTGCTTCTTCTCGAGGGGAAAAATTTATAGTAATGCGTATAGAGGGTTTCGTACTAAGTTTGGAACTCATAGAGTTGCCAGCGAAAACACTCTGAAAAGGTAAGAATTTAATATTTATTCATATTCATCTATCACACAACTTGTGTTTCAATTCAATTAAACTGCATTGAAGTAATTATACGTTAATTTTTGTAGGATAATCGATAACTTCGTTAAGTATGGTACACTCCAGGACCGTAGACACGAGTTGCCAGGTCCATCTGTTACGGTGACTACACCAGAGAAGATCAACGAAGTTGAGAATTATTTCAAACAAAATCCAAATGATTCGATTCGGAAAGCTGCTCCAGCATTAAAAATAACCAAATCATCATTACACAACATTTTGAAATATTTTTTAAAGCTTCATCCGTATAAAATAAGCACTCGTCAATTGTTAACTGAACATGCCATGACGAAACGCATCGAATTTTGTAACACTATTACGGGAATGTTTGAAGCCGAAGAACTTAATGAGAAATTGATTATTTATTCCGATGAAGCACATTTTTGGATGAATGGGTACGTAAACAAGCAAAATTACCGGTTTTGGGGAACGGTAAATCCCAACATATCGCTAGCGAAGTCCCTTCATCCACAGAAAGTAACGGCATGGGCAGCGATTTCGGTAAAAGGAATTTATTTGCAATTCTTGGAATCTACGGTAACAGGAGAGAGTTACAAACAGCTTTTGGAAACGAAATTCTTCCCTTATGCAAAAAAGAGGGGCCTGGTTAAAAATGTTTACTTCATGCAAGATGGAGCGACGCCGCACCGGACTCGTGAGGTGTTTGAAGCTATTCATCGCGTATATGGGACTCGAGTAATCGGTCTGGGGTACCCTAAATTTGCTCAAGGCGGACTAGAATGGCCTCCGTACTCACCGGACCTGAACCCTTCTGATTTTTCTTGTGGGGTTACATTAAAGATCATTGTTACGCTAAAAACCCCAGCACAGTAGAAGAACTGATCGCGGCCATCCAGGAAGTGGTTCTGAAGTTCACAAGTATCTAATGGATTTTAGAAAGCTGTCTAATGGATTTTAGAAACCCAAACAAACGTTCTTTAGATATTTTTTTTATCCGTTATACAAGTTTCTTTCGAAACTGTTTGTCAATGCTTGCAAATTTCACGTTTGTAGACGGGAAAAACACGACAATCCATAAGAGACTATGTTAATTTAGAAATTTTTTATTTATTGCTCACAAACAAGGTATCCGGAGAGTTTGAAATTTGAACAGGTGACTTTTTAGATACCCATAAGTGAACTCGAATTTGTTTTATCAATATCTGTTTGTTAATTCGATCATCGGATGAACTTCCTTAACCTTGTTTACTGGCATGTGGCGTCACCGTGTTACCTTCAACGTTGGCGAAAGATAATTCTTCAAGAACCAGAATTTCACCGGCGTCTTAGTGTGTTTTATGACGCTGAGCATCATTATCTTCAAAAATCTCTCGTAAAGATGTCCCGAAGCGAGTGAGAATATATTGAGCTTCTCGTCGGATTCGGCAGCCTCGTCGGCGTTGGTGAATGTCCTGGGCAACGAGAGCACTCACGTCAGACAAATGTAATTGGGCCTCAAAGGTTATTTCCATAGCGGTCTTTTCTTTACCATTAACGGGCTACATCTACCTAGGTGAAAAATGGCACTTCCCAAAATAATTTTATTCGACCGTATACCTTTTAGCTATATTCCCTGAAAATTTCGGTGAATTATTCCTAAGAGCGAATGAGCAACAGCTTCTGACAGGCGGCCGGGCGAACGGTAGCAGCACCATACTTCGAACTGAAGGGGCTGTGCCTCTTTGGAAACTTCAAAAAATCGTTTTTTTGCATATTTTCATAGTGTGGACTTTCAAGAATATTTTAAGACCGACCAGCCCTGAAAATTTTTAATTCAAAATTTTAGAAAATGCCGTTTTTTTCCAAATGAATATATCTCGGGAACTAGAAGTAACTGAAAAAAAATGTCTGCACATAAAAGTTGTAGTTTTGTGTTAGCTTTCGAGCGGACGACTCGAAATAATTTTTACGTTCCGGTAACGCTGATTTTTTACCAAAAAAGGGGTAAATTATATTTTTATTAAAAAACGACCATGTTTTTTTGGCTGAAAAAATTACAGAGTCTTCCAGTACGCCTGACTATATCGCAAAAAAATCGCCAGAGTGGGACGGAGCGAGGTTCCGGTATAAAAAATTAATTTCCGTGGTTTCATTTTTTTTACGCTGGAACCTCGATCCGTGCCACTCTGGCGATTTTTTTGCGATATCGTCAGACATAGTGGAAGACTCTGTAATTTTTTCAGCCAAAAGAAAATGGCCGTTTTTGAATAAAAAAAATAAGTTCCCTCTTTTTTGGTGTAGAACATGCTGGGAAAAAAAATAATTTGTTCCAACCAACGTGTTACTAGAAAAAAGAATCATCATTCTGACCCTCCAAATTGGACTTCCAGAGAGGGATGCCCCGTTAAAACAGCTCGAAAGTCGGTGGGTATATCTCGAGAACGCTAGATTGTTTCCAAATTTCCAGGAGATGTGACAAGAAACATCGAAAGGTCGTTGACGATCCCCATTTTTTCAAAATCGATCTTCATTTTCCAATAGTTACGTAAAAACGACTTTTTCTGTAAATTTTGTATGCCGAGTTTCAATTCGTCGCGGCGTTGGTTAAAAAAATGATTTGAAAAATCGACGATCGTCAACGACTCGGATCAATTGTCAACTTGAGTAATCCGTTTGATTTTTAGATGTCGGATGGACCGTTCGAGCTGCAGTGTCCACGGCCAAACGTTTCACCATCTGCCGGCGACCATGTTTTCCTCGTTTTTCCCTATCTTTGGCGATTTCTTAGTCTCCCAATATGTGTAGCTTGGCGTTGAAAAAAAAATGCGTATTTTTCAGGTAGATGCAGCCCTTCAACGCAAACCGGAGTGTTCTACGAGACTACTACTAAGAAATAATGAGCTTACCAAAAATTGGAAAAGCTAGAACAGAACGGATGAAGAGATAGAAAAAGAACACGTAACTTCCGTGTACGAGGTTTGTTAAAGAAATAAGGTGACTTTTCAAATTTCGCGGGCTACGTACATTCGATTTTTTTTTTTTCATGTTGGTACACATGTCCCCAACATACGAGGGTCGTTTGATAAGTCCGTGCGAAAATGTAAACCACTTAATTTTTTGGGATAAACCTTTTTTGTCTTTCAACATAGTCTCCTTTTAGGCATATACGCTTCGTCCAACGCTGCTCTAGTTTGTCGATCCCTTCCGTATAATAGGATTTGTCTAAGTCTGCAAAATAGCCATTCGTTTCTGCAATCACCTTCTCGTTCGAATAAAATCTTTTTTCCGCCAGCCATTTCTTCATATTGGGGAACGAATAATAGTCCGAGGGAGCCAAATCTGGAGAATAGGGGGGATGTGAAACGAGTTGGAACCCTATTTCCATTAATTTTGCGGCCACAACTGCTGAGGCGTGAGCTGGTGCGTTGTCGTGATGGAAAAGGACTTTTTTGTGGGCCAATCGTGGACGTTTTTCTTGCAGCTCGGTTTTCAAACGGTCCAATAACGATGAATAATATGCGCCTGTAATAGTTTTACCCTTTTCCAGATAGTCGATGAGGATTATTTCTTGCGAATCCCAAAAGACAGTCGCCATAACCTTCCCGGCCGAGGGAACGGTCTTCGCCTTTTTTCGTGCTGATTCCCCCTTGCCAACCCATTGTTTAGATTGTTCTTTGGTCTCAGGAGCGTAGTGATGTATCCATGTTTCATCCACAGTGACGAAACGACGCTTAAAGTCCTGCGGATTCCTTTGGAACAGCTGCAAACCGTCCTTGCAACACTTGACACGATTTCGTTTTTGGTCAATCGTCAATCGTCGTTTGGTCAATCGCGGCTTTCCAAACGACCCTCGTATGTTAACATTGTCAGCCATTTTGCATATTTCGTTTGTTCTTGACGGATACAAAGGTTAGCGTGTTTTGGCGTGCTTGGATCGATTTGTGGCTTTTGCATCACGATTAATGCACCTGCTCGCACAACGTTGCTTGTGCGTGACTTTTTGGCCGATAGCGACACCGCAGTCATGCCTCAGCCACCGCGTATTAACCGGACTTGGCCCCCTGCGACTTTGTGCTTCGAGGATTGGAAAAAGCGCTGGCACAAGTGTATTATATCCGCGGGGGATTACTTTGAAGGTAAAAAAATAGATATTGATGAATAAATAAGTATTTATCGAGAAAAAGGTCAGCTTATTTGTTGAACAAACCTCGTACGTGTCGCAAAACTGCTCGGGAGTGAATTGCAACGTTGTTTCGGGTTCTTCTATTGGCTCACCTGGAAATGGAGTTCCAAAGTCCGGAGCTCTTCTCGTCCTCCCACAGTAAATCCATGTCCGCCTTGTCGGGTTTCTTGGACACTTTGAGCTTGAGCACGTGGCTGCGAAGCGTGCTCAGGAGAACTTTGACCTCGTTGCCATTTTGCACAACGTCCTGACCAGCGACGCTCGTTATGTCGTAAATTTCGGCCGATCGTCCTTCGCGCAGGCGCAGAAGCCACTCGCCGGGATTGGCTTTCAATTGGAAGTATCCGAGATTCGCCATCACGATGGTATCAACCGTGACCGGTTGGCTCTCACTGCCGAGTGTTATTTGCAGTCCCCGCGGCGGGTTTCCCATCAACGCCTCGAAGCAGTGTCCCTCGAGCAACAGATGTTCCAGCTCGAACTCACTGTGGACACCTATCGCCACGTTGTCCAATTTGATGTTGTCCAAATCGTAGACACTCCTGACGACCTCGACCAACCAATTCTCCGGCGCGTGAATGTACTGCGTCAGCAGCGACGACGTCGGCAGTTTCGTGAACTTTGCCACCGCGCCCGACAAGTGCCCGTCCGCGGAAAATTGCAGCTCGGGCTCGAGAACGAAACGATAGAAACTCTTGAGCGGCATGTCGCTGTTCTTTTCCACGCAATTGAGGAATACTTTTACGTTGCAGTTCAATGATTTCTTCAGAGTCGTGAGGATCGCGCCGAGCTTCTGGGCGCCGCGAGAAACGGGATCGACGATCGCTATCAAATTGAAGGCTACCTCGTGGGGATTCGCAGCCGGAATTTTTACCGCGCTGCGGACAGAAACAAGTGTGAAAAGTATTGGTGCGGTATACTTTTTTCTTCGTCGAGGGATAACGCCACTCTAAGATTTTGGAAAAATCTTTTTCTTTGGCATGAAAAATACTTTGGTGTTATGAAAGCTGGGTTATGTTCGCCAAACGCATCAGCTGTTACTCGCGACGTTGCTAAGTCTCTGGCTGCTATTTCGTCGTTCTGACGCTTTTCAACCGGAAATTGAAACTTTCGTGTAACGTAGCGCTTTAACTACACGGTGAAGATTGATTTTATTATTTTTAATTATATTAGTTTTTTTATTAATTATAATATTAGTATAAAAATTATAATCATTTTTTTTTATACGTTAATGTGTTAAGTAAAGCCTCTCGAAAGAAATCCCATTCCGTTTTTCATACTCCAAAAATAAATTGCCAAACTTAGGCTCAATATTCTGCCGCTAGAGTCTTGTTATCCCTTAGTTTTACCGTCTCCACGCACGCCGGAAACGAACCTGTATTCGTCGCTGCGGAACGGAACCTCGTAACGACTACGCGTCTGCGGTCTCGGAACTAGCAACGACGCTATTTGCATTGTCATGTCATCCGATACTTCGTTCTTCTCTGTAAACATCGAAATAGAACGTGAACTAGAATTTCATTTGAGAAAGAATTATTTGCAAGCTACATCTACTTAGGTGGGTCAAAAAATTGCATTTTCCGAAAATATTTTCATTTGATGTATCGAATTTTTCCGAAAATTCCCTATATTTCCTGAAAAGTCCCTATATTCCTGAAAAGTCGCTATATTTCTTGAAAATTCCCTACATTTCCCGAAAAGTCCCTATGAATTCCTGAAAATTCCCTATATTTCTCGATAACTCCCTATATTTCCTGAAAATTCCCTATATTTCCTGAAAATTCCCGATGTTTCCTGAAAGGCCCCTATAGTTCACGAAAAGTCCCTATATCCTGTAAAGACCTATATTTCCTGAAAATTCCCTAGATCCCCGAAAATTCCCTAGATCCCCGAAAAATCCCGATCCCCGAAAATTCCCTAGACCCCCGAAAATTCCCTATACATTCCTGGAAGTTCCCTATATCTCTTGAGAATTCCCTATATTCTTTGAAAGTTCCCGATATTTCCTGAACATTCCCTATATTGCCTGAAAATTCCCTATGTCCCTTCAAAATTCCCTATATTCTTGAAAATTCCCTATATCCTGAAAATTCCCTATATCCTGAAAATTCCCTATATTTCCTGAACGTTTTATATATTTCCCGAAAATTCCCGACATTCCTCAAAATTCCCTATATTTCCCGAAAAATTCCCCATATCCCTTGGAATTCCCCATATTTCCTGAAAATTCACTATGTCCCTGGAAAATTCCCTACATTTGCTGAAAATACCCCATATTTCCCGAAAATTCCCTATATTCCTGAAAATTCCCTATATCCCCGAAAATTCCCTAAATTTCCGGCAAATTTCTTCGAAATATTCCTAAAATTGAATGAGCTACGGCTTCCAACAGTCGGCAAGCTTCTATCGGTCGGTTTATCGAAATTGGCTTGTTCACAGAAGAAGCTTCCTGAGCGTAATAAGATATTGGAGGGATTGGCAAGTCCAATTTAATTTGCACGATTTTCATTCTAAACTATATACTTGCAATTACATCTTGTATAATATTCTACTTCTATGCAAAATGCATCCCGATACCTTGAATTTGGATAATGTTGTAGCACGAAAAACTTATTCTTGGATATTTAAATCTAAAATCCGAATGAAATTCCAAATACTTAAAGAAAAATCGATCGCAAATTGCACAAAAAAAAAACATTTCTCATAAAATTCAAAGTTTTTCCCAATCAAAACAGCTTCACCGATTGTTACAAAATTTATTCAGAACGTACTTCCTGTGATACTTTATCGGAGTGGCAAAATTCAGCCGAGTATCTTTAAAAGCTCAAGAAATGTTTGCGAAAGCAGAAAAACTTCGTGCATCCATCGAATGCCTACAGCAGATGTAAAGAAAAAAATAATTTCCCGACGTTTCGGAGCATTTCAACCGCATTGTAATAAAAATCGAAAAATAAACTCTTCTCCCATAAGCGAAGCATGTTCCATGCGAAAGCAATGAAAAGCGCCAATGTGTGTAGCGTGAAAGATGGCAAAAAGCGAATGAGCGTAAATTTGTACCATAATCGTCGTCGTCGTCTTCGATGGTTTGCAGCTTCATCAAATTCGACAGCAACTTATCGCCGTAGGTGCTCTGGCTGAATCTCTCGAGAAGAGCGAAGTCTTCGCTGGTGAATTCCTCCGCCTCGTCCAACGGTCCGACGACACGCCCGTTGCAAACGATGGCTCTGCCTCCGGCCTCGAGCTCGAGAACACTTTTCGCGTAAAAACGATGCACGCCTAGCGGGAAATCTTGCTCCTTCGTTGCAGCCTCAACTTCGTCTTGTCCAATGACGAAATCATCGTTTCTGATGGACTTCACTGTTTCTTCTTTGATCAAACGACTGACGTAATTTATGGCTTTTTCGCCGGACAGTGTTTTCAAAGCCGCTAGAGCTATTCTGTTGATTTGGTTGGCGTTGGAATCGTTACTGTCGCTGTTCACTATTATCGTCAGTCTCACGTCGGTGTTCGATTCCTGTGATCAGACACGAACAATTTTAATTATTTCTTCGGGTACCGAACTGGTGAAATTCTGCGGAGTGCAAGACGAATAGCCGTGCCTGGACCGGCCGAGGCAAGAACCGAGGCAGCGTCACGCGGCACCGCCTCGCACTATGTGGACGTGGTTCGCTTGCATCGTTTGTTTTGATTGCCGCGCTCGAAGCGTACGTACCGAGGCTGCCTCGCGTGTTTGCCTCGCGAGGCTGCCTCGCCTGTTTGCCTCGCGTGTTTGCCTCGCATGCCTGCCTCGCGTGTCTTACCACCACAGTTTTTTAAGATTAATTAAAAAAAATACTATTACGGTCTAAAACCGTAGAATCTGTGGCTGTAACGGACGGGCGGACGTGACGAAGTGACAAGGGTTCGTTTTTTGATCACGCAACTCTAACGAATAATTGAACATCGTTTCTTACCAAATACTCTAGGGCTTCGCGCAATAATTGTCTGCCGTTTTCGGTCTCGAGATCGACCACAATCCAGAAGGAATACAAATGCCGGACGCTCGTTCGCCGTGGAACAGACAGATAATTTGTGTTCGCCATCAACCATGCGGCTGTGTCCTGTGGATTCCAGTTGGTATAAACGTCGTCGTTCGGCAGTTCACCGATCAGATTCAACCACTTGTTCTTCTCAGTTTGTAAGACCCTTTCGTTCAGTCTATATTCGCCGAATTATTGATATTATTAGTCGGTGACGAATAAACACGAGTGTTGACGGTTGTTGAGCTTTATCGACTGGGAAATTCCCTGACTTTTTCGGGTTTTGAAAATATTCCAAGGTGACTGGGGTCAAATAAAGGACATCGTTCTTTTTGAGATCAAATATGTGAGTGTTAATTGAAATAGAACTATTATTATTGTAACATGGAATACAATTTTCAAAATTCCAGAGAATTTTCAAACTATCAGAGAATTTTCAAATTATCAGAAAGTTTTCATTTTTCATTTTCATTTCATTCTCTGGAAATTTGAACTTTCAGAGATCTTCCATAATTCCAGAAAATTTTCAAAATTCCAGAGAAATTTCAAAATTCCAGAGAATTTTCAAATTTCTTTGGAATTTTCGTTCTTTGGAATTTTCAAAATTCCAGAACATTTTCAGAGATCCAGAGAATTTTCAAAGTTCCAGAGAATTTTTAAAATTCCAGACAATTCTCAAAATTCCAGAGAATCTTCAAATTTCTTTGGAATTTTGGATTCTTCGTTTTCATTTCTTTCTTTGGAATTTTCCAAATTCCTGAAAATTTTCAAACTTCCAAAGAAATTTCAAAATTCCAGAGAAATTTCAAAATTCCAGAGAATTTTCAAAGTTCCAAAGAATTTTAAAAATTCCAGAGAATTCTAAAAATTCCAGAATTAAAAAAATTCCAGAGAATTTAAAAAATTCTTTGGAATTTTGGATTTTTCATTTTCATTTCATTCTTTGGAATTTTGAAAATTCCAGAAAATTCCAGAGAATCTTCAAATTACTTTGGAATTTTGAATTTTTTATTTTCTTTTTCATTTTATTCTTTGGAATTATCAAAAATCCAGAGATCTTTAAAAATTCCAGAAAATTTTCAATTTTCCAGAAAAATTGCAAAATTCCAGAAAATTTTCAAATTTCTTTGGAATTTTCATTCTTCATTCACAAAAATTCTCTGGAATTTTTAAAATGCCTTGAAATTTTAGATTTTTCATTTTCATTTCATTCTTTGGAATTTTCAAAATTCCAGAGATCTCTAAAAATTCCAGAAAATTCCAGAGAATCTTCAAATTACTTTGGAATTTTGGATTTTTCATTTTCATTTTCATTTCATTCTTTGGAATTTTCAAAATTCCAGAAAATTCCAGAGAATCTTCAAGGTACTTTGGAATTTGGATTTTTCATTTTCGTTTCATTCTTTGGAATTTTCAAAATCCGCAGATCTTTAAAAATTCCAGAAAATTTTCAAACTTCCAGAGAAATTGCAAAATTCCAGAGAATTTTCAAATTTCTTTGGAATTCTCAAATTTCTTTGGAACTTTAAATTTATTTGGAATTTTCATTCTTTGGAATTTCCAAGATTTCAGAGAATTTTCAAAATACCAGAGAATTTTCAAAATACCAGATAATTTTCAAAATTCCAGAAAATTTTCGAAATTCCACGAGTCAGAAAATTGACTTTTGCCTGATTATTCCAGGACGAAAAGAAATTCTGTGAGTTTTCTCTGTTTTCCATACGCGTAACAGCCATGAGTATCATTAGCCTGTTACAAAATGCACAACACCATAGATTTTGGATTTAGGTTAAGTGGCGAGTGCTGGAGCGTTATGAGATATTGTTACCTCGGCATGACGTTCGGTTGATTCATGATAAAATCAACGACGTCATCGCCCTCGGTGACCTCGCCGGTGTAGACGGCTTTTTGGAGCAGCGGCGTCTGGGTCATGATAGCCGCAAAGACGGTTTCCTTGAAGGAATCGGCGTCGAGATCGGCAGTCGGCAAGGGCACGCCATTCAGCAGCGCTTGTGGAAATTTCTTGAATCCCGTACGCCTGACAAAATCGCTCGCCAAATGACGACCAACGTCGTACTCGGATTCCTCGCCGAAAATGTAATTCACGTTTGCCAAGGGATCGCGCGCTTTTATCGCCTTCTTCACCGAGTCCACATTCATTTCAGGCCCCAGATATTTCGCTAGCTAAAATGAGCATGGCGAAAAGATGAGTGGAAATGTCGCATAAGGTTCGAGTTTAATTCGTTGAAATGCAACTAAAATCAAATATATTGAAATTGCGAATGATTTTTCTACGCGAAGCCAATACTCACTTCGTGCAAAAAGTACAAGGCTTCCTTGGGGCTTTTGAGTGCGAAGTAGTGATAGGCGTTGTTGATCGCGATACTCGGATCCGTCAAACCGGTAGCCGACGTGTCGTAATTCGTGTGGAACACGAAACCGACTCGCAGCGGTGCGACGTATGCCGAGAAGAGGGACTCGGCGAAGGTGATGCAGGGTTTCGACGCCTCGCTCAACGGATCGATTATTAGAACGAGATTGTACAAGTTACGGCGTATATTTCGCAACATTCCGGGAAACGTTGGACGAAGAAGTCCCGCGAGGGACGGCGACCACCTGTTGTATTGCGAATCGGTCTCTATATCGTTGACCCATGTTATCGCCGAGTCCCTTATGTCGATGGCGAAATCTTGATTTTCCTGATCGCCCGACAGATCGAGAGCCAGCAGCTTGTCCATTTTTTTATTGCTGAATCCTAAATGCGCATAGTCGGGTATTGGAAATAACATTGTTCTTTAAAAATGCACCAACCGAGTTTAAGGTGCAAGATACCTTAAGATGAGAAAAAACGTTTGCTGATTTTCGTCATTTTTTTTATTTACAGAAACGATTTCTTCACCATTTTTTAGACTTAGGGCATTTTCTAAATTCCGAAGAATTTTCTAAATTCCGGAGAATTTTCTAAATTTCGGAACATTTTCAAAACTCCAGAGAATTATAAAACTTGGAATTTTCCAAAAAAAACTTCGAAATTTTCATTTTTCATTCTCATTTTCATTTCATTGTTTGCAATTTTCAAAATTCCAGAAAATTTGCTAAATTCCAGAGAATTTTCAAATTGCTTTGGAATTTTCATTCTTAGAAGTCTGCCAAATTTCAAAATTCTGGAGAATTTTCAAAATTCCAGAGACTTTTCCAAATTCGAGAAAATTTTCAAAATTCCAGAGAATTTTCAAAATTCCAGAGGATTTTGAAATTTCTTTGGAATTTTCATTTCATTCTATGGAATTTAAATTTTTCATTCTCATTTTCCTTTTATTCTTTGGAATTTTCAAAATTCCAGAGATCTTTCAAAATTCCAGAGAATTTTCAAATTACTATAGAATTTTCATTCTTTAAAGTTTGCAAAATTCCAGAAAATTTTCAAAATTCTAGAGAATTTTCAAAATTCCAGAGAATTTATCAAAATTCCAGAGAATTGTCAAAATTCCAGAAAATTGTCAAAATTCCATAGAATTTTCAAAACTCCAGAGAATTTTCAAATTTCTTTGGAATTTTCATTCTTTGGAATTTTCATTCGTTGAAATTTTCAAAATTCCAGACAATTTTCAAAATTCCAGAAAATTTTCAAAATTCCAGAAAATTTTCAAAATTCCAGAGGATTTTCATAATTCCAGACAATTTTCAAAATTCCAGAGAATTGTCAAAATTCCAGAGAATTGTCAAAATTCCAGAGAATTATCAAAATTTCTGAGGATTTTCAAAACTCCAGAGAATTTTCAAAATTCCAGAGGATTTTCAAAATTCCAGAGAATTTTCAAAATTCCAGAGAATTTTCAAAATTCCAGAAAATTTTCAAAATTCCAGAGGATTTTCAAAATTCCAAAGAATTTTCAAAATTCCAGAGAATTTTCAAAACTCCAGAGAATTTTTTAAATTCCCGAGAATCTTTGGCTGCTACTCGCTATTGTTTTTTAAAATTAATCTTCAAAAATGGTGGAGACTCGCGAATCTCTTACCAATTTTGTGAAGCGCTTCCATGACTCTTAGTTCGCTGCGCAACGATTCCAAGAGCGAGAGCACGTCGACCGATTCGAGATCGAAGAAAAGTCCGTTAATAAAGAGCGCGGTGTCGGTAGGTTGAATATGCAAGCTTCCGAAGAATATATCCTGATTGACTTTCATCTCTTTCTTCATCTCGTTGCTCACTTTCGTGCGTATGAGCGACTTCGCTTGCATTGGAAAATTTTGCGCTATATCGGTAAGTACGTTGAGGGCTTCGGTGGGTGAAGAGCTCATTATTCGTTCGGCGGCCTGGTGACTGAGCTCCTGGAATTGCCAGACCTTCAGAGCACCGATCTCGTGACTCGTCTCGGACAGATGCGCCTGAAATTCATCGAGTTTCGCGTGTTTGTCCGGATAGAGTTTTCTGAAATGGAAAAACTATCTTTGTATACCAGTTTTTCGTTGGTTCTTTGTTTTTTGTTAACCGCGAAACGGAGAATACGAAGGATGGGAAAATTTTCGAGATATTTGGAAGATATAAAAACGAGCTGCATGATCGTTTTTTTTTAATTCTCCACTACTTTGGCTTACTTATCAGGCGACCTTGCTTATCGTTGTTTCATTTGCCGATTTCTTCAGTTCCATAATAAAAATTTCTTCGACGAATTCTCAAGGATCCGAGATGTACGTCCAAATTCGGGCATTTAGATTTTTATAAAGTTTCGAATTGAGGGGTATGCATAACCCTGGAATTTCAAAAAATCTGAATTCGAATTGAGAGTTCAGCAAAGGCTTGAAATATCGAAAATTGAATGTTTCAACAAAGATTTAGCGTAAATTCCAAAAGTTGACCGCGTTGTGACGATTTTCGTGAAGGGCTCGTCGGCTGCCACAAATCACCTGTCAAAAAACTGGCTTTCTATTTTTTTTTCCGATTACGGAGTTTTTCAGCGACCGCACGATTGTACTATAACCCCCTTAAATGGTATAAACACTATCAAGTCCACGGCAGTAATACTAAATATTCTCAAAATTAGCCTAAATGAACTCTCCGTCGCATTATACCACAACACAAACTTACTTCAAAACCGAAAAGTTTATTCCATCTATCTCTTCGACTCCCTCGTTCACCATTTCCGATCCTTTGCCGGTGTCCTTGATGTCCGAATCGTCGGTCGCCTTATACTCGGTCGATTTCATTTGCAACTCGACGCCGTAACCCGAAAGGCGCAGCTTGTGTTCCGGACGATCCTAAAACGCACCGATCGTGAAAATTCACAAATTTCTACGAGGTTGAAGTTTGCATCGTTGAAACGCAACGAAAGCTTATACTTCTTCATCCCTTTTATATCCAGGCGTGAATTGTGCCTACAAAAATCCTTCAACCATTTTTCAATGCATTTGTATAGCTATCTACAACATATATATAGACAATAAAGAAAAAGATCTACTATAATGATGAGAATATGAAATTGAATAATAAAACAAACGTGCGTTGCGTTCCAACGTTGAAAACTTAAACACGAGTCGTTTCTAAACCCCTTCGTTGGCATTGACACAATAATGCGTCAACCTTTATTTCCCTATTTAGGTTGCTCTGATTAGAAATCGGAGCCGCACTCGGAGTTTTCGGGCTCGCTGAATCCGAATTTAAAGTTCAAATTTGGAAACTCAAAATGGCGGACCGAAATTGAAAACTTTACTCGATTTTGATGAAAATTGGTACTCCGGGATTTTTGAGGTCGCTTACTACGAATCTGAACTTAAAATTTGAAAATTCAAAATGGCCGAAATTGAACATTTTGGGCACTTTTTGTCGAATTCTCTCTGCCACCGAAGGGTTTAACGGAAAATGTGTTTCCCGCGGAATTCGCATACGTACCTTCACGTAATGTCTCAAGACGTAAGTGATTTTTTTCGCTGCTGCGAGAGTCTTCAGCTTTTGGTGAAAGACGACAAATCCATCGGTTCCGATTTGCCCATAGAGCACAACGTGCTTGGAGGACGTTTGAGCTCCCGGATAACGATGATCGATGCTGTAAGTACTCGCCGATTCCCAGTCGTCCTTTCGATCGTACCGAATAATTAGTATCCTGGTATCGAGCACTTTCGAGGCGAAAAAAAAAACAACCGCGACGTAATTCGACAACGAAGTATACCTGATCTATCAAAGCGTCCACGTCGTCCGGGTGACACGTGAGTTTGCCATTCACGTCGACGAAAGCCTCGCACTCCAGTCGCGAAGCGTTCTTGTTCCGAGCCATTTGCGAAAACATTTCTACCTTGGCGGAATAAACGCGCAGGGATAGGGCGAGCTTCAGAACGGATATTTCCATGGAACTGAGAAACTTGCCGGCTAATTCTATAGCCCTCTCGTATCGCTCTTTATCCGTTTCTACGAGATGGAAGGAAAAAATCAACTTCAACATGCAGTCCAGACGTTTTCTCCGAATTTAAATAACGTTGCGGTAACGAGGAAAGTCGGATGCCGTGGTTAGACGAGCACGATGTCCGCAACGCCATGCAGAAAATATTTTTTCTGCATGGCGTTGAAGTGTGCGTCGTTGGAATGCAACGGAAGGTATTTTCAATTACCAGGTGCGCAACTAAGTATCCGGGTTTTTTTTACCAATAAAAAATCGAACATTTCAAGACACATACAACAAATGGTTCGTTCGAAGTATTGTCCCTCGCTATTAACAAACTTTTGCCATCTCTCTGGCAATACACGAATACCGGGACGATAAAAAGACGCGTCTTTGGACTGAAACCATTCGTCCGACCAATTTTGTACTGCGTCGTAATTGGCCAAGTGTAGCCCACCCGAGCCATGCGCCATCGACCGGAACAAGTGATAGTCCGAAGAGGCCAGGTCTGGCGAATACGGCGGGTGCGGTAGCAGTTCCCGTTTCAGTGTTTTTATGGTGTCCTGGACGATGGAACTGCGATGGCACGGAGCGTTGTCGTGCTGCAATATCACACGTTCGTTTCTCGTGTCCCATTCTGGCCGTTTTTCGAGCAACGCGTGGTTCAAATTGATTAGTTGTTGTCGGTAGCGACGCCCATTGACAGTTTCGCCCGGTTTCAGCAGCTCGTAGTACACGATTCCTTTCTGGTCCCGCCAAACGCAGAGCATTGTCTTTTTTCCGAAGCGATTTGGCCGTGCCGTCGATGTTGACGCTTCGCCAAGCGAAAGCCACGATTTTCTGCCTTTGGGATTCTCGAAATATATCCATTTTTCATCGCCAGTAACAATTCGATGCAGGAAACTCTTTCTGTTCTGCCGCAAAAGCAACGTTTCGGAAGTGGCTTCCCGCTTCCCGCAAATGCTGTTTATTTGCCGCAAACTTTGACATTTTCGAGGTTAGAAAAAAGGTCGTTGTGTCGCGATATTTGTTTATATTATGACCGGGTATTCTTAACAGATGTCCAAGCTATAAAGACGCCCAATTTCAGACCTGTACGCCGACAACATGTGTCGCTGGCGCCATCCATGCGTGAAACCCGGGAACTTAGTTGCGCACCTGGTATATTCATTGAAATCTCTAATTTTTTGTTTCACAAACCCTGTGATCCTCTTATGAAGATAAGAAAAACCCCGTGGGTACTTTTCGTACCGTAAGTCGGCGGAAGAAATGTAAGCAGTGGAAGAAATATCAACTTTTGTTGCATT
This sequence comes from Ophion costatus, assembly GCA_951751655.1. Classification (NCBI taxonomy): domain Eukaryota; kingdom Metazoa; phylum Arthropoda; class Insecta; order Hymenoptera; family Ichneumonidae; genus Ophion; species Ophion costatus. Next base: position 40,916,815 of record OX632360.1, on the reverse strand, counting down.
CCAATGATGCACACTTCATGTTTTTGCTCATCGCGAAGATACCTTTGTTTTATCACTAGCAATGGAAATCAGGCAAGGTAACTTGGAAATAAAGTGTACCTCGTTCATACGTTTTGATCATTTATACGTCAAGTTTCTCTAGCCCCGGCAGACTCCGGTAATAACGATGCTAATAAGTTTGATGTCTACGTTTTTCACTTATATGTTTTTCGCGCTTATACGTTAATTTTATTCCCCAGCGTCGCTTTCGCGTTTAGTTTTTTCTCGATTATACGTTAATCGCACGTGATATTCTCTCGCCGGAGAAACCGTCACGTGACTGTGTTTTGATGTTTTGACGTTTCGACGTTAAACATCGACGTCAAAGGTATTGTACTCACGAGCCCAAAAAAAATCGTTGAACTTTGGCGTTTATCCAAATACCCCTGAAAGCGCCGATACTCCCTTAAGGAAGCCGAAACGGCGAATTTTTCGTTCTTGAAATTCCCGTTAGTTCGGTTGAAATATGAGGGATCAACGGTCAAAATTTGGCGCTGCGAATATTGTACTATCCCCGAAGAGTACGAACCTAAGGGGACTGCGTCGTTTGACGAGGCGACGACGGCGTCTACGAAGCTCCAAAAATAATTGGGATTCTCGTCGCTGAGGTACTCTGCTACTTCCAGAATTATCGGCGTTTCGCTCCATTTTGCGTTAATTTGCGTCGACACGTATTTGTTTATCCGCCTATCCGTATTGGCATCGCTCGCACCGGCGAGCAACAACAACGCCAGTGAAAAGTGCCACATCTGCAAAATCGAAAGGCACGTCCTCGAGAAACACTCTGCACAAAAGTTACCAGCGCTTTTTCAGTTCTTATTCGACGCTACAATTGAAAAGACGTTTCGTACGATAGGAATTTGTACGGGTTCAAGGTAACAAAGGTAGCGATGTTTTTAGGCGCGCTGCTCGGAGGGCCGCGCTCTATTACTTACCGTTTTATCAATTTAACGCAATAAAAGATCAATCATAAGGAATACATCAGTGACAACGACCAATCCATGTATCGCACGTGCCGCCTCGGAGACCTGAGACACATATGCAGAACGCGCGGCACACAAACTTCCGTCCTCGTAAAGGTAAACTCTCGCGGTACGTCACTGGGAAAGACAAAGACGCACGTGTGACGCGCGTATAATATCGTTCTTAATAACTAATGCTGACGTTCCTAAACTCGGGGAGAGCTTTGAATTGTAAAACCCGTTCGATTGGACTATTCGCGTAGCGTATTTCGATTCTTGTGACGCGAAATTTGTAAAAGCATTCGCGAAATGTGCTGGTATGACGAAAAGCAACATGGCTGCCACGGCCCGCGAACTTGTTCAATATTCCCAGCGGAAACGAAGACTTCGCATACGCATTTTATCTGGAAAAAATTGCCGGTAGATTGTTAAACTTGCAGCACTCTTTCAGAGCCAGTATTTTATCAATGGTTCTTCTAAACAATTCGATAGCAATTTGTTCCGGTAAGTGTTTCATACGCCGGCGAAATTAGTTTTCGCGGTCACCGCGATGTAGCGCCACTCAACGCGACGCGAGTATTTCGGAATTCGCCCGCGAGGGTGTAAATTCGCGCACGTGTGTAAACGAATCAGCTGGTTTGCATCGCGGCTCACGTAGGGTCGCGGAGATTAGAGAGGCGTGGACACATTGAAAAATCCGACTTGCAACAGTTCCAGATCGTGCCACTAGCAGCTCTCCTGACGATAACGTCTCAAATAATCATAATAGCCCAAACTTGACGCATGCGCACAAATAACAAAAGAATTTGATTTCGATGTGTTTTCGTGCTCCGCTTTGAGGCTCATTTTTAATATTATTGTGTTTTGTAATATTGACAAAATCTTCACAAAATTGTCTTCTTCCAAAGGTCAAGGGAGAATTATATTCAGGATTGCTCCCAATCAATCGTCATTAGGGTTAGCCTTCATTTTTTTTTCATGCATGTAGTTCAGTTCATGAGAAACATAACCTTTACGCTTCATTCTTCCTGGAGTAATAAGCAGAAAATGGAGCATAATTTATAAGTTATTTTTCTTTCAAATACAACTGAAATTTTTTGACAAGTTCCTTTTTTTCTCCAGTGTAGTTGCAAAATAGCACTTTTCACTTTACAAGACCACCAAAAATTTAGAAATGAAAAAAAAATGATCACAGTCCATTGGGGGGAGTATTTCATGATACTTTGACTAAATTTTAATGGTACTTGATTTTACATTATTTCTAGCTGAGATACAGTGAACACCGCAAATCGTGTTTTTCCAAAGGCGTTCTTGGAAAAGCTTTGTCACCGGCTTGTCTGTGGATATTTTCCCGTACAACTTTCACGGAATGATCTTGAAATGACACTTAACAATTTACAAAAAGTTTCAATAAATTGACTCTATCCATATAGATTTAGAAAATTCGCAGAAAAGTGTTTTTTTTCACGCTGAAACCCCTACCCTCCCCTTAAAGTGATAAATCGTATTCGTAGAATGCGCTTAGGTTATTGGAGAGACATCGACAATGTATTTCCATCTCTCTTGGAAGCACTACCCTACTGGTGGCGCCCTACTTGTGGCGGCTACGAGAAAGAAAACAGCCGAACTAGCCAAATCGTCGGAATTCCAAGCATGTATACAAGACCACGGTCTTACGTACAGGCTTGAAACTTGCTCAAAATTTCAGTGGTGGGGGATGGCCTCTTATTGAAGCACCGACTGTTTCAACTCGTGACCACGAGGATCGCTGCTATAGAGTGATGCAGGCTGTGTGTGAGAGACAGAAATATATTTCAAAAGTAAACAAAACCCAACATAACCGCTGATTCACGCGACACACGCGACGTGCTCTACTTGTAAACTTGTAAAAACGAACCCCTCGACCAACACGAGCTCACATTGACACCTATATTAAAAACATTCATATTCATTGTACCCACTTGGATAACTATAGTCTTTTGGTTTTTTTCAGGTTTACGATAAAGTTACTTTTAATAGTATTTCGGTCCATCATGCATTTTTGACATTGAATATCATAATTTGCCTACGCCAGCCAATTGTACAGCTAGGTTAGGTTCCTGAGTGAGTCATGATGAGTTCATGATGAGTCAACAATCGATTTCCATCTCTCTCGCACAGCCTGCGTCACTCTATCGCAGCGACACTCGTGGTCACTAGGCGAAACGGCCGGTGCTTCAATCCGAGGACATACCCCCACTACCGGAGTTTCAAGGCCTGTATCAGGGGGCTGACACTGGGATAAATTCTCTTAACAGTAACGTGTACCCGTATTGTCGCCACGTAACTAACCCACCATGCAGCGCTAGTAGTCACCCGCATGACCCCCACTCTGCAAAGCACCTCTCCGTATTATTTCGTCATTTTTTCTCGATCTGTCATTGTTCTCGAATTAAAAAAATCGTAGTGTGGTAAAATCGTAATTATTTTATCACATTAGAAGAGCGATTTGTGGCTCATCGCAATTCAACACGTGTTTTCGAGTCTATATTGGACGACGTGTATAACTATGAAAAGCTCTCTTTTCCGTGTATAGAACACGCCGGTAGTGTTCTTTTACACATAATACAATATTACGTATTGATGCGGATGCAGCAATATTCTGCACGTTTCAACGCAGAACAAAAAAAAGCAATCTCGACAAGAAAAAAATCGCAAAACATTGTACAACGTGACTAATCCATTATTTAAAAAATATTAATGTTATCTGTTTATTTCGTTCAATAAATATTTTTAAATACATAATATTGCAACTGATGTAAATATTGCATCCCTTCCTATATACACATATACTTTTAAATTCTATTCTAAACAATGAATTTTCGAGACGCGTCGAATGCAAATTATGCAGACGCTGCGCGACTGGAGTGGGGGTCATGCTGGTGACTACTAGCGCCGCATGGTGGGTTAGTTTACGTGGCGACAATAACGAGACACGGTAGACCCAGCAGTGCCAGGGGGCTGGTCTGTATGTAGGACCGTGGTTCGAGTCACTCGTGTTTGCGTTTTCGCGACAACCCTTTTTTATCGTGCGTTTTGAACGCAAACTAACAATCACCGACGAAAAACACCGTGATGATTGCATTGTTGAATAACCGATAAATAGAAGAGAATATTGTATTTTGAAAAATGGGACTGATCGATTACGTGCAAACCCTAGCGGATAATCCATATTTCGGGGCGGGATTTGGACTTTTTGGAATCGGAGCCGGTGCCGCGATATTAAGGCGGGCCTCCCAAGTCGGAATTATCTTTTTCAAGTAAGCTTTTTTTTCGTCGACAAACGTTCCCTCCATCGTAAATTGCATCGATCTATTCGAATTCATCGATAAAAAGTTTTGCAAAATATCTGGCTAAACGCTCGGAGCTAAAAATGTTACGCAATACCCAAACAATGGTTACGGAAGACGCGTAAATAGTGGTGAGGAATGATCGATTGATTTTCGCTGTTAGGAGACACTATATGATAACCCTCGAGGTACCGTGCCGCGACAAGAGTTATCAGTGGCTCCTGCAATGGATAACCCACAAAGGCGCGAGAAAGACTCAGCATCTCTCCGTAGAAACGAGTTTCGAGCAACTGGACACCGGTCACGTCAAAACTAAATACGAATTCATACCCAGTATAGGAACGCATTTTTTGAGGTAAGTTTTGCGACGTCGAGTAGCGCGGAACCGTCGGTACGATGATTTTACGCGGCGCTTCAGTTATCAGGGCAATTGGATCAAAGTGCAGAGGACCAGGGAACAGCAAACTCTGGATCTGCACATGGGCATTCCGTGGGAAACGGTCCAGCTCACTGCGTTCGGCAAGGACAGGAGCATATACTTCAACATCCTTGAAGAAGGTACGTCTACCCTTACAACGTGTTTTTCCAGCCAAAACAATAGCCGTTTTTGAATAAATAATTTCCCTCTTTTTTGGTAAAAGGTCAGCGTTACCGGAACGTAAAAATTATTTAAAGTCGTCCGCTCGAAAGCTAACACGAAACTACAACTTTTATGTGCAGACATTTTTTTTCAGTTGCTTCTAGTTCCGGAAATATATTCATTTGGAAAGAAAACGGCATTTTCTAAAACGATGAATTGAAAAATCTGAAAAAATTCACATGGAATGCCTTTTAGTAGTACTTTGATATAATCAATTACGGGGCAGATCTGAGATGGTCGAAAAAAGTGGCGAATTGACGGAGAATCTCTCATATATACAATATTAAAAAGTGCAGCGCTGCCGGATCAACGTCGTACCAGGAAACTTACGTATATACAGCTGTTTACAGCCGCTAGTAACCGAATGAAATCAGCAATTCTAAATTATTTATAATAATGAATTACGGAATATAATTCAGTTCGAGTTTGTATGCGTGAAGCTCTCATCGTTCAAAGATTTTTGCGACGCAGAAAACTTTTCTTACATTTTGTTTTGTTTCAACGATTAAGGAGGTACGATCACTTCCACGGGGTAAAAAAAGAGTACATTTATTTTACCCACAGCTGCTCTGATTGATGTTTACTTATGTTGATTATTCGTATCATCGATTATAGCATGCCAAATGTTATGGTAAATGATGAATTTATTGCACGTGAACAAATAAAAACTGAAAAATTAGATCGTCAACGACTCGGTAGTAATCTTCGTAATAATAATATTAACATATCCACCATAAAAACGGACTAAAAAGACAAAAAACAATCAGCCGGAAACCTATTAAGGCGTTACCCCCACTTGTAGCGCAAAAAAAGGCCTTTTTCATAAATTTTTTTAAAGAAAACTACAAAACTTTTTTAATCGATCAATATACCATCTTAAAGAACACATCTTGAAGAACTTTCAGTAATTTTTTTATTGAAAAATATTACATTGTTTAGTGGCAAATGGCCGTCAATGAAATAATGTTTTTATATACACGGTTTGCGGTGACCAACATTGCGGCGAAGTGGATCATCTGAAAAAAAAATGCGGATGGATTTAGTCAAATATAAGTATAAACTAGTCTTTAATCGAAGGATTTTAAAAAATATTCATTTTTCACAAAATGGCGGACAGTCAAAGTTAATGGTTCGATTTTAACGAAAAAAACGGCCGTTTTTTGGCTATAAAACGGCCATTTTTTTTCGAAAAAAAAAATCGAACGATTAAAGACTACATTTTTATGTATTAAATAAGCCTGCAAAATTTCAAGAAGATCGGTTCATTAGTGTTCGAGTAATCTTGGTCACCGACTTCAGAAATGCGATTTTGAGAAAAACGCGTTTAAAGTTTCAATTTCAGTTCTTCAATTCACGGATTCTTCTCTTTCAACGCTATCAGTCAATTTTGTTCGGATCGACTTGAAATTTTCAGGACATATTCTCAGATACTTATACTTCAAAAAAATGCAATAAAAAAAATCGATTTCTTCAAAATCGCAAGTGGGGGTAACCCCTTAATAAACCGTCACTAGACTACCACGTAGCGAGACTCCGACCTCAATGTCTTCCTATCTATTCGGTTTACTTGAAGCGAGATTGAACGGTTCACCATTGATCATAAGAATTGATCAAAATGATTCCCATTGCTCTTGACGATTATGCAAAGTACGAAAATTCGTTGCAAATGATTGTTGAACGGCAGCTAGACAAATGGCGTTGAAGGAGCACGAAGGAAAAACGATAATGTACACAGCGATGGGTAGCGAGTGGCGTCAATTCGGCCACGCGAGGAAGAAACGTCCCTTGGATTCGGTAGTGTTGGACACTGGCATTGCCGAGAGGATATTGACAGATTGTCGGGAATTCATCGACAATCCTGGATGGTACAGCGACCGAGGTTATTTCGTGTAAAGTATCGGCTGACCACCGAACGACCATAGTAGACTTTCTTCCCCCGTCAAACGAGAAAACGCCCTATTGCTTCTTCCGTCTTTGCAGGCATTCCGTACAGACGTGGATACCTACTTCATGGTCCGCCAGGCTGTGGTAAATCCTCGTTCATAACTGCCCTCGCTGGAGAACTGGAACGCGGTATCTGCGTGTTGAACTTGTCCGAGCGTGGTCTCACGGACGACAGACTGAATCACCTGTTGGCGGTGGCGCCCCAGCAAACGATCATTTTGCTCGAGGACATTGACGCCGCATTTGGCAACAGAGAAGAAACGAAAGAAGGCAATGATAAACCTTCGATATTATCTTCGAAAAGTCCATCGCCGACGGCTATTGTTGCGTTGGACATTCGTCAAGGCGACAAACTCATAGAGGGCCATACACGCTGGGGTATACCTGATGGGTTTAACTGTACATTTAAACAGGAACTTGTATGTCACCAAACTGTGCTGCTTTCCTAGACTGTACAGGCAACCTGCACGGATATAGAAATTCATATTTTTGGCTATCAGGAATGCCGGCGCAGTCCGACTGTCACGTAACTGTCCAAATTTGAAAAAAAATAACCACTTTTTTAAAACGAGCTAAGTATAAAACAATTTCTCCTGGCCCCATACGGATTTATAATCCAATACAGATTCCTAACCTCATAAAGATTGTGCTGAAAATGCGTGATTATTTTATACTTTTCAGTCAGTTTTAAACACGTGGTTAAAATGTTATTGTTTTATTTAACCCTTAGCGGCCACATGGGGTAACTCATTACCCCACGCTGAAGAACCTAGTTGTACATGACATATTGGTGTTTGAAGACTCCTAACCGATTGTTTCATATTGAAGAGTTCTTCAACATTTCTAATGGTTTTTATCGGTCAATTTATAGACGGCGTTCTAAAAACTGGCCATACATGTGAAAATTCAGCAAAAATGGCCTTTTTCAGAAAAAAATTCATTACTCCGCCATTTTTCAATATTAAGGGCTAAAATTTTAGGATTGTACGCACAACATATACCACTAGCATAAAAAAAATAACAGTAACCGCCGATCATTCAAAAAGTATATTTATTTTGCAAAATTACTGGACGGAAAAATGAAAAAAATTACAAATAAAATTTGCTTTTTTGTGTTTTATTAGCTTCTAAATACAGGGTGTCCAATAGGAAGTTGCTGAAACTAATCGACTGTCATTTTAGAACACGTGCACAGACTCAGAAAAGCCAAATTGCTTTAAATAGAGGAAACTCTGCAGTTTTAAACGCACATAAATAAAACCCAGTCAAATATTTTTTATGTCAATTTATTACATCTTATAAAAATAACGAAAAAGTACAGTGATTAATGATAGATATTTTCGAAGTGCGAACCGTTAGATTGTGCACAAAATTCAATTCTCTTTTGGAAACTGGGAAAAACTGTGTCCAACATATCGTTCGTAATGCCGCGAACCACTTCCCGGATGGCCGCGATCAGTTATTCTACTGTGCTGGGGTTTTTAGCGTAACAATGATCTTTAATGTAACCCCACAAGAAAAAATCACAAGGGTTCAGGTCCGGTGAGTACGGAGGCCATTCTAGTCCGCCTTGAGCAAATTTAGGGTACCCCAGACCGATTACTCGAGTCCCATATACAAGATGAATAGCTTCAAACACCTCATGAGTCCGGTGCGGCGTCGCTCCATCTTGCACGAAGTAAACATTTTTAACCAGTCCCCTCTTTTTTGCATAAGGGAAGAATTTTGTTTCCAAAAGCTGTTTGTAACTCGCTCCTGTTACCGTACATTCCAAGAATTGCAAATGAATTCCTTTTACTGAAATCGCTGCCCATGTCGTTACTTTCTGTGGATGAAGGGACTTCGCTAGCGATATGTTGGGATTTTCCGTTCCCCAAAACCGGTAATTTTGCTTGTTTACGTACCGATTCATCCAAAAATGTGTTTCATCGGAATAAATAATCAATTTCTCATTAAGTTCTTCGGCTTCAAACATTCCCGTAATAGTGTTGCAAAATTCGATGCGTTTCGTCATGGCATGTTCAGTTAACAATTGATGAGTGCTTATTTTATACGGATGAAGCTTTAAAAAATATTTCAAAATGTTGTGTAATGATGATTTGGTTATTTTTAATGCTTGAGCAGCTTTCCGAATCGAATCATTTGGATTTTGTTTGAAATAATTCTCAACTTCGTTGATCTTCTCTGGTGTAGTCACCGTAACAGATGGACCTGGCAACTCGTGTCTACGGTCCTGGAGTGTACCATACTTCACGAAGTTATCGATTATCCTACAAAAATTAACGTAAAATTACTTCAATGCAGTTTAATTGAATTGAAACACAAGTTGTGTGATAGATGAATATGAATAAATATTAAATTCTTACCTTTTCAGAGTGTTTTCGCTGGCAACTCTATGAGTTCCAAACTTAGTACGAAACCCTCTATACGCATTACTATAAATTTTTCCCCTCGAGAAGAAGCACTCAATAAGATATACTTTTTCTTCCGTGGTGAGCTCACTCATTTTGACGCGCGCGTACTTGCTTCAACCACGGCTGGAATAAAACTGCGGGGCCTCAGGTATGCGCCTTAGAAAAAGAGACCCCTACTGAATTCATGGAAGGAAGAGACACTTATTTAGTTTTAGCAACTTCCTATTGGACACCCTGTACACATTTACGTACAGAAAAGAGAAAAAAATCTTATTTTTATGATATTTGAACAAAGAAAAATTATTTTGAATCCTATTTTATCGGCCAGCACACGTCATGCACAAAGGGAACCGATGTTCCTCGCAAATCGGTCTTCTACAGGCCGAACATCCAAGACGCGTTTTTTTGCCCTTAATATAAAAAACTTACCTTTATTTTGTCTATTGACACCACAAACAAGTCGATTGAAAAAAAAAGATCTGTGCCGAGCAACGGTTGCGGCCACACTGGGGTAACTAGTTACCCCACGCCGAGAAAATCAACGCTCAATGCGCCGCCACGCGTTTTTTCTGCTTCCTATGCAATGGAGTCACATCTCACACTTGTCTACTACCGGCAGATGTCGTTACTTTATCAATTTCAAAGGTTTTAAACCTCTAATTTCACTTTTTCTGAGCCTGGGGTAACTAGTTACCCCGTGTGGCCGCTAAGGGTTAAATAATGTTAGCTGCTTTTTAGTCTTGTGTGTGTGAATTTTTGCTTCCTCTCTAGGCGTCGCTTGCGTTGGGGCTTGTCTCCTTGACCGTAGTAGAAATTCTCACTAATGCACCATTTACTATTAATATTATTTTTTTTAATTGTTCCCTTTCCTTAACCTTTATTTTTAATTTTTTCCTCTTTTTCTCTGCGACAGACTTGCCTGTCCACGTGTCTGTCGTCCAGATCTGAGCTGATGTTCAAAGTTTCAAGTCTCTAGCTCATCCTGAAGTTTAAAACCGATTGCAAAACTTGTACCCTACAGACAAACAAACGATTCATCAGCTGTCGATGTTTGAAAACAAAAAAACATCGTGCGCAAAATTTGTACCGAACAGACAAACAAGGAAGCGAGTTAAAATTGCATTGTCATCCAGTTCTGAGCTATGTTCAAAGTTTCAAGTCTCCGGCTCATCCGGAAGTTAGTTTAAAATCGATTGCAAAATTTGGATATCACGTCAATCCCATTTGGCACACCGTCCTCCCGGTTTTGTGATTCACCGGCCGATCAATTAAAACATCTGATTGGCTGGTGCAGTGAACTGGAACGATGACTGCAACTATATAAGGAATGCCTGAGACACGGGAGCTTCAGTATCGGAGCTCTCAGCCCTGACGATGCAGACTGTAACGTATGCGAAACGTCGGCACAACGCTGATTCTCAACACGGCCTCCATCCGGAAGCCACATACTCTAAAGTGTTCTTTATTTGACCCTAATCTGGAATTTATGCAAAGCCTGGAAAAGTCGGGGAATTTCTGAGTCAGTAGTGCGTAACAACCCTGTCCAGCGTGTTTGGCCCGCTGGAGATTCCACTGCGTTGTTCCTGATCGATAATCGACGAACTTTTCGGCCTTGCAGTAAAATCGGCATTCGACGGATTGAACAGAGTGACGTTCAGCGGTCTTCTGAATTGTCTGGACGGCGTCGCGTCCACGGAGGCTCGGATATTGTTCATGACGACGAATTATCTCGAGCGACTGGACCCGGCACTGGTGAGACCCGGCAGAGTCGACGTCAAGGAGTACATCGGCTGGTGCAGCGTTGATCAGGTTGAACATATGTTTCGACGCTTTTATCGTGGACCGGCCGACGCGTCGACCGCGCTTGCTCGTGAATTCGCCACGAGTGTTATGAAGCACGGAAAAAACGTAAGTCCAGCCCAGGTCCAAGGATTCTTCATGTTCCACAAGAATCACCCCGACCGAGTCTTGAACAACGTTTCCCAAATATGGGAACTCACCTGATCATTCTCACTTTCCCACGCGTCTAACGCTCAGATTCTTACTCAACGCAAAAAAAGGACCCGATCACTGTAAATAATTCGAAAATCACACGACTTGAAGTTTCGTCCCGTTTAGGTTGTCCATTTCCCGACGCGTAAAAATGTATGGGTACGTCGCAGCTGCAATATACGATACTCGTCCAAGATCCTTTACTCGGTTTCGTACTACCTTCGATTTTTATCTTTCGTGCAATATAAAAATTGTCATGCGCAGATAATGCATCACCGGCTCATGTAATACTCTTGTAGTTTTCTAGACACGCGTACGCTTGACGGTAAAAAAAAATGGAGAAACGTCATTTTTTGTGCGACCAATGCCGGAAGCAACGAACATTAGTTTCGCTTTTTGCGAGGCGGTGGATCGATCGATGATATGTTAAATATTTACACAACGAGTGGCCGTCGTGCGCCATTTCACAGTTCGCACGGTGGAGCGAGAATAATCGTGGCTTTTGAGATCACGTTTGGAGGATTGTTGGAGTTCGTGGTCTAGAAGCTCCAAATGTAGGGCTCGTAATTCAACGGGTCCGGCTGATCCATGTGGGTCGGATGGTTGTTGCTAGCGCTTACCATGCAAGAGGGGTAGACCGACGAGTTCGGCTGATCGGGTGGAAGTGCGGCGTTTGCCAGGCGACAATCTTGCCGCTGCTGCATTATCGGCCCCATGGCTTGCATAGCTTGGGCGACCGACGGTGGAACTTGAGATTCGACTGGTGACGATACCAACGGGGCCACCGGTAAGTTGTGCACGGATTGCATCATATCCGGACCTGCAACGTAGCTCGCCACTTGCGTGCGCGCCGTAAACGTAATATAAAGTTTCCAAGGGGTTAGGCTATTGTGAAAAATCCAAAACTCTCGTTCGTCGCTTGAGGCCACTCGAATCGAAGAGGAACGTCCAACGTGTGTGCAGGAATCGCAGATTCAAGGTAAACTTATCGATTGCGACACTAGAACTGCTGGTAAACATTTTAACGCGTTCTTTTCGCGAAACTATGGTTTTTAAGGAGGTACGATCAGTTCCACGGGGTCGAAAAAGAGTCTACATTTATTTTACCCACAGCTGCTCTGATTGATGTTTACTTATGTTGATTATTCGTATTATCGATTGTAGTGTGCCAAATGTTGTGGTAAATGATGAATTTATTGCACGTGAACGAATAAAAAGTGAAAAATTAGATTGTCAACGACTCGGCAGTAATCTTCGTAATAATAATATTAACATATCCACCATAAAAACGGACTAAAAAGACAACAAAAATTCAGCCGGAAACCTATTAAAATAGGCTTGAATTACCGCAGCGGCAGGAAGAAACTAAACGGTCAAAACAACTCAAATTTTGGCAATAGGCGAATAAAGTATTCGTCAAAATCATATAAAAATTTCAAATCCGAAAGTTGAATTCGCAATAATGATCGTACCTCCTTAAAAGGGTGTACACGATTTGTCGACATCCGATGAACGGTTTGACTTCAATGTCATGGGAGGGTACCACGGTTTTACGGCTTTGGAAAGTTTTAGGATGGCGGGCACGGTCTTGCAGGTCTCGAAACTTCGCCAAATTTCCGGCGGTGGGGGAAGTCGGCTAGATCATTTTTTTTGTTTCTCGAAACTGCCACTACTTGGCGCCGTTGCTTGGGATTGTTTCACACTTTACCGCATGGTACTAAGTCCCGACCGAGGTGAGAAAAATGTATCAGACTTACGTGGTCCAGCGTCGTGAAACTGCATGGCAGCTGGTGCAGAAATCATAGGCGGAGGTGGAGGAACAATTTTCGGTTCTTCGAGTTCTGCAAGTTTCTTTTTTTGCTGCAATTTCTTTGGTGCAACGCTTGAAGACGCGATTCGCTTTTTGTCCGAAGAAGATTTTTTCCTCTTCTCGTTCGGAAGTTTCGGTTTATTGGGCCTGTTTCCGCTCGGCTGCCACAGATGCACCGTGTGAACCGCGTTACCTTCTCTGCGATATCGAAACAACGGGAAGACATGAGTGCTCGGAGAAAAAATAAATATTCGTTTTTTGCTACTCGGTGATATGCTTGCGAGTGCACTGAAGATCTGTACAAAGTAACAAGAGTTCGGCACCTGTTCGTCGGACTATTCGATGAATCGAGGGTTAAAAAAATGGAAAGTTTCAACGGTTCACATCTACGAGGGTCGTTTGATAAGTCCGTGCAGTCAGAGAGATGGCACTACTGGTGCGTATCGAGGTTATTTTCAGTCAGTAGCATCTCTTGGAAAAAAACATACCAAGTTTCAGTTAGATCGGTGTATTTCTATGTGTTTGGCATTCGTTTGAACCGAGGAAGTCGAGTGATTTAAAAATAATGGACGAAAAAGAATTTCGTGCGTTGATTAAACATTACAGAAAGGCAAACCGCCTCAGGAAACTAAAGAGAAGCTTGATAAACATTATGGTGACTGTGCACCTTCGATTAGTACAGTTTATAAGTGGTTTCAAAATTTTCGGAGTGGCCATATGGGCACAAGCGACGCTGAACGTTCTGGACGTCCTGTTGATGTCACTACTCCAGAAATCATTGATAAAATCCATGATATGGTGATGGATGACACGAGAGCGAAGCTGCGTGAGATTGCTAGTGCTGTGGGCATCTCGAATGAACGGGTACATAATATTTTCCACCAACATTTGGACATGGAAAAGCTATCCGCAAGATGGGTGCCGCGATTGCTCACGATTGACCAAAAACGAAATCGTGTCAAGTGTTGCAAGGACGGTTTGCATCTGTTCCAAAGGAATCCGCCGGACTTTAAGCGTCGTTTCGTCACTGTGGATGAAACATGGATACATCACTACGCTCCTGAGACCAAAGAACAATCTAAACAATGGGTTGGCAAGGGGGAATCAGCACGAAAAAAGGCGAAGACCGTTCCCTCGGCCGGGAAGGTTATGGCGACTGTCTTTTGGGATTCGCAAGGAATAATCCTCATCGACTATCTGGAAAAGGGTAAAACTATTACAGGCGCATATTATTCATCGTTATTGGACCGTTTGAAAACCGAGCTGCAAGAAAAACGTCCACGATTGGCCCACAAAAAAGTCCTTTTCCATCACGACAACGCACCAGCTCACGCCTCAGCAGTTGTGGCCGCAAAATTAATGGAAATAGGGTTCCAACTCGTTTCACATCCCCCCTATTCTCCAGATTTGGCTCCCTCGGACTATTATTCGTTCCCCAATATGAAGAAATGGCTGGCGGAAAAAAGATTTTATTCGAACGAGGAGGTGATTGCAGAAACGAATGGCTATTTCGCAGACTTAGACAAATCCTACTATACGGAAGGGATCAACAAACTAGAGCAGCGTTGGATGAAGTGTATAACCCTAAAAGGAGACTATGTTGAAAAATAATAAAGGTTTACCCCAATAAATTAAGTAGTTTACATTTTTGCACGGACTTATCAAACGACCCTCGTACCTAGGTGGGTGAAGAAGTTGCGTTCTCCGAGAATATTTTTATTCGACAGTATCACCTTTTAGCTATATTCCCTAAGCATGTCATTGAAGTGTTTAAAAGTTTCGCTCAAATTTGTATGGTATAGTCAGCATTCGTTTTCACCAACCGTTTCCTCGAAAAATCTTCGAAATGTGGCCATTTTTTTCGTGCCGTTAGGTAGACGTCGCCCGTTAACTGTCATCGATACGTACCCTTGCTTCTTGCCGAGTTTCCAGCTGTGAATTCCAGCCTTGTGCAATCGCTCGCGAATAGTGTCAACGCTGCAGTTGAGTCCAAGTGCCGGGGCTACGTGTTTGGCGGCCGTTAAGGGATGTTGAGTCGCCATTGCGATTATAGCGTCATCCTGTTCCTTGGTGGTTATGCGTCTACGACCCTTTCTCTCTTTCGTCCGTACGTTGCCCTCTTTGTTCCAACGTTCGAGCCATCGTTTTACGGTTCTCTCGGACCTGTTGATGGCCAATGCAATCGAGAGTGTGGACAACCCAGCTTCCGACATGCCGATCATGCGATTTCTTATCTCGACGCTCGTTTCCAATGTTCCTTTTGCTTTGCCGCCTTTCTTCTTTCTCCTCGTGTGGCTGCCGCGACATTCTTCCCGATCGTCCTTGGATTCGTCGTCTTTACTGTGCTCATCCACGTCGGACTGTCGATCGGTCGAGCTGCTCGAGTTCGAGCAACTGTCCGAGCGCGTTATTATCTTGGCAGGGCGATCTTTCGTCGTCGCAATTTCCGGCTCAGGTCCGATCTGCTGCGGAACTTGATGGCCCAGGGGATGTTGAGGCGGAGGCTGCTCCATATGATGATGATGATGATGATGATGATGATGATGATGGTGAGGCTGCATTCGTTGCTGATGCTGCTGCTCCGTTTGCTGTTGGTGTTCCTGCTCTCGGTGAGTATGCAGCTCTTGCAACTGCTGCTGCGGCGGAGGTTGTTCGTGGCTCAACGAGCGCGGCTGTCCCTGTTCGGAATTGAATATTTCAAAATAGCCGAGAAGAAATCCTCGAAACTCGAAACCGACCGCTCTCAACATCTGATAATTGACCGTGCAATTTTTTTGTGCACGCAGTGGACAATATTTTAAGGGGAGGAGATACCTTGAGGAAAAATTTGTTGATTTTTATGTTTTTTAGGAAGTTGCTCGGGGTCTTTGAGGGGCAGGCGGGAAGAGGGGAACGCGTATGCTTAAACTTGCTTAACTTGCTTAACGGGTTACCCCCACTTGCGATTTTGAAAAAATCGATTTTTTTTTATTACATTTTTTTGAAGTATAAGTATCTGAGAATATGTCCTGAAAATTTCCAGTCGATCCGAACAAAATTGACTGAGATATGAGCGTTGAAAGAGAAGAATCCGTGAATTGAAGAACTGAAATTGAAACTTTGAACGCGTTTTTCTCAAAATGGCATTTCTGAAGTCGGTGACCAAGATTACTCGAACACTAATGAACCGATCTTCTTGAAATTTTGCAGGCTTATTTAATACATAAAAATGTAGTCTTTAATCGTTCGATTTTTTTTTTCGAAAAAAAAATGGCCGTTTTATAGCCAAAAAACGGCCGTTTTTTTTCGTTAAAATCGAACCATTAACTTTGACTGTCCGCCATTTTGTGAAAAATGAATATTTTTTAAAATCCTTCGATTAAAGACTAGTTTATACTTATATTTGACTAAATCCATCCGCATTTTATTTTTCAGATGATCCACTTCGCCGCAATGTTGGTCACCGCAAACCGTGTATATAAAAACATTATTTCATTGACGGCCATTTGCCGCTAAACAATGTAATATTTTTCAATCAAAAAAATTACTGAAAGTTCTTCAAGATGTGTTCTTTAAGATGGTATATTGATCGATTAAAAAAGTTTTGTAGTTTTCTTTAAAAAAATTCATGAAAAAGGCCTTTTTTGTGCTACAAGTGGGGGTAACCCGTTAACAAATGCTCAAACTCAACAAATTTCAGCTAATAAATATGTGGAATGCATATAATTGACTGTCACGAGATGCTATTAATCTTTTTTGTTTATTTACATCGCGAATAAGTTATTAAGCAAGTTGAAACGTGGCAAACGCGCAGGTTAGTTCTCGGTAGCTGGTATCACTGAGCTAAGATACGAACGCCACATCGTTAGAGCGTAGCTGTCAAACATCCTTCGCGAATTCCGTTCTTCTTCTTCGGCGAAAATAAAAAGAAACCGAAAAACAGTACGATCGACGGTTGGAGCAAGTACAACCTGGAAAGCGGCGGAGAAAAGTAGTTGAGCCGGAAAATAAATGCGCATTCGAGGGACGACGCGTAATTGATTTGAAGGTTATGTCGAAACACGTGCACTGCAGCTTCCGTAAAGAATGATTCAAAATATTTAAATACTCTTTACGAAGCCGCGGTAAGAAATTTATAGCAAGGAAGCGATAGTTTGTGCGTTTCAAATTTTCGCGCCTATTCAAAATGGCCGACTCGACAGCAGCGTTGCCACGTGCCGTAGGGCGCTTTATCGTTTTACGCGAATCAGCTGAAACGTCCCGTTTTGTTTCACGAATATCTCGATAACGAGACAGACAAAACGCTGCACTCTTCGTTGAAATTATTCACAAGAACGTCAAGAATTTTTTCCGCCTATTTCCATTCAATTCTTACGATTTTTATTATGTTGCGACGGTCGTATCAGAGCTCTCGTGAAGCTTTTGCTATGTCGCCCGTGTATAAGAGCCCAACTTCAATAATTAATTGCTCAACAATCACGCGGACAAAGTACTTGAAATTTTCGTTCGACCTCTACGCGTTACTAGAAAGAGATACAGATTGAGCTTCCGGAGAGGGATAGCCCGTTGAGCGCTTCGTCTGTTCTCCCATGGCGTTACCTGCGGGTAATGATGACTGCCTTGGACCAAATCGAGTGGCCAAGTTTGCACAACGTTCAAGCTAGAATGATGCTGATAAACCTGCGGCTGCGTCGTTTGCACCAGACTGAGAGCATTGCCGAATTGCGTTTGATTGTCGGGCAACGGCTCGCTCGCGACCTGCAAATCGTTGGCCCCTTGCTCCAAGTTCGACGTGATTTCCTGTTGCGCTACGTTTTGCTGGGAAAACAAAAATTCCGTCGGATCCGCCGATCGTTTCGTTCCACCACCTGCACCACCGTCCTCCACAGACGCGTCACGTCCTTGATTCCTCACAGAACGTTTTTTCTTCTTCGTGCCAGCGACGCCGCTACTCTTCTTGCACTGGCCGTTGCTCTCTCTCGTCGCGAGCTTCTTCTTGCCCAGCTGCGTTCCCGTAGGTCTCCACACGGCCTGCTGTATCGTAGCGTTGTCCCCGTCACTGTCGACCATGCGCACAGACTGTCAATTACCGGAACTTTACAGAGTTAAGGAGGTACGAACATTGCTACGAATCAAACATTCGAATTTGACATTTTACGTATGACTTTGACGAATACTAAAGTGGTGTTATCCCTTAAGGAATCGGAGTGCCTCGCTGAATTTACCCCAGAGGTATCCTCTGCATGTGCTTCCTGGAAGGGCTCCAATTGTGTATACCAGCCTTGTGTAGTCTCTCTCTTATCGTGTCGACCGAACAGTTCAGTCCCAGAGCGGGAAGCACCGCTTTCGCGGCCGTTAAGGGGGTTTGAGTCGCGAGACGTATTATAGCGTCGTCCTCCTCCGTCGTCGTAGCCCTTTTTCTGCCGCATCGCTCCCTCGTCTCGACCGTTCCCTCCTTGTCGAAGCGGTTGAGCCAGCGCTTCACCGTGCGCTGCTGCAATTTAAAACAAAGCTCTCGTTCTCATCCACCTGACGACGATGAAACGGCGTCGCTAAAACTAACGTCCTAGCAATCCGGGACGATTAATCTGAAGAATTCGGTCGTTAGTTTCCGGACAAATAAATAAATGTCGGAAAAGTGCTTTATGAGTTTAGATGAGTTTGGATGCGTTCTTTTTTTATTTAAAAAAAAAACAATTTCTGCTTTCGGATAATCGAGGATTTTTAATAACGTTTTTTATCGTTGCAGGGCAACGAATTTTTCGTTCGTTCTTCATTTATTTATTTTTACGCTTATGTAAAGCCTCCATTTTTGTAAACTGAGGTCGTAAGTCTTCAATAAGAATAGGTGAAAACTTTCGAGGGATTTTTACAGCCAATGAATTCAGACAGGTAAAGAAAAAGTTCATTTCCGTTGCATTCTCATGATGGAAACTTGAATTTAAATTATCAACTTTAAAGGTTGGTATTTCGATTATTTTGCTGTAGAATTAGAATTTTTCGTTTCAAAATAAGACTATTTTTTCGAATTTGTAAATGTTTTTTGCTTGTTTCAAGGATATTTTTATTTTATCGGTAATAATGAAAATCAGGGAAGGTAACTTGGAAGTATATAGTTCAAGCAGTATCTGAAAAGCCAAAAATGTGTTTTATATACCATTACTATTGTTTTCCTTGTTCATAGGTGCGTCTGAACAGGAAGCAAAGTCGACAGACGAACCTCGATATAAGGAAACTCTAGGGAAGTTCATTGTATAGACTTTTCGTAATACTGAGGTTTCGTTATATCGAGATCATGTTCCTTAAAATGTCATTTAAAAACAATTTTAGTAAAGAATCGTTTATTTCATGTACACCCTTGCATACTTTTCACTTTTGCTCATTTCTTTCTTTCCTTCTTTCTTTACAAAGCTTCTTATTATTAATCATCGAACATTAATCCTATTATCACAGCGCTTCTTGCGTTTATACAAATTCCTTCCCCGCTTGCTTGCCTTCTTTCGTTTTCCTTAACTCTGCACCCGACCCCTTTTTCCTCGCTATATTCTCAAATTGCCTCGCAACCTCACACATCTCTTCTACTAAATCCTTTTCCCCTGGTGCCTTTCTCCACCCTCCATGTTGCTTTGCTGCTTTTCCCACTCGTTAATATTTCTATGGACCTGCTCATGCATCATTTTCTTGGCCTCCTCGCACTCCCAAATACGAGGGTCGTTTGATAAGTCCGTGCAAAAATGTAAACTACTTAATTTATTGGGGTAAACCTTTATTATTTTTCAACATAGTCTCCTTTTAGGGTTGTACACTTCATCCAACGCTGCTCTAGTTCGTTGATCCCTTCCGTATAATAGGATTTGTCTAAGTCGGCAAAATAGCCATTCGTTTCTGCAATCACCTCCTCGTTCGAATAAAATCTTTTTCCCGCCAGCCATTTCTTCATATTGGGGAACGAATAATAGTCCGAGGGAGGCAAATCTGGAGAATAGGGGGAATGTGAAACGAGTCGGAACCCTATTTCCATTAATTTTGCGGCCACAACTGCTGAGGCGTGAGCTGGTGCGTTGTCGTGATGGAAAAGCACTTTTTTGTGGGCCAATCGTGGACGTTTTTCTTGCAGCTCGGTTTTCAAACGGTCCAATAACGATGAATAATATGCGCCTGTAATAGTTTTACCCTTTTCCAGATAGTCGATGAGGATTATTCCTTGCGAATCCCAAAAGACAGTCGCCATAACCTTCCCGGCCGAGGGAACGGTCTTTGCCTTTTTTGGTGCTGATTCCCCCTTGCCAACCCATTGTTTAGATTGTTCTTTGGTCTCAGGAGCGTAGTGATGTATCCATGTTTCATCCACAGTGACGAAACGACGCTTAAAGTCCGGCGGATTCCTTTGGAACAGATGCAAACCGTCCTTGCAACACTTGACACGATTTCGTTTTTGGTCAATCGTGAGCAATCGCGGCACCCATCTTGCGGATAGCTTTTTCATGTCCAAATGTTGGTGGAAAATATTATGTACCCGTTCATTCGAGATGCCCACAGCACTAGCAATCTCACGCAGCTTCACTCTCGTGTCATCCATCACCATATCATGGATTTTATCAATGATTTCTGGAGTAGTGACCTCAACCGGGCGTCCAGAACGTTCAGCGTCGCTTGTGCCCATATGGCCACTCCGAAAATTTTGAAACCACTTATAAACTGTTCTAATCGAAGGTGCACAGTCACCATAATGTTCATCAAGCTTCTCTTTACTTTCCTGAGGCGGTTTGCCTTTCTGTAATGTTTAATCGACGTACGAAATTCTTTTTCGTCCACTTTTTTTAAATCACTCGACTTCCTCGGTTCAAACGAATGCCAAACACATAGATATACACCGATCTAGCTGAAACTTGGTATGTTTTCTTCCAAGAGATGCTACTAACTGAAAATAACCTCGATACGCATCAGTAGTGCCATCTCTCTGACTTTGCACAGACTTTTCAAGCGACCCTCGTATGTGCCAGTTTCAAAGACACCTTGTGTCTTTGAAACCCTTTTCTGCTTCTCTCCCCGCACTACCGCACCTCATTCTAGCCCACATTTCCCTGATCTCTCCCCTTGTTGCTCCTCTATCCCAATAGTCTTCCATTCCGACCTCCTTTTTGCTTTCTTCGTATTCTACGCACATTCTCCCACATTCATTCATTTTTTCCCACATTCTCTGCAGTACTACAAATGCAGGCGTATTTCGTAAAGATAGAAAGGTCCAAATTAAAGCAATTTTTACAAGCAATTAGTAATTAGAGCATAACATACATGATTTCGTCGTTGTATCAATGTTTCGGGTATCTACCGGAAGGGAATGAACAAATCTTCGTTGTATCGAGGTTCGACTGTACTTTTCATCGCTAGGAGTCCGCAAGGGAATTAAAAGTACACCGTTCTTCCCTCTTCGAACTCATAAGGCTCTAAAGTGACTCCTAGACCTTAAGAGACTCGAAACAAACCCAAACGAACCCAAACCAGCTTGTCCGGTCAGTTTCTATTATTGGTGATGAAATAAAAGTATCGTACTCGCGAACAAAAAAAAATCGTTTGATTTTGGCGTGTTTGTATTTACCGTCAAAAGCACTGATATTTCCTTAAGGGAGACGAAACGGCAAATTTGTTATTCTTGAAGTTCTCATTATTTCGATTAAAATATCGGGAATCAATGGTCAAAAGTTGGCACCGCGGATATCGTACCATTCCCTTATTCATCAAGGGAGTAAAATTATATTCATTTACCGAACAATTGACGGCTGCTGCGATATCGCGAAGCCCCAAACCAGCTTCGTACATTCCGACCATCCGGTTTCGCAATTCCGGCGTAGTCTCGTGCACTCCTCGCGTTTTGCCCATTTTTCAATATTCTCCGCTCAGATTGAATTTTGTCTCTTGCACACTCGCCGGGGGTAAATTTTTACAAGTAGTCGAGTGGGCTCGGTGCGTACTCTTTTTTTTGAACGCGTGTTGAAAACAATTTATTCGTCGGGCGAGTAACACTTGTGTTTTTGAACGTAACACGAGAACCACGTGATTCAAATGTCAATTGATATCGACCGAAGTTTTGAAAACATTTAGTTTTGAGGTTAAGCGAGTACGGTGGGTCTCGACGATTTCCAACGCCTATAATTTCGTTGAGATTTTCCGAGGCTCACGCGTCCCCCGAAGATGCGGATTTTTTCCAATTTCGTATCGTCTCGTTCGCGTTAAAAAGACCCACGAGTAATACAATTTTCTTCGTGCTTTCGACATGATCGTGGCGTCGCAAACCGCAACAATAACGATACAAACGCATTTGTCAACTGCCGTAGCATCGATCGAGCCCGCGAGCCCCACCGATAATCAGCACTTGTTTTAACCGGCCTGAGAAATTACGTTTTTGGAAAAATCTCGATTTTCAAGATTCGAACGTTTCTTAGCGTCGCTTTTCATAGAAAAAAGTGACAAGATAAAAGTTCAAGAGCGAAAACAAGAAACATTCCGCCAGTCAATAAAACTCCGGGCTGTGTATACATTGCAGGCAATTATTTTGTCCCTCTCGAATACTTCAAACACCGAAACGATTCACGATTACGAGACATATTCAGATACAATTTCTCTCACAAACAAATATGCACGTTATTATTTTTATTTAATTTGCGATGATTGCAATAAAGCCGCTCGAAATAACGCAAAAGGTTAGTAAAGAAACGGACGCGGTGTCAATTAAAGTTCCACTCGCTGGACGGCGACTCTGACTGTACAGTCCGTTGCAATAATATTGTCCAAACCTTTGAAACTGAAAGTGTTCATCGGGAATGTTGATTAAACGCTGACAGTCATTTTTTTGTTGCGGTATTCGTAAGTTAGAGCAGAAACCTTTTGATTGAGAGAAATTAGTTTCATTTGCTTTTCTGATCAATTCTCGTAGTACGGTACGTGTGAAAAGTGGGTGCTTGCATATGAGAAGAAGAAGAAGCAGAACAAATGAACTGTGGCGCCCTCGACACGGTCGATGGAACTATAATTCCGACCAAATTAATGGGTTACATCTACTTAGCTCGTGGCCGGAAAAAAGAGAAATTTTCGTGAAGTTTTTCTGGAAATACGTGTGCAGTTTAGCAATTTTTTTTTTACAATACAGAGTATGGTTTTGAGTATCTTCTAAATTTTTGTATGGAGAAATCTTCATAATTGTGGCAGATGCAAGAGTTTATGCAGACCGCTGTTTGAAAAACGACCCTTGCGGTAACTATACTGCTCATCGGAAACGATAATGTAAGAGAAGCTTGTAAAATTTGAAGTTGGTCAGTACAGTGATTTTGTGATATATCGCGATCACCGATCTTGAAAACGTCATTGCGCGAAAAGCGTATCTGTACAAAATGACGCTGGCGGTCAGCCATTTAGATATTCGCCGTTTAGGCATTCGCCATTTCGGACCATCGATCATTTGCGTTTCTGAGATCTACACATTCGAAATTCGGAGTGTCGATCTATGGCTTTTTGTTATAGACGGTATTACGAATATTGGATACTCGCGTTTTTCTATTTGGGAGATATGAATGTTGTAGATTGTTCGAATCGGTATTTGTATGACTCAAACTGCAGACTATCTGAATATATGTTCTCGAATAAATGAGCTCTCGAATAAATAATCCTTAGTTTGATAGTTATTCGATTTTGCCATCGGTCAACGGATAAATTGCGAATAATTTAAGTTTCGTTATTTTGGTAGTTCAAAATTCTCTCGTTTCGAAATCTTTGTCGCTCTATATTTGGTTATTCGACATTTTGAGCCCCACCCGGAACCTTACTGCCAAGTTCTGCCGCTAGAGGGGATTAGTAAAATTCTCTTTGGTGTTGCCCGTGTTTCTACGACTCTGTTGAATTTTCATTAAATAATCCGTTTGTCATGAATAAATTGTGAAGAATGCATCAGTGCTGTGCATTTCGATACAGAAATGATGGCGTTCATTTACTTTCTAAAAACGAAAAACTTCGCAAGCAATGAGAATTTGCTGTACGTCGCAAGCACTTTACCGCCACAAAACACTCATGGCTATATTATGATCACTTTAGATCGGCAGAATATAGAAATGAAGGAGTTCTCACAGCTCAGTGCATAAACATAATATTTTTGACGCTATTCACTTCTAAAAGTATGTTGCAAAGTAGTTAATTACCATAATCTTAAAATTTCTATTTGAAATATTTGAATTTTTTCACTCCTGGTATTATTTTATTACATACTACTTACCTAGCTAAGACCTAACCTAGAAATATTGAGAAAACGGGTTACACTTTCCCTGTTGTTTGGAGCAAGAAACTTTGAAAGATGACCAGAGGAGGAAAAGAGTAGAAACCGATTTTTTAATTACGGTATAGTCAAATATTCGTAGTTATTTGTCCATTATATCCATTCATATAATTTTAGTACAAACATACGCCGCGAAAATGTACCGAGCGCGTTGACATCTTCTTTTATTTCCGTCCTGTTTACGTGGCGCCATCTGCACTGAACTTTGCGAAGGTCCCCTATTGTGTCGATATCATGCACGACTTACTTGAAGGTGTCTGCAAATATGATATGATTCTTATAAAGAACTATTATACGACAGTGCGTACGATATATTTACAAACCATAAGTTCTTGTATTCAAGCCTTCGATTATGGATATATTGAAGTCAGCAATGAGCCGCCAATAATAACTAAAGATGCGTGGATGAAAAGAAATATGAATATTCGAGCCGCGGAAATGATGCGTCCTGTGTGAAACTCGGGACTAATGGTCGGGCATCCCAGAAAGCGATTGAGTGTGGCAACTTTTCTATGCTTTTATGCAATATAATGAACATTGTTCTCGTCCCAAATTATCAAGTGGGCACAGAAAACTTATTCAAAGGCCTTGTAGACAAGCATCATGAATTGTTGATCATGAAGTGATGTGTACCATATTGTAAGATACGACCTGCTATATGCCTATTTGGTATGTTACTCAAGTGCTGGTCCAAGGCACAAATGCCCGTCCACTAAATGCATAGGATATTTCATAAATCCAAAATAAAATAAAATACGCAACTGAGAGTTGTACCTCGATGATTTTTTTATTATAATTCGCCATTCCCTAACCTCCTGTAATGATTTAGTTCGAAGACAATATTTCACCTAAACGGAAGTGAACGTAGAACCTAACTGCCTACTTTCAGCCTATCCTACGCACGCTGCCACTACGGTACCGAGTACTTTTGGCATATTGAGCACAGATATGGCATAAGTGACAAAAGTAATCCCGGCTGTCATTCCGAATAGCTGTTACCTGCGATTTAGGTAAAATTTTGAGCAGATCTTTTTTTAATTATATAAGTCACTGTTTAAATGGATTTTTGGCGCTTCACCATAGTGTTGTACCATATAATAGCGATTTATATCATACTACATGATACGACCTGCCAAATGCGTGGTAATGTGTCCTTCAAGAACAGAAAGTGAACTACAAGAAGTGTTGAACAGATACCCTATTTTTGCAACGCAACAAACATACTATGTAACAGTTTGTGAGGCATGCGTAGTTCTTAAAACTATTAAGCTGCAGTTGCTCGAACTGCAAATGATTCACGTCTTCGCTATAATTAAACTTTACTATAATTTTTTTCGAACAACCACTTTTCATAAGGCCCTCACCAAATTATACTCGAAAAACGTAAATGTTAACCATATGAGTTGTACAAACTTGAAAAGAATAATAGAAGTTTGCCTGAACAAAACTTAAGTCATACACGCCACCCAACAGCATGTTTAGGTACACTTTTCGCTCACAGTCGTGTTAACCTTATTGAGGTGTCAATAAATCATAACGAATTTTACTATGCCCTCTTTTACCATGGGCGTTTGCTGTGAACACCATGGACTTTTCTCTCACAATCAGTGTAATAAAAAGGAAAAATAAAAACCACAGATAGAGGCTTCA
Source organism: Ophion costatus (assembly GCA_951751655.1). NCBI lineage: Eukaryota > Metazoa > Arthropoda > Insecta > Hymenoptera > Ichneumonidae > Ophion > Ophion costatus. The sequence goes on along the minus strand of OX632360.1, from coordinate 40,890,733 downwards.
AAACAAGGTGGGCCGTTTTCATACCAAAAAGTGTGGTGCCTCAATGCTTAGTAACTACAATAATTGTGAATTTAAAAAATGCTCCAATTTGTTACATCCGCCGAATTCAGAAGAACGAATAATGTGTTCTCGAGAAAATAAGAAATTGACGGAGATACGTTTGTGACGTTTACCGCGTGGACATTATATCTGATTGTATACGAAGGCAAAGAACAACACACGCGTGTAGTGAATGTTGTCCCTGCGTGTATGTTGCGTTTGAATTGAGGTTCAGGCAGGGTCGCGAGGGCGAATTATCAAATTGCTTTTACACACACGGCTTTCACTGCCGTGTGAGAACCGTGACTTGAGAAAAATCGTCATCGCGAGTCGCCGTTCGAGGTTATGTACGTGTGGTTTCGTTATTATACGGAGGGTGTATGCGCCTGGGTCACACAAAGAAGCACAAGAATACACGAGATAGAATAAATGGGGTCCGACACTAAACTAGTAGCATCCGCCGATCAAATCTGTCTGTCCGACGTACGTTCGGAGCCACGAAATGAGAGCATGTAATATAGCCGTGCACGTATATATCTGTTACGAATTCTCTAATCCAAATAACTGAATCCAATTATTACTGTATTACGATCCAGTGCCCATATTCCGATTTAAGGAGGTACGGTCACTTCCACGCGGTCAAAAAGGAGTCTAAATTTATTTTACCCACAGCTGCTCTGATTCATGATTACTTATGTTGATTATTCGTATTATCGATTATAGTATGCCAAATGTGGCAAATGATGAATTTATTGCACGTGAACAAATAAAAACTGAAAAATTAGATTGCCAATAACTCGGCAGTAATCTTCGTAATAATAATATTAACATGTCCACCATAAAACGGACTAAAAAGACAACCTCATTAAGCGGGGAGATACCTGTTGAAGGAAAGCTTTTTTTTACAATTCTTGAGACTTTGGGTATGTTTTGTTACTACTTTTGGCTGTTACATGGTATTTTCTTTGTATGTCCAAAAATGGCGGAGGGATGACGTCGTTTACATCGACCCCTAAACATTTTCAACTGGTGCTTAAAATTTCGAAAGTACGATTTTTTTCATTGATTTGCTTCATAGCCTAGAATCTTAATTGTAATTTATAGCAAAGATTTCGAGAAAATTTCAGTAGTAGAAATGATTTATGTTGTTGTTTTTTTGCTCGGAAATCGAACGTTTTGTTCTGCAGCTTGCAATTCTGTCAATTTAAAAACGAATTTCAAATAATTTTCAAATGAAATGAATGAATTCTGTCATTTTCAAAATGTCAAAAATTCATTCAGCCATACGAAAGTTTTATTATCATGCTTAAAGGACATTTCCCTCGAAAAATCGGAAAAAAGTCACAGTGTTTTTGTGATTGTTGAAACAAAATAACAACATAAAAGCTCGGCAAGTCTCACGCGATATCTTCTTAAATTCGAACATTGTTCGATTGTTTATAACTTCTTCAATTATTGATGTTGTTAAATTAAATTTTAATGAAATTAACACAACTTTGTTAATGTACATACAAATAAATGTTCAAACGATTTTTCAATCGTCTTACTTATCCCTTCAAAATTAATAAGTTCAAATAAATCTTCTTTTTGGGTCTTCGCAGTAGCCTAAGCATTCAAAAACTCGGAGTTTCGATTGAAAATTTGGACACGTTATTATTTAGCTGTAAAATAAAAAAAAAGAGAAAAAAATCGTTTTCTTTCATTTTTATCAGGAGGATAACCTTGAGGGCATTTTTTTGGGATCGTTTATCAATCCCATGTCTCCAGGCACCGGTCGCTTGTCCCTCGGGGCTTTTACTTCTCTAGTCCAGTAGAAGAGACGACAACCCTGCACAGGGTAGTCGTCGTTTTAGCGTAGAATATGAATTTTTGTCCGAAGGTAGATGGTTGCATACTGAAAGTAACCCTAATGAAATGTTGCCCCTCAATTCGCTCCAACCCTGAGGAATAAGGGTTGAAAACTTAAAAATCACCGTATCTCGATAATTAATAGCCCGATCAGAATATGTTTCGAACAAAAGTTGTTTGGAATAATAAAATACGCATAAAGTTATCCGACCTCCGATAGCCTATTTTTGAAAATAGCCATTATTTTTGTGCTATATCGTTGTGCCCCTATTTTCAAAGATAGGGAGTTGGACGTCGAATAACTTTATACGAATTGTAATATTCCAAACAACTTTTGTTTGAAACATTTTTTCATCGGGCTATTAATTATCGAGTTATGGCAATTTTTAAGTTTTCAACCCCTATTTCTTAGGGTTGCGACGATGTGAGTGGCAACGTTTTAGTGGGGTTATTTTCAGTATGCAGTGATTTACCTTCGGTAAAAAATTTATATTCTACGCTAAAAGTGCTGGATTTTCGTCTCTTTCACTGAACCAACTCGCCAAGTCCCTGCAAGCTCACTACTTCTCTCCCTCTCGTCCCTCTTTATTGCCAGGCAACGACGGAGGGCTCAGACTCGCACCCTTGTTGTCAGGTCGTGCATAGCCCTCGCCCTCTCGATTTCACCCTACCCCCCTTCTCCCTCTCTCTCTCTCTCTCTCTCTCTCTCTCTCTCTCCCTTTCTCTCCCCGGCTCCATATAGCAAATATAGGCCACCGTATAAAAAATCGCCGAGCTCTCCGTTTTGCCCAACGAATATTATTCAGTCGAACGCTGCGGTCCGGCCGTGAAGTGCGATCGCTCGGGATATATTCGAATTAAATTAATATTACCATACGACAGAAAAGTATATTTTAATCGAAAAAACAAACAAACAAAAAAACAAAATATAAGGAAAATTTTCTATACGAGACAATGAAATACTCGATAGTGTTTGTTTCTCTGCTGCAAGTGTCCCTCGTCTATTGCGGGGTAGGTCGATAACGAAAATTCACACCCCTGTTTAAAGCTCTCCAGGTGTCCTCCCAGCGAATTTAATATAATTCCGCATTGATTTTTTGGTGCTGGTCTATTTCTACGATTTCTGGGAGCATTTTTGAAAATACATTTCGCATGTAACTGTCATGCCCGGTGGTGAGAATCGTGTTAATTCAGTTGAGAGAATATTTCGGTGCGAAAAAAAATAGGTTGTATCCGAGTGCTCCGATTTTTGTCATTGAGGGGGGAGATACGATTAGGCGAGGAAAAAGTTGGCGATTTTTCATGATTTTTGTTTTTAAGAAAGATTTCTTCAACGTTGTTGACACTTAGGGTACGTTTTAGTACCACTTTGGGCTGTTACATGGCATTTTTTATTTTTGATTAATGTTCAAAAATGGCGGAGGTATGGCACGGTCTTCTAAACGGATTGCTGCGGATTTTATCAGACGGCGTGACACGTAGCGTCGGCGGGATTAATCTGAAGAAAATCCAACGAAGATTATTCTTTGACTAACACTCACACGCAGAATGTGAACCAAGAAAAAGTGAGAAATGTTGAAAATCCATCAAATGGTGGCTTTGAAACAAAAAAGAGTAAATTTTACGAAAAAGATGACTACATTGTGCAATAAGAATACTTTATTTTTATTTTCAAAAACATTTAGGATCATATTTTAGACAATAAGGGTAGAAATATTTATAACAAACTTCATCTGAATCAGTCTATTGGTTTTTTAGCTATAGATCACGCCAGTTTTGAAAATGCAGTTTAGAGGACCGCGCCATACATCGGCCATTTTTAAAGATTAATAAATTAAAAAAATACCATGTAATAGCCAAAAGTAGTAACGAAACATATCCCAAGACTAAAAAATGGTGAAGAAATCTTTCTTTTTTTAATAAAATCATGAAAATCAGCAATTTTTTTCCTTGCCTAAGGGGTCTCCCCACTTAATCGAACAATTATAACGAAAACGGGTGTATAAACGAAGGAACGTTTTTTTAATGATTGGTGATCAATAAATGATTGAGCAATCGTCGAAAATCATTCGACGTTGAATGTTCAGTGGATTTATTGCTAGAAAAGAATCTTGATTTCCGGGCACGTGCACTGAGAGGCAAGTCCATGGTATTCACAACAAACGTCCATGGCAAAAGAGGGGATGTTAAAATTCTTTATAGGTTATTGACACCTCAATCGTAATATGATTAAGGCGTTACCCCCACTTGTAGCGCAAAAAAAGGCCTTTTTCATGAATTTTTTTAAAGAAAACTACAAAACTTTTTTAACCGATCAATATACCATCTTAAAGAACACATCTTGAAGAACTTTCAGTAATTTTTTTATTGAAAAATATTACATTGTTTAGTGGCAAATGGCCGTCAATGAAATAATGTTTTTATATACACGGTTTGCGGTGACCAACATTGCGGCGAAGTGGATCATCTGAAAAAAAAATGCGGATGGATTTAGTCAAATATAAGTATAAACTAGTCTTTAATCGAAGGATTTTAAAAAATATTCATTTTTCACAAAATGGCGGACAGTCAAAGTTAATGGTTCGATTTTAACGAAAAAAACGGCCGTTTTTTGGCTATAAAACGGCCATTTTTTTTCGAAAAAAAAAATCGAACGATTAAAGACTACATTTTTATGTATTAAATAAGCCTGCAAAATTTCAAGAAGATCGGTTCATTAGTGTTCGAGTAATCTTGGTCACCGACTGCAGAAATGCCATTTCGAGAAAAACGCGTTTAAAGTTTCAATTTCAGTTCTTCAATTCACGGATTCTTCTCTTTCAACGCTCATATCTCAGTCAATTTTGTTCGGATCGACTTGAAATTTTCAGGACATATTCTCAGATGCTTATACTTCAAAAAAATGCAATAAAAAAACGATTTTTCAAAATCGCAAGTGGGGGTAACCCCTTAACGCGACTATAAGAGAAAATTGTAGCTCACACCACTATACTGTTTTACCACCAACTATACTGTTTTGTTATACCAATCAAAAATCGAGTTGAACGTATTTAACGATACATTTTGTTAAACCAACTGAACTTTGGTTGGATGAACGAATTTTTTCTCAGTGCATTGTAAAAGGCAAAAAAAAGATATCAGTCCAACATTTCTCGTAGTTCACCTTCTGTTCTTGTAGGACACATTACTATGCATTTAGCAGATTGTATCATATAATATGGTATGAATCACTATTATATGGTACAAAACTATTGCGAAGTGCCTAAAATCCATTTAAACAGTGACTTATATCATAAAAAAAGATCTGCGCAAAATTTCACCTAAATAGCAGGTAACATCTATTCGGAAGTACAGCCGGAATTATTAACATGGTAAAAATCACTATAAACATCGTCGCAAAGAACAGGCAACATTTTTAATCACTGTATCTATATTTCAGTTCACTATGAGAATCTTGGGAAAGTACATTTTTCATAGTATCAGTGAATATCCATTTTATGAAAACCTACTATATTATATAGCATTGAAGAATAAACGTATGTTTGGGTTTGTTTGGGTTTCAAGATTAATGGTTGCGGTTAACGTATGTGCATAATTCATGCAACTGCCAAAATGTCAATAAGCAGTACTACACGTTTGGCATTAACTATGGCTATGAAATATTGTGCCATCAGGGAAAGATAAAATATAGTTGAAATATAGTTGAGAACACCTTAAATTCCTTTCAGTGTGTTATTTTCATGTTCTGCAAGCTGTTTTTCATTGCAGACTCGCCCAAGTTTCGTCTCCGACGAGATGATCGCCGTTGCAGCCAGCGTGGTCAGCGCGTGTCAGACGCAATCGCGCGTGGCCACAGGTACCCCCCCCTGCCCCTGAGAGGGATAAATTCGTGAAAAAGCGCCAATGGAATGTTTTCACTCGATGTTTTTTTTTTCGTAGCTGACATCGAGGCTGTCAGGAACGGACAGTGGCCGGAGTCGCAGGAACTGAAGGTACCTAAGGTCGCAGCCTTAGGAAAATCCGATTTCCATGTCTATGATTATTAACGAGATTTTTTTATCGACACGAGAATTTTTCGAACTGCAAAAACTCGCTGCTTAAAAATGTCGAGATTTAAGCCCTCTATATACCTTCATAGACTTTTGCAAATCTAAATGATCGTTTGAGGACACTCTCGAATCAAGACTCAAAAAATGTTTTTTTTCTTCATTTTTTTATTCTACATGCTAGACTTCAAATTTCCAGTTTATGTTTCGAGCATTTTATACTTTGCAGGCACCCAGCCCTAAGTCCATGCAATCAACACGAAATCACAAAAACAAAAGGCCGAGGCTAGCCGTCCGGTTAAACCGCGTGAAATTAGCTGCTCTCCGGACGAATAACATACGCTTATTCGTTTGGAGAGCGGCTAATTTCACGCGGTTCACGCTGTACAACGCCCCAAACGAACAATCCCAAACACACAAGCCCAAACAAATCAACCCAAACCCAAAATGACAAAAGCAAGCAAACGACCCCAAAAAACAAACCCAAACCCAAATAAACAAACCGAAAAAACCCAAACCTAAGCAAAACCAAACAACACAAATCCAAACAAATCAACCCAAACGCAAACAAACCTATACAACACAAACCCAACGAACCAAAACCTAAACAAAACCATCCAACCCAAACCAAACGATCACACCCAAACAACACAAACCCAAACAAACCAACCCAAACGCAAACAAACCTATACAACACAAGCCCAAAGAACGAAAGCCCAAACGCAAACGAACCCAAACAACACAAACACAAACAAACCAAAACCCAAATTCCGTTCGGAAAATCGTCTCCAAAGATATGCGCTGTAACTTGACCACGATCAAGGTACAACAGGTTTGCCAGGATCAAGGTACAACACCCCCACCTGTTGAGGTTTACTCACACATAAAAACATTGAGGTTATGTTGAGCTAAAATTAGCCTAATACGTCTTAAACGCTAATAAAGCACCTCCTTAAAACAGCAGGTTATGAATGACAATGTAGCTAATAAGGCAGGTTGCGAAGAAAGCAAAAAAAATTAAAATCTTACCTTTCGGCACCAAAAAATTCGTCTGACATCCATACGCCGAGGAGTGACTGTCTGCAACTAACTTCATGTTGATGTGCCTTCTCAAAACGTTACAGCGCCATAACCAAACATCCGTAAAAAGGGCGGGATTTTTAAAAAAATTTGAGTGACTCAAGGTACATAGGACGTGATGGTACAGCAGCTTCTTTACGAACCACTAAAACGCAATATCTTTGAATTTTTACCAGACAGTTATTAACATTTCTACGATTCAAAAAATCATTATGTGTATCTAAAATATATAGAAATCAACCCCAAAACTTTTCATTTCTCTCACATCCAGCATAGATTTCGAGAAGAAAATCCGAAAGAATATTTTGATAGGAGGGTACCCTCAAGTATATTTAAAAAATGACAACTTTCTCTACCGTCTTCATACGTTACTTTTAAGCTCGACTAATTAATGTTTTCCCTTACGATCCAGTGCTACATGTACTGTCTCTGGGAGCAATTTGGTTTGGTAGACGATAAGAGGGAGCTGAGTCTCAGTGGTATGTTGACCTTTTTCCAAAGAATACCAGCCTATAGACAGGAAGTACAGAGAGCCGTTTCGAAGTGCAAGGCGATCGGTAAATACTTGGGTATATATTCATATTTTTCGTTATTATTTTCTCCCTTCCAACGCAAAAAGTCCTGCTTCTCGAGTGACATAGTTGAAGTTTATTTTTTGTATCGCTTTGTCCTAAAACTTAAACAGTTTCGTTTTCTCTCAAAATCAAACTTTTTTATCTTAATTAATATTTTCCTTTAAATAAAACTTGTTTATTTTTATTAATATTTGCCTGAAAATAAAACTTTTTTATTTTTATTATTTTCCTGAAAATTAACCTTTTTTCATTTTAAGTAAAACTTTCCCTAAAATAATTGTTTTCTTTTAATTAGCATTGTCTTAAAAAAAAACGTTTTGCTTTTAACCAAAAACATAAAACTAAAAAAATTACTTCAAATCTTTTTTTTTCTTTTCAGTAGCATTTTCCTTAGTATAATTTTTCTTCGAGTAATATTTTCCTCGAAATAAAGAAATAGGAGCATGTTTTTTTTCGCACGAGCGCACGACGTAGGAAATAAAAAAAGAAATAATTATCATAGACGCATTTCTCTTCCAACTCGAGCTGTAAAATTTTTCCACTGACCGAATAGAGCCTGATCGAATAGAATTTTTCGTCTTTTTTCCACAGCCAACGGAGACAACTGCCAGTACGCTTACACGTTCAACAAATGTTACGCCGAACTTTCACCGAGAGTAAAAATTTCCCATTCAATATCTGTATAATAAAACGAGAACGGCATGCACGCCTGAACAATAAATTACTCCTATTTCTTCTTTTCTTTTACTTTTGCAGACTTATTATCTATTCTAAAGGACAATTGGATCAACGAGATGTCGTTTTGTCAAACAAACCAAAGAAATTGACCAAGCCCAGGAAGAAAAAACATACGCGGACAATTTATCGTAATTGCTCAAATCAAACATTTCGCCGAATATTTATATCGAATGTTTAATCCAATTTATATATATAAACATGTATATATATATATATATATATATATATATATATATATATATATATATATATATATATATATAATGTGTTTCGGAAATGTGTTTTCGATTATGTAACGATTCGTTTCAAATAAAAACGAGCCTTGAAAATGATGCACTTTACTTGGTGACCTTTTTTTGCTACCCGACACGAATGCTGAGATGAGAAAATTCGCAGCGTCATGAGAAAATCTTGACCAACTGTTACAGCCTCTGTAATTGACGTGGTACGATTCATAGCGTTGGAAAAAATGACATTCGCATTCTCGCTCCGTCAGCGAATGGAGGGACATATTCCAAGATTTCATAATCAGGAAGCTTTTTTTTACAGCGAAGAGGATTTTTTTCTCTACGAGAAAATTATAGGTGGATATCGTGAAAAAAGGTACTCAATTAACGTTTATTAGAGAATGCGCTAGAAATAAAGCTTAAGGTGTTCCTTTTACGAGCCCGAATATTCAACAATCAACTGATTTTCGTCTACAATCAAGTAAAAATGGATCCCAGTATACTGGTTAACGTTCAAGCCAGGTTGCCGAACTTTTAACGAAAAATTACGATTACAAAAATCGTCTCGTTTGTACGGCCCTTTATGGAGATTACAAACTGACCACATTTCTATCTAATAATTTGTATACTAAATAACTACAATTCCAAAGATTTCGTAACGATGATCAAAACAGGGGGTCACTGAATGTTTAAAGTAAAGATTAAGGGCGAACGGCACGATTAAATTTTTGACGAATCGTATTTTGGAGACTGTTTTAAAAAATCCCTTGAGCATTAAAAAATGATGCATATTCGTTTATAGCTTAAAAAGCAGTTTTTGGTGGTTTCTGAACTACTTTTGAGGGAAGTCTTTCATTTGAGGGAAGTACTTTCAAAGATAGGGGGTGGAGGTCGGACTCCTTTATGCGTATTTTATTATTCCAAACAACTTTTGTTTGAAACATTTTTTGATCGGGCTATTAGTTATCGAGATACGGCCATTTTTAAGTTTTCAACGCTTATTTCTTAGGGTTAGGGCGAGTTGAGGGGCGAAATTTCATTGAGGTTACTTTCAGTATGCAACTATATAGCTTCAGTGACAAATTCTAATTCTACGCTAAAAAGGGCTGGGTTTTTGTCTGTCTTACTTGACTCCTAGGGCGGGTTCATACGATGTTGTTGTACTGGAGCGTTTTTGCTGGATCCAGGGAGACTAGAGTAAAGGAGTGGACACTCCGTAGGAGATAAGCAGCGAAAGACGGTCCCAAAATCTCGACTTATAAGTGACCGCAAGAGGCGCTGCGATCGCGATTCTCCGATATATAGTAATACTTGTAGCTAAAGGTTCTAGGCATGCGCATGTAGCCGACTGAAAGCTATGCAAGAGAGTATATCTATATATAAGGGAAAACCGATTGCAACGCCACCTACAAACTCTTATTTTCGGTGATTTTGGAGCCACATCGCTAGCACACAGTGTCCACTCCTTTACTCCAGTCTCCCTGGCTGGATCCATGTGGAAATATAAGTCTTAAACTATGCACACTCTATAGATGCAGCAAGAACGCTTCGGTAGAACCGCATAGTGTAAACCCGGCCTTATTGGCAGAGCGCGTGACAACAGAGGGTGAAATGTTTCTCATCGTATCTCATGCCAATTTAAAAACAATCCATCAAGTGGTTCTCGAGATATCGTGTCGACCGAGTTTAAAGTTGTTATAGGGTTAAGTCAGCATTGCGGTCTTACGTACAGGTCTGGAAACTCCGTTAGTTCACATGGTTCCTTTACCGACGCTCGACGCTAGAGGCGCTGCAATCGAGGGGCATTGTGTGCGGCAGAGACAAAAATACTCATGCATTCACGTTATAGCCTAACTCGTGATCAAAACAACGCTTTTCGATACTAGCGACACCACAAATAGAGCTTGAATAGTCGAGTCATCCCTGCCACTGAAATTTCATCGAGTTTTCATACTGTATGTAAGACCGTGGTCAACATGTTACCACCGAGCTGAATTTTTTTTCTGGACCTTTATAACCTCATTGCAGATCATCGTACGTCGTAGACGGCACAAATGCTACCTATCTTATCGGCACTCGGTAATTATGCCCGGGAACCTCAAACTACTCGGTCAGGATAATTAACAACGAATGTTATTGTTACTTATCCTTTTAATTAGTAATAATTACTTAATATTAGTTTGATAACTATGTTCGAAAATTATACATTTCTAGACATTTCTAGGCAGAGTCAAAATAACGCGGATTTTTTTTCATACGTAAATTTATTTTTAGAATATCGAACAATTATTAAAGTTTTTGATTTCTTCGAGATTATGAACAGCTTTAGTACACAATTTTTCTTTCTGGCGGATTTTTCTTTACTCCGACCGCTATTCACTTTTGACAGCACCTTGGGCTTGAGGTTAAAAAGGCATCTCTAGGGGTCATGTAGCAGTTTCACACACAAAGAGTCCACCGATTTTAATGAAACAAAAACGAAAATTCTTCTAATCCGAAGCAATGAAAAATCCACTACAGTGAAACTGCAAAAAAAGTAAGGGGTGAACCACCCTAGAGATGCCTTTTTTCGAGGGGTGGTTTCACGCCTTAAAACCGTTTTTCCGCCGATAAAAAAAAATACGTATCGCTTACTTTTCGGTGGTTTATAACATGTGCACATTTCAACAAAATTGAAGGGTGTCACCTGCTCGTACAACTTTAAGGGGTTATATACAGTTAAAATGATCGAAAAATCGATTTTTTCGTAATGTACGTATATTTAGTTACACACACAGAACATTTCTTGTCAATCCGGCGAATATTCTCGAAGTTACACGCACATTTGTAATTACGTGTCAGACTATATCAGGGTTGTTACGCATTATTGACTCACAAGGAACATCCCTCAGGTGACACTCTTCGATTTTCTTGAAATTTGGATATGTTATAAAGGACCGAAAAATAAGCGATACGTATTTTTTTTTATCGGCGGGAAAACGGTTCTAAGGGGTGAAACCACCCCTCGAAAAAAGGCATCTCTAGGGGTAATATAGCAGTTTCACACACAAGGTGTCCACCGATTTTAATGAAACAAAAACGAAAATTCTTCTAATCCGAAGCAATGAAAAATCCACTACAGTGAAATTGCAAAAAAGGTAAGGGGTGAACCACCCTAGAGATGCCTTTTTTCGAGGGGTGGTTTTACCCCTTAAAACCGTTTTCCCGCCGATAAAAAAAAATACGTATCGCTTACTTTTCGGTGGTTTATAACATATCCAAATTTCAACAAAATTGAAGGTCACCTGCGGGATGTTCCTCGTCATTGCCTAAGCAGAGGGCGCTTCCCTAATACGTCACCCCCGACGGCTAAGCCCCATAACAACCTTAAAACAGAGTTTCAAGAGAAACGCGTTTCTATAACAAGCTGTAGCTCATTCGATTTTAGAAATACTTCAATGAAATTTTCAGGAAATGTAGCTAAAAAGTGATACTATAGAATAAAAATATTTTTGGAAAACGCAATTTTTTTATTCACATAGGTAAACGTCCGATAAGACCCCTTAACTCGAATCGTCTGCCTCTCCACCCCGCTAATTAGCAGTTGTCAGTGGTGACAATAATTAATGGTACGCGACGATGACAGGTTCGAAACAGCAAGCCCGTTTCGATAGAGATCGTGGATGTTATTATACGAAGCAATTAACGTCCTCTGTAAAATTCATTCACACTAATTAATATTTGCCATTGGGTTGTTCAACATTCGCCTATAAATACGACGTGTCCCCACGCATTCTAGAAACAGTCTCAATATTGTTTCTTACGCGTTAATACAAATCGACTAACGAAATGATCAAGTTCGTTCTTCTCGCTTGTGGTGTTGCCCTAATGGCTGGCGGACTTCACGGTGCTGTAAGTTTTCCGTCAACGAAATATGTGCGTCCAAAGCAGTGCTGGGCAAAATTTTAATAAAAAATTAACAATTACAAATTACTGAAGGTAATTTGTAATTAAATAGTATTCCATTAAAATTACTTTTAGTAATAATAATTGAATCGGAGTTCATTGAAATTACTTTCGATAATTGTAATTGAATTAGAGTCCATTGAAATTATTTCCAGTAATTGTAATTGAATTGGAGTTAATTAAAATTACATTGAGTCATATTAATTAAATCGAAGTTCGTTAAAATTACTTTCAGTGATTGTAATTGAATCAGAAATCGTTACAACTATTTTCAGTGATTGTAATTAAATCGGAAATTATTAAAATTACTTTCAGTAATAGTGAACCACGCAATGTGGTCTCATTAGATTTTTTTTGCTTGAGAGAATTCTATGCATCGAAATGAATATCACGTTTTTTTTTCTCGTAAAAACGAAGCTTTTTTATCCAATATTTTGCAAAAATATTGTATAAAAAATAATTTTAGCGAGGTTTTAGCGAGAGTTAATTTTTAGCGTTAATTTTAGCGAGTTAATTTTTTAATTTTAGCGAGTTAATTTTAGCGAGTTTAAGTTTTTTTAATTTTAATTTTAAAGAGTTAATTTTAGCGAGAGTTGCGCCATTCGAAAGAACGGCCTTGAAAATAGTCGACAGGGACTTTAGGAATTTTTTCCCCGACATTATCATGGTAAATAATCACGTCGAAAAGACGACTTGTGAAAAGTGTCTTTGTGACGTTAAAGGGTTAATCGCAAGAAAATTGTAATTGATATAAAAAAGTAACAATTTTTCCAAGTAATCGTAATGAATAATACAAAAAATACTATTTTTTCCAGTAATTGTAATTGATAACGGAAAAATTACAATTCTTCCAAGTAATTGTAATTAGCAGCAAAAATTACAATTTTTTCAAGTAATTTCATTTGGCAACAAACGAATTACAATTATTTCGAGTAATTGTAGTTGATAATCACAAAATTACAATTGTTTATAGTAATTGTAATTGATAAATAAAAATTTATAATTCTTTCCCGTAATCGTAATTAGTGACTAAATATTGCAGTTATTTACAGTAATTGTAATTGACGGGTAATGAAATTACACAAGTAATGTCTGCTGCCCAATTCTGCTCCAAAGTAGTGAATTGTTGAAACGTTGCGCATACAATTTCCGTTCTTTTTTTTGTAATTTCAATTTCCTTTTGGACATTTAAGTGGCCGTCGAAAATATTGAAGTTCGTACTTTGATTGTAACATTTTTTGCTTACCTTCAGGCAGTGCCCAGCGAATTGGAGGAACCTGCGAAAGCCGCTCGTGAATTGTGTATGAAAGAAAACGGAACGCCCATAGGTCAGCACCAAACAACAAAGCTATTAACAAACTTTTTCGTGAAAAATGTCCAACAGCGTTTTTTTCATCTTCTAAGGGGAGAGATACTCTTGGGCGAGGAAAAAATGGCTGATTTTCATGACTTTTGCTTAGGGGGTGACACCACTCTAGTGGCAGATATTAAGGCCTGACTTTGATCATTTATTTTGGGAGTATGAAAAAAGGAATAGGATTTCTTTTGAGGTATATTTAACACATATTAAAGTAAAAAAAAGTTTATTATATTTTTCATACAAAATTGCGGGGACAGAGCCCATTTTGAAAAACGTGTTTTTTTACAAATAGCTTCACGGGGGACGGTTTTCTCGGAAAGTATAAGACGTGGAACAGAAACCAAAAAAAAAAAATTGTAATCTATATATTATTAGCTATGGGACTACGTAGGGATTCTTTCAAATGTAAACGTCAATATCAATTTTTTAAATGTAAACATTTTTTTTATAAACAATTTACTGCTTATTCTTCGGGCGAAAAATCGATTTATTTCTATAAATCGATTTTTCCCAAATTTGTAAATTTTTGTCAATTTTTTGTAAATTTTTGTAAATTTTTTGTAAATTTTTGTAAATTTTTTGTAAATTTTTTGTAAATTGTTTATAAAAAAAATGTTTACATTTAATTTAAAAAAACGGCTACACACTCCCAAAGAGAATGTAATTGTGAAGCTGCTGTCAAAATTTCAAATCGAATCGAAATCGATCCAAGTTTGAAAAAAGTGGTTTCGAGAAAAACGCATTTCAAGCTGTACGAGCGACTAAATACTCGAAATTTTTGTTTACAAACAATCTGCGACGCATTGCATGCTGTTTTTATGACGCCAAAGTATTTTTTTAAGCCAAAAAAGACGATTTTTCCAAAATCCTAGAGTGGCGTTATCCCTTATCAGCCATACGCAGAATGTGATCCAAAAAAAAGTGAGAAATTTTGAAAATCGATGAAATGATACGCTTCGAAACTAAAACATTGAATTTTTCGAAAAGAGGCCTGCATTATGCAACGAAAAAATACTTTTTTATTTTCAAAAACATTTAGTCATGTTTTGGAGAATAAGGTTAGAAAAATTCATACGAAATTTTGAAACACTTTTTACAAAATATATATTTACAGAAGTTGTGTATTAAATTTAATGAAAAAGTATTAATAATTGAAAAAGTTATGAACCATCTTATGAAGGATCTTTTAACGTGAGGGGCTAAAGTACACAAAGGTGTACTTGATTTTGGCCACCTGGTGGCCAAATATCCGAAACAAAATGAACGAGTTTTTTTTTCTTCAAATGTTAGATCCGCCATTAAAAATTTTTGAATTTTGTGTTCAGATCCGTAATAAGCGACCTCAAAAATTCCAGAGTACCAATTTTCATCTAAATCGAGTAAAATTTTTAATTTCGCTCCGCCATTATAGCGCCGCCATTTTGAATTTTCAAATTTAAAGTTCAGATTCGTAATGAGTGACCTAAAAAATCCCGGAGTACTAATTTTCATCTAAATCGAGTAAAGTTTTTGACTTTTGTCCGCCATTATAGCGCCGCCATTTTGAATTTTCAAATTTAAAGTTCATATTCGTAATGAGCGACCTAAAAAATCCCGGAGTAAATCGAGTAAAGTTTTTGATTTTCGTCCGCAATATTGGCGCCGCCATTTTGAATTTCCAAATTTTGACTTGAAATTCAGATTCAGCGAGCCCAAAAGCCCCCGAGTGCCAAGATTTATCCAAATTGAGGTGTTTTTTGCACTTTCGTCCGCCATATTGGATACGCCATTAAACTTTTTGAATTTTGTGTTCAGATTCGTAATAAGCGACCTCGAAAATCTCAGAGTACCAATTTTTATCTAAATCGAGTAAAATTTTCAATTTCGGTCCGCCATTATAGCGCCGCCATTTTGAATTTTCAAATTTAAAGTTCTGATTCGTCATAAGCAACCTAAAAAATCCTGGAGCACTAATTTTCATCAAAATCGAGTAAAGGTTTTGATTTTTGTCTGCCATATTGGTGCCGCCATTTTGAATTTTCAAATTTTAACTTGAAATTCGGATTCAGCGAGCCAAAAAAGTCCCGAGTGAGGCTCCGATTTCAAATCAGAGCAAGCTAAATAGGGAAATAAAGATTGACGCACTATTGCGTCAATGCCACACAGGGCACGGAATTATTTGACGCACTACTGCGTCAATGCCTACGAAGGGGTTAATGCTCGTGTGGGAAAAGTTTTTAACGAACGAATTTGCACAAACTTTCAAAAAGGCAGAGCGACAAATTTCTTTTCACGTATGTAATGTGTTTTGAAAATTTTAGAATTGCTTGATCGAGCTGCCGACGGCGACTTGGCCGATGATGACAAACTGAAGTGCTACTTGAAATGCATCCTCAATGAATTCTCACTGGTGAAATCAATTACGATATTATTTACCCACGCACGTTTCGTTGTGTCCTTAAATTCTCAAAGTTCGTTTCTTTCGGTTGTAGATCGAAGACGGCGCGATAAATTTCCAGATGATGCTCGATATAGTGCCAGAATCGATAAAAGAGAAGGGAACTGCAGCAGTCCAAAAATGTCGTACTATGTGTGAGTACTAAGATTTTCTCGCCTCATGCCTCAGTCCGACGAAACGAATGACGATAAAATTAACGTTGTGTGCGATTGATTGTGCAGCAACTGGGAAGGATTTGTGCGAGCAAGCCTACAACCTCCAAAAGTGTTTCTACAAAGAGGCTCCTGAGGTGACTCTTGCAATTATCGAATCTTAGCCGAGCGAGTAATCGCTCAATAGCGAATGGACCAAACTGAACTGATCAAACGTTTTTTTTCCTTCCAGCAATACTTCATCGCTTAGACAGCCTGACGCGTTTATCGATTCGTTGATTAGGTAGACGAAATATGCCCGCGAATCATCGAAATCTGGATGTACTTCAATAAATATAACGCTGCAATTGAACGAATTGAAATTGTCTTTTTTTTCGTCGTCGTCGGACGATATACGTACGTACGTAGCGGAAGGCCGAAGACGCGGAATTGGTAACATTAGTGGAGGGAGCTTCGTACCAAGCGCCAAGAGTTCCCGCTAATGACGCTCATTCGGCTCAAAAATCAACATTTTCGCACGAAAAACAAACTTTGATGCTGATACAAAATCGTTAACATTTCAAGGTTATGATCATGGAGACTACATAAAGGAGTCCGAACTCCAATGGAAGGGGTATGGGAAAAGTGACCACAAAATCGGGAGCGAAACAGTTCCCGAAACCGCCAGTACTTGGCGCTGATTGTTCTAAGCGATGGCCTGAAACTAGCTATGCGTGAGAGAGATCGAATGATGAAGCGTCATCACAAGGAGACTAGAGAGAAGGAGTCGACACTCCCTACCCAAACAGTTCTTTCAAGCGGTCGCAGAGGTGTAGTGCCCAGTTCGCCACAGGCGTCGCTAGTGTTCTTGGGAAACGATAATATATAGTAATACAAAACTGCATAAGGTGAAACTGACCGTGTTATGGCGGCAAAATTGTTTGCGCCTGTCAAACACAAATATATCTGTCGCGTACACCAGCACAGCAGCTATATAAAACCTTCGCGAGCGAATTCTTTTTCAGCGAATATAATTATTTATTTGCGACGGCAACGGCAAAGAAGGAGCAGGGAGTATTTCAAAATTTACTGTTAAATTACTCGTGTTGTACTTATTATATAGTTATTATATCTGATATGCTTATTATATAATAAGCCCATGTGAATAAAACAACACGAGTTGTTTAATTAATATGTGCTTTATTAATATTATTTATATTTTATTTATTATATACATGTACACAATATTATTATATATTATAATGGGAGGAATCCCCACTTGGGTGTATTATCGTCGGGTGTGCGAGAGAGAACGCACCATGACTGTTCCAAGTGAGTACGAGAGAGAAACACGATCACCCCAGTTTTGTGATTGGTCGTTGAGGCCGAGCTCGGACCTTATGCAGTTTTGTATTACTGTATATTATCGTTTCCCAAGAACACTAGCGACGCCTGCGGCGGAACTGACCACTACACTTCTGCGACCGCTTGAAAGAACTTCGTACATACAGGCTAGGATAGGAAGTTTGGACTCTTTTACTTTATTCTCTTTGGTCCCGTTCCACAGTGCTGTATCGGTAGGGAAGATCCCGCTCTTATCGATATCCGCCACACATATGTGGCGCTATCGTCACACGCAACGAAGCCACGAGTTACCTTACCGACGGAAAAAGTTGTCCAGAGAGAGGCGAAGCAGCGCTAACGGAAACAACGGTTGGAACCACGGCGTTGGGACGTATGACGCGTGGTTTCCTTATCTATTCGCTACGTAGCTAGGGATATAGAACTTCCTCGAGAGCTCGAGCGAGCGTACTCGCGAGCGACCGAGAAACGTAACACAAAAGACTGACATAATCCGATAAGTGTATTGCCAATAAAATATTACGCTCATTGTTTTCCTGACTGGAAGTATATTTATTTGGAGGTGCAAAAACGTTAAACATAACCTCCTGGTGGGGCCATCTTTTGTCAAACCGCGGAGACTTATTTGTACTCCCAATACTATCTTCAACAGCATTGGCGTCGTACTGTTTGAAGCGTTCTCGAAGATCGAGCGTTTCTTTCTCTATCGTTTCAGCTCCATAATAGTCTTGCATGGAATTGGTCAAGATTTTGTCGAAATTGTCCACAAGCTCAGATTCCGCGCCGTTAACCGTAGTTTGTGCAATATTCATAGCTTCCGCTGTAGTTAATAAAAGTTTGATAACGTTGAATGGGTTTACTTTCATCGCTGATAAAAAAAATGATTCACACAATACTGTTTGCGGCGCGCTTCAACGTTGAATGGAAGAATGAGAATGATTACCGTCTTACAAAGCGAACGATGAAAGTGCAAGCTGTTGTCTACTTGATCTGCAAGAGGTTATTACACATTACCCGATAATGAATACATTTTGAGCAAATATCCTTATCGCGTGAGGACGCGATAGGAATATTCGCGCTGGATGAATTAATTAATGCAATGATCTGAGAAAGTCTGATATGCAGATAAATAAAGATAGGTCTGTGCGTTATCGTTTCATATTTGCGCGGATGGGAAATTTCCGAACGTGAGCATTTCAGATAATAGCTCAGGAAAAGCATTTAAGGGGTCTTCTCACTTAAGACGCTAAAAAGGCTATTTTAATGAATTTTTTGATAGGTTTATATTATAGATATTGATGTAAAAGTTGTTACACTCAATAAATTTAGGTTGTTACTTTAATAAATACAAGGGGTAGCTACCCCCTCGCCCCACCCCGCGCACCGCACCTGAAGTTTAATACAAATATGCATGCATATACAAACATAAAATTCACATCACCGATGGAATATTATCACCGATGGAATTCATATCACCGATGGAATATAACCTTTCAATGTTTCTCATCGTATCTCATGTTAGATTAAAAACAATCCATCGAGTGGTTCTCGAGATATTATGTCCACTGACTACGAAAACAGTATTTCGAGAAAAGCGCGTTTAAGGAGGTTTTGTCTGTCTCGTTATCGAGATATTCGTGAAACAAAACAGAAAATTTCAGCTGATTCGCGTAAAACGATAAAGCGCCCTACGGCACGTGGCAACGCTGCCGTCAAGTCGGCCATTTTGAATAGGCGCGAAAATTTGAAACGCACAAACTATTGCTTCCTTGCTATAAATTTCTTACCGCGGCTTCGTAAAGAGTATTTAAATATTTTGAATCATTCTTTACAGAAGCTGCAGTGCATGTGTTTCGACATAACCTTCAAATCAATTACGCGTCGTCCCTCGACTGCGCATTCATTTTCCGGCTCAACTACTTTTTTCGAACATAACCCAGCTTTGTTTTGAAATTAATTCAAATAGAAACCGCCACAAAATATGCAAAGAACAATTCGTGGAGTTTTATCATTTATCACGTATCAATAATATGTATAATTATATTCCGCCTATCGTGTTAATTACCGCTGAGGTAATTCAAGCCTGCTTGAATAAGTTTCCGGCTGCCTTTTTGTTGTCTTTTTAGTCCGTTTTTATGGTGGATATGTTAATATTATTATTACGAAGATTACTACCGAGTCGTTGACAATCGAATTTTTCAGTTTTTATTTGTTCACGTGCAATAAATTCATCATTTACCACAACATTTGGCACACTGTAATCGATAATACGAATAATCAACATAAGTAAACATCAATCAGAGCAGCTGTGGGTAAAATAAATTTAGACTTTTTTCGCCCCGTAGAAGTGATCGTACCTCCTTAATTCGAATCGTCCGCGTCTCTCGTTCCTTCTAGGTAATTGTTCTCGGTGGTGACAATGATCAATAGTATGCGGCGATGACGGGTTTAAAACAAACAGCTCGTTTCGATCGAGATCGTAAATGATATTTACTTTTACAACGCAAATAACATTGTCTGGTAAATGTATACACAGTTATTAAAATATGCGATGCAATTGTAGAAGATACGCTTATAAATACGACGTGTCCCAACGCATTCTAGAAACAGTGTCCATATAGTTTCTTACGCGTTTGTACGGATCGACTAACGAAATGATTAAGTTCGCTCTTCTTGCTTGTGGTGTCGCCCTAATTGTTGTCGGGCTTCACGGTGCTGTAAGTTTCCCATCAACGGAACATATCCCGACTATTCTCGACCGTACTCGAAAATATTCGAGTACGTACTTTGAATGTACATTTTTTTGCTCACGTTCAGGAAGTACCCGGCGAGTTGGAGGAAACTGCGAAAGCCGCCCGTGAATTGTGTATGAAAGAAAACGGAACACCGAAAGGTCAGCACCAAACAACAAAGCTATTAAGGTTATGATGGGGTTTGGCCGCCAGGGGTGAAGTACGACGGGAGCGCCCGATCCTTATTCACGGCGCCAATTGACTGTTACCAACTGTTAGCTTTCAAATAATCGTGATATCAAACGTGCGTTTTCGAACTATTTTTTTACATCTATTTGTAAAAATATGCATTTTTGTACATTCGGTGATTACTTTAAGTGTTTTCATTACTTCGTATAATTATTTTCTATAACTTTCTCTCGCTCAATTAACGCGAAACGAATTGGCGACGTCGAAGATCGTGGTATATGATAATGCCCAGGTTGGCAGAAGTGTCGCGAAGTGAGAGACGTATGCGCCCCGTTCGTAACCTCAATATCGGCCCAAGGAGCTGTCAAAAATGAATATCGGTCCGAGTATAGAAAAAATCCGCTGGAATGAAAAAGTGTGTACTAAAGCTGTCTGTAATCTCGAAGAAATCAAAAACATCAATAATTTTCCGATATTCTAGAAATAAATTTACGTATGAAAAAAAATCCGCGTATATTATGTGTTTGCCTAGAAATATCTAGAAATGTATAATTTCTGAACATAGTTATCAAATTAATATTATGTAATTATTACTAATTAAGAGAATGAGTACCAATAATATTCGTTGTTAAGACGGAATGATACATCATCGCGGTCGGTATGGTAGAACAATTATAGATACCCAACCATCTATGAAACGGCTCTTCAGATCCCCTCAAAGCTTTGCCAAACAACGTCAAATAGATAGACGAACAGCTGTCTGCCCCTCAAATTGTCGGAATTTGAGAAAAAAAATGTAGATTGGCTTATCATCAGCTGATCTACGTTATTTGATGTCGTTTGGAAAAGTTTCGACGGGATCTGAGGAGCCGTTTCAGAGATTTTTGGATATCTATAATTGTTCTACCATACCGACCGCGATGAGGTGTCATTCCGTCTTAATTATCCTGACCGAGTAGTTTGAGGGTCTCGGGCATTATTACCGAATGCCGATAAGATAGGTAGAATAGGTAAGATAGGTAGCATTTGTGCCATTGTGCAATTGTGATTGCACGGACTAATATTTTGTGTGCTTGATTTTCGCACAATTTGATATCAAAAACATCAATAATTTTATAACGGTACTGTGAATCCTCATTTTTACGGTACCAAGGGTTAGTTCGGTAATTAGTCGAACCTTGCCGATTTTTTCAGCTCCGCGGTAACATCCACTTAGAAAATATTAAAGCTTTAGGCCATTTTAGAGGCCGAAAAAATGGGCTTTTTGGAGATTTTTTTTCCAGAAAAAATACACAATACATCGAGATTACAAAAAGGGTGTTTATCATACATATCAGTGACTGTATACAATAATTTTTTTGAAGCGATTAATTTGAAAATGTCTCTCATGTATGAAATATCATACATAATATCAGTAGACATACCATTCAATATGGTAAAAACCACTATAGTTTGATAGTATAAGGAATCATCTATTTTATAAAAACCTACTATATTATATAGCATTGACAAACAACGTATGCTCGAAGGATTGTTGGTTGCGGTTAACATATGATCATAGTTAACACAACTGCTAAAATATCATAAGCAGTACTATATTTTCGGCAGTAACCATGACTATAAAATATTATTGTCTCCTCAGGGTGATATAAAATATGGTTGAGGCTACTATACATTTCTCTGTGTGTGCATTTCTCAACCCACCCTTAAAACATGATTCAGCAACAACCTTAATGAAACCTTTGAAGCTCGTGTGTTCAACGAATCGTCATTAACTTCCATCGCCTAGTCGACTCCAATTAGAGGCAGTAATAATCACAGGCTTGCTCGATTAACGGGGGACTTTTCATTCAAATGTCTCAAAGTTATTTTCCCGAAAGGCAGATCCACAAAACTCCTTTCACGTATGACGTGTGTTTAAAAATATTTAGAACTGCTTGATCGAGCTGCCGACGGCGATTTGGCGGATGATGACAGACTGAAGTGCTACTTGAAATGTGTCCTCGATCAATTCTCACTGGTGAAATCAATTACGACATTATTTACCCAAGCACGTTTCGTTGTTCCCTTAAATTCTCAAAATTCGTTTCTTTCGATTCTAGATCGAAGACGGCGCGATAAATTTCGATAAGATGCTTGATATAGTGCCAGATTCGATAAAAGAGAAAGGAACTGCAGCCGTCGAAAAATGTCGTACTATGTGTGAGTATTAAGATTTTCTAACCTCACGCCACAGTCCGACGAAGCAAACGACGATAAAGTTAACGTTGTGTGCGATTGATTCTGCAGCAACTGGGGAGGATTTGTGCGAGCAAGCCTACAATTTCCAAAAATGTTTCTACAAAGTGGCTCCAGAGGTGATTCTTGTGACGACCGAATCTTAGCCGATGGAGCAATTGCTCAATAACGAACGGACCAAACTGAACTGATCGAGCGTTTTTTTTCTTCCAGATATATTTCGTTGCTTAGACAGTCTGATGCGTTTATCGACTTGCTGATCACGTGGACGAAAAATGTCCACGAATCATCGAAAGCTGGATGTACTTCAATAAATACAACACTGCAATTTACTTCAACGATTTAATCCTCTCCTCCTCACAGCCACGAAATTTACACTTTTCGAAGCTTATGGCCTTCATAGTGGGTTTCATATGGGTTTCATAGTCGCAACTCGACTCTCCCTCCCAGAAGGAAAACATATTTAGGGATATGTGATTGCTTATGTTGGTAAAACCGCTGATAGAAGCGCCACTCGGCTATATTTGAAACTAACTCAAACCGCTTGGCTCTCGATTGTATAGCCTCGAGTGTATAACCTCAAAGTTCAAAATTAGAAATTGAGTTGCGACGAGTACAATTATGGATGAAGGAAAGAATGTTCATTATACAGCGCGCGAAAGGCTGTTATTAGCTCAGTTTTTTTTTAACTCCGTTCACTGCGATACGTTTCGAAACTTTTTACGTGCTCCACTTTTAACTGTTTTTGAGGTTAACCTGTAGACTGGCCTGTGATACAGGTAAAAACTGCATAGACGCCAAGCGCAAGCGCAAGCGTTAGTCGTACGAAACGAAACAGCCAATCACAGCGCCGAAGGTTTCCTCAAGGAAGCTCGAAACCTGCCTTGAAATAAGGAGGCCAATAAGGCTCCTTGTTCTGTCGAGGAAGGTCTATGAAACGCGAAATGAGGAACAAGGAATCCTTGTTCCTCAAGGAAGGACTATGAATACGGGTACTATGACCGTATTCATAGTCTCTCCTTATCTCTAGGATAAAGGACGCCTTGATGGAGGCTTCCTTGAATCTCAGAGGCGTCCTTGTTTCATAGTCGCAATTCGACTCTCCCTTCCAGAAGGAAGACATATTTAGGGATATGTGATTGCTTATGGTGGTGAAACCGCTGATAGAAGCGCCACTCGGCTATATTTGAAACTAACTCAAACCGCTTGGCTCTCGATTGTATAGCCTCGAGTGTATAACCTCAAAGTTCAAAATTAGAAATTGAGTTGCGACGAGTACAATTATGGATGAAGGAAAGAATGTTCATTATACAGAGCGCGAAAGGCTGTTATTAGCTCAGTTTTTTTTTAACTCCGTTCACTGCGATACGTTTCGAAACTTTTTACGTGCTCCACTTTTAACTGTTTTTGAGGTTAACCTGTAGACTGGCCTGTGATACAGGTAAAAACTGCATAGACGCCAAGCGCAAGCGCAAGCGTTAGTCGTACGAAACGAAACAGCCAATCACAGCCTCGAAGGTTTCCTCAAGGAAGCTCGAAACCTGCCTTGAAATAAGGAGGCCAATAAGGCTCCTTGTTCTGTCGAGGAAGGTCTATGAAACGCGAAACGAGGAACAAGGAATCCTTGTTCCTCAAGGAAGGACTATGAACACGGGTAACAGTCTTTCCTTTGTTGATGTTCAATATTTGCTCCACAATGATGTCATCGGCACGCGGATCGATGGGTATCGTTTGAACGGGTGCTCTCGGTGCCGGAATCGTTTTCGACCATTGTTCGACCCGCGAGTTCAGGCAAGCCCACAACTTTTCGCGATACGAGAAGGCCAGAGCCACGAGCATTATGAAGGGCAGCACGATCATCGACGTCTGGCTCATCTCGTTCTGATCGATCTTTCTCTCGGCCTGGAAGTTCAGTGTGAATTGCTTGAACGAGGCGTTCGCCTCGAAGTACAACGGCACAGTTTTGTACTTGTAGAGCGATTGCGACAAAGACGACTCCAATTGTACGAAGTATTTCTTGCCGTTGGCTTGCAGAGGTGGCATATGTACGAGGTAACCGGTGTTATAGACCGAGCCGATTTTCGACGTTTGAGATTCCAATTTGTACGTGTGAATCGGCGAATCCGGCTGATCCTCACGGCAGAGTTTCACACGGAGATTTCGATAGTGCTCCGGTTGCGCGGATATCACGTGGATCGATATGTCGATACGCGATGTCGGATAGAAAGCGATCAGCCTCAAACCTTGAACGTCGCTTGTTGGCCGAACCGCTATATGAATTCATATACTATCGTACATAAAAAGTCGTATATAAATGTTTTCTTAGTTTTTTGCTCCCTCCCATCGCAAAACGTCCTGCTTCGCAATAGACATAGTCGAACTTTATTTTTCGTATCGCTTTGTCCTAAAACTTATAAAGTTTTTTTTCCTCAAAATCAAACTTTTTTATCTTCATTTATATTTTCTTTAAAATAAAACTTTTTTTCATTATTATTAATATTTTCCTGAAAATAAAACTTTTTCTTTTTTATTAATATTTTCCTGAAAATAAAACTTTTTGTATTTCAAGTAATATTTTCCTTGAAATTAAAAATAAGTACATGTTTTTCCGCTTTAGCGTGAACCGTAGAAAAGGAAAAAGGAATAATTAATACGGTCACGTTTCTCCCTCACGCAACAGATACAACTGCCAGTACGCTTGCACGGTCAACAAATGTTACGCCAACCTGTTGTCGAGCGATAAATTTTCCATTCAATATGTGTAGAATGAGACGAGAACGGTATGCACGACTGGACAATAAATTATTCCTATTTACTCCTTTTTCTGACCTTTTTTTCGCTACGTTTAGCGGTGGACACTCACCAGCTTGAATGGTCCGTCCGAAATCTAAAAACCAAACGAGCTATTCGAGTGAACAACAAATCGTTGAAGATCGTCGATTTTTCAAATATTTTTTTCAAACAACGTGGCGACGAATTGTAACTCGAACATGAAAAATCTGTGAAAGAAGTCTCCATTTTTACGTAACTATTGAAAAAATATCGATTTTGAAAAAGCAAGATCGTCAAAAACCTTTTAATGATTTTCATCGTATCTCGTGTCAATTCAAAGCGAAACCATTAAGGTAGTCCTATCGACAGGCTTCAATTCATAGGATTTTCATAATTTTTTTTTGAGATTCACTAAATATATTAATAATCGTCTCTGTAAAATTTCAGGGTCGGTTATCGACCTTATTACAGAGAAAAAAAATAAAAATTGCCTACTTTTGCGAAGGAATCCCGAGACAACGTACAAAGCCCCAATTTCCGGTCGCTACAAAAGTGTATACAATAGCGAGAATCCGTCGGATTCTTAAAAATAATCAGATTTCCATACTTAAGGGGAGGGTAGGGGTTCGCACTTTTGAAAAATCGATTTTTTTTGTCATTTCTTATAGTTAAACATTGCAAGAATATAATCCCAAAATTTCAAGTCAATCGGAGCAAAACTCTCGAACTTATTGACTATTTAGTCCCGCTCCTAAAATATCAAACCTAGAAATACTACGCGAATCGTTGGAATAGCTATTTTTTCATTTTTCTAATTAAATGTAAACATTCATTGGACAGTTTACAAATGGAAAATTTTAGTTATCACAAATTATTTGTTTTGCATGTATTAAAAATATAAATTGTACAGGTCTCAAGTATGATCAGTGGTATGACTAGTGTGAAGCGATAGGACTACCTGAAGTGATCTTCGAGATATGTCCAGCGATTTTGAAAACAGTATTTCGAGAAAAACTCGTTTGAACTCGCCTGGCTGACTGTTAGAGGCTGCAGCTCATTCAATTTTAGGAATATTTCAATGTAATGTTCAGGAAACGCAGCTAAAAGGTACTATAGGATACTATAGAATAAAAATATTTTTGGAAAATTTAACGTTTTTGACCCGCCTAGGTAGATAGAGCCCGTTGAGATCACTCAATTCGAATTCTTTGCGTCTCGTTCCTTCTCTGATTAATTATCCTCAGTGGTGACAATGATTGCTAGTACGCGATGATGATGGGTTTGAACTAGCAAGCTCGTTTCGATCGGGACAGTCAATGATATTTACGTATACGACGCAAATAACATCCTCTAGAAAATTTATTCAAGGATATAAAAATATGCGATGCAGTTGCTCAAGATTTGCCTATAAATACGACGTGTCCCGACGCATTCTAGATACAGTCTCATTATAGTTTCTTAGGCGTTGGTACGGATCGACTATCGAAATGATCAAGTGCGCTCTTCTTGTTTACGGTGTTGCCGCAATGGTTGCCGAACTTCACGGTGCTGTAAGTTTTCCGCCAACGAAACATCAGCCCCCAAAGTAATGGAATGTTTAAGGTTGTTATGCGATTTAGTCGTCGGGGGTGAAGTACGAGGGGAGTGCCCTATGCTTATGCCGATTGACTGTTACCAACTGTCAGCTTTCAAATAATCGTCACATCAAACGTGCGTTTTCGAACTATTTTTCTACATCTATTTGTAAAAATATGCATTTTTGAACATTCGGTGATTACATTAAGTGTTTTCATTACTTTGTATAATTATTTTCTACAACTTTTTCTCGCTCAATTACCGCGAAACGAATTGGCAACGTCGTAAATCGTGGTGTATCATAATGCCCAGGTTGGCAGAAGTGTCGCGACGTTAAAGACATATGCGACCCGTTCGTAACCTCAATATCGGCCCGAGGTGCTGTCAAAGATGAATATCGGTCGAAGTAAAAAAAATTCCGCCGTTAAGATAAAGTGTGTGCTACAGCTGTCTATAAACTCGAAGAAATCAAAAACTTCGATAATTGTCCGATATTCGAAAAATAAATTTACGTATGAAAAAAAATTCGCGTTATTTTGTCTTTGCCTAGAAATGTCTAGAAATGTACGATTTCTGAACATAGTTATCAAATTAATATTAAGTAATTATTACTAATTAAGAGAATAAGTACCAATAATATTCGTTGTTAATTATCGTGACCGAGTGGTTTGAGGTTCCCGGGCAGGGAGATTAGAGGTAAGGAGTGGAAACACAGTGCTTACGAAACGTCCGCAAAAAAGCAGCAAATAAGGAGGCGCTGCGATCGTATGTGTCCGATCGATTAGCTCCGCCTACTAGCCTCGTGCTCTTGGCGTGCTCTCGGTTGCTGTTGACAGCACATTCGTGGTGGGGGACCTAACTGTTGCGTCTACCTCTCCTATTTCGCTGTCTATCTCATTGTTGCAAACTCATAATAGCAACTAACAATTAATGAAATTAAGCGGTGAACCAACTAAGAAAATAAAAACAGAACACAAATGTAGCCTTGACTGTCGTGGATTGTAAATATGTTTCAGAAAAGGGTATTCAGTTGATTTATTTTTTCACCGATGCGAATGAAAGTTTGAAAAAAATTGCCCTATGCAAACAATATTACTCTTTATGTGGCTTGTAAATGCAACTGCACTGGAGAAAAAAGGAACTTGTCAAAAAATTGCAGTTGCAATTGCAAGAAAAAAAAACGTATAAATTATGCTCCTTTTTATGCTCATTACTCCAGGGAGAATGAAGCGTAAAGGTTATGTTTCTCATGAACTGAACAACACGCATGAAAAAATAAACTGAAGGCTAACCCGAATAATTCTACCTTGGACTTTGAAGAAACCAATTTCGTGAAGATTTTCTCAATATTACAAAACACAATAATATTAAAAATGAGCCTCAAACCGGAGCACAAAGACACATTGGAATCAAATTCTTTTATCATTTGTGCGAAACAAAGAAACAAAACAAAGAAATTGCGAATCCAATTTCTTTGTTTTGTTTTTATTTTTTATTTTCTTTTGGACATGCATGTATATAGCCTTAGAAAATATTAGAGTGCATACTTTGATTGTAAAGTGTTTGCTTACTTTCAGGCAGTACCCAGCGAATTGGCGAAACCAGCGAAAGCCGCCCGTGAATTGTGTATGAAAGAAAACGGAACACCGAAAGGTCGGCACCCAGCACAAAGACATTACAATCCATTACACCCCCCCTGGCATTGATCTACTATTCCTATGCGATAAAAGAAAACGCGTTTTGTCCGGGCTTTTTAGTTCTTGAAATCGCCACTGCCTAGCGCTGGCTGTTATGTGACCGCCTTCGGCTCTGAATACTCCGATCAGCTGAACGATTTGATACTGCAAGACAATGGAAAATCGCTGTGAAACGCACAGGAATTCAAATTCAAATCCATCATATACGCGAATAATGATTTTCATAAAGTTATCTACAACAGACTTGTACGAACAGCATTTATCTACCGTCAGGGGGCTGCCATCAGTTGAACGATTCCATACTTTCGTGAAATAACCTAAGTTGATAATGCTAACCTGAATAATTAAATTATGGTTCAAATCCATCACACACGCGAATAATAGTTTTCATACAGTTATCTACAATAAACTTTTATCCGTGTGAAATATTCGAAACATCGATTTCGCACAGGATTTCGGTTTCGTCACGGAATTAAACTGTCGATAACAGTTATTTAGACGTATCCAACTTTTTTCATACGCATGAACGATTTTCAACCGTTATACGCACATACGCCTATATGACGAAACAATTGAAGATCGGGTCAGGTTGGTCTGATCCAACAATAAGTTTACCTTCAATCTGCCATTCCTGCACCATATGTTGCAATTCAATTTGACTTGCCGCAAGCGACGAACGAATTTGCGTTAACTTCCTTGGCCCAATCGACTTCAATCAACGGCAATAATAATCATAGACTCGCTCAATCAACGCTAGACTTTTGATTCAAATATTTCAAAGTTATTGTCCCGAAAGGCAGATCCACAAAATTCCTTTCACGTATGACATGTGTCCAATTTTTAGAACTGCTTGACCGAGCTGCCGACGGCGATTTGGCGGATGATGACAAGCTAAAATGCTACTTGAAATGTATCCTCGATCAATTCTCACTGGTAAAATCAATTACGATACTATTTACCCACGCGCGTTTCGTTGTTCCCTTAAATTTTCAAAAATCGATTATTTTGGTTCTAGATCGAAGACGGCGCGATAAATTTCCAGGCGATGCTGGATATAGTGCCAGAATCGATAAAAGAGAAAGGAACCGCAGCCGTCCAAAAATGTCGCACCATGTGTGAGTATTAAGTTTTTCTCGCCTCACGCCACAGTCCGACGAAACGAATGACGATGAAATTAACGTTTTGTGGGATTGATTCTGCAGCAACTGGCAAGGATTTGTGCGAGCAAGCCTACAATTTCCAAAAATGTTTCTACAAAGAGGGTTCAGAGGTGATTCTTTCAACAATCGAATCTTGGCCGAGCGAGTAATCGCTCGACAACGAATGGACCGAACTGAACCGATCGAGCGTTTTCTTTTCTTCCAGGTATACTTCGTCGCTTAGACGGCCTGACGCGTTTACCGATTCGCTGATTATGTAGACGAAGAAAGGCCGCGACTCGTCGAAAGCTGGATGTACTTCAACAAATATAACGCTGCAATTGACTCCAACGAATTGAAATAGTTGTCTCTTTTTTTTCGTCCTCGTCGAACGTATTCGATTACACGTAATATGTACAATTGTGACAAACAGCAACGTTTCGCTACTCAACTTCGAAACGTCCGATTGTAAAGTTCGTGACAATTGCAGGAATTCAATGTCTTTATACTCCATGAACGAAGTTCGACGTTCAAAGGAGAAGACCATTGTGGCGGTACACAGCGAGTGTAAACTTCGACCTCTGCAGTGATTTTTCGTCCCCTCGTTTTAATCCTCTCCTCCTCACAGCCGCGAAACTTACGCTTTTCGAGGCTTAGTCTTTCTTTTGTTGATGTTCATTATTTGCTCCACAATGATGTCATCGGCACGCGGATCGATGGGTATCGTTTGAACGGGTGCTCTCGGTGCCGGAATCGTTTTCGACCATTGTTCGACCCGCGAGTTCAGGCAAGCCCACAACTTTTCGCGATACGAGAAGGCCAGAGCCACGAGCATTATGAAGGGCAGCACGATCATCGACGTCTGGCTCATCTCGTTCTGATCGATCTTTCTCTCGGCCTGGAAGTTCAGTGTGAATTGCTTGAACGAGGCGTTCGCCTCGAAGTACAACGGCACAGTTTTGTACTTGTAGAGCGATTGCGACAAAGACGACTCCAATTGTACGAAGTATTTCTTGCCGTTGGCTTGCAGAGGTGGCATATGTACGAGGTAACCGGTGTTATAGACCGAGCCGATTTTCGACGTTTGAGATTCCAATTTGTACGTGTGAATCGGCGAATCCGGCTGATCCTCACGGCAGAGTTTCACACGGAGATTTCGATAGTGCTCCGGTTGCGCGGATATCACGTGGATCGATACGTCGGTACGCGACGTCGGATAGAAAGCGATCAGCCTCAGACCTTGAACGTCGCTTGTTGGCTGTACCGCTATGGAGCTCGGTGCTACGCGCTGGATATGCGCGTTCGCCTCGACTTCCGGCTTCAAGCGGATCGCGTAGATACACTGGAAGGGTGGCTACGTTTTACTACTTTTTCCCCGATTATGTTGAAACTTGAGAAAAAATCTGGACACACACATTGCTTCCACCGAATCATTAATCAAAAGTGCATTTCTCAGAAAATGTTAACTGCCTTGACACTGAATATTGTCAATAACTTAATTCAAAAAAATCACTTACAGTGCGTGTATAAAATAATTAAGATTAAATATTGTAATAATTGTCAACATTTTTAATGTTTCGACGATATTCGGGCAATTTGATTTGAAAATCATTCGTACGGAAATGTCTCCTCGTACGAAAATTTATCCAGATACCTCGGACATTGCAAACCGTGTCGTTGCGTAACAGTCAAGGTTCCTTACCGTTGGCTGAAGACCTCGAATCCGAAAATTGCCGTTATCTTCAGTAGTGGCCTCTTCTTGGAGATTGGAACAGTCGGATTGTCCGTGAGCCTCAACGAGGAGGCCTCGCTCGGGCTCGCCGTTCAACGAAGTGACCGAACCGTATGCGCTGAATGCGACTCTCGTACCGGCGAGCGTCACTTCCACGGTGAGGCCTTCCTCGACGTTGATCATCTTGAAGGGCGGCTCGAAGCGATACTCCTTCATCATCGGCCGTAGAAAGTATTCGCCGGGCGACAAGGAATTGAACGCGAGTGCACCGTCCTCGCCCGTGACGCTATTTTTGCGATAACTCTGACCACCCGAGAGCGAGAGCAGAACGCCCTGAAGCGAAACTCCGTCGGCTTGGTCGGAAACGCGAACGATCACTTCGGCCAATTTGTGAGCGAGGAATACGCCGTTGGCGTCCGGCCCGACTATCACGTAACCTTCCTTTTCCGCCGTTACGCTGAAATCGTAATTACGGACGAATAACGAGCGTCGCCTCGGAAGATCGACATTTTGGACTGGGATGCAATATGGACGTACGTGTATTCGACCTTTCCATCCAGGGGTCCGACTCTGTAGGTTCCTTCTTTGTCCGTCACGAGTGTGTGAACCGGCGCGTTTTTGTCCTTGCCGAATATCCGGACGGTGACTCCTTCCAACGGCGGCACTGTTTCTCCGCTAACGATCTGCGAAATTTTCACTGCGTCTCAGGTACGAAATCGCGAACGCTCGAATGCGCTCTGCTTTTCCCAAGGGGCTGTTCACTATTGAGCAGGGGGCTGACACCAGGATACATTCTCTTAACAGTAACGTGTCCCCGTATTGTCGCCACGTAACTAACCCACCATGCGGCGCTAGTAGTCACCCGCATGACCCCCACTCCGCAAAGCACCTCTCCGTATTATTTCGTCATTTTTTCGCGATCTGTCATTGTTCTCGAATAAAAAAAATCGTAGTGTGGTAAAATCGTAATTATTTTATCACATTAGAAGAGCGATTTGTGGCTCATCGCAATTCAACACGTGTTTTCGAGTCTATATTGGACGACGTGTATAACTATGAAAAGCTCTCTTTTCCGTGTATAGAACACGCCGATAGTGTTCTTTTACACATAATACAATATTACGTATTGATGCGGATGCAGCAATATTCTGCACGTCTCAACGCAGAACAAAAAAAAAGCAATCTCGACAAGAAAAAAATCGCAAAACATTGTACAACGTGACTAATCCATTATTTAAAAAATATGAATGTTATCTGTTTATTTCGTGCAATAAATATTTTTAAATATATAATATTGCAACAAGTGTAAATATTGCATCCCTTCCTATATACACATATACTTTTAAATTCTGTTCTAAACAATGAATTTTCCAGACGCGTCGAATGCAAATTATGCAGACGCTGCGCGACTGGAGTGGGGGTCATGCTGGTGACTACTAGCGCCGCATGGTGGGTTAGTTTACGTGGCGGCAATAACGAGACACGGTAGACCCAGCAGTGCCAGGGGGCTGCTATTAAGTGAGGTGCGGAAGAGATTTCCGGGTGAAGTCGATTTCGTATGATTTTTGTGATTTCATAAATGATTCAAGCTATTTTTAAAGTCATGTGATTTCACGTAATTTCAGTTGATTTCAATTCATTTCGTTTGAATTCGTCGACTCAGTTTCAAGCGATCGCTGAAATCATTGGAGGGAGAAAAGTCCTAAAATGGTTAAATGTCTTTTTTATTGACTAATCTTGTGACTCAAAATTGAATTAAAAATTTTGAAAATGAAAATATGATAGAAAAAGATACGGATATAGATATTAAAATGTTTAATTTTTTCACACAGAGTCATGTCGATTGACACGACTCTGTATTCCATATTTATCTTCATCTTATATTTAGTTTCCATATTTATCTTCATGATTGTTTGTTGGCACGATCATTAGACAGTAGAGTTATAGCAATGGACAATTAATGAATAGTAGATAAATTAATAAGACAGCAATGGTAGTATAATAAATTGTGTGCGTATAGAAATACGCCGTACGAAACCATCAGTCTGCATTGATGGTGTTATATGGGTATTGCCCGATTATATGTGTGCGTTTGTGTATATAGTCCCTGCGCGCGCATCAGGATTGTTCGGGAACCAGCGCCGCGAGTGGCAGAGTAGGATACTACAAACAGCGGACAAAGCGCGTAGCGAAAATTCCAAAACGACGCAAGCCCCCTGGTTGAGAAGCACGAATGCCAAGCATCAATTAAACATTACCTTTCCGAGATCGCCGATAAAGGTGGCAAGGTCGTTGTTACAGTCGTTGACACCAACGACTTTGACCATTGGCGGGTTGAACAGTAAAATATCCGACACGGGTGTGATCGTGTAAACATTATCGCTGCTCGCTATGAACTCAAAGTCGTACACGTAATGATCACCGAGCATTGAAATGCTCTTGGAGTATTTCAACGGTCCGAGCGTCTTCGCCTCGCCCATCATTTCGATGTTGACACTGACGTCATCGAGAGCAGCCGTACTCTTGATTTTGCCGCGATGGCTGTGCTCCGTGGACGTCAATATGATCGGCGCGAGATTGCTCGTGTCCCAATCGTACGAGGCTTTCGGATAAACGTGGCAGCCGATCGGCGCGAATCTGTACTCGCCGGATTTTGAGATGCAGTGGCGCGTACTACCGAGCGGTAGCTCCAGGCTCATTTTCTTCGACGCGCCCGGCTCGGAATATTCCACGGCCGTGTCGTGTGACGATACGAACGTTACGGAAAAACCCGTTTGCTGGAATGGCGGAACTTCGGCGCGCTCGGACGTTATGGATATTCGATGCACGGAATTTTCCCAACAGAAGACATCCGTGTCGATGAGAACCTCGTAGTGGCCGGGCAAAATCTCCGTGAACTCGTAGCGTCCGTCTGCTTGATGAAACAAAACTTTGACCAGCGGGGGGAAACACGAATTTTGGTTGTTCAACGCGCGGCCACGAGACAACGCAACGATGCATCGACGCAACGGTGCCTCATCCCGAAATCGAGCCTTTCGTCTATCATGCGTGTGGCGTTCGAGGTGCCAATTTACAGCAAACCAATCGCACGAGTATTTTTCGTATCGGGGGTTGGACTAGTGTGAAAGTTTGAAAAAAATCGCTCGTTGCTTGAGGTCAAATTGAAGAGGTCCAGATTCTTATGTTATGTTACCACCGAGCTGACATTTTTTCTGGACCTTTATAACCTCTTTGCCGATCATCCTGTGCAGTTTGAATACGATCCAAAGTGCCGTTAAATAAATCGACAACTCGACGTATTTCGTGGGCTAATTACATTACGCTTATGGAAAACTCCCGATCATTTTTCAGTACACTATTAAGGGAGCTTTCCAGTGTGAAATTTTCAAAAAATCGATTTTTTTTTTTTGCTTTATCGAATAGTATACACTCTTCCGAATATTCCCTGAAATTTTCATGCCGAAATTCAGATTATTTCGGTTACTGTACAGCATTTCTTGGAAGAAGGCAACGGAGCGCTACAGCTACAGCGAAACTTTGAACGCGTTTTTCTCGAAACAGCATTTTTCAAAACGGTGTCCAACTTGGAGGGCAGAGTTTTAAAGCTATCGAGTTGAATTTTTTACACAATATTCTTAACGTCATTGTTTATCGTGCTATGGAAGCTTTTTTTTTTTTGACATCATCCTATTTTTTTGTAAAAAAAACTGCCAAAAAAAATGCTAAAATCGATACTTTTTGTTCAAACCGGCGCCATTTTTGCAAAAAAAAAAAAAAAAAGCCTCCATAGCACGAAAGCCAATTACATACCGATCAATAATCTTTTTGTGTTTTTTGTTTCAGATCAAAATTGTGACCCCCAACGTGGACACCACATCCAAGTGCATTTTCTGCAACAATTGTTTCATCATTTTTATAGATATTAATTAATAAATAAATCGATCTTTAAAAAATTGTTTTGTATTCTTCAATACCCAATTAATATACAAAAAAAAAAAACCAGACCGATTAGATTATTTTTTCTTTAAAAAAAAAAATCGCGAAAAACAGCGATTTTTCGGGCTGTCACACTGGAAAGCTTCCTTAATATCTGCCGAGTGAATGTTACCAAGGAGCTGAACAAATAGGTACGGTTCGGCTAATTATCGGACTAACCCTTGGTACCGTGAAAACGAGGATTCACAGTACCCAAGGAGACTAGAGAGGAGTCGACACTCCCTACTCAAACAGTTCTTTCAATCGGTCGCAGAGGTGTAGTGCTCAGTTCCGCCGGAGGCGTCGCTAGTGTTCTTGGGAAACGATAATATATAGTAATACAAAGCTGCACAAGGTGAATATTAGACTGTGCAATCGTGGCGACTTTTTTCCTCGCCCAAAGGTGTCGCCCCCCTTAACGAGAGCTCGACCTTGTCTCCGGACGCCAAGTGTCATACGAAATTTACCTTTGGCTTGCAAAGTTTTCACGGTGACGCCGTCGAGGACTTTCAACGTCACGGACACCTGACTGCAGTCCGAATTTTTCAAGCACCGTACCGAGCCTCGAACGATGGCTTTGAGTTGCAGGAAATTGATGTCGTCGACCGGTCTGGCCGTTACGTCGATGGTTTGCTGAAGAGGGAAGAATCTAAGGAAAACAAATACGCAACATTGATAAACGGCGTAAGGAACGGACGGACGAGTAAATGCGCTTACTGCAAGCCTTTCGTTTTTTCCTCATTGCTGACGACGACGCTGAATTGATATTTTCCGGGCTCCAAGTAGAGGCAAAATTGTCCATTTTCCGGATCCGTCTCGACTTCCTGTCGATAAGTCGACGCTGTCTTTTCCACGGCAATTTTGCGATGGTGCAGCGTTCCCTTAGCGGAAAGCGTCACGGCGCCGCATACTCTGTAGGAAGTTGGCACGATTTCCGGCACTTCCGGCGAACTCGGCGACACTTTGACCGTCGTCTCGTCGAAGCGCAGATTGGCCGCTTCGACTTTCACGGTGTACTCTCCAGCCTTCATCTTTTCGATCGTGTAAACGCCACGTTCGTCGGTCGTTGCGAATTTCTGTTTGGACACGAATACTTTCGCGCCCGCCAGCGGAGAACCCTCGGAGGACATCAGCACGGTACCGGTTACTGTGAAACCGGTCACCTTGAAAGCCACGGGCAATATCAAACTGGCGTGAGCGGATTTGAACGAGAGTTCGGTCGGTTGAACGTAAAATTTCGTTCCCGATCCGGCGTAATGCGGAATTATCCGATATTCGCCGATCGTCAACGCCGGAAATGTGAATCTGCCTGATTGATCCGAAGTCACGTGACACAGCGGTTTCTCCGACGCGAAACCTTCGATCGGCTGCGTCTCGCAGTTCTTCGCGGCTCCGTCCTGCAAGCATCGTCAATATCATCGACGATCCTCGCTCGTGTGACCGAGGGCACCCTTTTATTCAACGTTCTCAAACGTCTCTCATATTTTCATTCGACTTTTCAAAAACGGCCATGTTTCGAGTCGAAATTCCGGATTGTTTAGATTTCAAAGACTAGGCTCTGCAGATCATCGAAGCAAAATTACAAAAAGAGTTTAAGGCGGCGATGCCTTTAGGCGAGAAAACATTTGCGGATTTTAGTGACGTTTTTCTAAAAAAAAGGAAAGATTTCCTTTTTTTTTCTCACACTTAGGGTCTGAGACAAAGTTTCATCACTACTTTTGGCGGTTACATGGTCTTTTGTCAATTTCTTTTTTAAAAATGCACCGAAAAATGACGATTTTCGCCACTCTATGTTAAAACTCGCGTGAAAGTTAACCAATTTGGTGTTTCAATTTGATCGTAGATCAGACTGCAACCACACTCTTATATCACAATAATCTCATTGGATTTTCGAGATCGAACAATAGGATATTTTACTCTATGTCAGAAAAATCCTAAGGATGTATAAATAAGGTAGTTTTCGCAATAAGCAATCGAATAATGTTGGTTAAAAGTTATGAAAACGCAACAAAAATTGTATAATTAAATTTGAACAATACTTTTTCCATCTGTTTAACGAACATGCGAAACGGTAGCCGCCATAATGACATCACATTGGTGACATCACATTGGTGTGACATCACATTGGTGACATCACATTGGCGTGACATCACATTGGTGACATCACATTGGTGACATCACGTTGGTGACATCACATTGGTGACATTGCATTGGTGACATCCCATTGGTAACATCCCATTGGTGACATCACATTGGTGACATCACATTAGTGACATCACATTGGTGACATCACATTAGTGACATCACATTGGTGACATTACATTGGTGACATCACATTGGTGACATCCCATTGGTGACATCACATTGGTGACATCGCATTAGTGACACCACATTGGTGTGACATCACATTGGTGACATCACATTGGTGTGACATCACATTGCTGTGACATCACATTGCTGTGACATCACATTGGTGACATCACATTGGTGACATCACATTGGTGTGACATCACATTGGTGACATCACATTGGTGACATCACATTGGTGACATCACATTGGTGACATCACATTGGTGTGACATCACATTGGTATATGACATTTTGTGAGTATCACAGTTAGTCATACAAAACACCAATAATAGGAATTGCAACTCGCTATTAACCTAAAAAATGGACGCATTCGCAATTGACGCAGCGTCGATGTTTACTATGCAAGTGACGTCACGAACCGAAGCAGCATGGCGGCTAGCGTTTTCGCGCGGAAATGTGAAATGTAAAATTTAAGTGCATTCTTATGGCGCTTATCGATTTCATAAAATAGAAATAAAAATTCTAGTAGTTTATTACCACCGAAGGATCAAATTGAGACACCTTTCATAAAAGGGTGCGATAGCCTGTTCTACGGGGAATTACGATGTCAACAGTGAACCCCTGTATTTCTTGCATGGCTGCAAAGCACACATCTAGTTCTGATGACGAAAATGCAGTTATGTTTTTTTTGCGAATTTTCGCGTTTTCGCAGGAAACTTTGTTTTTCGCGAAACCGAGTATAAATTTCAAGAACAATGTTCCGGGAAGCAGGCGTTTTTCAGGCGTTACGATAAGAGGGTACCCTTAAATCGGTGAAGAGATTAAACTGACGCCGAAAAGAATGAAGGAAACACCGTTGACCGGCTCGCCTCCGCTCGTCACCCGCCCGCTGACGTCGTAACCGAATATTACGAGACTGTTGTCCGGCAGTTCAGTATTGCCCTCTCGCACCGTTACTTCGACCACATTTTTTTCGAAAGTCCAACTGTGTCGGTCGAACAGAAAATTCACGAAGTAGAAAACGCTTGTAATTCGTTTGACACCGTTTTAACGTAATCTTCTGTTTCTTAAGGGGTCCGCGTTAGCTTGAACTTCCAAAAAAACGTTTTTTTAGAGCATAATTTTATAGCCTGGAATCTTGAGTTTAATTTTCAACATAGACTTTGTACAAAACTCGAACAATTGACCGAGTCGTGAAGGTTTTTGTGAATTTGAACATGATTTTGCGTCAGTTGCAGGCACGCGGTGCAACTGACGCAAATTTGAATTCGGAAAAAATACTGTAGTTCTATTAATTTACAAGAGTATAGCTAGTGAAATACATGGGGAATTTCGGTAATGTGAATTTTTGTGTAATCGGCAAGCACTTAAAGTAAAAACTCAATTTTCGATGGAAAAAAGTACAATCATAGCGTCTCAAATTCGATATACCTTGCGCGAATGTCTCCAGCATCGCCATATTGTGTAATATCGTAATATAAATATTTTTCTATTCGCTTGAGAATATGACTCATAACAGCCTTAATTCCTCTTGTCCTTTCGCCCAAAAAAAAATCGCGAAGGATCACTTAATTTTAGACGTTTAAAGTGACGTTTACGCTCCAGGATTTTGAAAATGCATACTTCGCGCCAAACTAGTGCAGACCTGTTGATGAAATGTGAAATAATATTCTTACACAGGATGAGAGGCGACCAAAACGTATTTTCCCGGTTGAATGGGAGTGAAGTAAAACGTTCCTCCCACATCGGTGGTCGTAGTTCCAATGGGATCGCCCTTGGTAGTATCGATGAAAAGAGACACCGTCACACCGCTCGGCCCTTCGCTCGATCCGAGACTGGTCACCTTTGAGCCGAGCATCGATATAACATCCGATGGGACAATTGCTCTTAATATTCGGTCGAAATACGGGAAAACTAGTGGTCTTACTTTCCCGGCTATGCCGAAGCCCTTGAAGGTGAAATTGATTTCTTTTTCCTGGCTGCAAACGGCGCTGGAGCCGTCTATGGACAACGGTACTTCCGTAGGTTCGAAACTCCAGCCACGGGGAGGCTCGATCTAGTCGACGATCGGTCGGGTCGGAATAATGGATTTGCGGTGACAAATTTGCGACGGATGTACAAAGTGGTTCACAAGAACGAATAATATGGAATATTAGGGCACCGAAATATATGCAGTGGACTTCATTCCGACGAATTACGATACCTTAATGATGTAGTCTCCCTTATCGTAAAGAGGTAGAAACCAATATCCATTGGGTGCACATTCGGTTTCATCCTTCACGATTCCGGCTTTCGTGCAGCTTAATTTTCAGGTCAAAGTTTTCATTCATCAATTGCGGTCTTACAAATTGGATAACGAAACATGCCGCGTCATAACCTCACGAGTGCAGCGACGAGCTCCTCGGTACTCACAGTTTTATGTGAATTTTCGTGTAATCGATGTTCGCGTGACTTTTGATGAATCCGTCGCATCCCAAGATATCTTCGCTCGCGCATACTTTTATTACGAGACACGTGATTATCGATAGAATTATTGTTCGGTCGTTACTGAAAGACATTCTTCGTCGACGTACTGACAAACATTCGTACAGTCGCACCCTGGGACGAACACTGAAAAACTAATCCCGGGAACATGGAGACTAGATACAGGAGGCCACACTCGGCCCTTCAACTCGTCCCCAAAACGGATCGAGATAGATAGCGCTGGGGTACTCCGACCCACATGTATAGATATACGCAAACAGTGGTCCGATCATGGAGCTAGAGTAAAGGAGCCCAAACGCATATGGCGGAATCGTCGAAAAGTGGATCGTGAAAGTGATGAAAGATCTCGGAGTGCGAAAAATATCCGCAAGCGATACCAGCGCCTGGTACGGAATAGGATAGGTGGTGGATAGGATAAGCGGATAGGATAGGACGTGAGGACCGGCTTAACAGTGTTTGTGACATACATACAGTAACGTATTACTGTCAGTTACTATATATGTGAGTATTACATACATGTCAGATACATATAGTTTACGCAGTTTACGCTGTTACGCATCGTCGAGTGATATTTCGATATTAAAAGTATTTATAAAAGCAAAACAGAAAAAATCCATCCAATAAAGGTAAGAACTGAACCTTAATATTATGCTTATGCAATTAATTCTCGAATTAGCGAAAATATTGACACATATTGACATCGGCAAGTACAACCACACGTTGATTCATTTTGTCAAAACGTTTGTATTTTTTTTTATTGCATGCTATCGTCGCCGAATTTAATTATAATTGCCATTAATTTTAATGCTGTTAGAGATTTCTTTGATATACAGCAAAAATGTAATGCATGATGCTTGGACAAAAAAACGTTTTTTAGGTTAAATATGCGAATCCTTTAATAGAAATACCCCTCGCTCCCATTTCGTTATAATGTACGATTCGAAAAAAATATTTTTCTTGGAAATCCAGTATGCAATATTCACATTATGGCTGTTTAATCGTGCATTTCACGGTATAAAAATAAAACATTTACAGTATAGATCACCTCCAAGTAAAAAAATTACTGGAATATTATCATTGCATAATTTAAACAAAAGCATATCAATATTACTCTTCGGTATTACAAGCTGCGCTAATAAGAAACAAATATACGACAAATTGCGGATCGACGATTCAAAATCACCGCGCGGACGGAGCCCGCAGTGGCAGCGCCGCCAGGCGGGTACAATCCGCGGATCGTTCATCACTTTCACAACCATTTCGCCAGCATTGCGTTTGGGCTCCTTCACTCTAGTCTCCATGGTATTTTCACTGACTGGTAGCAAAATCAGCCAATCACTGAGGCGAACGAAGTTCGCGTCGCTCGCTCCTCTCCCTGATTTTTAAGCCTACGCAAACGTAGCTCGCAGATTTTTATTTGGCGTATTGGGGTCAGTCGCGAGTTCATCGCATTCACGGAGGATCGAAGGGAAAAACGGCGCGAGGGAGAGGGAGAGACAGGGCGAAAACATCTACATCGCAACGTTATTTACAATATGTCTCTCGACACAAATAAATCACAATGGAAATTGTGACAACCGAGATTACCGAATTGCCGTGAGTCCTACCACCGAAACAAGGTTTAATATTGCACTATCCATCAAACCGTTAATCCATACGCTCTCAAAAAAGCATCGAAAAGAAAAAAATTCGTCGGTTAGTCTCTCGATGTCGACGAAACTCGTTTGCTGTTTTTTCACATTGCTATATTTTCGTCCATCGAAATGGTCGGGGAAATACACAGCCTTGAACTGTCATATACAGACATTTGCCTAAGTATTTCACCCCAATTCGAATTATGTTCGTTGCATGAATAAATCATTGCGTTCCCAAGACCGAGTAGTTTTCTTCTAAAATAATTTAATCGAAATGGTCCGTTTGATATTTTTTTTCGTCCAAGGATATACGGGAATCTCACAAAAAACCTACCGTCGTTACTAAAATTAGCTGGATGGCTCGGTTTGTCCCAAGCCCGTATGCAAAATTTTCGATCCGTCCGATGACACGGAAAATAATTTTACTGCTTTCTATTCGCAGTTGTTTTGGACATGATTTTACGAAACGTTGCTTATCTTTGAAACACGACGAGAGAAAGCACGATGCAAAGATCGTATGCAGAATGTTTAGTTTATGTTCCAAAGAAGCATAGTGGAGAATTTTTCAATCATTTGCTACATAATTGTAGGGCAATTAATCGTAACGTACAAAAGTTCTGCTTATGTTCCTATTTGGCCCTCCGATCCATCCTCACTAAACATCGAGGCAATGCTGCAGGCGCAATGTATAAAAATTCAGTCTTTTATCGAGGTCTCCATTCGTCACATACTTCTAAACATACTCTGCTGCGTCCTCAAATATATCGCAGAAAGACCGCAGAAAGCAGTGGGCATTTGAAGCGTCGTTTTTCAGAGACGACCTTACCTCGTTGCAGGTGTAAGCCGCGGAAGGAAAGGCCCTTTTCGATTCCGCACTCGTGAATGAATCGACACTTTGGGAATATTCAATGTAGGTAATAATACTTCGAGGCTGTTAAATGTAGTGAAAAAAAACAACGGTGTCGAAGTTTGCATCGTAGGAACGCAACGAAAGTTTCGTTTCACATTTTATTTTCCACATTTTTAATAATAATAATAAATATCTTAAAATCAAATAAATTAAAAAATCAAATATCTTAAAATCAAATAATATCTAAAAAATATCTTAAAATAAAAATCAATAAATGTCTTAAAAAATGCTTGATGGATCTTTGTAAGCGAAATCTGCCAAAATAAATTCGTCGCGGTCCAAAGATGCAAACTTCAGCATCGTAAAAAGCAAGTACAAGTAACTTAAATGGAAATAATTACCGTTATAATGATATTTCGATTTTACTCAACTCTGATACCGAAGTATCGGTATTCGCCTCCAATATCGACTTTTCAGTATCGGAATTTTCGTCCGATATTATCCATGCTCAGTCCAGCGGAACATTCCGACCAGTTTTGCCCCGTTAAGTAAAACGTTGACAGCGACAAAATGATAGTAAAAACAAAACCTCCCAACCGAAAATTTGAGACTGCCCGCACGGTATACCACTCACGTCTGATTTTACTTTACGTCTAGGCCATATTTGAGAATTTCAAATTTCGTC
This sequence comes from Ophion costatus, assembly GCA_951751655.1. NCBI lineage: Eukaryota > Metazoa > Arthropoda > Insecta > Hymenoptera > Ichneumonidae > Ophion > Ophion costatus. Next base: position 40,846,933 of record OX632360.1, on the reverse strand, counting down.
TACTTTTGCCTGGGATTGTATCCCCTACGTACGTCCTTAACAGAAACACGATAACAATTCTAGCGCGTTGTTCGTAAGTAAAAAAGTACGAATTTTGTGCATGATATTGGCATTTACTATTTACGCCCGAATGTCTTTTATGCATAGGGTTTTTCGATTGGCGCGGGTAGATGTTGGCGGCCATGTTGTTTCGGCGGCGTCTGTCTAATCTGTCGTTCATTATCGAGTCACCGATGCCAAATCACCGTGGCAAGTTACACGATTGAACAGCACGTACAAATGACAAAACTTTATTATGAAAATGAGTGTCCGTTGGTGCAAACGTTGCGCGCGTCGCGCCCATTTTATGGACGCGGCGCATTTTTGAACGAATGGCTACGTCAACAAGCAGGTTCACCATGTGGCGATGCGTCAACAAAAAGTTACCGTTTGGTCCGGATTTTCGGCCGGCGGCACCATTGGTCCGTACTTTTTTGAAAACGACGTTGGTTAGGCCGTCACCGTCAACGGCGAACGCAACAGAACGATGACGCCCGCCCTTATCGAAAAACCCTTTACGTCGGTTACGACGGTTGAGTCGGTACGGCGTAGATAGTGGCTGTTAGATTCTTTGGCTCCCTCGCGTATGGCAGTGCGGCGTTAGATTCGAACGGGCGATCGATAATGACTGGATATTGGGATTGCCCAGGTGAAAGCGTTGAATTTCAGATGGAGCGTGTTTTGAAGGCTGTCCCGGTTGATTTGAGAGTCAAAATGGAGGCATTGGTGCACGATCTGACGCTCGCTCTGGAGGAGAGCAGCACCGGCACTAACGTCAGGAAAAGATGGGGCCTCAGACGGCGTGCTCGCTCCACGGGAAACATTCGTAAGTCTAAGGGTATCGTCGCGTCGAATCGAACTTCGCTCGCACACCGGAGACGTTGCTCTCTTCGCTGCCAAGGCTCGACGCGTTCGGGCCTTCGTTGTGCAGCGAAGCGAAAATGCTACGTCCGCCTAGCGGGCCACGTTTCGAGCGCGTCTTCGTCGATGACAATAATCGTATCGACACCGTCGCTTTTCAGCTTCCCTCAGCGCCAACAAACATTCCGACGACAGTTCGTCGTCGCTGTGCGACTCGCGTATTCCCAAAACCGCCTCGGCCTCGAAATACCAATCGGACAGCGACGAAACGAACCAGACCAAGAGATTCGCGCGTTTCTCGAATCTCAACAACGCCAGCAACATCGAGAGCGACTCCGCCAACGAGAACTTTGCGCCGCGTACGAATATAAAACGGAAGAGAAAATTCAAACGGATGGCCATGGATTCGGACTCGAATCCGTCCACGTCGCAAACCGTCACGCTCATAACGAATTCAGCGGGCAAGAAGCGAATGTTTCGCAACGATTCCGACAAGCGATACGGCACGATATGGTAAGTGAAGTTCAATTTTGTAGCAAATGGGGGAGGGGGGAATAAATTCCTCAATGTTACGAGTGCATTGAACATGGTGCGCTTTTGTTCTACGAAGTGTTGGATTTTGACATTATTGAAAAGGAATAAGACCAATGTATCCGGATGCGAGTTACGAGGCCGCGTTTGATTGCAAGGTGCGGAAAACGCAAGAGGTCGTGCCGCGAACGTTCGATCGATTGGGAGATGAGATCGCTGAAACCGTCGAGAAATTCCAAATCCAAGAGCCGGGGAAAGATCCTTCACGAGGACGCGATGGATTGCTCGAGGATATCGAGCTCCAGTATTTCGTCCAGTGACTCGGAGGCTGGAATAATAACTAACGACGAGGATCGCGAAGGTGAAACGAATGAGCCAACATTTTACGAACACTTTACTACTCAAGGGGGAATATACCTTTGCGGGGGCGAAATCAAGCGTCTTTTTTAACAATTTATTTAAGTAAAACAAAACTGTATTCTTTAGTTGTTTTTTATACATATCGGTACGAGTCTTGAAGTGAAGGAATTTTTTTGAAATGATTCTGAAACAAAATGGCGGCGCAGTAGTCGATGAAAGAAAACTCCTTTTTTTCATAGTCCTCTACGGGCGTATTCGCGCAGGTCATAATTTTCAATCGATTGAAAAATGCGTTTAAAGCCATTTTTTTGGTCAAAATGATAAAAAAAAATCAATCAGAATTCAGTACGAATAACCAACCAAGTCGAATTCAGTACGAATAACCAACGTAAGTAAACATCAATCAGAGCAGCCGTGGGTAGAATAAATTTAGACTCTTCTTTGACCCCGTGGAAGTGATCCTACCTCCTTAAGGATGTTGTGTCCGAAATTGAAAATGGCAATAAAAATTTGAAAATTTGATAGTCCATTATGTAGAACATTTGAAAGGTTGTGTAAAAATTTCACGACGATTGAGAAGCTGGCTACCGAGAAATTAGAATTCACAAATTACACGCAGCCTTATGGAAACTGAAGTACCTTTGCAATTCTATTAGCAAATAGCAAACTTTGCCATTTGTTTTCAAGCAATAGAAGAAATATTTGCGAATGATCGTTTTTTTAAATTTCTAATATATATAAAACAAAAGTGGCTTTGTGGTGCAAGAAACGACGTCGTCCGTGAACGAAAACGAGTATTTAAATTTCCCGCTACTTTCGCTCTGTGCAACGTCGCCGCTGTTTCTTATATGTTTTTCCTCAAGTGTGTTTTTTTTTTTATTTCTGGCATCTTTTTTATAACAAAAAAAATAATAATTGCAAAGTTACTTCAGTTTCCATAAGGCCGCGTGTAATTTGTGAATTCTAATTTCTCAGTAGCCAGCTTCCTAATCGTCGTGAAATGTTTGCACAACCTTTCAAATGTTTTGCATAACGACCTATCTGATAAATCTGATTATTTTAACGCGTTACCCCCACTTGTAGCGCAAAAAAGGCCTTTTTCATGAATTTTTTTAAAGAAAACTACGAAACTTTTTTAATCGATCAACATGCCCATCAATGAAAATGATGAACAATTAAAGATTATTCTAACAATAGGTATATTTAAAAAAATTATTCTAATAAATCGAATATCTTGATTTAAAATTATATTATGAATAATAACTCCCGCACATAAAAATAATATAGACTTAAATAAAGCATGAGTTAAAAGGTGAAAAAAAGAAACATCAATTAAATTTAAAGATAAACAAAATATTATAACCCCTAACTGCCTTAATGTCGATAAAGCATTAGAACTTAAAGAACACATCTTGAAGAACTTTCAGTAATTTTTTTATTGCAAAATATTACATTGTTTAGTGGCAAATGGCCGTCAATGAAATAATGTTTTTATATACACGGTTTGCGGTGACCAACATTGCGGCGAAGTGGATCATCTGAAAAAAAAATGCGGATGGATTTAGTCAAATATAAGTATAAACTAGTCTTTAATCGAAGGATTTTAAAAAATATTCATTTTTCACAAAATGGCGGACAGTCAAAGTTAATGGTTCGATTTTAACGAAAAAAAACGGCCGTTTTTTGGCTATAAAACGGCCATTTTTTTTTCGAAAAAAAAAAATCGAACGATTAAAGACTACATTTTTATGTATTAAATAAGCCTGCAAAATTTCAAGAAGATCGGTTCATTGGTGTTCGAGTAATCTTGGTCACCGACTTCAGAAATGCCATTTTGAGAAAAACGCGTTTAAAGTTTCAATTTCAATTCTTCGATTCACGGATTCTTCTCTTTCAACGCTCATATCTCAGTCAATTTTGTTCGGATCGACTTGACATTTTCAGGACGTATTCTCAGATACTTATACTTCAAAAAAATGCAATAAAAAATCGATGTTTTCGAAATCGCAAGTGGAGGTAACCCCTTAAAGAATGTGACGGATTCGTTATACACACTTTTGTAGCGACCGGAAATTGGGTTTTTCTTCGTCGTCTCGAAATTCCTTGACAAAAATACGCAATTTTATTTATTCTTCTCTACAATCGGGTCGATAACGGAGCCTGACATTTTACAGAGACGATTGTTGATATATTTAGCAAAGTTCAAAAAAAAAAGATATACGAAAATCCTACAAGCCTGGCGATAGGATTACTTTAAGTCGATTTTTTCACTCAAAAACCCGACACCAAAATGAAAAACGAGCGTGTCCGATAACAACGAAAGTTTGTGAGCAGGTGACGACGAGCAATCGGATTGGGTAGGAGACGCGAGTTTGTGGGACGAGGCAGAGACGACGGTCGAGGAAAAAGTAGGCGCCGATCCAGCGTTCCAGGCGATACTGCACGGAAGTTACGAGTACCTGACCGACGAGGCCAAGAAGAACTACCGTCAGAGAATCCAGTGGATAAGAGACTTGCCGAACGGTCGCGAGATACGCGCTGGACGCCGTCACGTCGACAATACACCCGGCTATTCGATAATAACATCGGCGAACGAGAAAGTCTCGAGATTCCTGCAAGATCCGTCGCAGAGCGAGCTCAAGTTGCATCCGGTGTGTCAGCCGGAGCGTGAGAAGTTGCGCCGTCTCGCCAATCTCTACAGTCTCAGTCTAAAGGGCGATTTGAACTGTCCGGTACTTTACAAGACGCGACACACGACCCAAGCAATATGCGTCGATCAGGTCACCCTCAACAGATTCTCCGACTACAAGAGACTCCGTAAAACGCCACCGAACTCGCCGAATCCCGACTCATCGATGATGCAAAACGCCGAGACCCAAGTCTCCACTGCCGGCGTCGGAGTCAATCGCAACGTCGGCTCCGTCCAAAATTTGGCACACTTCTCGCACTACGAGTGGATCATACCTGGACCCGCCGTCGAAATACATCACAAAACGAAATTTCACAATTTCGAACACTCCAAGTCGAGTTGAACGAGCCTGATCTCCACTGTTGTTTTAGTGACGATGATTCGTGGATTTTTTTTTCGCCCCATCGTGCTGCTTTAGTTTCGTTCTGAATGTAGCGTGATGGGGAAAATATTTTTCGCGCATCGCTCGGATTCTAACTTTGTTCACATCAGTCCGAGGACGAACGTGCAGACGCGTCCAAATACATCGAGAGTTTCATAAAATCACAACTTTTATATATATAAGTTGTCATTCCAGCCACTTTTCTTCGACCATCTCAGATCTGCCCCATAATTGGTTATATCAAAGTACCAATAAAAGGCATTCCATGTGAATTTTTTCCGATTTTTTCATTCAACATTTTAGAAAATGCCGTTTTTTTTCCAAATGAATATATCTCGGAGACTAGAACCAACTGAAAAAAAATGTCTGTACATAAACGTTGTAGTTTTGTGTCAGCTTTCGAGCGGACGACTTGAAATAATTTTTCCGTTCCGGTAACGCTGATTTTTAACCAAAAAAGGGGGAAATTATTTTTTTATTAAAAAACTACCATTTTTCTTTGGCTGAAAAAATTACAGAGTCTTCCGGTATGTCTGACGATATCGGAAAAAAATCGCCAGAGTGGCACGGAGTGAGGTTCCGGTATAAAAAAATTAATTTGTGTGGTTTCATTTTTTTTACCCTAGAACCTCGATCCGTGCAACTCTGGCGATTTTTTTGCAATATCGTCAGGCATACTGGAAGACTCTGTAATTTTTTCAGCCAAAAAAAATGGCCGTTTTTGAATAAAAAAATAATTTTCCCCTTTTTTGGTAAAAGAAATCGGCGTTACCGGAACGTAAAAATTATTTCAAATCGTCCGCTTGAAAGCTAACGCAAAACTACAACTTTTGTGTACAGACATTTTTTTTCACTTCTAGTTAAAGAATTAATCTAGAATTAAAAAATCGGAGGCAAATCTGAGATGGTCGAAAAAAAGTGGCTTCAGTTTTACGAATGAAGAATTCTTTTATGAGAACAAACATTATAATTCGTGGGTTAGAAGTGCGACGGAAATTTGAAAAATCTGTTTCTAATGAAAAAAGGATTGTTTCGAAAGTTTCACAAAGCGTCAAATTTGTGAGTGAGAAGAGTAATAAAAAATGGGCGAAAATTGGAAATTTCGAAGCTGTCGGACGACCGCTAAATATTCATTGGCCGGCTAGAGCTGTCGGAGGTAAATTGAAAAATTATCAAGCGTAAAATCCATGCGTGAGAAGATCACGAAAAAAAAATCGAATTTTTCATGAAGGTTTGCATTTTTGAAAGACGACCTCTAAATATTTTTCGACAGCTCGGAGCTTTTGCGACAATTTTAATTTTTTTCTTTAACGAAGGTGAGAAAAAGGAAAAATAAAGCCTCAATTTTGTGCCCCCTAATATATATGAGGCGTTCCATACCATTTCGAACGGTCAAAGAGTTGTCCACACTTAAAAAAATTCAAATTTTTTCAAATTATTTAATCATATAAAAAAAAACAGTGTAAATTTTTTCAAAATTTTTGTATCGCATTTTCTCGAGTTTTTCAAAATTTCAAAATGTTCAAAATACCCTTATATCTCGTGAGCATTTGATTCAACAGAAAAATGTTTAAGACAAAAAAGTTGCAATTTTACACGAACTTTGTGAAAAAAATTTGTTTTGAAATTTTCGAGTTTAAAAAATGCCCATTTTCACCAAAATTATAGAAAAATATTTTTTTTCGGTCTGTACGTCACTTCTGGTTTTTCTCAAAAAATTCCAGAAAATACTCTGAAGTGTGTACAGTATCACCTATTTTTTTCAGAGTGGGTCGATTCGTTGTTCCAAAGCTGTGCTTTTAACTTTGCTTTAGCCGTGCAAAGTTGACTTTGTATACCCCACCGATAATTTATGATTGAGCTCAAAACAATTATTACTGTTATGGATGTTTATTGCCTGAAAAATGTGAGAAAAATTTGGGATAGAATAATTTTTAATAATTGATTTGTCTAAAAAAAAAAATCTCATGATAATGAAACAAAGCACAGCTTTGGAACGAATCGAGCCACTCTGAAAAAAATAGGTGTCACTGTACACACTTCGGAGTATTTTCTGGAATTTTTTGAGAAAAATCAAAAGTGACATACCGACCGAAAAAAAATATTTTTGTATAATTTCTGTGAAAATTGGCATTTTTTTAACTCGAAAAATTCAAAACAAATTTTTTTCACAAAGTTCATGTAAAATTGCAACTTTTTTGCCCTAAACATTTTTCTGTTAAATCAAATGCTCACGAGATATAACGTTATTTCGAAAATTTTGAAATTTTGAAAAACTCGAGAAAATGCGATCCAAAAATTTTGAAAAAATTTGCACTTTTTTTATATAATGAAATAATTTGACAAAACTTCAATTTATTTTGAGAGCGGACAACTTTTCGGTCGTTCGAAATGGTATGGAACGCCTCATATATATATATTCTTTTTTATTCCGCGCATATATATATATATATATATATATATATATGTGCGGAATAAAATCCACGACGCAGCTGAAAAATTAAAGATGTAACCAAATGTTGAAATTCTTCAAGGATCATGATCTATGTGTTGCATTTTGTCGAGGATGTTTCCAACGTGCTGCACATTGCTTGTCTCCGTTTCGACGTTCTCGTCGGCAGCTCACCAAGACTGCACCGACATCGGGCCTGTATAAATTGTAAATTCGACCGAGAAGGAGAATCTGTTTTCTAAATTTGTATGCAATTTACAAACCGACGTTTCTGTAATCGAATTATCATTGACCCTTATTGTAGGGCGTTTGAAATTCCGAACTTTGAATGCTCCGACGGTTTACAATTAAATGCCGGAATAAAATTAAATGATGTCGAACGTATATCATTGTCCAGGCACATTACAAAATTGACGTAGAATCACGTCTTGATAAAACAAAAATTCTTCAAACAATCCTTCGATTTATTGAAAAGTGTTTGAGTTTAAAAACTCAGCCGAGTTATTTTCACGGTGAGATTTTCGGAGTTTCGGTCGTTCGTGTGAAATCCTTTTGTTTCGATCTTTCGGAGTTTTGAGCGTTGGGATCATTCAAAGTTCGGAACTTCAACCCGGCTCCTATTGTAGGAATTGAAAGGAGAAATTTTGCAGCCTACGCGAGGAAGTTTGTTGCGAATGCAGAAAGAGAGGCGTTTTGGGTGATATCGAAGTAAAATTTGGAGCATTAGCCGCAAGGTCGCTGTGCGAGATTGTCAGAGTTGACCCTGCTAACGGAGAACGCAAACCGAAGTTCACAAGCGTAGCTTGCGTCGAGCGTTTCGAGCGCTTTGAAGTCAAAGCCGTGTAGAAAAGTGTAATTACGTTCGCACTTGGCCCAAATAACGGAGAGTAAGGTCGAACGCGCATCGTAGATGGGCGCCGCTTAGAATTTGAGTTAGGAGTAGCGAATAGTCTTCGGTAGCCTGGTACGTTGTATAAAATAAATTATATATGGGAAATACAAGTTTTATCATTTACATTTGTATCTTCCTTGTCGTTTTTTGTTGTTTTTGGTTAAAATTTTTTTCGCTAACAGCTGTACGCTCGGCGTCCTAAAGTTAACCTTAAAGTTAGTGTCCCAACTTTTTAGCCGCCGCGAGGGCGTTCTCGTTCTGTATCATTTGATATTCTTGAAGACGTTGAGATAACCTCTGCGTCATCTTCATGTACTTCTCCATACAGTTGACGGCGCACTTGTTCTCCTTCTCCCTGATGTCTCGCGTCGTAAAGTCCGATATGCAGTCGACGAAACAAATCTCCGAGAGTTTATTGTAGGATTGAAGAAAATCCTTGAACTGGCGAATGTGTCACCATTGAAAATAAACAACAGGATAGTAATGTATAATTTCGATTTTTTCAAACGTCGTTACAGATTCCAGGATGAAAAACAATGATTTTTGACGGTCAAAATGTCATCGCATTTGTGAAAAGGAATAAATTACTTACGGACTTGACTTGCTCGTGTTCGATGTCCCCAGGAATCGACATTGCCATTTTGACGAAATTTGTGAATAACGAAATACGGTTTATTCAAATACAACGATAATTGTCGTACCGAGTTCGTGGGTGAATAATTTTTGAGGTTAGAACGACACCGGCGACTCGTGGACGACTTTGAACTACTCGCCGCGCAAACTGAAATTATCTTTATCGCAGAATGCTCGAGTACGAATTGTTCATTACTTTGCGGCTAGTTCTTCACCGCGAACAATTAAGGGAAGGGTAGGGGTTCCAGCGTGAAAAAAAAAACACTTTTTTGCAAATTTTTTATCATCTATATGGATAGGGTAAATTTATTGAAAGCTTTCGTACATTGTTGAGTGTCATTTCAAGATCATTGCGTGAACATTTGTACGCGACAATATCCACAAACAAGTCGATGACAAATCTTTTCCAAGTACGCCTTTGGAAAAACACGATTTGCTCACTGTATCTCAGCTAGAAATGATCTGAAATCAAGTACCATGAAAATTTAGTCAAAGTATCATCAAATCCTCCGCCCAACGGTCTTTGATAATTTTTTTTTTCATTTCTAAAATTTTGGTGGTCATGTAAAGTGAAAAGTGCTATTTTTCACGAAAAATTCCGCCATTTTGGGGGTGGAAAACCCCCTCAATGTAAACAAATCTCAAACTAACCATTGGGGGGGGGGGGGAGGTATTTTGTATGTAGAAAGTGTGTACCAAGTTTGAAATAAATCGGTCATGTAGTTTTCAAATGGCAGTGAACACGGACTTTGAAAAAGTGCTTTCGAGAAAAACGGGTTTGAAGTGTTAGCTACAGTTTGAAACGCGAGCTACTGTGTTAGAGGAGCGGGACTAAATAGTCAATAACTTCGAGAGTTTTGCTCTGATTGACTTGAAATTTTGGGATTATATTCTTAAAATGTTTAACTACAAGAAAAGACAAAAAAATCGATTTTCAAAAGTGCAAAGCCCCTACCCTCCCTCCTTCCCTCGTAAGGTACAGTAGAACCTCGATTATCCGAACTAATTGGGGCATCGGAGCACAAAGCCACATCGAAATCAAATTCTTTTATTATTAGTGCGCATGCGCTAAGTTTGGACTATAAGGGTGCGGCCTCATGCAGCGCTCGTTTGCAGCGACAAATCTGGTCACGTGATACGTAGCGACAAATGAGCTACTGATTTGAGTCGCGGGAAATTCAAAATAGGGTCGCGTGACCGGATTTATCGCTGCAAACCACGGTCTTACATACAGGTCTTGCAACGAACGTGGTGGGGAGTTGTCCGTTCATGACCAAACGAAAGTACAACGTATGGCCACGAGAGCGGCGCAACGAGTTATTAGTAAGTTTCATAAGTTTATAGCACGGATTTGGCGGAATCCTAACCAATCTTTTGATGGTCATACGCAGTCATACATGCGTATATGAATATGTTTACGGCGAAATACAAAACAGCTTTGAGCGAAATTGATTATTTTGCTTATGATGGAGGAAGCTTTGTGGTGGTGAAATTTTTTTTCCAGTTTTTAATGTCAATGTGTTTAAAATGTCCCAAAACATCGAAAAATTATATCTAGAGAAAATATCCGGATGTGTTGGAACGTTGAACACGGAGCACTTCTCTTTTACTGATTTTCGTCCCGTGTGTAGGTCGGAACCGCACAGGAATTAGTGGTCTGGTCATTAAGCATTTATCTCTCTTGTTATTAATTTCAATCACGGTATTTATAACCTTGCATCGTAATGTCACTTATATGCGTTTCTATGAATAACTGACAGCGCCGCGTAGTGGCAAAAAAATCGGGACGATGACGCGGCTACCCTTATAATTATTTGAGACGTTATCGTCAGGAGAGCTACTAGTGGCACGATCTGGAACTATTGCAAGTCGGATTTTTTAAGACGCTGGACCTACGTTTTGGCCTATGCTACGTCCACTCATTCTCTCTAGTCTCCCTGTGTGCACTCATGGTAACGTCGTAGACGGCACAAATGCTACCTATCTTATCGGTATTCGGTAATTATGCCCGGGAACCTAAAACTACTCGGTCAGGATAATTAACAACGACTATTATTGGTACTTATTCTCTTAATTAGTAATAATCACTCAATATTAATTTGACAACTATGTTCAGAAATTATACATTTCTGGAAATTTCTAGGCAATGACAAAATAACGCGAGTTTTTTTTCATACATAAATTCTTTTTTAGACTATCGGAAAATTATTAAAGTTTTTGATTTCTACGAGATTATAGACAGCTTTAGTACACACTTTTTCTTTCCAGCGGAGTTTTTTTTTACTCGGGCCGATATTAATTTTTGACAGCGCCTTGGGCCGATATTGAGGTTAGGAACCGCTCGCATACGTCTCTAACTTCGCGACACTTCTGCCAACCTGGGCATTATGATATACCACGATTTACGACGTTGCCAATTCGCTTCGCGTTAATTGAGCGAGTAAAAGTTATAGAAAATAATTATACAAAGTAATGAAAAGACTTAATGCAGTCACCGAATGTTCAAAAATGCATATTTTTATAAATAGATGTAATAAGATAGTTCGAAAACGCACGTTTAATATGACGATTATTTGGAAGCTAACAGTTGGTAACAGGCAATCGGCTCCGTGCATAAGCATATGGCGCTCCCCTCGTCGTTCACGACCGACGGCTAAACCGACGGCCAAAACTTTAATATCAAGCGTTGCCGAAATACGACAATTCCGCGGACATTGAGATTGGCAGCAATGCTCTTCATTCGCCAACCAATATTCATAATCTCTCATCAAACCGTGATGGTTCAATCTTGTAAATGTTTACAAAGGTTTAGTTCGCGCTAATCCGTTAGAAATCCGCTAAATTTTTGGTGCTTATGTTGGTGCTAAATAGCCAAAAAAAATTACATCACCCGAACGTCTTGGCCACCTAATCCCACGTAAAATTACATACATTCAATTGTTTTTTATCCCTAGTGTTTCGTTGCAAAGAATTTTTGAAATTCGCACAGCCTCGGTATACTCTAAAGGATAACATATATTTTTTTTACAATTCAATCTTAGATTGTGCCTAACGCTCCAACGACTTTAAAAAAATTATCGAAAAACACTGTAGCATCGCATATTGCGGAACGATAAGGGGGAGGGGGCGAGCAGATGTTCCAACTCGTCGGAAGTGGATCGCAGTTGGAACGAGTTGGAAAATTTGACAGGTGCGATGAGCGACGGTGCTACGAGCATCAAAAAAGTAACTCTAAATTTTCCGTCTTGCTCGCGTGTTCCACTGGCTCGGTACGTCAAATATTTTTCGTCACAAATTGCTCTACGCCGATAAAAAAAAGTTTACATCTTTCTGCACCCTATGGCAATAATCTTTTTTACTCAAACTGTTCGAGTTTTGTCGGTTGCTAAAAAGTATATCTTCGACGTGCGATCGCCGTTGTATTTATGAAACGACGAGATTTTTTAAATATATTTTCTAAACTCCAAGACGTTTAGTCGGTATTTCGTGTAAGACTAAATAACGTGAATGATCGGAAAAACCGTAGTGTCGAGGCTGTTCGTGAGACGCGAAATACCCAGCGACGCTATTCGTTAAATTGTTATACTACCGAGCGAATAAACAAAATGATCTCAAGGCTCGTCGGCAGGTGCGCATGCGCGGGCTCGTGTTAGTTCATCGAAGCCCCGTCGGGTGCCAGCACTGCCTTTCTTTCGACGCCTGGTGTCTGTGTTTACGTCGCGACGACGCGTGCCGGTCGGTGAAATTTAAACCGTCTTTTCGCGCAATTGCAATACCCTCGTTTCCGTTCGAAACTGGTGCGGCCGTGCCGGCTGCAACTTTGACAAACAACGCGCGATAAACGTAACGAAAAAAATCGATCGAATGAAACGAAAGCGCGTGAAAGTGTCGAACGTGTAACCGGTGCATAGTAACGTCACAGTAGTCCAGTTCGTTCCGAAAAGAACCAAAAAAAGTCGTGAAAAAAACCGGCAATGGCCGGTCGCCGGAAAATTTCGACGCAGCAGCGAAAAGTCGAGAGACCGAAGATCGAGACAGTCTCGACGAATTGTCGGGGTGTTCAATCGTCCGAAAAAAAATTGATCTACGCACGTGCGAAAAACGTTGTGACGCCGAAAGTGGGAAAACGTTACGACTGGAGAGACTTCTCCGTGGGTGGAAAATTCGACAAACGAGAGTCGGGAAAGATCGAGGGATCGACGAACGACGAGATATCCGTACTGCGACGAGAAATCAGCGATTGGAAAAGTTACGAGGTTCGGACCGACACTGTCAGAGAGAAACTTTCCAGAATCGAGAGCGGGATAGTTGCAAGCGGTAAGCTCACGAGGTTCACGATTATGCCTATATATCGATATACTTTACATCCGCGAAAAGGTTATGTTTCGTAACGAAACATGCGGGTCCCGTGGAACGAGTTTTACGAGCCTAATCGATTCGTTGTTTTCGCGCTTTACTTTCTTTCACCTTGGGGTGACGCGGAAACACTTGTGCAACAATGATTCGAAAAACATCCGTAGAATAAACATTCGAAAAATACTTCGTGCGCACCGAAATGTCCAATATTACTGGATCCATGTGACCGCGTAGCGTTCGTTTTTTGTCGGCTCTTGTCAAAGGCTCTGGAAGTGTGGTTATAATATTGCGATGATGAATTATAAAAATAATTCGCCGCTCAATTGCATTTCATACCCGAACATGACGCAAGTTTAAATTCATGTTTAAACTTGGGTCATGTTTTGTGAATAATTCGTTAGAGTTATCGTGGGAAATTAATTAATTGGAGGTACTGTGAATTATTGATAATTCAAGCTCGTGGCATAAATCGTCTATTTCTTTGACGCCCTGAAAAACTTCTTTAAAGGTAAAACTGCTGTTATCCATTTGTTGCGTGGTTCTAACCTCCAATTTTTCGCAGGAAATCGATAAAATTTGCATTCACTATACCTTCCGGTATTTTTGTAATTTATATTTTGTAATTTATAAAATGTATAAAACAATAGCTTGCCTTTAAAATTCAACCTTAAAAAACTTCACTCAAAACGTTAACTCAAATTTAACTTAAGTTAACTTCAATTTAGCCTAAATTAACTTAAATTATCACAAATTAACTCAAATTTAACTTACATTAACTCAAATTAACTTAAATCTAACTTAAATCAACTCAAATCAACTTAAATTTGACTTAAATTAACTTAAATTAACTTAAATTTAACCTCAATTGAATTCGACTTAAAAACTTAACTTAAAAATTCATCTTGAATTTAACTTTAAAAAACAATAGTGATTTATTGTTTCATGTTGACATTTTTTTTTATACATTTCAAATATACGTGAAAAGATACCTCAATGTTTACTGTGCTCACTTGTTTTGTCCCTACTAAAAAAATTCTCGAAAAAACGCTTATTTTTGTAATTTATAAAACAATATGGTAACTTCTATTGCAAAAATCTCGTACTACGCTCATACAGATTCGACAGATAAAAGTCGCGCCTATTGCCATTTTTTACCGCCTCGGGCGCTGCGTTCGATTTCATTACCCCCACCCTATACTCTACACGGAGCCAATATGTCGGTGTTGACGTTTCCATCGTTGGAACGCAACGAAAATTCTCCTTTATTTTAATTTTTTCGTTTTTATTACTATCCAACCCGTTTTTCTACCAAATTTAGGTTAGGGAACCCTTAAAAAAGGTTTGTCATTTTTGTAGCCTAAATGGGCCAAAATGAAATATTTTCGTTGCATCTCGACGATGCAAACTTCAATATGAGGCCAATATGTTCCTTCCTAAAATGAAAAAGCCATAGTTTTACATTCTGAACTATCTTCAATTCTGTTTTATTCCGTGAAGTTGATGTTTGCATCTTCGGAATGCGACTAAAATTAATATTTCTGAACTCCTTAAATTTCTTTTGGCAAACTTTGCCTACGAAAATCCTTCGACCATTTTTTAAGATATTAAATTCAGCGGGCTACACTATAAATGTATTTTACAAAAGCCTATAATAATAAAAGTAGGGAAAATAATATTTTTAAAAATGGAAAATGAAAAAAAAATCGACAATAAGACGGAAAAAAATGGAAAATAAAATGAAAAAAAAAAAAACAATTCACACTGCACCTTATCATCCTGCAGTGTGAATTTTCTTATTTATTTTTTTCATTTGCTCCGTTTTTTCAGTATTTTTTTCATTTTATTTTGCATGTTTTCGGTTTTGAAATATTTTTTTCATTTTATTTTGCATTCGTTCCATTTTTTCCGATTTTCAATATTTTATTTTGCATTTTTTCCGTTTAAAATTTTTTTTTTCGTTTTGTTTTCCATTTTTATCCATTTTATTTTCCATACTTTTATTATTATAGATCATTTTTAAATAGATTTATAGTGTAGCCCGCGAAACTTAATATCGTAAAAAAATGGTTGAAGGATTTCCGTAGGCAAAGTTTGCGAACGTTGTATTATTATTAACATTCAACATACGAACCTACGATTTTCCATTTTTGTTTCATGAATTTTTACTGCCATTCGATAAAAACTAAATTCACACCAAAATATACACCTTCGAAATGATTTATTATTACTTTCGTAATAGATTGCAGTTATGTTCTAGTAAACGTCAATAAAAAAAAAAGAAATACGAAAATAAAACGCGAACCAACATTAAACATTGCGAATATTCATTTTTATCGCTCTTATCACGGTGTTGTGCGAAATTCGACGGAATTCTCGTACGCGCCGAAATAGCTCAGTTGGGAGAGCGTTAGACTGAAGATCTAAATGTCCCCGGTTCAATCCCGGGTTTCGGCAAGTTGTTTTTTTCCCTAAATTTTTTTCATTCCGTCCGCCCAATCTGTAAAAAACACATGTAGCTATAAAAAATATTTGGCAAATCAAAATTTGCGCTCGGAAAAAATGCTTCGTTACTTTACTTACTCGCTACGCGATTTCGCCAGTTTATAGAGGAAGTCTTGTGTTCGCGAATATTTCGTTTTAAATATATTTTATTCCGGGTTTGGGTTACGCATTATATATAAGCCAAACCGACTCAACCCAAACCAACCCAAACCAAACCAGTCAATTTTTTGATTGGCAAATCAAAGCTACTTTGAACTTTCCTAAAACCCTTGTTAGAGACTTGAGACCTAAATCTACCAAAAACGATTTTGGATAACAAGAAAAATGGAGAAAAACGAAATTAAAAGAGGATTTTCGTTACATTCCAACCATGCAAACTTCGACCTCATTGACATAACGCAGTCTGAAGCTTAACAAATATACAAAAATAAGATGCCTTTAGTTTGTAGAGTTAGCTTGTAAGTGAAAAAATAAAATACTGTATGGCAATTTATATAATCAAAAAGAAAATGATTTTAAAAAACGTTCCTATTCAATTTGGGTTTCCTCGAGGTAGGAGCGTGGGACATTTTCACAGTAGTCTAATCCCGCAAGGATTTTACTTTTTCAGAAATCTGATATTCAGCCATGTTACAATTTAAGGGGTCTTCTCACTTTAGACGCTAAAAAAGGCTATTCTCTTGATTTTTTTTCATAGGTTTATATTACAGATATTGATATAAAAGTTCTTACACGTAATGCACTTTCGAAATACATAAAAAAGACTTTTTTCAAATATTTTTATGTAACCCAAACAAACTTTAAACGCGTTTTTCTCGAAACAACGTTTTTCGATGGTTTGTTGATAAAATCTTTGACACTACTGAACCGAACCTTATGAAGTTTTAATCGCATACTTTTTAGAACTATAGGTAGAGCATATCAAGGATTTCTTTAAATTTCGATATTTACTATTTTTTTGGTTAAAAAAACCGTGAAAAACACGATTTTTTTGTTTTTACGAAGAATGTCCGCCATTTTGTTATTTTTCTAAACCGTTTAATTTTTTTGTTTCGGATGATCCATTTCGGAGATTTCATCAACAGCGCAGACCTAAAATTTTTTGGAACTTTTTTTAGCCACCATTTTCGTCTATGAATAGTGACTTGAATGAATAATTTTTTTTCAAAATGTATTTGTATTTTTAATTTTGAGAACATCAGTACGCCGCATCTTTTTTCAAATTTCAACATAACGTGCGTTTTTGTAATTTAAGAAAATGTAATTTAATATTAGATGTAATTTCAAACTAGATAAAATGTAATTTAATATTAGATACTTAATTTAATATTAGATTAAATGTAATTTCATATTTTTTATTTAAAAAAAATGTAATTTAATGTATGATGTAATTTAATACTTAAATTACATCATACATTAAATACTTAATACTTAATACTTTTATTGTACTTAATAAATTACATCATACATTAAATACTTCATACTTTTTTCAAATTTCAACATAACGTGCGTTTTTGTAATTAAAAAAAATGTAATTTAATATTTAAATTACATCATACATTAAATACTTAATACTTAATACTTTTATTGTACTTAATAAATTACATCATACATTAAATACTTAATACTTTTTTCAAATTTCAACGTAACGTGCGTTTTTGTAATTAAAAAAAATGTAATTTAATATTAGATGTAATTTAATACTAGATAAAATGTAATTTAATATTAGATACTTAATTTAAGGGGTAAGGCCACTGTAACGGCCCAAAAAAAAAGGTTTTTTCACTAATTTTTTGCTCCCGAAATTGAAGGTATTTGAAAAAAAACTTTTAATGGTGTTATCGGGCATACATTAAACTTTATTATAAAATTTTTTTACAGTAAAAAAAAAACAAAATGGCGGTTCCACAGCTATCTTCCCGGGACATGTTTTGCTTCCAGGGCTCCGCGGCACGCAGCACCACTGGTGCACTTTTGAATCTAGAACAAAAAAAAAAAAAACCATTAATTTAGAGGGCTATAGCTAGAGAATGTCGATCGGATTTAAAAAAGTATCAATTTTTGTGGATTTGGCGTGCGTTTGAAAAAAAAAATTGATTTTTGACGAAAAAAACGGCAAGTTTTTTGTTAATAAAAAATCAATAAATAAAGTTCTTGAAAATTCCGATCGACATTCTCAAGATAATGTAAATGTTCACATCTGGTTAAAATTTCAAGTAAAAAAAATGAAAATTGTTCGAGTTATGCTGCGTGCCATTTTGAAAAACCATGTTTCGAGAAAAACGCGTTTAAAGTTTTGCGAATAGTTTTTTATAGCCAATAAAAAAAAATCGATTTTTCAAAAAATGTACAGTGGCCTTACCCCTTAATATTAGATTAAATGTAATTTCATATTTTTTATTTAAAAAAAAATGTAATGTAATGTATGATGTAATTTAGTACTTAAATTACAATACTTAATTAATTAATACAATTAATAAATTACAATACTTAAATTACAATAAATGTAATTTAATGTAAGATGTAATTTAATACTAGAATTTTTTTTCAAATTAACATTTTCTTTTGCAAATTGGCACATTGTTTCCTCCTTACTTCGGTCGCGAAGCTTCTCCTCTCTGAGAACGTCACGTTCGGAAAAAAAAACGCCCTTGCTCACGAGGAAGACTCTGCGAGCGAAGTAAAATAACGCGGAAGCGCCTGTGCAACTTTCCAATTTGCGAAACTGCTTTTTTCTTCGTTGTGGAAATTCCTCACTTCGGCAAATGAATATCCCACGTATATTATCCGACAGAATCAATGCACGAATCACGTGACACGAGGCTGCCGGGGCTGGCGACTACTACGGCCAATGTTCGTCGACGGTGAGTACAGAAATCCAAGAATTATTTTTTTTCAGCTAAAGTGTAATGAACCGCTCGAAAATTGGCGGCCTGTTGGTTCCTGCATACTTTTACTTTGTTTTCGCGCGGGAATATCCGTTCCCGAATTTCAATCAGCTACGATACACGGGCGCAAATAAAAACCGGAAAACTCGAACGTCGCGCGAGGTCACGAATTTTGGGCGCACGTGTGTCCATTTACCAAACGCGATGAATACACGACGGAGTGCGCGTAAATACGTCACGAGACATTTATCGGGGCTGTGCATTGTGTGAAGTTTTTTTTAAACTGTGTCGATGTGCGATAACGTTTGTGCTTGGACGTCTTTCTCACCAGGTAAGTGATCGATAAGAGCACGCGACTCACGTATATTTCTAACCTCGACAACTATACATACGGAAACCGGATTTTATAGCGCTGCTAAGTGTTTAGTTTCATCCAGCGATCGTTTGCCTACAATTTCGTGTCCTTAAGGAAGGCGTAGCGTGGCATTTGCAGTCACAATGCAGCGCGGAGTGAAAAAGTAAATCTCGATCATTTTTCAAAATAGTGGTCCTCAGTCAGCACCCCAATGCAGAAAAAAGCGCAGATTTTTTAAGTTACAACAGAAAATGGACGAATTTTAACCATTTAGGAGAATAAAACGTGCATTTTTTCGTCCAATTTTATATGGAAACATTTTTCGAGTACAATGTTGAAAAAGAAAAAAAATATGAATGTTGAATTGAATGAAAAGAAATTAATTGAAAAAGGGATGATGACTCGCTATCATCGTCAGACTCGCAGTACGTGGCGCGTACTGAACTCTGCAGCGAACGCGAACGCAAGTGCAATCCACTTGTGGAGGGCTGCGGAGACTGGCGTTCTCGTCTGGCGTTCGAAATTGCGTCCCATGACTATAGAGCAAAAACACCGAAAAATGCAAAAAAAAAATAACCGAAACAATGCAAAAAAGCAACAAGATAAAAAAAAATTGGTGCCGACTCAGGACCACCTGTTTGGTGCCGACTCAAGACCACTACGACTTTCTACACGTTTCACGTGATTACGAACGCGAACAAATCCGAGCGGAAAATCGACATGACCAATCAATTAGAATCGATTAGAATTGATTCTCCAGTGTTAACCCTAATAATCGGAAAACCTTTTTTTTTGTTAAGAAAAGAGGAAAGCCACGGCAGCGCCATCTAGCATATCCATGCATATCCTTAGGGCGGTATTTTCGGCTTAAACTAGACATGTGAAATCAGCCCCATGCACTGGGTACTACTCCTATGGCAATAAATTGTTCGCGTGTTGTCTACGATGTTTAATTGCGTTACAGTCCACTTCGTGGCGCTAGTGTCCTCTGGTCGGCTTCTCTTGCGCATGCGCGTTTTATACTCGATATAATAATAACATCTTCGGAGTATTTGGAGAGTCTTATACGCTTTATGGTCGCAGTTGTGACTTGTGGCTTGTTCAAATTTTCGTCACAACTCGACTGCAAAATAATAACAAAAACCGTTTATCATTCTCCCTTCCACATTCGCGCCGAAAAAGAAAAAGATCGTTGATAAAGTTGCTGTTTTTCTGTTTCGCTTGTCATATTTCATTATCATGCTCGTAAATAGTTTCAAGTTCATCCACTGACCAGCTCCAATAATATATAAGAATAAAGAATCTCGAGAATGTAGCTTCCAGATCCTTATCGCTGTTTACTCGAGGAAGATTATGGAATATGCTAGAATCAACTTCGCGATCGAGTTACGTCGTAGGTACAAAAAAAACGTCAATTCCACTTTTATTTTTCCAGTAGTTGGTGAATTAATGTCACAATTATCGTCGAAGTGTTTTGCTCAATGGAGTATAAAAAGTGATGAAAAAAGTTGATCCTCGGGTAGGCTCGAATCTCATAAGAATTCATCAATATTAAGGGGAGTTCTGATGTATGGTCATTTGTGCTAAATATTTGCATTGTCGATTCTTATGTGCTAAATTTGTGGTAAATGTTTTGTTTATTGTGTAATTACTAATAAAAACTGAAAAATTGGATCCTTATGACTCAAGAGTCCGTCGTATTCACAAAAACAGTTTTACCATAAAAACGGACTAGAAAACGTGGCACCAAATCTGTCGGAATCTTATTTAAATAATCCTGAATTACTATAGCGGAATTAATGCTATGGGTAAAATTGTAATTGAAGACGTTATTGATTCGCGGTCAATTGCAAAACTCCGTAAATTGTATAATGGAATTTTGAACAAACACCTGATAACGTCGCGTTAGCGATGCTCAAAGTTGCCAGTCGGGACTCGTTGATGTGAACCGGAAACTGAAATAATTTATAATGTGCTCGAAATACACGGTGAAATTCGAAATTTCAACAGTAGATGTGAGTGTCCGATTCTAACAGCAGATTCCTACTACCGACATTTACCGACTGGTTAGCCAAGACTCGAACCATAAAAGTGTACATTTCCGAACTAAGTCATCGGATGGTCAGGCAGGGTTTAAAATCAGAATCCCCCTATGATAGACTGTCGATGTCTCTCTACTTACCGACGGATGGTAGGGCTTCCCTGCTTACCGACCTATGGTAAGGCTTCCCTGCTTACCGACTGATGACTTAGCTCGGAAATAAACATTTTTATGGTTCGCGTCTTGGCTCACCCGTCGGTAAATGTCGGTAGTAGGAATCTATGGTCCCTCACATCTAATTTCGACTTTTTACAAAATCTATCCTGTATCATTTTTCAAATTTCGCCTTTCCAACGACCTTACTTAGATACGCGAGCAGCAAAACCGTGATCACCACACTTCCGGTCGATCGTCTTCATTTCACGACATGCTTCGTAACCTCAAAGTGCTCGAATTTGCAATTTTATTACAAAAAAACTGAACTCTCAACATAACTCAAATTTTTCCAACGGGCGAATAACGTATTCGTCAACATCATAAAAAAAATTCAAGTCCGAAAGTTGGATTTTTCTCAATAATCGTACGTCCTTAAGGGCATGCCATATACAGGGTGCCTTGTTATGAATGGATAATCCGCCAACTGTCGATAGGTCAGATCATGTCATATTATATTCTGAAATTTCAGTTTGGTAAAAATCTCTTCGAAATGTTGGGCTTTATGTTGTTTTTTGGAAAAAAGTCATCTGCTCTTGATTTTTCGCATGCCATTTCTCCAAATAATACGAATCGACAATAATTAAGCGACGTTTTTATAAGTTTGCACAAGATCTTTTTTCAGTTCCCTTAACATCTAAGGTTAAAAATGAGATTTAAATAACCAAGAGTATTTTTTTTTAAACCGGGTCAAAAAAGTCATCATTTGTAGAAATTCCATGCGAAAAACCAGATGATTTTTATCTCGAAAACCACGGGACTTTTACCAAACTAAAATTCCAACATACAGTAGGAAATGACCTGACCTATCGACAGTTGCATGGTAATCCATTTATAACTAGACACGCTGTATACCCCGAGGAAGAAGGAGAAAGAACAATAAGAAACGGGTTCAGTGGCACGAATCGTTCCGCAATAAAATCTCCGTTGTTGTCTATTTTGAAGGATGGGATCTTTAGCAGGACAGTCACGAATGTCGAATGCAAATTATTTTGACATCCTCGTCCAGGCCCGGAGTGCTGCAGGTTAGTGAGAACAAAAGACGTGTCTCGTTACCCTCTCGTTCCCCCTTCTCGCTAATGGCCACATGGCAAATTCGAATCACGTATACTCCTGTAGTAAAAATATTTTCGGCGATTCCGGCGCGAGACACGAATCACCGATTGGATATACATAATTATGACGATACCTCTTCCGATTAGCCATTCCCCTTGACGGTAGCCAAAGGACAAACCTACTCGTACAGCGCCCTTGCAACTATCGCGGAGATGAAGAATAATTTACATTACTTTAGATGTTAACACTTTTTAATTGTTGTGCTGCCATTTGACGGACATTTGAACGACGTTATACTCCATACATAATGGCATACATAGGCCTTTCGAATAAAAAAAGAATTTCGTTAAGGGAGCTTTCCAGTGTGACAGCCCGAAAAATCGCTGTTTTTCGCGATTTTTTTTTTTAAAGAAAAAATAATCTGATCGGTCTGGTTTTTTTTTTGTATATTAATTGGGTATTGAAGAATACAAAACAATTTTTTAAAGATCGATTTATTTATTAATTAATATCTATAAAAATGATGAAACAATTGTTGCAGAAAATGCACTTGGATGTGGTGTCCACGTTGGGGGTCACAATTTTGATCTGAAACAAAAAACACAAAAAGATTATTGATCGGTATATAATTGGCTTTCGTGCTATGGAGGCTTTTTTTTTTTTTTTTTGCAAAAATGGCGCCGGTTTGAACAAAAAGTATCGATTTTAGCATTTTTTTTGGCAGTTTTTTTTACAAAAAAATAGGAAGATGTCAAAAAAAAAAAAGCTTCCATAGCACGATAAACAATGACGTTAAGAATATTGTGTAAAAAATTCAACTCGATAGCTTTAAAACTCTGCCCTCCAAGTTGGACACCGTTTTGAAAAATGCTGTTTCGAGAAAAACGCGTTCAAAGTTTCGCTGTAGCTGTAGCGCTCCGTTGCCTTCTTCCAAGAAATGCTGTACAGTAACCGAAATAATCTGAATTTCGGCATGAAAATTTCAGGGAATATTCGGAAGAGTGTATACTATTCGATAAAGCAAAAAAAAAAAATCGATTTTTTGAAAATTTCACACTGGAAAGCTCCCTTAATACCTCACACACAGCTGGTTTTATTCCATTTCAACATCTACCCGCCCTTATTGAAAAACCCTGCATATATCATAATCGCACTGATTGGACCACTCATTGATTATATTTATCGAAAATGGTTTGCATTGGAAAAAAAAAACGTTAGTTTATCACGTGTAAATCAAATGACGAATGAAATCACCTCATGACTTGCCTGTTAGAATTTACTTACAGGCTGCTCCTTTCACGAGCTTCTTTATTTCATTATGGAGTAATATTTTGAGGGATAAAAGCCCGAATCGGGAAGATTTTTTTTTGCGCCAGTCGAATGTGTATATATATATATATATATATATATATATATATATATATATATATATATATATATATATATATATATATAAATGTGTGTGTGTGTATGCCAACATACAACAGATGATCGTCGATGGTCAGGTTATCATATACTGTACAGGATGTTATAATGTGGGTTAGGTTCTCAGCGTTATGTATAGCAGAAATCAACATTCCCAGCGCGACGACCATCGAGCGTAAAGAGCGTAAACCGGTTTGCCACGTAAATGGCACACACGTGCTCTCTCTCTTTCTCTCGTAACGCCGTTTCTTTCTCCTGCCTCGTCAAGTTGTTGGCGCGAGACAGGCCGATTGGCACGCGGACAGAGCGAGTGTGAGCGAGAAAAAAAATTTCCGAGAAAAATCAGACGTACGGCCCACAAATTTCAGTCATTCAATTTTTCCTAGATTCCTATATATATATATATATGTATACTAGGGTGTTTAAAAAAAAAAAAAAAATTTTAATCTTCTTCCAAACAGGTTTAAAAGTTTCATTTAGGTATACAAAGACGCCAGTTAAAATTTAAGATTTTAATATTGACATTAAGGCGTGGCGCATCGCACTTTTCGATTTCCCATAAGAATAACACAGGAAACATTTTCTTTGCTGCTTCTGATTTTTATAATTAGTTAACAAAGCATCGTACCAAAAATCTCAATCCATATTTTTGTAGGAAATTGAACGCTCTACAAAAAAGGTCTCTTGTCAAAATTTCGTAAAACTAACTGTATCAATGTTACAGCCTGTCAAAAGTTGAGTTGCCTATAATTTGACCTTTTTTTTAAATATTACAGCGAATGCAGGTCTTATAAATAAAGTGGACACGAGTTTCGTTGTAAAGCATGCATTTTACTATGAATTGATGATCACTAATAATTCTATTTTGCAATAATGAAACAAAATTTCGGTGTTTTTCAAATTTTTCAAATTTGCTCTGCAATTTTTCAATTTTATTTATTTTGAAAAAAAAAATAAAAAAATAAATAAACCTATTATTTCAACACGTCAAATTTGTATTCTATAATTATTCTTACTTTAAATACGTTTCGAAAATGTTGTATGTATAATTCCATATATTCGTTGAGAAATCTTTCTTATTTATTTAACGATTGATGAATATGATTATTTTTACACTGTGTCAGTAGTACCATTCTTTTTCTACTAGATGGAGTTATACATGACTACTAGTGTAGTTAGTTCGTTCGTCAGTCAGTGGAGGCGTGACGGTCTATTAACCCACTGAAGTCACATTTGTTGGCCACAAAACTGGTTAATGCTCCTGCGTTAATGATGACTATTTTTGTTACTAATTATTCTTATATATTATAATTAATCTTAAAGTATTTATCATTTTCTAGTAATTCTGAGCTTACGTTAACCATGGACCATTCGCTGTAATATTAAAAAAAAAAGGTCAAATTATAGGTAACTCAACTTTTGACAGGCTGTAACTTTGATACAGTTAGTTTTACGAAATTTTGACAAGCGATCTTTTTTGTAGAGCGTTCAATTTCCTACAAAAATATGGATTGAGATTTTTGGTACGATGCTTTGTTAGCTAGTTATAAAAATCAGAAGTAGCAAAGAAAATGTTTCCTATGTTATTCTTATGGGAAATCGAAAAGTGCGATGCGCCACCCCTTAATCTCAATATTAAAATCTAAAATTTTAACTGGCGTCTTTGTATACCTAAATGAAACTTTTAAACCTGTTTGGAAGAAAATTAAAAAAATTTTTTTTTTTTTGAAACTAATATATACCCTAATATATACGTACATCCATATGCAGAGTGTCCTATTATGAATGTATAATCCTGTAACTGTCGATAGGTCAGAACATGTCCTACTGTATGCTGAAATTTTAGTTTAGTAAAGGCCGCGCGATTTTCGAGACAAAAATTATCCGCTTTTGGTTTTTTGCATAGCATTTCTACAAATGATAACTTGTTTGACTCGGTTAAAAAAAAAATACTCTTGGTTATTTGTTTTATCTAGAAAAGTCTTCTTTTTAACCTCAAATGTTAAGGAAACTTTATGAAAAACGATCTTATGCAGAATTTTCATAGTAACCAATGGGAACATCTGACTTTGATAGCCTGCGGTGTGAAAAAATGTACCACGCATATCGTGCCGATCAAGAAGTTGCTTAGTTATTGTCGATTCGTATCATTTGTAGAAACGATGTGCGAAAAACCAAGAGATGATTTTTTTTCATAACACAAAGCCCAAAATCATGAAAACCGTGGAACTTTTACTAAACTGAACTTTCAGTGAACTGAAATTTCAGCATGAAGTAGGACATGATGTGACCTATCGACTCTATATACACATGGTGTTAGGAAGGTCGATCCAAAGCCTTAAGGGGGTCACCTCGTTAGGAACATAGCTAACCTAGTTATCATTATCGTAGTCCAAAGTCTAAGGATTTCGAGTTATGGTAAGTATAATTTTTCCCATAATTAGGTACTAACTCGTTGATAATGTTCGTGCCGACAATAATTGGTAAGTAAAAACTCATTTGCGTCTTAGCTTAAGGGGTAAGGCCACTGTAACGGCCCAAAAAAAAAGGTTTTTTCACTAATTTTTTGCTCCCGAAATTGAAGGTATTTGAAAAAAAAACTTTTAATGGTGTTATCGGGCATACATTAAACTTTATTATAAAATTTTTTTACAGTAAAAAAAAAACAAAATGGCGGTTCCACAGCTATCTTCCCGGGACATGTTTTGCTTCCAGGGCTCCGCGGCACGCAGCACCACTGGTGCACTTTTGAATCTAGAACAAAAAAAAAAAACCATTAATCTAGAGGGCTATAGCTAGAGAATGTCGATCGGATTTTAAAAAGTATCAATTTTTGTGGATTTGGCGTGCGTTTGAAAAAAAAAATTGATTTTTGACGAAAAAAACGGCAAGTTTTTTGTTAATAAAAAATCAATAAATAAAGTTCTTGAAAATTCCGATCGACATTCTCAAGATAATGTAAATGTTCACATCTGGTTAAAATTTCAAGTAAAAAAAATGAAAATTGTTCGAGTTATGCTGCGTGCCATTTTGAAAAACCATGTTTCGAGAAAAACGTGTTTAAAGTTTTGCGAATAGTTTTTTATAGCCAATAAAAAAAAATCGATTTTTCAAAAAATTTACAGTGGCCTTACCCCTTAATGTGTATTCAATCCACAAACATCAATGCAATCATCTGTATCCACACAACTAACTAAATGGGACGTGTTGAATAATTAAAAACTTGTCAGAAAATTAAAATACCTCTTATGTTAATGCTTTTTTTTAAAAAAAAGCATTAACTTTTTTTTTTTAAGTTAAATGCTTTTTTTAAAAAAAAAAGCATTAACTTAAGAGGTGAACGAGTTAGTATCCAATTTTGGGAAATTTTCCAACAATCGTACTTACCATAACTCGAAATCCTTTGGACTAAGGTAACCGAGGTTCGATATGTTCCTAGCGAGGTGACCTATCGCCCCCTTAAGACTTCGCATCGACCTTCCTAACACCCTCCATATGTAGGAATCGATGAAAAATGATATGCATACTCATTCGCGCACATACACCTATACACGTGCATTATCTAGCTTCCAAAAGTAAAGGCGACTACACGAGTCGAACGTGAAACTCGATAATATGTGTACAGTTACCGGATCCAACAAAGTCGTCGAAAAGAGAGGAAAAAAAGACGCGCCGTAGAAATTCCAACCTATCGTTCGATCGTTACGACTGATGAAATTCTTGACCCCCCGCCCCTCTTTATTTTCGTAATTTTGTATCTTGAATTTTCCTCGTGCGCCACCGTTCTCGAGGTCACGAAGATATTCGCTCGACCACGCGTGGCCGGTGGACGCGAAAGTCTTTCGATCACTTCAGCTAATTGTAAGTATTGCCTTTAGGACGAAGTCCGGAGCCGAATTGATTGAAAAACTGATTCACTCATAAAATTAATTACACATCTATTTAGTATGAATATCAAGCTGATAGAAATTTTTTTTTCGATCTACAAAATGGCCGACTACTCGAAACTTCTCGAAACAGCTTTTTTCCAATTGGCGTGACAAATAACTTCGACAATTTTCACTCGATATACTTCAAATTTAAAGGTTATGTTCCTAATTGCATTTCGCAGAGAAGTACGTACGGAATTTCTGATTAATCGAAAACTTTTCATTTTATGAGCAGTTGTAACGAAATTTTTCACTGAAAATTCATTTCTTAGGGGCAGATATATACCTAGGAAATGAAGTTCTATTTGCGCGGCCATCAGGAAGCGATTTTAGTCAAAAATTAATGTAGACTTTTTTTTGCTCGGCTGTTGAAGCAATTATCATTTATCATCATTATCATTTATCGTCATTATCATTTATCGTCATTATCATTTATCGTCATTATCACTTATCATTTATCGTCATTATCATTTATCATCATTATCATTTATCGTCATTATCATTTATCATCATTATCATCTATCATCATTATCATCTATCATCATTATCATCTATCATCATTATCATCTACCATCATTATCATCTATTATCATTATCATCTATCATCATTAGCATTTATCATCATTATCATTTATCGTCATTATTATTTATCGTCATTATTATTTATCATCATTATCATTTATCATCATTATCATTTATCATCATTATCATTTATCATCATTATCATTTATCATCATTATCATTTATCATCATTATCATTTATCGTCATTATTATTTATCGTCATTATTATTTATCATCATTATCATTTATCATCATTATCATTTATCATCATTATCATTTATCATCATTATCATTTATCATCATTATCATTTATCATCATTATCATTTATCGTCATTATCATTTATCATCATTATCATTTATCGTCATTATTATTTATCGTCATTATTATTTATCATCATTATCATTTATCATCATTATCATTTATCGTCATTATCATTTATCGTCATTATCATTTATCGTCATTATCATTTGTCGTCATTATCATTTGTCGTCATTATCATTTATCGTCATTATCATTCATCATCATTATCATTTATCATCATTATCATTTATCATCTTTATCATTTATCGTCATTATCATTTATCATCATTATCATTTATCGTCATTATCATTTATCATCATTATTATTTATCATCATTATCATTTATCGTCATTATCATTTATCGTCATTATCATTTATCATTATCATTTATCGTCATTATCATTTATCATTATCATTTATCGTCATTATCATTTATCGTCATTATCATTTATCGTCATTATCATTTATCGTCATTATCATTTATCATCTTTATCAATTTTCATCTTCATCATTATTATTATTTTGCATACAAATATCAAGTACCTAGGGTACTAATATTATAGGCAGTTAATCAGTTTCATAACTATCATCGAAATCAAAATCAACTTGAGCAGCATTACAATCAACTTCAGTAACATTAAAATGAACTTGAACGAAAAATTTGATCAACAGTAGAAAAGAAGGTTAAAAAAGGTCTAGTCAAAACCGTATTTTGGCGCTCTCTTACTGTAGCCCTAAAAACTGCCAGTCGCTCTCGACGTCAATTTAACCCCGTTTCACGGTACCTTAAAAATTAAAGAACCGTGCTCTTCTTGTCCAGAGAAACGCGAGCGCGTACATTTTTTTTACTGCTCAATATTCAACAGTGCAAAATAAAAATCGCATCGAGTCACGTATTTCTCGAATCTGCGTGTCTCGTCGGGCTCTCCGTGATCATGCAAGACTCTCGAGCACGGAGAAAATACGTCGCGGTCTGACGACGGAGTTTTGTACACACGCGCGGAGTACGTACAGCATTCATAAATAAGTGGGGCACTAGCCCCCGACTTGTCGAGGCCCGAGTGGAACTACGACAACGACGATGAAAACGACGCGGACGACTATCGCGAGAGAGCCACGGGTTCGCCGTACCGGGACCGTACTGGTTCTCTTCGCTATTTTTTTTTTCTTCATTTTTTTCTTCCTTCTTTCGTTCTCTCTTTTTACATAACCCCACGCGCTCTCGCAACTTGGCCGCCGGATCTTGTGACGTCAGTTTTGTGTACTACCGGCTCTCGCGACGGTCGCGCGAGGCTCGTACAAACATACACACGAACACGGCTATATGGTGTATTTCGTACGAGCGGTGACGCGCGGAATAGCTCCGAGTCAGCAACCGCACAGCCACCGCGGAGAAGCGTGTGGCGATCCTAGCGGTGGAGAAGCGAATCAACGGAAAAGACCGTGTGCACGCATTCTTTTTATGCCTATCAAGTTATAGTCCAACTTCTCGTTATTGAACTCCGCATTAAGGGGTTACCCCTACTTGCGATTTTGAAAAAATCGATTTTTTTTATTGCATTTTTTTGAAGTATAAGTATCTGAGAATATGTCCTGAAAATTTCAATTCGATCCGAACAAAATTGACTGAGATATCAGCGTTGAAAGAGAAGAATCCGTGAATTGAAGAACTGAAATTGAAACTTTAAACGCGTTTTTCTCAAAATGGCATTTCTGAAGTCGGTGACCAAGATTACTCGAACACTAATGAACCGATCTTCTTGAAATTTTGCAGGCTTATTTAATACATAAAAATGTAGTCTTTAATCGTTCGATTTTTTTTTTCGAAAAAAATGGCCGTTTTGTAGCCAAAAAACGGCCGTTTTTTTTCGTTCAAATCGAACCATTAACTTTGACTGTCCGCCATTTTGTGAAAAATGAATATTTTTTAAAATCCTTCGATTAAAGACTAGTTTATACTTATATTTGACTAAATCCATCCGCATTTTTTTTTTCAGATGATCCACTTCGCCGCAATGTTGGTCACCGCAAACCGTGTATATAAAAACATTATTTCATTGACGGCCATTTGCCACTAAACAATGTAATATTTTTCAATAAAAAAATTACTGAAAGTTCTTCAAGATGTGTTCTTTAAGATGGTATATTGATCGATTAAAAAAGTTTTGTGGTTTTCTTTAAAAAAATTCATGAAAACGGCTTTTTTTGCGCTACAAGTGGGGGTAACGCCTTAACCCTCAATCCATGAAGGGTTTTTCGGCAAACTCTATCCATGAAGGCGGGTCATTTTCGTCTGCGCGCTACCCCACCCACAATTGTTAATAAAAAAATCTGAAAAAATTCATCGTTCATCCTTATAATGTCCTTTTGAAGGACGAACAGGAATTTTTCGGATTTTATTATTTTTAATATATTTTTTTCAATCAAACATCAAGCAATGCGCGGAAAAAACGCGTTTTTTTTTTTCAAAAAATCACAGTTCAAGTACTAATTACGTAAAAGAGGTTTAAAAGCCGGTTATTGTAAAGGAAAAATGTTGCTCTTTAAGGAAAAAAATATGCCATTAATGTAGGATTAAACCAGATACCCAGAATAAACAGGCATGCAAACAAACGCACATATAATTCATATTGGACAAACAAATGGCAACGTCAAATACAAAAATATATATAAATCAATGCATAAACACAAATTCACGAATAATCAGGAGTCACGTGGAATTTTCGCGTTTTGGCAAATTGTCTTTACAGACAATTATTTTCAACGAACAAATTATGGAAGAAAAATAACCGTAAGCCCACAAACGTACAGACGGAATGGACGAATAAACAAAAATGTACACATGGCCCCAACCGGTTGGGATTAGTCTGAAAAATAAACGAACGATAATTTTTTTTTCATTAAGATAGATATTGATATTAAAGTTGTTACACTCAATAAAAACACTTTCGAAGTACATTTAAAAAAATTTGATGTATTTATTTAACCCGAAGAAACTTTAAACGCATTTTTCTCGAAAGAACGTTTTTCGACGGCTGTTGATAAAATCTTCGAAACTACTAAACCGATCCTTATGAAATTTTTACCACATATTCCTTACAACTATAGCTGTAGCGCATATCAAGGATTTTTTAAATTTTGATATTTTCTACTTTTTCCCGAAAAACATTGAAAAAAGACGTTGTTTTTTGTTTTTTCGAAAAAACGTCCGCCATTTTGTTATTTTTGGATACATATAAAATCGTATGATATGCGCTATAGCCATTAACGTACTGAATCTAACATTTTTTCTGAATCTGACATTTTTTTAACTACCATTTTCGTCTATAAAAAGTGACTCAAATAAATTGAAACAAAAATTTAACGTATTTCGAAAGTGTATTTATTGAGTGTAACAACTTTTCTTTCAATATCTATAATATAAGCCTATCAAAAAAATCATCAAAGTAGCCTTTTTAGCGTCTAAAGTAAGAAAGCCCCTTAACACTTATACGCAAAGAACGAACCAAGAAATCGTGAGAAATGTTGAAAACCGATAAAATGGTTTGAAATAAAAATATTGATTTTTCCGAAAAAAATGGCTACATTGTACAATAAAAAATAATTTTAAAATATTTTAAAAAAAATTCTTGGTCATGTTTCAAACAATGAGGTTTTACGATATGGCTGTCACAGAAATCGTGAGATCCCGCAAAAATTGCGTTTAAAATTGAGTTCATCGGGGTGGAAAAGGGAAAATACAGATGAAGAAGACAATTAAGGCGTTACCCCCACTTGTAGCGCAAAAAAAGGCCTTTTTCATGAATTTTTTTAAAGAAAACTACAAAACTTTTTTAATCGATCAATATACCATCTTAACGAACACATCTTGAAGAACTTTCAGTAATTTTTTTATTGAAAAATATTACATTGTTTAGTGGCAAATGGCCGTCAATGAAATAACGTTTTTATATACACGGTTTGCGGTGACCAACATTGCGGCGAAGTGGGTCATCTGAAAAAAAAATGCGGATGGATTTAGTCAAATATAAGTATAAACTAGTCTTTAATCGAAGGATTTTAAAAAATATTCATTTTTCACAAAATGGCGGACAGTCAAAGTTAATGGTTCGATTTTAACGAAAAAAAACGGCCGTTTTTTGGCTATAAAACGGCCATTTTTTTTCGAAAAAAAAAAATCGAACGATTAAAGACTACATTTTTATGTATTAAATAAGCCTGCAAAATTTCAAGAAGATCGGTTCATTAGTGTTCGAGTAATCTTGGTCACCGACTTCAGAAATGCCATTTTGAGAAAAACGCGTTTAAAGTTTCAATTTCAGTTCTTCAATTCACGGATTCTTCTCTTTCAACGCTCATATCTCAGTCAATTTTGTTCGGATCGACTTGAAATTTTCAGGACATATTCTCAGGTAATTATACTTCAAAAAAATGTAATAAAAAAAAATCGATTTTTTCAAAATCGCAAGTGGGGGTAACCCCTTAACTGAGAAGGTGAGGGTCGAGGACTCGCACTGTGGCGCGGGGTGAAATTCCTGCTGCAAAAGTACACGCGGACCCGTACGTGGTTGCAGCAGACGATGTATAATGTAACACTAGCAGAACCGTGAGAGAGGCGCGAGAGAGAGAGAGAGGGCGAGAGGAAGAAAGAAGAGGCGAAAATAAGAGAGTAGGAATAAAGGAGAAAGACCGAGAGCGTGAGATGGCGAGAGAGAGAGAGAGGAGGGAGACTTGGCAACACTGCTCGAGTGAAGCGGTACGTGGTCGGTTGGTGGGGGGCGTTGGTGAGCAGAGAGGTACACAAGGAGTGAACAAGCCTCCTACTTCGCACTAGTTGCAACTGACCGCAGTTGACTTTATTGTGAAATTCGCATATATGAGAAGCTGGCGAACAAAATTAGACTTGTCCACGTTACGTCAATTTGTTTGTTTTTTTTTCGTGTTCTGCGAGCAAACCTTTATTAGATTTTATAATATTTTCCATCAAATCCGGCTCTAAACGCCTTGCGTTAGAATTGCTTAAAAGCTGCCTTGTCAAGCAGAAACGGACTTGTGTATGGCTGGCTGGATGAAAAATCAGCACCGGATGACCACAGTGATGACGATGATGACATAGAATGTGATTGTTGTTAGCCTGATATGGAAGAGTTTGTGTAGGAATATTAAATTGATAATAAAAAACAAATTTAAATTCAATTCGAAGAATCTGTTTTATTTTATAACCGGATATGTCTATAAGATTTTCAGACGAAAGCCGACTTGTCCACCATACTCATTCAAAATAAAAATGAACAAACGGTAGTTAGTGTTTGTTTAAATATTAAACTGAAGCCAGGTCCAGGCTTACATTTTGATAGCCTTCATATATTAAAGCTTAAAAATTCTAACTCATCTCTATGTGGTTATTTCGGTTTTTCACATCTGTAGAAAAGTAATTCATGGACGAATCCGGTTCTGTTCGCCAGCTCCTCGTCTATTTAATTTTCGCAATGAAGTAGCTACTTTTTACACAAGTTTTAAAATTACGACGAAGAAAATAGTTCACGTTTTATTGAATTATTTCTCTACGCTTGCTTGGGTGATACAAATAAAATTTGTATAATACAAATAAATAATAAAAAATAAATAAATAATAAAAAATAAAAACGCCACTCTAGCGGCAGAAAATAAGGCCTAACTTTGACAATTTATTTTGGGAGTATGAAAAAAAGAATAGGATTTCTTTTGAGACGGTTTATTTAACACACATTAAAGTATAGAAAAAAATTTCATTATAATTTTCATACTAAATGGGGGCGACAGAGGCTATCTTGAAAAACGTGTTTTTTACAAACAGCTTCACGGGAGGTTTTCTCGTAAAGTATAAGACGTGGAACAAAAACAAAAAAAAATATAATCTATATGATATTAGCTATGTGACTATGTAGGGATTCTTTTCATCAAATTTTGAAAAAATGGCCCACTTTGAAAGCAATGAATCGATTTTTGCCCAAAAGACAAGCATTAAATTGTTTATAAAAAAAAGTTTACATTTAATCAAAAAATCGGCTACGTACTCCCATGGATAATGCAATTGTGAAGCTACTATCAAAAGTTCAAATCAAAAGTTGTACGGGCTAGGGCTGGGCAAAATTGTAATAAAAAATTAACAATTACAAATTACTAAAGGTAATTTGTAATTGAATCGTATTCCATTAAAATTACTTTTAGTAATAATAATTGAATCGGAGTTCATTGAAATTACTTTCGATAATTGTAATTGAATTAGAGTCCATTGAAATTATTTCCAGTAATTGTAATTAAATTGGAGTTAATTAAAATTATATTGAGACATTTCAATTAAATCGAAGTTCATTAAAATTACTTTCAGTGATTGTAATTGAATCAGAAATCATTACAATTATTTTCAGTGATTGTAATTAAATCAGAAATTATCAAAATTACTTTCAGTAATAGTAAACCACGCAATATGGTTTCATTAGATTCTTTTTGCTTGAGAGAATTCTATGCATCGAAATGAATAGCTCGTTTTTTTTTCGTAAAAACGAAGCTTTTTTATACAATATTTTGCAAAAATATTGTATAAAAAATAATTTTAGCGAAATTTAAGTTACGCCACTCGAAACAGCGGCCTTGAAAATAGTCGACAAGGTACTTTAGGAATTTTTTCCCCGACATTTTCATGGTAAATAATCACGTCGAAAAGCAGACTTGTGAAAAGTGTCTTTGTGACGTTAAAGGGTTAATCGTAAGAAAATTGTAATTGATATAGAAAAGTAACGATCTTCCCAAGTAATTGTAATGAATAATACAAAAAATACTATTTTTTCCAGGAATTGTAAATGATAACGGAAAAATTACAATTCTTCCAAGTAATTGTAATTAGCAGCAAAAAATTACAATTTTTTCAAGTAATTTTATTTGGCAACAAAAAAATTACAATTATTTCGCGTAATTGTAGTCGATAATCGCAAAATTACAATTGTTTATAGTAACTGTAATTGATAAATAAAAATTTATAATTATTTCCCGTAATTGTAATTAGTGACTAAAGATTGCAGTTATTTACAGTAATTGTAATTTAAGGGTAATGAAATTACAAAAGTAATGTCTGCTGCCCAATTCTGGTACGGGCACGCAGTCGCGGATCCAAAATTCTCTTCTAGGGGGGGGGGGCATGGAGAGAGGGGGTGTAAATATTCTGCGACTCCTTGGCTTTTTGTATAGTCGATTTAAACCGTCTGGGGGGGGGGGCCCCCCGAACTCGCCTCTACGAGCACTTAAGACCTTGAAATTTTTGTTTACCTTTAATCTGCGATGCCTGCACAATAAATTTCTTCATCTACGTTAACGTATTCCACCCCAAAGTATTTTGAAGCAAAAAAAAAACGATTTTTCCAAAATCTTAGAACGGTGTTATCGATTATTTGAATTTAATTATTTTCGATCGATTTTTTTTCGGGCGGGGGGCACCCTCGCCCCCTCCCGGCTACGTCAATGCGCAAGCGTGAAAAGTGTGCGGTGATCGATGCGAATGCAATGAAAAATGTACGTTGTAAAGTTTATAGACATTGGTAGGCGACTCGTGAAAAATGTTCCCAGTCCAAGAGGACCGACCGAGTGTCTCGACGTCGTCGTCGCCACCGAGCGGACGACTGCATACACTATATTGTGTTAGGTTCAAGGGTACGGCGCTCACGGTCTCACGGCAACGTCGTTCCAAGCTTCCCCGCCAGGGGGACGAGAAAAAAAAACGCCTCTTTGTCTCTTGCGCTCTTGTGAACTCGTTGCTTCTTGTTCACTTTACCCTTCGATGTTTCTGCTTTCGCCGTTGCACGTATAGACGTGCAGCGTGCATTGCTGTGCTCCTCTCCCCCCCCCCCTCCCGCCATTCTCCGTCGTATCCAACGGGAATCTTCTGGAGGCCAGACACCGAGCAGGGCCGCATGCCGAGATCTGACGTTGCGATTTTTTCCCTGCACGCGAAATTCATACCGTACCTCGACGATATTTACTTGCAACAATTAAGGGGTCTCACTGTAGACGCTAAAAAGGCTTTTTCATGATTTTTTATAGGTTTATATCATAGATATAAACCTATAAAATAACAGTTATATAAAATAAATACAACTATTATTTTAAATAAGTTATAAAAATTATATATAAAATAAAATAAGTTATAAAATATAAATAAATAAATATAAAATATATATATTTTATATTTATTATAAAAATAAAATAAGTATAAAATAAAGTAACAAACCTAATAAAATAAAAGTTGTTAAACTTAATAAATAAACTCTCGAAATACATTTTAAAAAATGTATGTATTTATGTACCCCAAACAAACTTTAAAAGCGTTTTTCTCGAAACAACGTTTATCAACAGCTTGTTGATAAAATCATTCAAACTACTGAACCGATCCTTGTGAAATTTTAACCACATGTTCTTTACAAATATAGCTATAGCGATAATTATCGACTAAACATCAAGATTTTTTTAAATTTTGATATTTACTATTTTTTTTGCCAAAAACGGTGGAAAAACACGTTTTTTAGTTTTTTTTTCGATAAATGTTCGCCATTTGTTATTTTTGCATATATCAAATATCGTATGATATGCGCTATACTGAATTTAAAACCGTTTGATTTTTTTAATTTCGGATGATCCATCTCCGAAATTTCATCAACAGCGCAAACCTACAATTTTTTAGAACATTCTTTTAACTACCATTTTTCGTCTATAAGTAGTGACTTTGATAAATAATTTTTTTGAAATATATTTCGAAGGTGTATTTATTAAGCGTAACAACTTTTATATCAATGTCTAATACAAACGTATAAAAAAATTCATGGAAATAGCCTTCTTTAGCGTATAAAGTGAGAAGACCCCTTAAGACAAAGTGAAAGCTGTACCTCGTGGGATATGGAGGCGAGAAAAGTTCCCGTAATTTTGGGATGTAAATTTCTCAGGGATTAATTATATTCGGGGCAAAATAAAATCGTCAAGCTCTGAAGATTTCACACGCGTCTTCTTTTTTCGTAGAAAAGCTTGGGGCCCCAAAAAACGGGACGATTTTCAAGATTTTTTTCGGTAGCGGTATTGGGATGTGGAGGTCGGAATTTTACACACAAAAAGCAAAATCCATTGGTTCCATTGGATATTGCTTTTTTGCTCGATGAAAACATCGATTTCTTCATAAACCCTGCGTTTTTTCGAAAGATTCCAATTTGACCACAGCAGCTTCCTCGGTAACGATGTGTCTGAGTGGAAATCGAAAAAAAGTTATCAATGCGGTTTAGACGTTAAAAAAATCTAACCGTAACAATTCCTTCATCAAGCCTGAATTACAATTTGACAATTACAATGAGGGGTGTAGTTCCGAAAAGCCGAAACTTTGGCTCGCTGATTACGAATACCATAGTGAAAATACCCGCAAATTTGATTTACAAGGTCAACACTCACGAAAACTGATTTTTCAACAGTTTTTCTCTTTTATTTTAGTAAATGTTCATTTTAGAGAAAAAATATTTCCTATAAAAGTTATAGCCTATGAAAATATTGATCTTTTTTGTTCTATACTGTTTTTATCTAAAACCACTACGTTTCGAGAAAAATGGGATAATGGTCCAGTAAGTGAAAATTGCTTAGCCCCATTAATTTCGATATTATCTACTTACGCACTTTACCGCGGGAAGGATGAAGTTTAGTCTTTATAGTACATATTTTTTTGTTTGGGTCTGTTGTTTATTAATTTTTATGATTGTTTTTTCTTTTTTTTTTAGTTTCTCTTTGTATTGTTTACTATTTCGCATTTTTTGTGATTTAGTCAATTTTAAAATGCATTTTTTTGGTTTTTATGTTAAAAAAAAACTTTCTTTTATTTTAGTTTCTTTTTGCATTATATAGCATTTCTGCATTTCTTTATTTGGGTTTGTTGTTTATTTATTTTTTTGATTGTTTTGTCTTTTTTTTAGTTTCGCTTTGTATTGTTTACTATTTGGCATTTTTTGTGATTCAGTCAATTTTAAAATGCATTTTTTTGGTTTTTATGTTTAAAAAAAACTTTCTTTTATTTTAGTTTCTTTTTGCATTATATACCATTTCTGCATTTTTTTTATTTGGGTTTGTTGGATTGGGCTTTTTGGTTTAGATTTTTGTTTGGATTTTTTTGTTAGTTTTCTTTCAGTTTGGATTTGGTTTTTTTCTTTGGGTTTGTGTGGGTTTATGAACATTATCTATATTCTTGCTGTTACCGATCCGTTACTATGGATAAGTAGATAATATCGAACTTAACGAAGCTAAGCAATTATCACTTATTGGACCATTATCCCATTTTTCTCGAAATGGAATGGTTTCAGACAAAAATTGTATAGAACAAAAAAGATCAATATTTTTATAGGCTACAACTTTTGTAGGAAATAGTTTTTCCCTAAAATGAACATTTACTAAAATAAAACAGAAAAATCAGTTTTCGTGAGTGTCGACCTTGAAAATCAAATTTGGGGGTATTTTCAATATGATATTGGTGATCAGGGAGTCAAAATACACGGGTACACGAAATTTCAAATTAATCAGAGGTATAGGCTTTTCGGAACTTTATCCACATTGAGTTCGATTGCCACGAGAAATGTCCACAAGAGCTTTCCATTGGAAGTCGAATTTTATTACCGACTGAGTCACCGAGTGGCGACGGAAACTCTCCATAAAATCGTGTGCCCTTGACTTTGAACGGAACGAGTTAATCGCCTCACTCAGCAATTTGACAATTGCCTTGAAATGCCACTCGAGAGAGCGCGGACGGCAAAGAACGAAAATAAACCGAAAGAGTCAGAGAAGAGAACCCACGCATTCATATAATAAAATCGATGGAGGCAGTAAAAGAATATCACGGAGAACAATACATCGTAAAAAAAAAGAGTCTTCAGCATGCAATGATGATAAAAGTGCATCGTAGAAGATTATGACCTGCGTTTCGTGGCGGGTTCAAGAATCACTTCGCCTAACAACACTCGCTCTTTCTCGGTGTCTGTCGCTTTAATAAAAAAAAAAAGTAGCTTTGCCAACTGTAGTCTGTACTTTTATTTATAATCTACCAATTGCCCCTGCGTACCGAAGTGTTTTATTGTTTTAATTCCCCGTAATTCTGACTTACGATTTGGTAGGAGACGAGCTACCAATAAAGATTCGTACGTGACTTTTCGGAAGTACCGTTTCGCAATCTGAATTTACCCGTTGATCCTTCGGCTTTCCCAGTGCCATTAAGGATGTTGACTCCCTATGAAACATGTTAATGTTAATTGTTCAATAAATAGCTTCTTAATCGTCATGAAATTTTTACACGACCTCCTGAATACTTCGTGTAAAAACATACCAAATTTTCAGAATTCTATCATCATTACTTCAACCTCCTTAAGGGTTGAAATAAAAAATGATAAGAAAATTCGGAAAATTTGGTATGTTTTTGTATGAAGTATTTAAGAGGTCGTGTTTAAATTTCACGACGATTAGGAAGCTCGTTATTAAAAAATTAACATTTTGTTAAGAACAATTTTTAAAAGAAATAAAAAAAAATTTATCAATAAACTTCGTTTTGTTTCCGTTGCTTTCAGTATATTGTAGATATTATAAAATTGAGAGGTCAAAAAAAAAACTTATTGCAAAGTTACATCAGTTTCCATAAAACAACATTTAATTTGTGAATGTTAATTGTTCAATAACGAGCTTCATAATTGTCGTGAAATTTTTACACGACCTCTGAAATACTTCATACAAAAACATACCAAATTTTCAGAATTTTATCATCATTTGCGATTTGGGACTCAACACCCTTAAGGCTTTATATACGCGAAAATTTTTTCATTTTTTTAAATTATTTTTTATTCCATTAGCCTGAACGGTTAGGAATATTTTAAGCTTCACATAATTGAAAAATTCCAAAAATGGTTAAAGTTAAAGTTAAAGTTAAAAACCATTTATACATATAAATGGTAGAAAATGACGAAGAACTTCGGGATTTTTTTCCAACGCAACTACTGCACCAATCATTTTGAAATTCGTAGGCTATTTTATTGTACATCGGACGAAACGATAAACATTTTTTCAAATCGACGACCAGTGT
Source organism: Ophion costatus (assembly GCA_951751655.1). Lineage (NCBI taxonomy): Eukaryota > Metazoa > Arthropoda > Insecta > Hymenoptera > Ichneumonidae > Ophion > Ophion costatus. Next base: position 40,806,343 of record OX632360.1, on the reverse strand, counting down.
TCATCAGCAGCCTGCAGCCAATTGTTGCCGAATGAATTTTCGAAATTTGCGGTAGCGATAAAAAAAAACCTATCCGATTCATTTCAACTTAATTTCGTGAAAATTTACTTTAAAAACGTGTGTAGTAACTGGACCTACAGGTTGGTATAGATCTCACCAGTAGTCACTTGACAAAGAATTATCCAAATCTTGCCGGCACCGAGCCATGTTTAAAACTCATCGATTAAGGATGTTGAGTCCCAAATCGCAAATGATGATAAAATTCTGAAAATTTGGTATGTTTTTGTATGAAGTATTTCAGAGGTCGTGTAAAAATTTCACGACAATTAGGAAGCTCGTTATTGAACAATTAACATTCACAAATTAAATGTTGTTTTATGGAAACTGATGTAACTTTGCAATAAGTTTTTTTTTTGACCTCTCAATTTTATAATATCTACAATATACTGAAAGCAACGGAAACAAAACGAAGTTTATTGATAAATTTTTTTTTATTTCTTTTAAAAATTGTTCTTAACAAAATGTTAATTTTTTAATAACGAGCTTCCTAATCGTCGTGAAATTTTAACACGACCTCTTAAATACTTCATACAAAAACATACCAAATTTTCCGAATTTTCTTATCATTTTTTATTTCAACCCTTAAGGAGGTTGAAGTAATGATGATAAAATTCGGAAAATTTGGTATGTTTTTGCATGAAGTATTCGGGAGGTCGTGTAAAAATTTCATGACGATTAAGAAGCTATTTATTGAGCAATTAACATTAACATGTTTCATAGGGACTCAACATCCTTAACTACTTGTTTATAACCTGTAATAAACAGCACGAAAGTACTTTTCGAACGAAAAGGATATTTTCCACCACGGTTTGCGAAAAGTGTTGGTTGTTTGATTTTCGAGTTTGGCGGCCCTGCATTCGGATTTCGCGAGCTCTCGAACGTACGTACGTACTATTCGATCCGGCGAGGCTTGGAAAACGAATTTGCAGTGCTGAACATTCGTCGTCGTCGTCGTCGTCCCCAGCCTTGCATCGTGGGGACTGTGGTGGCTCACGCGATTCGCGGAACTCATTTTCATACATGTGGTCTACCCATATAACACTCCCACACGTACGAACGCCAACATATATTTATAGACGACTGCGAAAATGGGAAAGGGCACAGCCTGCGCGATTGATCACGCGAAACAGCGGGACTTGGGCCATTTTCACCGGGAGCAATCAGTTTATAAATATTACGCTTCGTTGGTTCACCGCGAGGAATAATTTGGCCAGGCGGATGAGGAGAATGAGAGAGAGAGAGAAGGACTGCAATGTCAAATTCGAAGACGATAACGTCCAGTGAAAATAACGAACGTCTTTGTTCTCACAGATACAATAGCCGAATGAGAAACGATCCCTTATTTCATCGTGAATTTTGTCTTGGCTCTGTCCTCTCTCTTACACCTTCATCTTCGTCTATTGCTCTCGCGTCACGCCTGGAAGTAACGCGAGCAAAAATGCTTTGAGGCCTTAGGCCACAGTAACGGGTACAAAATCATTTGCGAATTTAACCATTGCTATATAATATAGTAGGTTTTCATAAAATGAACGATTCCTCGCACTATCGAACAATAGTGGTTTTTACCATATTGAATGGTATGTCCACTGAACGTACATGATATTTCATAAATTCGAAAATTCAATAATTTTCGATCGAGAGTACGATTGAGAGAGTAACCTGTATGATTAAGGGGGGATTGTCTTTTTTTTCGCAAGATTTACCGCTTTTTGGGAATTTTTTTGTGAAGAAAGTATACAACGGAAAATTTGTGAAACTTGGCATATAGTTTTATTGATCTGTTTACTACATACAAAAAAATTTTTAAACAATTTCATCAAAAAATCCGCCTCCCACCCCCCTCGACGCGCGATGGTCCTTTTTTGATGGTGTGCACGATTACAGCCTTCACGTTCATCCTGCAACAAAAACCCAAAAAGCATTTTACTTTAGACACATATAGCTATCGTTAGATGGAGGGAAAAAAAAAATTGACGATTTGGTGACGTTTTGAACTTGAAGTATCGATTTTTCGAAAAAAATTGATCGATTTTTTGTTATAAATAAAAAACTATTAAACGTATTGCTTTTTTGCTTCATCAAACGATAGCTATATGTGTCTAAAGTAAAATGCTTTTTGGGTTTTTGTTGCAGGATGAACGTGAAGGCTGTAATCGTGCACACCATCAAAAAAGGACCATCGCGCGTCGAGGGGGGTGGGAGGCGGATTTTTTGATGAAATTGTTTAAAAATTTTTTTGTATGTAGTAAACAGATCAATAAAACTATATGCCAAGTTTCACAAGTTTTCCGTTGTATACTTTCTTCACAAAAAAATTCCCAAAAAGCGGTAAATTTTGCGAAAAAAAAGACAATCCCCCCTTAAAAAGGGCCCAGGACATACAAAAGGATCGGGGGGCATTGGTAGGTCCACGTTCCGCAGCTACTTTAAGGGGGTCAAAGAGAAACTGGGAAGAGAGGATTTTTGGGAGGAACAAGATATTACGGGGGTCATTAAAGAGGAATGGGAAAGACTGAGATGCGGAAACCTGGAGAGACGAGGAAAGAAAGGTTATAACAACTGGAATTGCAGAGTATGTGGAAAGGAAGAGGAGAGGCTGGAACACATTTGGAGGTGTGGAGAGGCGAGGAGACAAATTAACAATAAGTGGGTAGCAGGGGTAGACAAATGGAGAGGGGACGAAGTGGGGGAACACCTAAGAGGATGGTGTATTGAAACACTAAGGCGTTACCCCCACTTGTAGCGCAAAAAAAAGGCCTTTTTCATGAATTTTTTTAAAGAAAACTACAAAACTTTTTCAATCGATCAATATACCATCTCAAAGAACACATCTTGAAGAACTTTCAGTAATTTTTTTATTGAAAAATATTACATTGTTTAGTGGCAAATGGCCGTCAATGAAATAATGTTTTTATATACACGGTTTGCGGTGACCAACATTGCGGCGAAGTGGATCATCTGAAAAAAAAATGCGGATGGATTTAGTCAAATATAAGTATAAACTAGTCTTTAATCGAAGGATTTTAAAAAATATTTATTTTTCACAAAATGGCGGACAGTCAAAGTTAATGGTTCGATTTTAACGAAAAAAAACGGCCGTTTTTTGGCTATAAAACGGCCATTTTTTTTTTCGAAAAAAAAAATCGAACGATTAAAGACAACATTTTTATGTATTGAATAAGCCTGCAAAATTTCAAGAAGATCGGTTCATTAGTGTTCGAGTAATCTTGGTCACCGACTTCAGAAATGCCATTTTGAGAAAAACGCGTTTAAAGTTACAATTTCAGTTCTTCGATTCACGGATTCTTCTCTTTCAACGCTCATATCTCAGTCAATTTTGTTCGGATCGACTTGAAATTTTCAGGACATATTCTCAGATACTTATACTTCAAAAAAATGCAATAAAAAAATCGATTTTTTTTAAATCGCAAGTGGGGGTAACCCCTTAAGGAAGTGGCCGAATATACTCTGGCATTCAGGGACCTCGACGAAGCGGGCTAATGACTAAGCGAAATTAGTTTATTAAAAGACTCTAAACTAGTAGCTATAAGCACGCCAAAACTACCGAGTATCCCTAAGGAAACGCAATAGGAGTTAGCCTTATGATTGTTACACTATATATTTATTTGTTTATGTAAGGCAAAATGTATGCAGAAAAAAAGCGAAAACTTCTAAAGCAAAATATAAGTTGGGCCCCTCTTGGGGACCAATGTAAGGGGGGGGGGGGGCTCTCAGCCTCCCCAAAAAAAATTGCTGTCTACGCCAATATTCGCCAGCTTCTTTTTAAATTAAATTATTCTCACACGTATTTTATTATATTTCACTGAATTTTTGCGAAGAGATAACATCGTTTCAATCGGCAGTTAATTAAAATACGAAAGGCCTTAGTGAGGATCTTTTCGATTTCCGCCATCGGGACTACGAGCGTGAATACCGTTAGGCGAAAAAAAGAAACCCCCAAAAGTTGGGAGCAGAAAAAGAGACAGAGAGAGAGAGAAAGAGCGCGCGAAAAAAAATTTGCCATTTCCCTTTGTTGGCAACGTGTGCGGCAGGGGTGCATTGAAATTCCATTACGCATTCACGCGTTACCCGGTGATGTATAACATCTGCTTAATCCTCACAATGCCTCACAATGGTATGGGCAGGACGACGGATGCGTACGTACCTCTATATACGGGGCATTTTGCGCCGCATCGATTCCATCCGAAAAACTCATTCGTATTTTTCGCGCTGTTTTTCCACATCATTTTTCGTACACTGAGGTTAACGATTTCTATGATCTTTACTTACACGATAAAGAAGAGAAATTATCGGTTTCCCGGGAATGGAGGCATTGACGATGCCAAAGTTTTTGGTATTTTTCGGGAAATGTTGAAAAAGCCTCGACCTCAAAATAATAATTTAAAATACAGATATTCATTTTTGCTGAATTTTAATTACTTCGATTCTGTGTGGTTTCATTTTCGTATCTCTTTCATAAACTAAATTGTGAGAAAATTCCAGGAAATTTCCAAAGTTCCCGGACTTTTCCCTGATTATTCCGGGAGGAAAGAAATTCCCTGAGTTTTCCCGGTTTTCCCTGTTTTCCATATGCGTAACAACCCTGGTTCAATAACATGGAGCATAATACAATAAATAGGTGGAAATATATGATGCTTGAGTAGCGAGTTTCATCCAAATCAACCTGTAATATTTTTATTTTCATTCGCTATATTCGTTCGCCATTGTGAATTCCTGAATTTTGAGTTCAGATTCGTAATCAGCACCCTTAAAAACCCCAAAGTACAAGTTTTCACGATAAAAAAATTTTCCTGCCATTTTGGGCACTTTTGTCGAATTCTCTCTGCCAACGAAGGGGTTAAAGGAGATTTTCTTAAACCCTGCTTGGAATGTGCCAAAACATTAAAAAATTATATTCAGGAGCAATGGCTGCTGCGACGTTTTGAAAAATTTCCGGTTCTAAAGACACTTTGCTACTTTTTTCATACCAATGGAATATTCCAAGAATTAAATTTGCTTTAGTTTTAAGGCTTTCACGGCTCTTTATGTAATTTGAAGAGTATGTGGCTTCCGGATGGAGGCCGTGTTGAGAATCAGCGTTGTGCCGACGTTTCGCAAACGTTACAGTCTGCATCATCAGGGCTGAGAGCTCCGATACTGAAGCTCCCGTGTCTCAGGCATTCCTTATATACTTGCAGTCATCGTTCCAGATCACTGCACCAGCCAATCAGATGTTTTAATTGATCGGCCGGTCAATTAAAAAACCGGGAGGACGGTGTGCCAAATGGGATTGACGTGATATCCACCATCTCTGTTTAGATTGTCCGGATGTTTTCGGATTTCCAAGCCTTCTCGGTGTTTCCTAGAAAAATAGCTGTTTGATGGGGCCAGACTTTGGGCTTTATCGAACTGAATGGCATGACCAGTTTCCATCCAATGCTCGGCCAGGGCTGATTGTCCAATGTGGCCATATTTGATACACCGTTGATGTTCTTTGATCCGTGTACTGATCTTCCTCCCGGTTTCTCCTATGTACACTTTACCGCATGAGCAGGGTATCTTGTACACTCCTGGTGCACTTAATGGTGGTCTTTGGTCTTTTGCACTCGGAACCACTTGTGCTAGCTTCTTCTGAGGTTTGAAGATGACTCGCACGTTATGTTTCCCAAGGACCCTGCCTATGCGATCGGTTATGCCCTGAAGGTATGGAAGGGAAGTTGTTGCTATTATTTGTCCTTCATTCTCCCCTTCAGGTTCTGTTACCGTTTTCGGATCGGCTATTTTTCTTCTTAGTTGTTTGATCGTTCTTTCGATGTTGCCTGGCTTGTAGCCATTATCTCCTAAAGCTTTGCGTAGGTGTTCTAGTTCATCCTCGAGAGAGTTCGGTTCGGAGATCGCTAGAGCTCTGTAGACCAGAGAGCTTATGACCGATTGTTTTTGGGAGGGGTGGTGATGGGACGTAGCGTGGAGATATCTATCCGTGTGCGTTGGTTTCCGGTAAACTTTGTGGCCCAAAGTGCCATCGTTTTTCCGTTGAACCAGTACATCCAGAAAAGGAATTTGATTGTCCTGTTCTATCTCCATGGTGAATTGTATATTGGGGTGCTGGGAGTTGAGGAAGGTTAAGAAATGATTGAGGTTTTCTTTGCCGTGACTCCAAATGACGAAGGTGTCATCGACATATCGGAACCAGGTTGAGGGTTTGAGAGGTGCTTCTTGCAGAATTCTGTTCTCGAAATTCTCCATAAAGATGTTGGCGATGATAGGGGAAATCGGGGAACCCATGGCTGCGCCTGAAGTTTGTTCATAAAACTGGGATTGGAATTGGAAATATGTAGAGTTTAGGCAATGTTCTATGAGGGCTAGTAGGTTAGGAGCAACTTTTTGGGATTTTCTGACTACTTCTAGGGTTTCATGGGTTGGGACGTTTGTGAACAACGATACAACATCGAAACTTACTAGAATGTCTTCTGGTTGTACCTTGATGGACTGGATCTTATTCACAAATTCCCGAGAGTTTTGGATATAGGAGTTGTTGAGGCCTACGAGTTCCTGCAAGGGTTTGCAGAGAAAACGTGCCAAATGATATGTAGGGCTGCCTATGTTGCTAACGATGGGCCTTAGTGGGATGTTGTTTTTGTGTATTTTTGGCAGACCGTAAAGCCTGGGTGGTAGGGATTCCTTGGGTGTAAGGATTTTGATAAGGTTCTCCGACAGGCCAGCCTTCTTTAGAAGTGTCGTTGTTTTCTTTTCTACGCTTGATGTTGGGTCACGTGGTAGTTTCTTGTACGTGTTGGTGTCCTCGAGCAGGTTCATCATTTTCCTGCAGTAGTCCGTTTTGTCCATGATAACAGTAGCATTCCCTTTATCAGCTGGTAGTACTAAGATGTCCTTGTTTTTCTTCAAATTTTGAAGAGCAAGGTGTTCTTCCTTTGTGATGTTCTGCTGAGGGGGTTTTGCTTTGTGTAGAATATTGGTTATCCGTTGCCTGATATCGTTGCTAGTATCAGGTGGGAGACGGTAGATGGCAGTTTCCACCTGGCTGATGATTTCTCTGGTTGGAATGTCTGTCGGTGTGATGGCGAAATTGTGCCCTTTTGCGAGGACTGATGTTTCAGCTGCGGAGAGTGGGTGGTTGCTTAGGTTTTTTACTGTGTGGGTTAGGATGGGTTGTTTCGTCTGTGGGCATAGTTTCCTGAATTTCTCTATTTGATTCCTGGACCTCAGGTCTGCACAGTGGAGGGCTTGTTCGTGTGTGACCCGGTCAAGATCTTCCCACAGCTGTGGTTCCAAACAGTCAGATAGGCGTAGGTGAAGTTTAAGGAGTTTTTGGGAATTTTGGTCTAAAAGCTTTTTGGTGACAGATATTCTCTCCTTTACCAGTCTCAGCGAGGCCTGGTGGAGGATAGTCTTGGCTTGTTTTGATGGAAAGGGGTTTTTTAATTGAAAACATTTCGGTACCACTTGATGGTCGCGGCACCTTTTTAGGAATGTTAACGAGCACAGCTGGATGTGCAGAGTTTTCCTGAGTTTGGAAAAGGTGTTAACAGGACCCAAAATAGCCTCTCCGTGTAGGCGTTTTATTTTAGTTTTAAGGCTTTCACGGCTCTTTATGTAATTTGAAGAGTATGTGGCTTCCGGATGGAGGCCGTGTTGAGAATCAGCGTTGTGCCGACGTTTCGCAAACGTTACAGTCTGCATCATCAGGGCTGAGAGCTCCGATACTGAAGCTCCCGTGTCTCAGGCATTCCTTATATACTTGCAGTCATCGTTCCAGATCACTGCACCAGCCAATCAGATGTTTTAATTGATCGGCCGGTCAATTAAAAATTAAATTTGCAATCAGTTTTGAGAAAATCGGTGAAACCCTTTTTTACGGGACTTTTAGGCATTTTGAAATAATTTTCGCACAGTAAATTTCGCAATATTTGAGATATGTTTTTGAACGGTTGTCCATTTGGTAGAAGGCTTTAGATTTTAAGGCAATTTCAATGTGCAAAAAACGATACACGGTAGGTTTTTACTAAATTCTATAAAGATCGATGAAAAATTGTCAGTTTTAAGGGGTTGTGAATTTTTGCCGACCTTTTCACACCGTAACTATTTTTCAATTTGTAATACCAAGCTTCACTTTCATTGTAATGTCATCACAATTAATTATAGACCACTAGACGTCACCAGACGTTACCACAATACACATGACCTATGTAAATACATCCCAATTACTTATTGTCACTAGTCAGATTGTAATTCGGCGGGTAATAACGAAAAACAAAAAGATAGGCCACCGAAACGTGTGACAAACCACTAGTGCATGATCCAACATATGTCAGTATCAAATTCTAGAAAATTGCCGAAAAAATTGATCTTCAAATGGTTTACATTGTTACAGACCGTCTTATTGTGATGATATTGATGTTCTGATGATATTGATGTTGTGATGGTATTGATGTTGTGATGATACTGATGTTGTGATGATATTGATGTTGTGATGATATTGACGTTGTGATTATATTGACGTTGTAATGGTATTGATGTTGTGATGATATTGACGTTGTGATGGTATTGATGTTGTGATGGTATTGATGTTGTGATGATATTGATGTTGTGATGATATTGATGTTGTGATAATATTGATGTTGTGATTATATTGATGTTGTGATTATATTGATGCTGTGATGATATTGATGTTGTGATGATATTGATGTTGTGATGATATTTCATCGTTGGAACGCAAATAAAATAATTTTTCTCCAACTGCCATTTGTTTTTGGCATAAGAAATCTATGGCAATCTTCGTATAAGATCCTTATTAGAGACCTACAACCTAAACCTATCGAGAATGATTTTGGATAACAATAAAAATGGAGAAAGAAAGGGAAAAAACGGAAAAAATCGTTGCCTTCCACCAATGCAAAATTCAGCAACGTTTTTTGTGTTCTTTCTGAAAATAAATCTTTGTCAAGATAACTTTCTTGAAATTGTCATCGTATTATCCAGATGCAGCCCAGAAAAAAATATCATGCAATATGGATGCTTGCTATTTTTTTGTAAAATGATTCTCAACATCATTAATATAAATTATTTATTGTTATCTCCTCATGTAGTTATCATACAATATAATAATAGTAATAATGATAAATTGTTATTACCATTATCAATAATTATTAATAATGCAACATAATATGACAAAAATAATTAATAGTTATAATCATATTATAACATTACTTATAAATTCTCTCGAACCCATATGCTTCTTCGTTAGAAACTTTCACGCTGCTTTCTCATCATTTTTCAATCTGTGAATCCAATTTTCCGAATTTAACCATTTTTTTTCGTATGAAAAAGTGACTCATAAAATTAATTGCACATCTATTTAGTATGAATATCAAGTTTTTTTTTTCGATGTCCAAAATGGCTGAGTACTAATATTTTATTTTGTTTTCTTTTTTTTGGCGCTCCGCGGCGTGACGTTTAGCATCCACAATTTTCGACCTATAACAAACAAACAAAAATTCTCGTCAATCTACATTACAATACGTAGAGAAGTACGTACGAAATTTGAAAAAATATTGTTTTATTCCAAAGTTGTAGGTATTCGAACTTAAGAAATGAATTTTCAGCGAACAATTTCGTCATAACTGCTCATAAAATGAATTTTTCGATTAATCGGAAATTCCGTACGTACTTCTCTGCGAAATGCAATTAGGAACATTACTTTCAAATTTGAAGTAAATCAGGTGAAAATTGTTGAACTTATTTCTCACGCCAATTGTAAAAAAGCTGTTTCGAGAAGTTTCGAATAGTCGGCCGTTTAGTACATCGAAAAAAAATATATATTTTTTCTAACAGCTTGATATTCATACTAAATAGATGCGTAATTAATTTTATGAGTGAATGGCTTTTTCATACGAAAAAAAAATTGTTAAATTGGCGCATGATTTTATACCCCCTACTGTGGCCTAAGGCCTTGATGATTTATAGTCGGTGAAAAAAATGATCTGTATTTACGGCACAGCCAGTTCATTCGGTCTGGAACGTCCCGTGCGTGGCGTTACGTGTGTTTGAGAGTTTCTCCGTCAGGGTGAATATGCTTTATGTTATTTTACGTTCGAAAAAGCCGAATGAATTTTGGAAAGAAAAAGAGGGGTTGTGGATCACTGCGGACCGAAATCTTAAGGGGGGATTGTCTTTTTTTTTCGCAAAATTTACCGCTTTTTGGGAATTTTTTTGTGAAGAAAGTATACAACGGAAAACTTGTGAAACTTGGCATATAGTTTTATCTATCTGTTTACTACATACAAAAAAATTTTTAAACAATTTCATCAAAAAATCCGCCTCCCACCCCCCTCGACGCGCGATGGTCCTTTTTTGATGGTGTGCACGATTACAGCCTTCACGTTCATCCTGCAACAAAAACCCAAAAAGCATTTTACTTTAGACACATATAGCTATCGTTTGATGAAGCAAAAAAGCAATACGTTTAATAGTTTTTTATTTATAACAAAAAATCGATCAATTTTTTTCGAAAAATCGATACTTCAAGTTCAAAACGTCACCAAATCGTCAATTTTTTTTTTTTCCCTTCATCGAACGATAGCTATATGTGTCTAAAGTAAAATGCTTTTTGGGTTTTTGTTGCAGGATGAACGTGAAGGCTGTAATCGTGCACACCATCAAAAAAGGACCATCGCGCGTCGAGGGGGGTGGGAGGCGGATTTTTTTATGAAATTGTTTAGAAAATTTTTTGTATGTAGTAAACAGATCAATAAAACTATATGCCAAGTTTCACAAGTTTTCCGTTGTATACTTTCTTCACAAAAAAATTCCCAAAAAGCGGTAAATTTTGCGAAAAAAAAGACAATCCCCCCTTAAAGGTGTTTGGACAAGCGGTGCAACATCTGTCCCTTTTTTAACGAGAGCAAGCGGAGGAGAGTGAGAGAGAGAGAGAGAGAGAGAGAGAGAGAGAGAGAGAGAGAGAGAGAGAGCAATGGGGAACGCGTGCCTGGATCGTCGAGTCCTTTGACCGCGTGTGTCCTTTTTCTTCCGGAAGGGAATCCAGGGGCACGCTGAAGCAGCAGCCGGAGTACAGTGGCACGCTTTTTATTTCAAACGAAACGGGAAGTGACAACTGACATATGCCTTGCATCACAATTGTGGATTTATCGTATAGCGAAGAAAAAGAAAAGAAAGCATATTGCCAGTGGGAGCGTTGGACACAGAAGAATATATGAGGGTGCGCGACTTTTTGCGGGGGCAGACACATGCTAGGTTTTCTTTTTTTCAATGTTCAAAGTTACGCAAATGGCAAGCTGAAGGTACTTCGATTGTTGGGCGAAAAAAACAACTCGAATCGTTTGTTATCGAAAAATGGATGAACGGATCAAGAAATCATGCGGTCATACGTTGCGAAATGTTAAATTGTATGCTCTGGCCGGATTTGACGCGAATCGGACGAATAGATTTTGAGATACGGCTTGCACTGTTTCATGAAACACCGTTTCGAGAAAAACGCATAAAAAGGGTAATTCGCAGCAGGGTGGCTTGCCGCACATAGGGGTGTTTTGCCAATCTAGACGGTGATCATTATTTCTTTCCATTTTCTTAATTGTAGTGACTCTAGTTGACCTTAGACTATAAGAAGTGTTTTGTGATGAACAATGTGTCCTAAAATGTTGGGTTTTAAAGGGGAAAAATAGAAAAATCATATTTGTAACATAATTTTTTTTCTAAAACTAAACTTAATACAATTTATATAATTAAGATGATGACCAGAGTGACATGGCTCTTTTGTGTCTTCAGGAACCTTCTCCGAATCTGAATCCGGCAAGGAACATTACTTAAGGATGTTGAGTCCCTATGAAACATGTTAATGCGAATTGTTCAATAAATAGCTTCTTAATCGTCATGAAATTTTTACACGACCTCCTGAATACTTCATGTAAAAACATACCAAATTTTCAGAGTTCTATCATCATTACTTCAACCTCCTTAAGGGTTGAAATAAAAAATGATAAAAAAATTCTGAAAATTTGGTATGTTTTTGTATGAAGTATTTAAGAGGTCGTGTTAAAATTTCACGACGATTAGGAAGCTCGTTATTAAAAAATTAACATTTTGTTAAGAACAATTTTTAAAAGAAATAAAAAAAAATGTATCAATAAACTTCGTTTTGTTTCCGTTGCTTTCAGTATATTGTAGATATTATAAAATTGAGAGGTCAAAAAAAAAACTTATTGCAAAGTTACATGAGTTTCCATAAAACAACATTTTATTTGCGAGTGTTAATTGTTCAATAACCAGCTTCCTAATTGTCGTGAAATTTTTACACGACCTCTGAAATACTTCATACAAAAACATACCAAATTTTCAAAATTTTATCATCATTTGCGATTTGGGACTCAACATCCTTAAGTGTCCACCTCCGATTTCGTTAAAACTCATATATGAGATAAATCAGTGAAAACTAGACGTGAAATTTGGACAGAGTAAATTTCCCTCAAACATATTTGTCCCCTATCATAAGAATACATATGGCAACACCGCATCGTTCGACGTATCCAACAACGTAAGTTTGCACGGCGTATTTAAAACAATACTGCAACACAACTTTTTTATTCGGAAGTAATTTTCAATCGAGCATAGTTTTTATTTAGTTTCGAATTAACCGACACTTTTATTTGTTAATGAAGGTAACGTAAACAATATAAAATATTTATAATTATAACGCAAATATTTTTTTATGATAAATGTTTTTAACTTCAGGAACACGATAATTTTTTTTTCTCGAAATATTGAACAATACTGTTCTGCGGTGTTACGATGTGTCTTCTTATTATAGGGGAGAAATATTTTTTACGGAGAATTATTCTGTCTTTACGGAACGTTTTTAGGAAAACTGAATAGTGAAGGGAATCCAAACGTTTTTTCACTCTTTCCCTAACTAGTTTGCTATCAAAACATAATTTTTTTAACAATTTATATACAATAGAATAGTCGGACGAATTACGTGACCTGACTTTCGGTCAATGCAGACACTGCAGTGATAAAAGTTGCAATTTCAAAACCCATTATCTTCCAAACTAAATAGTCGAGTGTTCTGAAATTTCACTCATACATGCATAATGATATGAACAAGGTCTGGTTTAAATTTGAACAAAATCTATAGAAATTAGGAGCGCGTGCTCATTCTACCTTAAGGAGGTACGATCATTACTACTAATCCAACTTTCGGATTTGAAATTTTTATATGATTTTGACGAATACTTTTTTATGCGCCTATTGCCAAAATTTGAGCTATTTTGACCGCTTAGTTTGTTCGCAATAAAACTGCAAAGTCGAGCACTTTGAGTTACCGAAGCACGTCGTCTTATCGCGTTACCCCCACTTGTAGCGCAAAAAAGGCCTTTTTCATGAATTTTTTTATAGAAAACTACAAAACTTCTTTAATCGATCAATATACCATCTCAAAGAACACATCTTGAAGAACTTTCAGTAATTTTTTTATTGAAAAATATTACATTGTTTAGTGGCAAATGGCCGTCAATGAAATAATGTTTTTATATACACGGTTTGCGGTGACCAACATTGCGGCGAAGTGGATCATCTGAAAAAAAAATGCGGATGGATTTAGTCAAATATAAGTATAAACTAGTCTTTAATCGAAGGATTTTAAAAAATATTCATTTTTCACAAAATGGCGGACAGTCAAAGTTAATGGTTCGATTTTAACGAAAAAAACGGCCGTTTTTTTGCTATAAAACGGCCATTTTTTTTCGAAAAAAAAAATCGAACGATTAACGACTACATTTTTATGTATTAAATAAGCCTGCAAAATTTCAAGAAGATCGGTTCATTGGTGTTCGATCAATCTCGGTCACCGACTTCAGAAATGCCATTTTGAGAAAAACGCGTTTAAAGTTTCAATTTCAGTTCTTCGATTCACGGATTCTTCTCTTTCAACGCTCATATCTCAGTCAATTTTGTTCGGATCGACTTGAAATTTTCAGGACATATTCTCAGATACTTATACTTTAAAAAAATGCAATAAAAAAAATTGATTTTTTCAAAATCCCAAGTGGGGGTAACCCCTTATGGAGACGGTCAACCGGAAATGCGGTGATCGTGGTTTTTCTGCTCACGTATCCAACTAAACCCGTTGGAAAACTGAAATTCGATAGATTAGATATAATAGATATTGTCAAAAATAAGAAAATCAATCTTCACCGTGTAGTTAAAGCACTACATTACAAGAAAGTTTCAATTTCCGGTTGAAAATGGTCAGAACGACGAAATAGCAGCCACAGACTTAGCAACGTCGCGAGTAACAGCTGATGAGTTTGGCGAACATAACCCAACTTTGTTTTGAAATTAATTTGAATAGAAGCCGCCACAAAATATGCAAATAACAATTTATGGAGTTTTATCATTTACCACGTATCAATAACACGTATAATTATATTCTGCCTATCGTGTCAATTCCGCTCAGGTAATTCAAGCCTATATCAATAGGTTTCCGGCTGATTTTTTTTTGTCTTTCTAGTCCGTTTTTATGGTGGATAGGTTAATATTTTTATAACGAAGGTTACTACCGAGTCGTTGACAATTTAATTTTCCAGTTTTTATTTGTTCATGTGCAATAAATTCGTCATTCACAACATTTGGCACACTTTAATCGATAATACGAATAATCAACATAAGTAAACATCAAACAGAGCAGCTGTGGGTAAAATAAATTTAGACTCTCTTTCGACCCCGTGGAAACGATCGTGCCTCTTTAAAAACCCTATCACAGATGTTTGACCTAATAGCCACAGCGGCAGATTGTATATACACACAACTGAAGAATAAAAAAGAACAAATAATCATCATCGTCAGGAAAGTGTCGATGGGCTGTGTGGAGGTCTAGCTGAAGATGGCGCAGTTGGCCATCAGAACGCATGGGCCTCTTTAGCTCAGTGGTAGAGCACTGGTCTCGTAAACCAGGGGTCGTGAGTTCAAACCTCACAGGAGGCATTTATTTTTTTCCCCCTTTTTTTCATCCGCTCTTTGTAGCTTCCTCACCCGTAATTAGAGTGCCTTTGATCGGTTGCTACTAAGGAGATTGGGGCGTTAGTCACAGTCCAACATTAGAAGAAAAATATATATGGTATCGTCTAGAGTTCTAGACTATACTGACAAGGAACATCACTTTGGTGTCCTCCTCCGATTTCGTCGAAATTTTTTTATGCTGAAGCGCGTCAAAAACTACGAGACACGTATTTTTTTTTATCGGCGGAAAAACGGTTTAAGGGGTGAAACGCACCCTCAAAAATGGGAATGTTCTTCGTTTTTCGTCGATAACGTTTTAACGGTGCGAGATATTAAAAAAAAATGTCAAAATAAACATTGTTGCATTTTGACATTTTTTTGTTTCACACAATGTTTCAAGGGTTTTAAGGGGTTTTAAGGGGTGAAACGCACCATCAAGAATGGGAATGTTCTTCGTTTTTCGTCGATAACGTTTTAACGGTACGAGATATTAAAAAAATGTCAAAATGCAACAATGTTTATTTTTTTAATATCTCTTACCGTTAAAACGTTATCGACGAAAAACGAAAAACATTCCCATTTTTGAGGTTGCGTTTCACCCCTTGAAGTCGTTTTTCCGCCGATAAAAAAAAATACGTGTCTCTCAGTTTTTGATATACGTAGATAAAATGGACCTACCTGTAACCGCTCATACCTCCCCCAATTTTCAACGGACCGACTTGAAATTTTTAGAGAATATTCTTGAGAGCTTATATTATAAGAATTCGTGGATAACGAAAAATCGATTTTTCCAAAAATTCCAACTAGGTGTAACCCCTTAATCAGAAATCCAAACAAACAAATATAGTTGCTGCAAATTCTCAATGTTTTCAGGTTTTCGATATTTTACAAGAAACTATTTATTTAAACCAACTACACGTTTCGGTAAAAAAAAATGTTATGCTACCGAATGTGGAGCAGGCGAACAAAACCGGACTTGTCCATACTAGGTAAATTTATTTTTCGTGCCTGCAAACTGGCGTTTCGTTGGCAAAAGGAGTTTTTAACAAATTTCCAGATGCTTAGAGCTGGATATGATTGGGAATATTTCGGGAGCTGATAAAGGTCTGCTTCGAGAACACGAAAAGAAGAAAAAAAGATTGACGCAGTGTGGATAGGTCCAGTTTCTTTCGCCTGCTGCTAAAATGATTTATCGAATTCAAATTAATGTTCAGACAAGCAAAGACCGAAAACAAAGACCGGGTCAATTTCATGCGGAACATCGCGTTTTCTATCGTATTTCAAACAACTTCAAAACTTAACCTCTGTAATTTTTTCAATAAATTTTTTGTCATTTTTTGTCATGAAGTGCATTTTGCAATGAAAAAACATTTTTAAAAAATCGTCAAACTTTTAAGATCATGTTTTAGACGGTAATTCTATATTTTAGCGGCTTTTCCAAAAAATGAACCGCGATTTTTTTAACACACACACGTGCGCGCGCGGGCCTTTAACGCAACACAAACTTCTTTAACGCAGACGGTATTCAAAAATTTACAAAATTTACAAAACTGCAAAATATGATCATAAAAAAATCAAAATTGATAGGAACCTTCTTCCGCATTGACAATATCATTTTTTATAACAAAACAAAGCTGGTTATTATTCTTGTCATAACCGATTTTGAAAATATCGATTTATGACGAAATGGCGGACGTTTGAACATAAACAGTGATTTTTGGGCCAAAAATTAGATATTATTTTGCCTATTAAACAAAAACTAAGTAACGAAAAAAAAAACTTATAACAAGTACTAGATAATGGTGTATAGAATAACCACAAAAAACGTCGACGCAATCGTTTCATTGGTTTTCGAGAAATTTTGGCTACCGAATTTTTCACGACGCTCCAAGGATCATACAATATCCTTGTATATTTGTGATATTTTTGAATAACGAAAATTAAACATATTTTTGAATGTATATACTTTTAGATAATTAAATCCCCAATCCGAAATTTCAAATAGTTTTCCTTGAAAAAATTCACAAAAATGACCTGTTTTTCCGGCGCTCAGCTGTATATCCGCCCTTAAAATAAATTAATTTTGATCGAGAGAAAACATTTCTCTCGGTGAAAATCCGTACTGATACAATTCTCAATCGCACATTATTGAACGCTCCAAAAATCAAAAACGAACTAAAAATTAAGTAATTACTACGAACACTTACGTCAGGTTAAATTACCAGGTAATTTAACCCGAAAAATAATTAAAATGCGCTGCTACCGTCGTCCCTTTTCGCGACAAGGAGAATCCGCTTGTGAATTTCGCTCACGCGATCGCCGCTGCAGCCTGCTGTAAATGAGAAGACACCTCAATAACCTCGAAAGATGGGAGTCACTCGGATCATTTTCAATTCGATCCATACGCCGTTTCGTTTCGCGAGACCCAACGTCTATCGCATACAAATGTTCGATCGTCTGCAAATTATCACGTAATACGAAGGAAAAGAAAAATCCATCGACACGTGACGCACGTGTCATTGGATTAATTTTTTTCGCCCCTGGCCGTTGGTGAATGAAGCCCGACGAAAGTGAAATTCGGATCTCTGTGCATCGACACGGGTAATTGTTTAAAGAAAATTGTTGACAAGTGGTTCCTCGATATTTCCCGCGAGTCTGTTGTGAGTCAGCCATTTGGAATGTGTTGGAAATACCAGCTGCTTTAAGGGGTCTTTTCACTTTAGACCAGAGGTTTCGAAAGTTTTTCTACCGCGCCCCCCCCCCCCCCCCTAGTACTTAAAATGAAAATGCTGTGCCCCCCTGCCCATTGCGAAAATGTTGTAGTTCTCTCAATTTATCCTGTGTCCGTTTTTCAACTTCGAGCAACTTCTTTGACTAACCGCTCGCCTCGCGTGCCCCTTTTTTACATGTCATCAGGCCCCCCCAGGGGGGGCCCGCCCCCACTTTGAAAATCAACGATCTAGAGGCCCGAAAAAATGGTCAAATTCCGAATTTTGTTCTGAGAATTGAGAGCCTTTTGAACAACGCCCCCTCCCCCCCTACTACTTAAAATGAAAATGCTCCGCCCCCCTCCCCGTCGCAGAAATATTATAGTGCTTACAAATTATCCTGTATCCGTATTTTAACTTCAAGCAACCTCTTCTACTAACCGCTCGCCTCGCCTGCCCCCTCTTTTACATGTCATCACGCCCCCCTAGGGGAGCGCGCCCCCCACTTTAAAAATCATTGCTTTTGACACTAAAAAGAGCTTTTTTCGTGAATTTTTTTGATAGGTTTATATTATAGATATTAATATAAAAGTTGTTACACTCAATACACTTTCGAAGTACATCAAAAATGTTTTTTTACGTATTTATGTAACCCAAACAAACTTTAAGGCGTTACCCCCATTTGTAGCGCAAAAAAAGGCCTTTTTCATGAATTTTTTTAAAGAAACTACAAAACTTTTTTAATCGATCAATATACCATCTTAAAGAACACATCTTGAAGAACTTTCAGTAATTTTTTTATTGAAAAATATTACATAGTTTCGTGGCAAATGGCCGTCAATGAAATAGTGTTTTTATATACACGGTTTGCGGTGACCAACATTGCGGCGAAGTGGATCATCTGAAAAAAAAATGCGGATGGATTTAGTCAAATATAAGTATAAACTAGTCTTTAATCGAAGGATTTTACAAAATATTCATTTTTCACAAAATGGCGGACAGTCAAAGTTAATGGTTCGATTTTAACGAAAAAAAACGGCCGTTTTTTGGCTATAAAACGGCCATTTTTTTTCGAAAAAAAAAATCGAACGATTAAAGACTACATTTTTATGTATTAAATAAGCCTGCGAAAATTTCAAGAAGATCGGTTCATTAGGGTTCGAGTAATCTTGGTCACCGACTTCAGAAATGCCATTTTGAGAAAAACGAGGTTAAAGTTTCAATTTCAGTTCTTCAATTCCCGGATTCTTCTCTTTCAACGCTCATATCTCAGTCAATTTTGCTCGGATTGACTTGAAATTTTCAGGACATATTCTCAGATACTTATACTTCAAAAAAATGCAATAAAAAAAATCGATTTTTTCAAAATCGCAAGTGGGGGTAACCCCTTAAACGCGTTTTTCTCGAAACAACGTTTTTCGCCGGCTTGTTGATAAAATCTTCAAAACTACTGAACCAATCCTTATGAAATTTTAACCACGTATTCTTTACAACTATAGCTATAGCGCATATCAAGGATTTTTCAAAAATGTTACATCTACTATTTTTTGCCAAAAACGGTAAAAAAAAAACTTTTTTTTGTTTTTTCGAAAAATGTCCGCCAATTTGTTATTTTCGCATGTATCAAAAATCGTATGATATGCGCTATAGCCATTAGCATACTGAATCTAAATCCGTTTCATTTTTTGTTTCGGATAATCCATCTCCGAGATTTCATCAACAGCGCAGACGTGCAGCTTTTTTCGGACATTTCTTCAACTACCATTTTCGTCTGTAAATAGTGACTTGAATATACAAAATTAAAAAAATTTAATACTTTTCGAAAGTGTATTTATTAAGTGTAACAACTTTCATATCAATGTCCATAATATAAACTAATTTTAAAAAATCGTGAAAATAGCCTTTTTCAGCGTCCAAAGTGAGAAGACCCCTTAAATTCCGTCGAGAACAATCGAAAATGATCAGCCTCCGAGGATAGTCCAGTACAGAGAATGAAAAAAAAATAAACAATGGAAGAAAAAGTACTCCGCCGAACAGTAGAAACAATCAAAATAGCGGTACCATCATTATCACAAAGTTCTCGAGCACATTCCTCGAACACATTTCTGCCCTGACGCAGTTGTCGGAAGAAAAAAAAAGTGGGTCCAATTAAGCAGAAACGTATAAATTACACAGGCGCAGACATAAAGTATACGTATATATATATATATTTGTGTGATGTACATAGCGAATATATATCCACTTGCTCGGTCGGTATACGCGAGAGACATTGTGATTTCGTATTCAGACGGCGTATGGACGATACGCGAATGCCCGCCACGTAGTGTAAGAGGGCATATAGTGGAAGAGAGTCCTCGGCATCCCGACGACCTCCCTCTCTATCGCTCTATCTCTCTCTACTCACTCGTTCTCGTCGGTATTCAGGAGTAACCGCGCGAACCCCCCCCCCCCCCCCCCCCCCTCCTATGAGGACATACACTTTCCGTAAAATTTGCTATAGCACATTTGCTGTGTGTATATATATATGAATGGATGTACGTAGCGAGGGAGTGTGAGAGAGGCAGAGAGAGAGAGAGAGAAAGAAGGCTAAAAAGGTGAAGAATAAGAAGAGGAAGAGTAAGTAGTAGCTCCGACTCGCCAGAGTCTTGGTACAGCAAAGTTTAGAAGTTGTTCATCCATACAACCAACATGAGTTTCACAACTTTTGCCAATTGGGTTATTAAAAGATTTTTTTTTCATTGCCCAAATCATTAGCGGTTTTTCGTAACCAAAGGCTTTTCCTTAACAATAATTAACGGAACGACAGCATTTTGAAATTGTTATTCCTGCAAAAACGCGCCGAGCGCTTTCGGAAGGCGGAAGGTGTTGTGACATCACAGCGCGCTTCGGTGACGCGGACGCCACATTGGAATTGTTATTTCGTTCTGCAAAAACGCGCCGAGCGCTTTCGGAAGGCGGAAAGTGTTGTGACATCACAGCGCGCTTCGGTGACGCGGACGCCACATTGAAATTGTTATTTCGTTTTACAAAAACGCGCCGAGCGCTTTCGGAAGGCGGAAGGTGTTGTGACATCACAGCGCGCTTTGGTGACGCCGTGGCCACATTGAAATTGTTATATCGTTCTTCAAAAACGCGCCGAGCGCTTTCGGAAGGCGGAAGGTGTTGTGACATCACAGCGCGCTTCGGTGACGCGGACGCCACATTGAAATTGTTATATCGTTCTGCAGAAACGCGCCGAGCGCTTTCGGAAGCCAGAAGGTGATGTGACATCACAGCGCGCTTCGGTGACGCGGACGCCACATTGAAATTGTTATTTCGTTTTGCAAAAACGCGCCGAGCGCTTTCGGCAGGCAGAAGGTGTTGTGACATCACAGCGCGCTTTGGTGACGCCGTGGCCACATTGAAATTGTTATATCGTTCTGCAAAAACGCGCCAAGCGCTTTCGGAAGGCGGAAGGTGTTGTGACATCACAGCGCGCTTCGGTGACGCGGACGCCACATTGAAATTGTTATATCGTTCTGCAAAAACGCGCCGAGCGCTTTCGGAAGGCGGAAGGTGTTGTGACATCACAGCGCGCTTCGGTGACGCGGACGCCACATTGAAATTGTTATTTCGTTTTGCAAAAACGCGCCGAGCGCTTTCGGCAGGCAGAAGGTGTTGTGATATCACAGCGCGCTTTGGTGACGCCGTGGCCACATTGAAATTGTTATTTCGTTCTGCAAAAACGCGCCGAGCGCTTTCGGAAGGCGAAAGGTGTTGTGACATCACAGCGCGCTTCGGTGACGCGGACGCCACATTGAAATTGTTATATCGTTCTGCAAAAACGCGCCGAGCGCTTTCGGAAGCCAGAAGGTGTTGTGATATCACAGCGCGCTTCGGTGACGCGGACGCCACATTGAAATTGTTATTTCGTTTTGCAAAAACGCGCCGAGCGCTTTCGGCAGGCAGAAGGTATTGTGATATCACAGCGCGCTTTGGTGACGCCGTGGCCACATTGAAATTGTTATTTCGTTCTGCAAAAACGCGCCGAGCGCTTTCGGAAGGCAGAAGGTGTTGTGACATCACAGCGCGCTTCGGTGACGCGGACGCCACATTGAAATTGTTATTTCGTTTTGCAAAAACGCGCCGAGCGCTTTCGGCAGGCAGAAGGTGTTGTGATATCACAGCGCGCTTTGGTGACGCCGTGGCCATATTGAAATTGTTATTTCGTTCTGCAAAAACGCGCCGAGCGCTTTCGGAAGGCGAAAGGTGTTGTGACATCACAGCGCGCTTCGGTGACGCGGACGGCACATTGAAATTGTTATATCGTTCTGCAAAAACGCGCCGAGCGCTTTCGGAAGGCATAAGGTGTTGTGACATCACAGCGCGCTTCGGCGACGGCGACGCTACGGGGCGCGCTGTGACGTCACAATGTTACACGAACTACTCGTGTAGTACTAGTATTCGGTCAAAAATTTCAACGATAACGTTATATGACTCGTTTCGTTCCTATCTGTTTGAATACCACGAAAAGTAGTTCGTCAAAAAGTGAAACTCACAACGATACTTTGTCCTCGTGAATTTCCGCACTGGTAAATAGAGAATCGTCGCTGTCACCGTGGAATTATTCGTGGTTGGAATTACTCGAATTTGCCGTCACAAGTCCACTGTCACATATCATTGCACGATAATTACAGTATATTTTGACATTTTAAACATTTTTGAGATTTTTTCGTATGCTAAATCTCACAAAGTGTCACATTTATTGACACCGACGCGTAAGCCGGCTAACCTACATTTCTATAACTTATAACAGTGTTTTCAACGCGTGGGTCGCGACTCCCACGGGGTTCGCAAAGTCTTGGTCGGGGGGTCGCGGTCGCAAGCCAGATAAAAGTACAAAGCAAGAGTTGTAGCTCCTACGCTACAATAAAAATACAAAGATTTCAGTGAGAAGGCTGTGCCTGTTTATTTTTTCATAAGTTGTCGAATCGTGGTTCTATTTTTGAGACGCAAATAACCAAACCATGTTCTAATTGGAGCCTATTTCTCTTCTTAAGGCCCTCTGCTAGTCTAGAATTTTGAAAAAAATCTATTTTTTTTTGCATACTTTCAATGTTTAGTCTTTCAAGAATATACCCTCCAAAAGAAATTTCAAAATTCCAAATATTTGTGAAGTTAACTATTCCGTAAATAACTATCGGAATATCGGAGTTATGGATCTTTTTTTTTTCAATTTTTTAATATAATGTTAAAGGATGAATAAATATGTGCTAAAAAAATAGATACTAAAAATATTTTTTGTGTTTTTTTATCGCATATCAAAAGAACTTCAAATGTTGGCCCTCTTGACCAGAAGATGGCCTTAATTTTCATGTTCACCATTGAAGCGAACGTTATAGTCCAGTAAAAGAGAGAGCACTTTTAGGGTAGAACTAGAATTTTTGTCTGAACCTAGATGGTTGCATACTGAAAGTAACCCCATTGAAATTTTGCCCCTCAACTCACCCCAACTCTAAGGGTTAGGGGTTGAAATCTTAAAAATCGCCGTGTCTCGATAATTAATGGCCCGATCAAAAAATGTTTCCCACAAAAGTTGTTTGGAAAAATAAAATACGTATAAAGTTATCCGACGTCCAATCCCCTATGTTCGAAAATAGCGGCACGAAAACGCGAGAGCGCCACTGACCCAGAATTTTCTAATCGTTTTTGTACCGCTGTTTTCAACGATAGGGCGTTGGACGTCGGACAACTTTATACGTATTTTATTATTCCGAACAACTTTTGTTCGAAACATTTTTTGATCGAGCTAGTAATTATCGACATACAGTGATTTTTCAGTTTGTGGGTAAGATTCTGAAAAATTCCGATGCTAAATGGTCGATTCGGACGCGAGTATTTTTCCCTTCGAGTCGGTTCGACGAGCGAGCGGGAGCCGTAGCGTTCGATACTGGTTGAGCAGATCGCAGGATAAGTAGACAATGGAAGACGTGAGGTAGGATACCCCAGGAAGGCAACGCAGACCAATGCAATTGTGAACCTTGAAATGGAGTGCATGCAAGCGGCCGTAAGAACCGCCGCGGCCATACATTATGGCATGGAAGTAGGAAGGCACTTTTTTTACGAGTGGCGCCTTGCACGAGTGGTACGGGGTATATTGATGATGGATCCTACAGCTCGGTTTTACGCTTGCTTGTAATTTACTTTTTGCCGCTGACTTACCGGGTACTTTTTTCACATTTTTATGGACATTTTTTATGGGAAAATTTCCGGTAGCAGAGGATGTTAAAGTCGAAGATGTATGGGGTGTTCAATATGCCTTGTACCATGCGGGACCAGCAGATAGGTCAGATTGAGTCCTATCGGAATATCAAAACTAGACCTTACAAGGAACAGCCATCAGTTGACACCCTTCGATTTTGTTGAAATTTAGATATGTTATAAAGCACCGAAAAATAAGCGATACGTATTTTTTTTATCGGCGGAAAAACGGTTTTAAGGGGTGAAACGCACCCTCAAAAATGGGGATGTTTTTCGTTTTTCGTCGATAACGTTTTAACGGTATGAGATATTAAAAAAATTTTAATTGCAACAATGTTTATTTTTTCGTGTACTACACACTGGATATAAGAACGATAACGTTATCGAGGAAAAACGAAAAACACCCCTATTTTCGCGGGGTGGTTTCACCCCTTAAAACGGTTTTTCCGACGATAAAAAAAATACGTATCGCTTACTTTTCGGTGCTTTATAACATATCCAAATTTCAATAAAATCGAACGGTGTCACCTGAGGGATGAGCCTTGTTAGTAAAAATTTCGAGGTTTTCACGATATGGGTACTTAAGGGGGGAAATCACAGTAGCACACAAAAAAATAGGCATATTTTCGGGAATTAATTTTGGCTGAATAAAAGTATCAATCGAAAATCTGTCGAGTAGGTTTTATAGCAATACTAAAAAAGTACAAAATGTAATTTTTTCAATAAGAAATATTTAAAAATGGCTGCTGCGCAGCATATGCCCCAAGGCGCCTATTTTTGAAAGCGTGTCGATGGCCGAAGACGTAGACTCTTTAATTTTTTACCTGGAAGGAAAAACCAAAATTTTTTAGTTTCCATATAACAACAGCTAGCGAGCTACGTAGGATTTTTTCGATATATTGATTTTTCGCAAAATGGTGCATGTTTGAAAATAAAGTTAAATTTTTAACAAAAAAAAACGCCATAAAATCGTCGATAAAAAAAAACTAAGCCATATAAAATAAAAAATCCTACGTAGCTCCGTGGAGAAAGATGTTTCGAAGCTACTGTCAAAATTTCAAGTCGATCGGTAAAGATTTGCTCGAGTTATGTCTTCGGCGAGCTCAAAAAAAGTGGTTTTGAGAAAAACGCGTTTAAAGTTTTAAGTACTGAGAAACCATATGAAAATTTCATATACCTCTAATCTGCAATGCCTGCACCGTACAGTCGATTTTCGTACGCAGTATCCTTTTTCGTCCCTTTTCTAACACGACTCGACGATGTGTCACTCATAATGACAATGATTTACAAATATCACTGTTTGTTATCACTATTTATGTTATATATGTATGCACGAAAGTGAAGCGTCGTGAAAAAGCGTTCTATTCAACGCAAGAAATTTGGGCACTCGGACACTTTTGCCGTATTCCATCATTTGGTATATTATTTTTAAGACCCTAAAGCACCTTTTAAGCGAAATTTTTTTTTTTCGAAAAATTGAAAATTTTACCGTGATTTCCCCCCTTAAAAGAAATACACGTGTATCACAGCGGCCAGAAGTTTACATCGTTGTACTCCAACGTTTTTTTTAATTGATTTTTTCGTGTAAATGTCGACTCTGGAATATCTGTGGAGGCCATACATAACCCTCAAAAATAATTGGTTGGCCATTAAGACCAGGGGTTAAAAGTGAAAGAAATTAATGTGTGGGGGGATAAAAACATTCTCATCTTTTTCCTCTGCCTTATAAATTCTTAGTGCCTACGAAAAGCCATAAAAAATTGGCAACGATTTTTAACTTCCGTAAGCCAACTTTATTGAGAAGTGAAAGTTGGGATAAATCGTATCTCCAGTGCTGAAGATTTTTTAACATTTTTTATTTGCGCCGTATATTTCTAGTGCCTGCAAATAATGTCTTGTCCAAACGATTTTTTAATGATTTCAATGATTCAAATGATTTTATGAATCAAATAGATTTGTGATAGCAGCTATTTTTTGGTTTAGAAGAATGGACTTATTTTTTATTTGGTTTCTCTCAGCTATTCGTTGACAGATTTTAATCTTTCGGCATGGAAACATATTTAGTACGTATGCCTGGCCATTTATGTTTTCCATTCCATTCACATTCCAAAATGGCTCAACAAATGCTTCAGCTCTTTATGGAGTAAAAGTTATGGCAGTTGCAGTACCAGGGTGCTATTCTGAGTTACAAATACTGCAATTTCATCGTTAAATGTGCTTTGTTCTGCATTCTATCACCGTCATGACAATGGCAGTCCGTTGTTGTTCTATTTTTCATTATTTTTTCGTTTACCGATGAATGAAAATTCTCTGCTCCATTCCACTTTTACTTCGTGAAGAATCGATACCGCAGATACTTGAATCTATGATGCGGGTTGGGGGTGCAGCATAAATGGGAGTTTCATGTGAGGTTAACGGGTCTGCGTAAGCTTGGGCTAAAAAACCGGTCGATATTCAAGATTTTTTTCGGATGAGACTATCGGGATTATGTGATTGGGATTTTGCACATAATTGGTGCATAGTCTCGGCAAGTTGGAGTTTTTTTTTATTGGAAAATATTGATAAGCAACGAAGTTATTATTATTTAAACAGAGTCCAACGTTGCTGCATGGCCAATTGGTGGAAATGGTTCTGGCAACGAGGGAGATCTGATGTGAAAAAGTGTACTTTTAGCGTTGTAAATATATAGAAAAAGAACATGGAAAAGGACAGTGGGCGATCTGACCCTTCACAAAAATGGTCATAACTCGGCCATTTTTTGGCATTATGACAAAATCTTCGTTGCAAATTAAAGTTAAGACCTTAGACGATAAAAGGATGCAAGTAAGACATCGCGTTCTTGAAATTCCAAGCTGATTCAGATTCCTTAAGCTGTGTGTCCAAGATTTTTCGTCTATATAGAAAACGTATATTTTATAATACCCTGGGTATGTGATAACTCGTGGGGTTGAAGTTTGTATCGTTGGAAAGCAACGAAAATTCTTTTTAACAATGCTGTTGAAATTTGCATGGTTGGAACTAAAGCTCTTGTTTACAATTTATTTTCCATATTTATATTGTTACAGAAAATCTTTTTTTTTTTAACGCGTTACCCCCACTTGTAGCGCAAAAAAAGGCCTTTTTCATGATTTTTTTTAAAGAAAACTACAAAACTTTTTTAATCGATCAATATACCATCTTAAAGAACACATCTTGAAGAAGTCTCAGTAATTTTTTTATTGAAAAATATTACATTGTTTAGTGGCAAATGGCCGTCAATGAAATAATGTTTTTATATACACGGTTTGCGGTGACCAACATTGCGGCGAAGTGGATCATCTGAAAAAAAAAATGCGGATGGATTTAGTCAAATATAAGTATAAACTAGTATTTAATCGAAGGATTTTAAAAAATATTCATTTTTCACAAAATGGCGGACAGTCAAAGTTAATGGTTCGATTTTAACGAAAAAAACGGCCGTTTTTTGGCTATAAAACGGCCATTTTTTTTCGAAAAAAAAAAATCGAACGATTAAAGACTACATTTTTATGTATTAAATAAGCCTGCAAAATTTCAAGAAGATCGGTTCATTAGTGTTCGAGTAATCTTGGTCACCGACTTCAGAAATGCCATTTTGAGAAAAACGCGTTTAAAGTTTCAATTTCAGTTCTTCAATTCACGGATTCTTCTCTTTCAACGCTGATATCTCAGTCAATTTTGTTCGGATCGACTTGAAATTTTCAGGACATATTCTCAGATACTTATACTTCAAAAAAATTCAATTAAAAAAATCGATTTTTTCAAAATCGCAAGTGGGGGTAACCCCTTAATCTATATTGTAGATCACTAAATAAATATCTTGAAAAATGGTCGAAGGATTTTTGCAAGCAGTTTGCCAAAATAAATTAAAGCAATTCACAAATATTAATTTTCGTTGCCTTCCAACGATGCAAACTTCAACGTCATCATAGCTTTGTCAATATTCGCAATTTTTACGAAACGTTTGTCTACGAATTAAAGTTGAGATCCGGGGCTGTAAAAGCATGCAACAAAAAAATCGTATTTTTGAAATAGCAAGTTTACGCCGACTGCTAAATCCGAACTTGAACTGTAGGGACGAGAAAATCAATCGGTAAGTTGCAATTTGCAGCTGTTGATCTTCGATCCGAATACTTCGATAATTCGACCGAAATGCATCGTTAGGTTGGGATTTCGCTCAGGGACGTTTGCAACGAGACTGTACCGAGCTCGGAAAAGCAACAGCAGAAACGCGATCCCGTCCGATCGGAACCGGTTTGCTTTGCCGTATAGTTACATACGGTCACGAGACTCTCTCTCTCTCTCTCTCTCTCTCTCTCCGAGAAGATTTTTGTCGTTACAAAACGAAAAAAGTCGCACTTCCAACGCTTCTGCACTGCTGTTGCTCCGATCACGTTTTATAGCCACAGCGTCGCGGCCGCGTATACGGGGCGTCGCGACGGAGACCGGTACGTAGCCGAGGTAGGTAATGGTCCGACCGAACGCCGTGGAAACGCGTTTTAAAAAACGACGAGGAAGAACGGAAGATTGTCGGAATGTTTTTAAATAAATAATAAAAATCTACAATAATAGGCAGAAAGGTGTCAGAACGAGCAAGCCACTGAGAGTTTTTCTGAGGTCCGTAGCATCGATTAAGGGGGAAGATACCTTTAAGGCGTTACCCCCACTTGTAGCGCAAAAAAGGCCTTTTTCATGAATTTCTTTAAAGAAAACTACAAAACTTTTTTAATCGATCAATATACCATCTCAAAGAACACATCTTGAAGCACTTTCAGTAATTTTTTTATTGAAAAATATTACATTGTTTAGTGGCAAATGGCCGTCAATGAAATAATGTTTTTATATACACGGTTTGCGGTGACCAACATTGCGGCGAAGTGGATCATCCGAAAAAAAAATGCGGATGGATTTAGTCAAATATAAGTATAAACTAGTCTTTAATCGAAGGATTTTAAAAAATATTCATTTTTCACAAAATGGCGGACAGTCAAAGTTAATGGTTCGATTTTAACGAAAAAAACGGCCGTTTTTTGGCTATAAAACGGACATTTTTTTTTCGAAAAAAAAAATCGAACGATTAAAGACTACATTTTTATGTATTAAATAAGCCTGCAAAATTTCAAGAAGATCGGTTCATTAGTGTTCGAGTAATCTTGGTCACCGACTTCAGAAATGCCATTTTGAGAAAAACGCGTTTAAAGTTTCAATTTCAGTTCTTCAATTCACGGATTCTTCTCTTTCAACGCTCATATCTCAGTCAATTTTGTTCGGATCGACTTGACATTTTCAGGACATATTCTCAGATACTTATACTTCAAAAAAATGCAATAAAAAATCGATTTTTTCAAAATCGCAAGTGGGGGTAACCCCTTAAACAATTCCTTGGCATTCCCCAACGTCAAATTTGCTCAGTGTCCCCAATTTATTTTCCCTCATCGTCCGATTACACTCCAGCGTGTATCTTCTCGCCTCTTCAAAAAAAAATCTCCCAAAAACTATGTAATCAAACCAGGAAATATCGAGATCGAATTTTCATTGGCCAAATCCAGATGCGAGAAAAAATCGCCAGCCTTCACCTGTCAACGGAGCAAAGCTCGCTGCCTCGGAAAAGAACGACGACGCGAAAGTCGAAAAATGTCGAGTCTCCCCGTGCCTTGTTTCGATTTTTTCTTTCGGAGCAGAAAAAGAGTTCGCGGGGAGACCGCTAGTATAAGTAACGAGCTACGGTGGCGCTCGGGTCACGTGACGAGCATACATCGCGAGAAGGCGTCTCCGACGTGAGAGTACTCCGAGAGAAAGAAACACGCGTCGCCTTGTGTGTTCGTGTTCGGCATGAATTCCCGCTCGTATGGAATAAAGTGCCTGGTTTACCGTATTCGTCGCACATTCTCGTGCGCGCGCGCCTCAGTAGCATACCGGGGGAGCCACCCCCCCCCCCCATTCGCGCGCGGTGGGGCACCGCCCCCGGCC
Organism: Ophion costatus; assembly: GCA_951751655.1. Taxonomy (NCBI): domain Eukaryota; kingdom Metazoa; phylum Arthropoda; class Insecta; order Hymenoptera; family Ichneumonidae; genus Ophion; species Ophion costatus. The sequence continues at coordinate 40,776,317 of OX632360.1, read as the reverse complement.
GAGCGCGACCCCCACCCCGGGCGCGCTAGGAAGGGGCAAGGAGTGGGGGGGGGAAGACTTAGAAATTCCGTGCGGGACACGAGCATTCGCGTCGGCGATCGCGCGCGATGAGGTCCATTGGGATGGGAAGAGGAACCAGGCGCGAAAGGGAGGCAGAGGGTATTCGCCGCGAGCACTCCGAGCACCCTCGGAACTACGAGAATACGTGACGAGCATTACTTACCCTTTTGCGCTATTCTCAACCTCCCCAAAACTTCCACTCGCCTTGACGACTCTTCTGCTCACATAGAAAATTCTACCCACTTCTCGTCAATTTTGCGTTTTTATCATCGAATTTCACGATTCGGAAGAACCTAATGGCATTAAGGCAGTAGTCTGGTGATTTTTGACGTCATTTTTGAGCTGGAATAACTTTTATACCGTTGAAGTTGTCTTGATGAAATTTTACATATGTACTTATTGTTCCTTTGAGAATGTATCTACATTAAAAAAAAACATTATTTTAAATATTTTCATGTAGTTTTTTATTTTTTACAACATGGTGCGCCGAAAACCGCCGCGATCGGCGCCCACTCTGTGTGATGTATGCATCTGAAAAAATATATATATATATATTTTCTTAATCTGTATGAGTATTCTGAGCACTGGTACCAGAATTAGTACTTAAAAAAATGTTGTTACACAATGGCGGCCTGTTAAACGTTGATTAACGATATTTCATACATTTTCGGGTATTCGACGAGTTATAAAATGCGAGCAAAATTATTATTCGACTCAATTCGGCTACCAGTCCTCAGAAAGAGGCTACCGAAGGTATGTGCAAAATTTGAGCTCGGTCGGTCAATTAGTTATCGAGATATCGTGGGCGCCGATTTGAAAAACATAGTTCTGTGATAAAGAACGGTGAAAAAAACACATTTTTTTGTTTTCTTTTTTCGAAAAATGTCTGCCATTTTGTTACTTTCGCATATATAAAAAATCGTATGTTTTGCGCTACAGCCATTAACTAACTGATTCTAAAACCGTTTGATTTTTTAGTTTCGGATGATCTATCTCCGAGATTTCATCAACGAGTGCAGGCCTACATTCTTTAGGGCATTTTCGTGTAGAAATAGCTACCATTTTCGTCTATAAATAGTCCCGTAAATAGACATTAAAAAAAAATATATTTCGAAGGTGTATTTATTAAGTGCAACCACTTTTATAATAATATCTATAATATAAACTTATAAAAAAATTATGAAAATAGCCTTTTTAAACTTGTGTTTAAACTTGGGTTATGTTTTGTGAATTATTAGTTAGAGTTGTTGTAAAAGTTAATCAATTAGAGGAATGGTGAATTATTGATAAATCAAACTCGTGTCATGAGTCAAACCTCTATTTCTTTGACTCCTTACAAAACTTCGTCAAAGGTAAAACTGCAGTTGTCCATTTGTTGCGTCGTTCTAGCGTCCAATTAACCGTGAAGAATCGATAAAATTTGCATTTACTATTCCTTCCGGTATTTTATGCAATTTATTACACAGTAGTTGTGGTCCATTTAAAGTAATGCAATATTTCTACTTATTTTGCAAAAATCTCGTACTTACTAGGCGCATACCGATTTGACAGATAAATGCCGAGTAGTTTACAATTTTTACTACAAATTATACCATTTTTACGAAAAAGTATACAACTTTTACTAAAACTTATACAATTTTTACTAAAAATGATACAACTTTTACTAAAACTTATACAACTTTTACGAAAACTTATACAACTTTTACTAAAACTTATACAACTTTTGCTAAAACTTATACAACTTTTACTAAAACTTATACAACTTTTACCAAAACTTATACAACTTTTGCTAAAACTTATACAACTTTTACCAAAACTTATACAACTTTTGCTAAAACTTATACAACTTTTACTAAAACTTATACAATTTTTACTAAAAATCATACAATTTTCACTAAAAAGCATGCAATTTTTACTAAAAATCATGCAATTTTTACTAAAAATCATGCAATTTTCTATTAAATCTATTTTCTATTAAATCTATTGAAAATCATGCAAATTTTACTAAAAATTATGCAATCTTTTACTAAAACTTATACACCTTTTACTAAAACTTATACAATTTTTACTAAAAATCATGCAATTTTTACTAAAAATCAGGCAATTTTTACTAAAAATCATGCAATTTTTACTAAAAATCATGCAATTTTAACTAAAAAGAATTCATTTTCCACTAAAAATCATGCAATTTTTACTAAAGAGCAAGCAATTTTTTTTACTAGAAATAATACGATTTTTACTTAAAAAATCATGCAATTTTTACTAAAAATCGTGCAACTTCTATTAAAATCATGCAATTTTTTACTAAAAATGATACGATTTTTACTAGAAATTATACAAATTTTACTAAAAATTATGCAATCTTTTACTAAAAATTATACAATCTTTTACTAAAACTTAAGCAATTCTTTACTAAAAATTATGCAATTTTTTACTAAAAAGTATACAATTTTTGTCCACCACGTGCACTGCGTTCGATTTCATAACCCCCACCCTATACTCCGCACGGAGCCAATAAGACGAATGTAATTTGTACGGAGCGCTATCGTCAGCTTTTCTTTATCGATACACGAGCGATGCATCAAAATAAGAGAAAATCGCTGCTCTCCTTCGGCGTTTTCACTCCGTTTCATCACGGATGTATGGACTCTTATTCACTCGGTGTTTATTACGATAATTATACGCGATAAAGAGTAGCGTCGATAATAACACTTGTCTATACATAGAACTGGAGAGATAATAGCGAAGCTATTCATCATTGAAGTTGACAGTGATAAAAAGGCTGTTATCTAGCTCTTTTTTTTATCGAACTCGTGATACCTTCGTGAATAACGTCATCGTCGTGCCCTCTTTCTCTCTCTCTCTCCCCTCTCTTCTCTTCCTACCCCTCGCGCTCCCTCTCTATCACAGATATCATCAACATGTATTATGTATTAAGGGGTATTCTCCCTTTAAACGCTAAAAAAGGGCAATTTTCATTATTTTTTTTTGATAGGTTTATATTATAGATATTGATATAAAAGTTGTTACACTTAAAAAATACACTTTCGAAATGCATGAAAAAAAAAATTATTTATTAAACTCACTATTTATAGACGAAAGTGATAGTTAAAAAAATATCCCAAAAGCATTTTGATAAATGCAAAAATAATAAAATGGCGGACATTTTTCGAAAAAAAAAACAAAAAACGCGTTTTTTCACCGTATTTGCCATAAAAAATAGTAAATATAAAAATTTTAAAAACTTCTTGACGTGCGCTATAGCTATAGTTGTAAGGAATATGTGGTTAAAATTTCATAAGGATCGGTTCAGTAGTTTCGAAAATTTTATCAGCAAGCCGTCGAAAAACGTTGTTTCGAGAAAAGCGCGTTTAACATTTATTTAGGTTACACAAACACGTGAAAAAAATGTTCTTGTGCATTTCGAAAGAGTATTTATTAAGGGGCTATACCAGTGTGAACGCCGAAAATTTTGGTGATTTTCGGGAATTTTTTGGAAGAAAAGTACTCAATTAAATGTTTCGGAAAATTAAGAATATATTTGGCTATATTTGACCTGTATTAGATAATTTTTCCATACAAAAATATTGAGATCCAAGCGACTTATGCGCTGCCTTCGGAGGCGCCAAAAAAAAAGTTCCTCCACTGCTGACATGATTCCGGCCGATTGAGTAGCCGAAACCGAAAAAGAAAAAAATGTCGTTAAACTGCAAGGCATTCCCTGTACAATGACGTAGAATTTTCGAAAAATATCAAAATCTAACAGAATGGCGTAGTTATGAAAAAAAACATTTGTTTTCTTGCCTATAAAATGGTCGTTTTTTTCAATGCCAAATCGTCAATTTTCATCCAATCAAAAAAATCCTACGTCATTGTAGAGTAAATATATTCAAGAGTATTCAGTTCAAATTTCAAGTCAATCGGATAATTGCTCTTTGAGTTACAATGTCAGCAAATTTGAAAAATCTCATTTCGAGAAAAACGCGTTTAAATATTTAACTGGGGCATTTTATATCTATGATATAAATATCTATGATATAAACCTATGAAAAAAAATCATGTACATAGCATTTTTTTGCGTCTGAAATGAGAAGACCCCTTAATAATTAGAAACGTATCGCATGTAACGGTCGTCACCCACGTTCGCAATGGGCTCCGTTCTTTTTTCACACTCTCTCCTCGCCATTTCATTGTACGCAATTGCACACGCGGGTTGCAAGAGTTTCGCGAATTATCGCATTCCCTCGACGAGTTATACTCGCATTGCGATAACGATACGCTCCGAAGCGAAAAACTTATCGCGGTGAGTCGACGTCGTCGTCGTCGTCGTCGTCGTCGTCGTCGTCGTCGTCGTCGTCGTCGTCGTCGTCGTCGTCGTCGTCGTCGTCGTCGTCGTCGTCGTCGTCGTCGTCGTCGTCGTCGTCGTCGGCGTCGTCGTCGGCGTCGTCGGCGTCGTGAAACACGACGAGCACGACAGCAAGCCTCGCGAACGATAACGTTGTCCTCTTTCTCTTGCCCACATTGAGGTATCAGAATCGACACGCGACCGACGCGTGACTTTTTTTCCCCACAAATTCGCCTTTCTTCTTTTTCCCCTCATTTTCATACAGAAAAGAACAACCCTCGCTTATTTTTCTCCGCGAACTGTTCTTTGCCGAATTATTTAAGGTGTTACCCCCACTTGTAGCGCAAAAAAAGGCCTTTTTCATGAATTTTTTTAAAGAAAACTACAAAACTTTTTTAATCGATCAATATACCATCTTAAAGAACACATCTTGAAGAACTTTCAGTAATTTTTTGATTGAAAAATATTACATTGTTTAGTGGCAAATGGCCGTCAATGAAATAATGTTTTTATATACACGGTTTGCGGTGACCAACATTGCGGCGAAGTGGATCATCTGAAAAAAAAATGCGGATGGATTTAGTCAAATATAAGTATAAACTAGTCTTTAATCGAAGGATTTTAAAAAATATTCATTTTTCACAAAATGGCGGACAGTCAAAGTTAATGGTTCGAGTTTAACGAAAAAAAACGGCCGTTTTTTGGCTATAAAACGGCCATTTTTTTTTCGAAAAAAAAAATCGAACAATTAAAGACTACATTTTTATGTATTAAATAGGCCTGCAAAATTTTAAGAAGATCGGTTCATTAGTGTTCGAGTAATCTTGGTCACCGACTTCAGAAATGCCATTTTGAGAAAAACGCGTTTAAAGTTTCAATTTCAGTTCTTCAATTCACGGATTCTTCTTTTTCAACGCTCATATCTCAGTCAATTTTGTTCGGATCGACTTGAAATTTTCAGGACATATTCTCAGATACTCGTACTTCAAAAAAATGCAATAAAAAAAATCGATTTTTTCCAAATCGCAAGTGGGGGTAACCCCTTAAGACTTTGTATACGCGATTTTGCCGATTTTCGAAAGTACTTTTCCAGACGCAGTTAAAAAAACTGACGCATATGAGGGATTCTCCGTCAACTCAGCCATTTTTTTTCGACCACCTTATATCTGCCCCATAATTGGTTATATGAAAGTACTACTAAAAGGCATTCAATGCGAATTTTTTTCAGATTTTTTAATTCAACATTCTAGAAAATGCCGTTTTTTTCCAAATGAATTTATCTCGAAGACTAGAAGTAAGTGAAAAAAAATGTCTGTACATAAAAGTTGTAGTTTTGCGTTAGCTTTCGAGCGGACGACTTGAAATAATTTTTACGTTCCGGTAACGCTAATTTTTTTTACCAAAAAAGGGGCAAATTATTTTTTTATTCAAAAACGACCTTTTTTTTTGGCTGAAAAAAATTACAGAGTCTTCCAGTATGTCTGAAAATATCGCAAAAAAATCGCCAGAGTGGCACGGATCGAGGTTCTAGGGTAAAAAAATGAAACCACACAAATTAATTTTTTTATACCGGAACCTCGCTCCGTGCCACTCTGGCGATTTTTGCGCGATATCGTCAGACATACTGGAAGACTCTGTAATTTTTTTAGCAAAAAAAAACGGCTGTTTTTCAATAAAAAAATATCTTCCCCCTTTTTGGTAAAAAATCAGCGTTACCGGAACGTAAAAATTATTTCAAGTCGTCCGCTCGAAAGCTAACACAAAACTACAACTTTTATGTACAGACATTTTTTTTCAGTTACTTCTAGTTTGCGAGATATATTCATTTGGAAAAAACGCCATTTTCTAAAATGTTGAATTAAAAAATCTGAAAAAATGTACACAGAATGCCTTTTAGTAGTACTTTGATTTAACCAATTATGGGGCAGATCTGAAATGGTCGAAAAAAAGTGGCTGAATTGAAGGAGAATCCCTCATATATTGACATCATTATTTTACAGATCATTTATGCATATGGATAAGTATATGTAAAAGAAAAAAAATCAGAAATATTAACAAATGGCGGAGATATAACATAATAAAGCAATGTATTTTTTTTTTGCGCGCCCGTTGATGGTGAAAGTTCTTGGCATCGATGTGGGTGTCTGAAAAAAATGGGAACGATAACGTTGTCGACGAAAACCGCAAAACACCCCTATTTTCGAGGGTGCGTTTGACCCCTTAAAACCGTTTTTCCAGGGATAAAAAGAAATACGTGTCTCTTAGTTTTTGATACTATTTCACATAAAAAAAGTTTCAACGACATCGGAGGACACCAATGTGATGTTCCTTGTAAGGGAAGGAAAGAGGAGCTATTTTTTTTTATCGAACGTACGAGGTTGATCTTCAAAACCTAAAATTCACGAGGCTACGTTATGAAATACAAATAATGAATACGATGATTTAAAAAGTGCTTTTGCCCTCTAATCTAACGTTGAGTTTTTCTTCGCAGTTTGTTACTGTTTTTTAAACATTTCTTTTTTGTTTCCAATCTTTCTCCGTTGAATTTATACTATTTTATCTCTTCTCGTTATCTTCTACTGTATTTTTACATTTCAAGAGAATAACTGGAGATTCGACATACAGTGATACCACCACTGATACGTTTTAACATCTTGCGCTATATTTAATATAACTCGTAACACTCGACCTATTTTGCCACGTGTGGACAAAAATATCGTCGAAAGGTGTTATACCATCACGTACGTATACACACTGCACTACGACTTATTAATATCCGAACGAATACAAAAACGCGTGTGGAGGTCAGCATTTTTATCATAAAAAAATAATCATTATTCGATTATTGTATTCTATCTTTAGTAGACGATGGAAAAATGAACAAAATTTTCCACAGATTTAACCCTTAAATGCGTACTGCTGCCAAACTTTTCCAATAATTTATTATTGCGCAAAAATAGAAAGTAGTTCGAACTAAATGGAAAAGCACCTTGTCCAGAGATCGAGAAGTAGTACAGTCGTGCTGTATATTGGAATCGAAAAAAATTGGAAGAATTTTTAGAAGGCGTTTTGACAGGTGATTTTGTAAGTGCTAAATCCAAGTTTGCCTAAAAATTGGGGTGCAGGGTATTTTTCAGGGGTTGAAGGGGGTGGATTATGGCCAAACTACAACCCCTGCGGGGTCGGCGCCGGGAGACAAAATGTTCAGAAAAATCCGGGCTTTATTTTTGTCCACGGCACCGAAGTCGTGGAAGTTCAGTTTGGGGGTGAAAAAGTGGGATGAAATTTTGGAAAATCAGTTTTAATTCGATAACTATTTAGGAAAAATTCATACAATTTTTGTTCGAATAGGAACGTTGTAGCCCTTGAAAAAACGCGTCTGTCGAGTATTCGATCATCCCTCTGCGATAATATCTTCAACCGCAAAAAAATTATTGAAATGTTTTAAAAAATTGTTTATTGAATAACTCAAAAACAATCGATTTTTCGGGGCTGGTTTAAATGTACGAAATGTAGAGAATAATTTTCTCTATACTTTCGTTTCTATGTCCTAAATTATTGATCGATCTGGCTGAATTTTTCGGAGGTTTCTCACTATAACATTATTGGAAGGATACGCCCAAAGTTTTAAAGTTATCGCGCAAACAAATCGCCCTTTTTGGGGTTAAAATTGTCGAGAAAATGGTCAAAATATGAAAATTTTATTACGAAGCTTGCTTAAATTTAATTTTCTACTTTCAAATATTTTTATAGGTATACCCTTTTAATAATGTAATAGTGAGGAACCTCCCAAAATTTCAGCAAAATCAATCAATAACTTGTCGAGCTATAACATAAACACTTTTTTCCCAAAACGCCCAAAGGAATACCTTATAACAGCGCCATTTTGTTATGTTTAAAAAAGAAAAAAAAATCAAAACTTGAAAGTTGCAATAAAATAATTTCAAAATTCAAAAATGATGCGACCATTTTATCACCGATTTAAAAAAATCACGAAAAATGACTCATTTTCGGGCGTTTAAAGGGATTTCCCCCCTTAAGGTTTACAAGAGCTCGGCCATAACAGTCACGTGTCTATTTATTCGTAGTTGCTAAAAGTACACAATTAAATAATCATTTGGTGACTCCAATGGTGTTATTCTTATTCATCATTATCGTCAGCTTGTCGGCCATGCGTATTTTCATCAAGGTCACGTTCACCGTGCTCTGAAAAATACTTATACCCTAGTAAGCACAAATGTGCACGCTACAGTGATAGTGTTTCGCGCACAGATATGTGCAGAGAAATGCCGAAGGGAAAAAGTGACGGCGGCAGGGAGAGGGGAGCACACGAAGAATCGAGACCAGAGATTCGACGATGCAGAAGAACAGGATGACCTTGAATGGATCCTCGTTCGCGATGCTTCTGCAACTTTTTTTTTATCGCTGCCATTTTCACTCCCTCCGAGTTGGCCGAATCCACCGCCTGAAATACCGGTCTGGAAACTCTGATTTTCGTGATGGTTTGTGTGTGAATAACTTTTTTTTATTTCACGGAAACTCCACCACAACTAGCTGTGAAAAGTAAATGGTGCTTAGAATTGGTAACGTGACCTTCGTAACCAAAGCTGGCACATGGTAAAATAATGGCAAGAGCTGCGAATTTTTTCACATTTCTTGCACAATTCCAAAATGTAAAACAAGCTAAAGTAACTTGAGGGTTGTGACGCCCCAAAAATCAGGGTTATCGGGAAAATTTTTTTTTGAAGGAACAAATACGATGATTAAAAAATCGCTTGGCCATTTATTTGTACGTAAATAAAGAAATATCTGTATCAAATTGCATAAAAATATTGATAATTAAAGAGTTATAAACAATCTCGTGAAGGATCTTTAAACGCAAGAGGCTCAACGGTGTATTTGATTTTGACCACTCCGTTGATCCGAAACAGAAAAAAGCGAGTTTTTTTTTGGGAAACAGATCAAATTGGCTAAGACTCGACTTAGCTTTTTTTGTTATCGTGTTTAAATCTCCAAAAAGAAAAAAATTGATTTTTTTTCGATTTTTCGTGGAAGAATGACATCGTTATTGTCAATAACTAATGAAAAAAATGTTGAGAAGAAAAACATGGGTCAAGATTAAACTACTATTCCGCTGAATAAGTATACCAAAGTTCAAGCCAATCCGTTCATTAGATGTCGAGAAACCGTCTACACGGTTTTGGAAAACTTATTTTGTAGATGCTAATTTTTTATAAAATTTATAATGAACGGGCAAAATGATGCATTTTTACATTTTTATTATATAAAGAAGACAAACTTCATCGATGATTATTACGAAAAAAACTGAGTCAGCGAATGATTTATACAATTAAGAATGAATTGTTGAGTCATTAATAATTATGCCTACTTATATTTATGTCACGAGATTATTTATTATTACCATGTTTTAACATTAAATGTTGTCGACATACGGCAACTTCGCTTTGGTTGGCAGCAATGTTCGTCCTTCGCCAGCCAAGATTCGCAATCTTTTATCAAATCTCAATGGTTGAATATTGAATATATATGGTTTATGATGGGCAAGATGGATTTTTTCTAAATATTTACAAAGGTTAAGTTTGCGTTAATCCGGTATTAGAAATGGTTTATCTCGGTGCTAAATGGCGAAAAAAATACTTCACCCGTAGCATGAACGTCTTGCCCATCCAACCGTACGTAAAATTACATACATTAAACTATTTTTAATCTCCGGTGTCTTGAAGTGAAAAAATGTAAAAAAATTCGGAAAGATTCAGCATAGTCTAGACAATAACATATATTTTTTGATAAATTTCATCGTTCACATGACGGAATTGGAGCTCCAATTTGAATTCTGCGTGTACCCACCGAGGCATTTTGATAGTAAGTCTTCAGTTGTTGGGTCGTATATTTTTTGTAAAACGACTTTCAATTGCTACTTTCACCGTCTAGGCAATTTTCTGCGCTTCGGAAAATGAGCTCTAGGAATGAAATTAAAAAACTGCTTATCATTTGTGTGATGTGACATGATTAAATCATTCTTGTGATGTGATGTGATGCAACATGATTAAATCATTCTTGTGATGTGATGTGATGTAACACGGTTAAATCATTCTTGTTATGTGATGTGATGTGACATGACTAAATCATTCTTGTGACGTGATGTGATGTGACATTATTGAATCATTCTTGTGATGTGATCTGATGTGACATGATTAAATTAATCTTGTGATGTGATGTGATGTGACACGATTAAATCGCTCTTGTGTTGTGATGTGATGTGACATGATTAAATCATTCTTGTGATACGATGTGATGTGACATGATTAAATAATTCTCGTGATGTGATATGATGCGACGTGATCAAATCATTCTTGTGATGTGATGCGATGTGATGTGACATGATTAAAGCAGATAAAAAAACGGTCAAAACTTTTGTGGACGCAGATGTAACGCCTCAAGAATAGAATGTCTCACTCCTTGAGGAGTAGATTTAATAGAACTGCCGTAGCATCATTTTTTTTCTCACTTTCTGAAACAAGCTTCGATTACGTGAAACCTTTTTTTCCTCGAAATTTAGAACTGAAATGTGTTGAGAACCTGTCTCGAGGTCGAAAAATGGCGTTTTCGTACACGCAAAAACCTTCTACGATTAATTCAACAGAGCGTGCTTGTGAGTGGTCGCAAGCATTTGTTTTTCTTTTTCGCGTTTTTTATGCTCGAAGAGGGAAGAAATAAATCAAAATATCCAAATCCGTTTCTCACACCACGTCAAAATTATACCCAGATTGTAAATAATATAGCATTATGCGCTGTGCTTAATTATGGGTGTAGATAATCGTCGAGGGAATCGCTACGAACTGCAACTGCTCTTGGTTGAAAGAATTTCCGGATAATTAGCGAGCGAGAGAGAGAGTAAGACGTCGGAATATGCATCGATGCACACGAGACAAAGGATCTCCGAAACCTTCGTTTCCACGACGGTATATATAGATTCCCGCTGGGATTTGCTGCAGCGGACGATCTCTGCAGCAGGAAACAGCTGTGATTTTCGTGCAGGTTCGGCTGCAAGATTAGAATCGACTATTTCGATGCCTTCGTTCGAAGCTTCCGTTCCATTTTGTCCTATTTTAGCCACCCAAGTCCAAGTATTAAGCCCCCATATCGATGATATAGTAAATTACATTTAAATTATCACGACGTTGTACGAATTATTTTTAAACTAATTCCTTTCTCCGATCTACCAACAAGGTCATTTTTTTGCATCACAAAATCACAAAACTATTGAGTTTATGCATAAGTCCGTAAAGTGAATTGGGGTTACTTTGATTCGTGAGGTTACTTTGATAATAACTTTGTTTTGTTTTGAAATTCAAATTGCGAAGTTCCTGAACGCGACCGAAAGTTTTATTCTACGATTGGCAAGCCTGAATGTCCCTTTATATCATCACTCAGACGCAGCACGAACGAACGGGTTTAGGGTATCGTAAAAATATAAAAAAGTAAGTAATGTATGGGAACTATTCTTTATGATCGAGTAACTTGAAAAATAACAAGTTAAGTGTTGCGATAATAAATATCTTTGTATATTTTTAATATTCATGTTATTCTTCATTGTACACAAAATAAAGTGATGTCAGTGGCAAACATTGAGAATTAAAAAAACTGCAAACTAATTTACTGCAAAGTTTCATTTGTAAATTAAAGCAAATTAAAAGTAAAGCTACAAAAATACATTTGCTTTCGATCTGTCGATACACAACCACATCATTATCATTAGAGATAAGTATTTATATTTATTTTTTGTTTATTTTCACCGGCGTACAAACTTTTGTTTTTATTGAAGAACAGGCTCTGTATTTACTTTTAATGTATTTTCTTTACTTTATAATGTTTAAATTGTTTCGAATTTCAGTTTAAAAAAATAAATATAAATTTTATCAAATTTCCATATATTTGGTCTTAAAAAAATTATGTTATCCAGTTCAACATAATTCTTCCATAGAAGGATCGAGTTGCGAATTCCTTTTGTTTCTTCAAGTCGGTTAAAAATGTTGTTTTCTTTTTCACAAAAATCAGTCATTGCTATTTTTACGTATATAATTTTCTAACTCGAAAAATATATGTTTGATGAAAAGAAAATGTTCTTTATTTGACCCTAATTTCCCTAATTTTCAAAATGTGGAATGATTGCAAAACCTGTATGGAGGCTATTGCAAAAGCTGGAAAAGTCAGGGAATTTCTGAGTCAATAATGCGCAACAAGCCTGGCATAGTTTCCTTCTTAGACTGCCTATTTTTGCCCTATGGCATAGTCCACTATTATTTTCTTCCATCTGAACCATTCACCGTGAAAAGTTGCCCCTATCGCTCGTAAATTATTTTTCTTATCGAACGAAAATTCATTCCAACCATTAGCGAAGAAGAATCCACGTATGAACGGGACGTTGCAAAGAGGGAGGAAAACAAATAAGTCGAGTAAATGTGCGTTGAAGATAAAATTCGTTTTGGCAATTCAAACTCGTTTTCGTTGAGTCCCCGGGACTGTGTTGCAGCTGTTCTCTCATGACTCTCGTTCCACACGGAACAGCCTCGATAATCCAGTGGTCAGTTCCCGAAGAGTGGCACGTGCCCCGTGAGCCATCTCGGCACAGTCGTGTCCTATTGCCCCAAACACGCCCGCGTAAAAAAAGGGACCCCTTGAGGGGACAAAAAAAGCACCAGGCCGGAAAAAGACCACGTAGACTAGTGACACGCTAAAGATGCAATATAATTTTCACCGGGTATAGGAGTTATTTATGCTCCTCGAAAATCATCAATTTCACTTAGACATTCGGTAGAAGAGATAATCTCCAGGGTACGAAAAAAGAGAACGATAAATACGAGAATTCACGTGTGTCTACATACAAGGCGTTTCATGCAAAATCGACCAAACCTACAAGGCCTTTGTCGAACTTTTGTTTTTTTTTTTCGAACCGCTGTGAAACAATTTTTAAATAACTTCACCAACAATTTGTTTAATTCCCTTTGGTTATTTTGGCTCTTTAGATAACCCTTTTTAGATAACTCTTTAATTATCTAGAAAGATAACTAAGGGGTTATTCTAAATAACTAAACGTTATTCTAAATAACTAAAGGGTTATTTTAAATAACTAAAGGGTTGTTTTAAATAACTAAACGTGATTCTTTAAATAACCCTCTTTTTAGATAACCCTTTTCAGATATCCCTTTAGATAACTTTTTAGATAATTCTTTAGATAAGTGACGTTAGATAAGCTGTACGAAAGAAGGTTCGATTTTTGGGGAAAACAACCACTTGAATCATTGCTAATTAAGAATTGGATGAATGTATCAAATAATTATCAGCATAGGAACTCCCCCCGCCCTTCGGAAACGATTTAGCAACCACCTTAATCTGCAATGCGAGCACATACATTAGGCCTTCCAAATTAACATCGTCCTCTTCTCATTTCTGAATTCGAAAACCCTCGAGTGGTTTTATCCCTTAAGCAGAAACTGCACAAAAAACCGATATAAAAACCGAAGTGCATCGTCCATTTTTCAATCAGCGATGTCTTGTGTTTGTCAGAATAAGAATCATTACGGAAAAATCTGTCCCAGTTCGCTTGTGGATTAACGCGTTACCCCCACTTGTAGCGCAAAAAAAGGCCTTTTTCATGAATTTTTTTAAAGAAAACTACAAAACTTTTTTAATCGATCAATATACCATTTTGAAGAACACATCTTGAAGAACTTTCAGTAATTTTTTTATTGAAAAATATTACATTGTTTAGTGGCAAATGGCCGTCAATGAAATAATGTCAATGAAATAATATACACGGTTTGCGGTGACCAACATTGCGGCGAAGTGGATCATCTAAAAAAAAAATGCGGATGGATTTAGTCAAATATAAGTATAAACTAGTCTTTAATCGAAGGATTTTAAAAAATATTCATTTTTCACAAAATGGCGGACAGTCAAAGTTAATGGTTCGATTTTAACAAAAAAAAACGGCCGTTTTTTGGCTATAAAACGGCCATTTTTTTTCCGAAAAAAAAAATCGAACGTTTAAAGACTACATTTTTATGTATTAAATAAGCCTGCAAAATTTCAAGAAGATCGGTTCATTAGTGTTTGAGTAATCTTGGTCACCGACTTCAGAAATGCCATTTTGAGAAAAACGCGTTTAAAGTTTCAATTTCAGTTCTTCAATTCACGGATTCTTCTCTTTCAACGCTCATATCTCAGTCAATTTTGTTCGGATCGACTTGAAATTTTCAGGACATATTCTCAGATACTTATACTTCAAAAAAATGCAATAAAAAAAATCGATTTTTCCAAAATCTCAAGTGAGGGTAACCCCTTAACGTAAAAACTGGCGTTGCGGATTCGTCATACAACGGAATATCTCAACTGACCTGGAATTGCCCATGTGTTTTTTTGTCCTCCAAGCTTGCTCATGCGTATATAAATCCATTGGTGTCTCACTCTTGCAATTCATGAGATACGTTAGTTGCGACGTGGAAGCGAGAATTATGTCACACACGGTGCTCGTAGCTCGTTCTGCTCGTTCTATGTAATGTCACGTTTTCGCTATCGTGGCTACGTGTGGGATTCGTTACACACGCTATATAAGTTAACGTGCCGTCCACTGAAAACACACGGGACTTTTTCCACGCGCTACGAATACCGAACTAACACGTATTCATATGTATATTACGTCTTTACACGTGCACCGAATATACCGGTATATCGGTACGCCTATACAAATGTGTATGTATATATATATATATATATATATATATATATATATATATATATATATATATATATATATATATATATATATATATATACACAGGGTGTCCCAGAACTTAATGCGTTCCCTGAAATGGGGAGTTGGGGGTGAAATTCTGAGTCGATTGATATAAGCATGTGTGGGTCTCAGATCAACCCCTGAATTATTATTCATTTTTAAAGGTGGGCCAATCAGGTGCGCCCGATGAACCGGCGTAGCGCTCATCGACGTCCGCCGGCTCGCCGGGCGCACCTGATTGGCCCGCCTTTAAAAATGAATAATAATTCAGGGGTTGATCCGAGACCCACACATGCTTATATCAATCGACTCAGAATTTCACCCCCAACCCCCCATTTCAGGAAACGCATTCAGTTCTGGGACACCCTGTGGTATATATATATAAATATATACATACACATATGAACTATGAATGTCTATGAATATCTATGAACTATGAATCATTTTGAATAAGTAGATACGACTATATCTACGTCGGAGTAAACGCGAAAACTCGAATCAGGAATAATTACAGCTGTCCCACATTTATGTCCGTGATTATTTTTATCATCTTCATCTTTTGTGGTACATAATCACCGCATCAGTAATTTTGCAACACTTCAAGATAGCAAATGTTCGAGCGTCAGTAAAACAAGAAAACTACTCGGTAAATGCTGCTAAAATTGTTGAAATTGTTTCATTTTTTTATGGGATTCGTAAAAGACATTAGACAAGTAGACGAGTAAACAACATTAAACCTGAAATTTAGGTTTCGTCCGATAATCTTAAGGGGTACTGTGACGACCCGAAAACGAGGTTTAATTGAAAAAAAAAAACGGTTTTGAAGGAACAAGAAAGATGATTGAAAAATGATTTGGACATTTATTCATATGTACGTTAAGTTGTATACCAAATTGCATTTTAAAAAATCAATAATTTGAAAAATTACAAGCAACCTCGTGATGGACCTTTGAACGTGAAGAGCTCAACGGTGTACTTGATTTTGGCCGCCCGGTTGGACTAAAACAAGAAAAACGATTTTTTTTTCAAACTATATAACATTGGCTAAGACTTGACCGAGCCTTTTTTTATTATCGTGTTTCAATGATCAAGCCAAAGATTAGGAATGTTTTTTTTCGAATTTTCGAGGAAAACCTACATCAATATTGTTAATAACTTACGAAAAAAAATGTTAAGAAGAAAAACGTCGGTCAAGACTATACTACTATTACACTTAATAAGTGTACCGAATTTCAAAATAATACGCTCATTAGATGTCGAGAAATCGTGTACACTATTTTAATAAACATAGTTTCGAGAAAAACGCATTTTTTACTAGCAGTTGTATACTTGTTATCATGTGTTTACCTTCAACCAGCGATTCCTGCACCATATGTTAGACCTTCCTCGTCAATTTGAGTTGCCTCGAACGAGCGTTCGTCATTTCCACCGTAGCCTAACCCCTCAAGAAATAAAATGTTGAAAATGTAGCCCGACCGTGTGATTTAGCTCTTAGGAATTTCCCCTACTGATAAATCCGGATAACGTATCGTATAGTTTTTCAAGGCCATTATTCAACAATAGCGGAAAAAGATTGTGCTTATCTTTGACACAAGGTATCTTGCAGAACGGCGACTTTAAATTCGACGTACTTGACATACTTGAATCGAAAAGAATACAACAAGAGTGAAACCCGCATCATTAAATTTTCCATCGATTACATCGTGATTGATTCTTCGGATGCACGTTTTCGCAAATAAGAACTCGCTTTTTTGAAAAGTAGCATAGGCGGACATTGCAACTACTGCAAATTTGTTACTGAATACTGCTTTTCGTTATTTGATACTGAATTTGTTACTGAATACTACTTTTCGTTATCTTTTACTGAATACTACTTTGAATTTGTTACTGAATACTACTTTACTGAATTTGTTACTTTACTACCTTACTGACTACTACTGAATACTACTTTACTGAATTTGTTACTTTACTACTTTACTGAATACTAAACCTTATCCGAAAATTGTAAAATCTCTCAGTACAATATGACAATTTCGTCACTCTTTACATTACGACAATTAGGCATCTCCCTATATTGAAAAGTGTTTCTACAATTGTAAATTTCATAGAAACGGCGTAGACAATCGAATTGAAGTTTAGAGAGTGCATTCAGTATATGACTAAGAATTTATCGTATTTGAAACATATGGTAACAAAAATGCCTTTTCGTAAATTGAACTCTTCGAAAAATCAAAATGAGTGTCAACATTTTTCCCTTCGTTCTCCGTTTGAAGGAAAAATTGTTTAGCATTAATAATAAACAATTTTTGGAACAGTCTCGAATATGTGTGAAACAATCTTTCGAATCGTTCCTACGTTCGAGGCGTTCGCTCATCGTAGAAGCAACAGGCGCATTTATGCTGCTGCGGTCCAAGGCCGGTAGACTCATATACATGCGGACAAAGGGTGTCCAGTTGGCTATTTTCCTCTATGTAAGATAAATACTAGAAATGTATAAATAAGGTAGTTTTCGCAATAAGCAATCGAATAATGTTGGTTTCAATTTATAAAAACACGAAATAAATGTGATGATTCATTTTTAAAAAACTTTCTATCTGTTCAACGAACGTGCGAAACGGTACCCGCCATAATGGATTCCGATGTGACGTCATTGACATAGTAAACAAAAAGAACGGTAGACGTATTACTCTCTAACCTGTGAAAGAAAGCGTCAACGACTATATATTCTCGTTTGTCATAGTTCATTGTAAATTTTTAAATAGTTATCTGTACTTAAAAAAAAAACAAATGCGTTTTTTTTCGGACTATGACTTAGGATGTCTTCTGGCAAGTTTTAACCAAGGCTTCCTCATATGTATATCAATTGGCATTTCAATCCACAACTTTCCTGGTGTTTTTACACTGGTATTCTTATATTTAGGAACAACACATTGGTGTGATATCATATTGGTATGATATCACATTGGTGTGATATCACAATGGTGTGATATCACATTGGTGTGATATCACAATGGTGTGATATCACAATGGTGTGATATCACAATGGTGTGATATCACATTGGTGTGATATCATGTTGGTGTGATATCACATTGGTGTAGCATGGTATTCTTACATTTAGGAACAACACATTGGTGTGATATCATATTGGTATGATATCACATTGATGTGATATCACATTGGTGTGATATCACAATGGTGTGGTATCACATTGGTGTGATATCATGTTGGTGTGATATCACATTGGTGTGATATGTGATATCACATTGGTGTAGCATGTTAGTGTGATATCACATTGGTGTGATATCACAGTGGTGTGATATCACATTGGTATGATATCACATTGGTATGATATCACAGTGGTGTGATATCACATTGGTATGATATCACATTGGCGTGATACCACATCGGTGTGATATCACATCGGTGTGATATCACACGATTGTATGATATTATCACGATTGTTCGTGGTGCACAGTTAAAATGGGACACCCTGTGTACGTGTGTTCACACGGCATATTATCGTGTACGTACGTGTGCACATAGTCGAATCATGACGTCCGAGGCAAGATTCTGCTGTATATAACCGAGTGCACGGAACGAAGTGTGAATAACCCTACAGCCTCGTCGACGTTTCATACTTTCGCCGCGTTTCTGGCGAAACGAGATCACGATCCGCGCGCGCGCGGCCTCGTCGACCGTGAAATATTATTAAGTGGTGGTACATACGTACTCGTCACAAAGACCTCGTCATCGCCTTGCAAGAATGAGAAAAATAGTTTTACGAGCGATTAAAACTGATTACAAAAACACGTTTGGTAGAATTAACGGGTCTTAGCTCAAAACCTAAAAATCAGGCGGATTTTCAATGTTTTTTTTTCTTGCGAGAGTATTGGGATGACTAGGTGAGGATTTCATACACATTTAAATGACGAAACTTGAAAATTAATTTTATAAACCATGCTGAAAATAAAGTTTTCGATACTTTTACTTTATTCTAGCGGCGTAGTTTTATGCTACAACGAAGAATACAACTACTTCAAAGCATTTCATGTATCATAAAGGAATGTTACGACATAATGTAACGTGTCTATCACACTCCCTTCATTGCTCTATAACTAGCCCCCTGACAGAATGCATAAAAAACTAAATGTCGCGTGCTTTTTAAAATTTATTATAAGCTACCATCAAGTCAACTATTTTTACATTTTTACGTTGTTGAGTGATGAAGGCTTAATGCGTAGTCTTGCGGAGTTAGTAATTTTTTAAATTGAAAAATATTGATAAAAAATGAATTTATTGTTATCCAAACAAAGTACTGCGTGGCCAATCGTTGTAGAGACTTCTGGAAAGTAGGGTCATCAGAAATGAACAATAAAAAATAAACTTTTAGTATAATAATAAAACTTTCTTACGACCGGATACCTCCTTGAAATTTTGAAAATTCAGAAAATGGCGGGCCGTAAAAAAATATCGATTCAGGACTAGAAAAAAACGACTTTAATCATTTCTAATCATCAAATATGTAAACATGTTTAGAAAATTGTCCGGTTATACGATAGAAATTTTTTTTAAACTATGCTTAGCCCGAATTTAAATTAAATTGGATGAATAGATTTTGGGATACGGCTGACATTGTTTCGTAAAACATAATTTCGAGAAAAACGCAAAAATCTAACCCTTCACAAAAATCTTCGTAGCTCGGTCAATTTTCGGAATTCTTACAAAATCTTCGTTGCGTATTCGAGGTTAACATCCTAGGCTACCAAACCATACGAAAAATAAACGTATTTCGTTTTACCTTCACGCTTACGCGAACCCCTGAAATCTGAAACACAATTGTCCCAACGCGGTGACAAAAAAAGGCCATTTTCAAAACTCCAGACCAACAATTTTGCAATGTATCTTCGAGTGAGTTAATTCGTCATCATTCGAAGTGGAATAATGATATTTCTTTGTTTTCCCGTCTTTACGAGGATCGACGCTGCGCCTATTCAAGGTGGTCGCTCGATTTAGAAAAACGCAATACAAATACCGTTTCGATCGCGGGAGTATAATTAGTGTGCCATTGTGCGATGATAGATCGCTGTCGAGGAATATCTTACCATTTTTTCCGGTCTCTCGTTTGCTCGTCATTATCGAAAGGTCGGAGGGAACACACGCAGGTACGACCCAAATTTATGACAGAAAGGGAGTGAGGGTTCGAGGGTCCGAGAGGAGAGGAAAAAAGCGTGGCGAACCGAAAAAAAAACGATAGAGATCGATTGGTGAGTCATGTTATGTCTTGGTAAACACCATAGGCGAAACAACTGCCGATCAGGTGAACTAATAATACGATAAATAAAAATAGCATGCATGTTAACTGTTGACTGTTGGGAGTACAAATAAGTCTCCGCCCTTTGACAACACATGGCCCCACCAAGAGGTTATGGTTGAAATTTCCACATGTAAAACGTGATATCGTAAGGTTGGACATCTGGCAAGACCATAACCTTGAAATATTAGCGATTTTGTATCAGCATCACATAACGTCATTTGTGGGAACTTTTGATTTACTTCTTTAATTTGAAGAAATCTGCAGCTGAGGCGCATCGATTGCTTGTGGCATATGGCGAGGCTGCTTTAAGCGAGAGAAGTTGTGAGTGGTTTCAAAAGTTTAAGGATGTTGAGTCCCAAATCGCGAATGATGATAAAATTCTGAAAATTTGGTATGTTTTTGTACGAAGTATTTCAGAGGTCGTGTAAAAATTTCACGACAATAAGGAAGCTCGTTATTGAACAATTAACATTCACAAATTAAATGTTGTTTTATGGAAACTGATGTAACTTTGCAATAAGTTTTTTTTTCGACCTCTCAATTTTATAATCTCTACAATATACTGAAAGCAACGGAAACAAAACGAAGTTTATTGATAAATTTTTTTTTATTTCTTTTAAAAATTGTTCTTAACAAAATGTTAATTTTTTAATAACGAGCTTCCTAATCGTCGTGAAATTTTAACACGACCTCTTAAATACTTCATACAAAAACATACCAAATTTTCAGAATTTTCTTATCATTTTTTATTTCAACCCTTAAGGAGGTTGAAGTAATGATGATAGAATTCTGAAAATTTGATATGTTTTTACATGAAGTATTCAGGAGGTCGTGTAAAAATTTCATGACGATTAAGAAGCTATTTATTGAACAATTAACATTAACATGTTTCATAGGGACTCAACGGAAGGCTGAAAATGTACGAACACGCGGAATTGGAAGTATTATTGGAGGGAATTTCGTGCCAAATGCAAGAAGAACTTGCACTTACATTAGGAGTGACTCAACAAGCAATTTCAATTTGAATAAAATATAAAGTACCGTTCTTTCATAATAAATGCCCAATTTTTTATTTAAAAAAACGCTGGAGACTTATCCTAGTCCTACCATACAGAGATAAAAAGCAGTTATTAGGGGTACAAGTGTAAAAAGTACAAGTGTAAGTACAAGGGTAAAGTAAAAAGTAAAAGTAAGGTAAAAAAGTACAAGTGTCAGTACCAGGGTAAAAAGCAGTTATTAGGGGTAGACGCTTGAACATGAAGATGGTTAGGTTATGTTCCGTTGCGGTTTACTACTAGTAACGCCCTCTCTTGTAAATCCTCTGAAACTCACTTGTACCCCTAATAGATTGAGGACACAAATTATGTGCGTATATCGACCGCAAAAAAATGAATATAAATTCAATAAAATCCAAAATAAAGAATAAATAATAAATGCAAGAGAGACATGATATATATATATATATGTATGTATATATAAAGAAAGAAAGATAGAGACCGTTTATAACGCTTTCTTGAGTAGCGCGAGCCCATCTGTTGGGGCACCTGACACGATTCACCTGCTACAGGTATGCGAAGCGCTCTAGCACGGGCATCATCAACAGAGACTGCGTCAGGTGCTTCTTCCACAGACCGGTGTTCCTGCTTCTCCTTTCTCTCTCTCTCTCTCTCCCTCCCTCTCTCTCTCTCTCTCTCTCTCTCTCTCTCTCTCCCGGCTTGTTGACTTCAGCGGGCTATAACGGCGCGTGTTTGCGCGTGAACAAAGAAAAGTGAAATTCGAGGCAGTCTGCTCGCCCAACGGACGCACCGGTGCTCGGTTCTTCCTACCTCGCGAACCGCAAACGTGTCTCCACGCTGATCCCACATTACGCAGATGTATCGACGGGCGCGTCGAATAATTTCGACAAACAAAAAAAGAATCGTACTGTGCGTGCAAGAGAACGTCGCTTCTGGTTCCCTCTTACTTTCGTGCCATTTCCGCTTTTTGTTCTTCTCGTCCTTGGGAGTTCCCAACAGAGAGCCCGAACCACGACGATAACCTTTGGAAACATTTTGTGGATCAATTTGCATTTATTTGTCCTCGATCGGTTCGTTTTTTTCCTCCGCTACTTGCGCAAGTAGTTGGGCATGCGACTTGAGCGTCAATTGAAAAATTCCCAATACTGAATTCGCTTCGCGCGCTTGTGGCTAGGAAATTGGCGAGGCATCCGTCACTTGCCTCGTCAACGCGATGTTGAACAGTTGGACTTTGCATCACTGAGAGAGGAAACTTTGCCGACTACACGCTCGAGGGGTGAAGACACTAGAGATTGGACTGTCGGAGCTTTTTCTATTGTCGGGGTTGTTTCGATATCGACGGATTGTAATATAGGCCTCAGATAGGCACATGTAGCACATATTGACATTATATGTAAATCTTCTATAGGCATAGAAACTCGCACAGCTACGTGTCCCTTATACCCGTATTCATAGTCCTTCCTTGAGGAACAAGGATTCCTTGTTCCTCATTTCGCGTTTCATAGACCTTCCTTGACAGAACAAGGAGCCTTATTGGCCTCCTTATTTCAAGGCAGGTCTCGAGCTTCCTTGAAGAAACCTTCTCCGCTGTGATTGGCCGTTTCGTTTCATATGACTAACGCCTGCGCTTGCGCTTGGCGTCTATGCAGTTTTTACCTGTATCACAGACCAGTCTACAGGTTAACCTCAAAAACAGTTAAAAGTGGAGCACGTAAAAAGTTTCGAAACGTATCGCAGTGAACGGAGTTAAAAAAAAAAGCTGAGCTAATAACAGCCTTTCGCGCTCTGTATAATGAACCTTCTTTCCTTCATCCATAATTGTACTCGTCGCAACTCGATTTCTAATTTTGAACTTTGAGGTTATACACTCGAGGCTATACAATCGAGAGCCAAGCGATTTGAGTTAGTTTCAAATATAGCCGAGTGGCGCTTCTATCAGCGGTTTTACCACCATAAGCAATCACATGTCCCTAAATATGTCTTCCTTCTGGAAGGGAGAGTCGAGTTGCGACTATGAAACAAGGACGCCTCTGAGATTCAAGGAAGCCTTCATCAAGGCGTCCTTTGTCCTTGAGATAAGGAGAGACTATGAATACGGCCATTAGAGTGCTTCCCGTCAAGTCATATGTGCATCACACGATGATTCACAATAACAAATCCAAATGAAGCAAAGTTCTCACGCAAGTATGCATGCAGTGAAGTCATCAGCACTGGCAAAATCAGCTCACGAATATCCAACAATAAGTGAGTGCATATGGGGCTTATATGGGTGTCACGGCATGAAGAAGTTTTCGTACTCCTATGGAGCTGATATTGACGATATGGCGTGACGTAACTATGTTGTGTTCATATGATAATTGGATTGAAACATATCCTGGCTCGTTAAAGTTTTTCCTCACCCTCGGGATTCGAACCTACCCGAGGTAGACACATGTAGCTCATATTGGCATCATATGTAGATCTTCTATGAGGCATAGAAAATCCCACAGCTACGTGTCCCTTGAAGTGCTTCTCTTCAAGTCATATTTGCATCACACGATGATTCACGATAACAAATCCAAATGAAGCAAAGTTCTCACGCAAGTATGCATGCAGTGAATTCGTCAGCACTGGAAAAATCGCCTCACGAATATCCAACAATAAGTGAGTGCATTGGGGCTTATATTGATGTCATGGCATGAAGAAATTGCAGTGCTCCTGTGGAACTCAAATTGGCGGTATGGCGTGACGTGACTATCCTGTGCTCATATGGAGCTCATATGGGTGTCATGAGAAATGAAAAAAAAAGCGAAAAATATTGAAAAAAATCTTGTGGTATTTTCGGTGCCCATATGCTTTATTTATGTTCCTGCCTATATGATAATTGGATTAAAACGTATCCTGCCTCGTTAAAGTTTTTACCTACCCTCGGGATTTGAACCTACCCCAGGTAGACACATGTAGCTCACATTGGCATCGTGTACCATATAATGAATATGAATGATAGCCTCCCCTGAATCCGCCTCTGACACCTTTTCAAAACAAGTCCTGAAAAAAATCATTTCTTTTCAAAACAAGTCCTGAAAATGAGCAAATTTTTTCCTCCCCTAAAGTTATCCCCCCCCTCAAAGAAACGCGTCACCACTACGAGCTCGATTTAGTGAAGACTGGCACGACCGTGGACGCATTTGCGTGAACCGAGAAAGCGCAGTAGATCGTCGACTCGCGCTCGCGCCATTAATTAAGGAAGCTTTCCAGTGTGACAGCCCGAAAAATCGCTGTTTTTCGCGATTTTTTTTTTTTTAAGAAAAAATAATCTAATCGGTCTGGTTTTTTTTTTGTATATTAATTGGGTATTGAAGAATACAAAACAATTTTTTAAAGATCGATTTATTTATTAATTAATATCTATAAAAATGATGAAACAATTGTTGCAGAAAATGCACTTGGATGTGGTGTCCACGTTGGGGGTCACAATTTTGATCTGAAACAAAAAACACAAAAAGATTATTGATCGGTATATAATTGGCTTTCGTGCTATGGAGGCTTTTTTTTTTTTTTTGCAAAAATGGCGCCGGTTTGAACAAAAAGTATCGATTTTAGCATTTTTTTTGGCAGTTTTTTTTACAAAAAAATAGGAAGATGTCAAAAAAAAAAAAAAAGCTTCCATAGCACGATAAACAATGACGTTAAGGATATTGTGTAAAAAATTCAACTCGATAGCTTTAAAACTCTGCCCTCCAAGTTGGACACCGTTTTGAAAAATGCTGTTTCGAGAAAAACGCGTTCAAAGTTTCGCTGTAGCTGTAGCGCTCCGTTGCCTTCTTCCAAGAAATGCTGTACAGTAACCGAAATAATCTGAATTTCGGCATGAAAATTTCAGGGAATATTCGGAAGAGTGTATACTATTCGATAAAGCAAAAAAAAATCGATTTTTTGAAAATTTCACACTGGAAAGCTCCCTTAAATCCGTGTTGGTCAAGCAGATGGTCAATAAGATGACGTACGTACGCGCAATTTTTGAGCCTCGAATATAATTTTCCCACGTGCTTGGTCAATCCGCCCAGGCGTCTGCTTTGGACAATCGAATTCAACGATGCCCAATAAGAGGTACATGTGTCTATGTTGGAAGAAAAAAAAGTAAAAATGGCTTGCGCACGTTGATGACTCAAGATGTAACGACTATGAACGAACGAGAAACCGACAATTGCATCATTGCTCTCCTTTCGTGTCCCATAGACACCGTATACTTACTCAATTGCTTAATTATTTATCCACGTATACTCATTAAACCTTCGTCCCGCTTACACCTCAGTCCTTTCTCACAGGAAATGCAGAATTCTTTTTTTATCCACGCGATCGTTTTGCTGTTTTTTTTTTTAATTGAAGTGATTTTTCCATCGTCGTCAGAGCTGATGTTCAGTAGTAGTAGATTATTCCATATGTCTTGCATTTGCTGTGACATGGCCCAACTTACATTTTGCGTTACAAGTTTTGCATTTTTTTTTTTGTATACATTTTGCCTTACATAAACAAATGTATAGTATAACAATAATCATAAAGCTAACTCCTATTGCGTTTCCTTAGGGATACTCGGTCGTTTTGGTGTGCTTACAGCTACTAGTTTAGAGTCTTTCAATAAACTAATTTCGCGTAGTCCTTAGCCCGCTTCGTCGAGGTCCCTGAATGCCAGAGTATATTCCGCCAGTGCCTTAACTATTTTTCCCTTTAACGTTTCTATCCACCATCCTTTTAGGTGTTCCCCCCACAGAGCTGATGTTTTAACCTCAATTTCATTTACCCTAAGAGTATTATCGTCTGGGGGCTATAATATACGGGGCGAGGTAACAAGTATTAGCAGTAGAAATATTTTCTAACCTACAAAAGTTACATTGTTCGGAGGGGGTCGTCGAATGGTGGCTACGAGGTCCATCCAGGTGGAGACGCTTCGGGGATTTCTCGGTCACCTCCATTTTTTTATGGTAACACTGTTTTTGGCAAAATATCATCAAGGAACTAAAATTAAGTTCACACGCGAAATTTCAACATGATCGGACATCAAAAATCGATAAAACGGGAATTTTAATGTTTTTAGCCTAAAAGTAATTCCCAGTCTCAGTCACTTTATTAGTTTTCGGCTTTGGACGCCAAGACACTTGAAACTACCGGTTTGCCTAAGTTCATTGTACATATTGGTTGATGTGTAAGGCAGGGGTGGATGACGATCCGGATAACGCTTACCATAAGCATACCAACTTGCTCTTGATAAGTATACATTTTGGGGACAATTTAATTATGTAAATACGGAAAGAAGGGTATCCTGCCGTAGTGCTTTTCACAGAAGATAACACACTCTATTATGGAAATCGCAAACTTTTCACTGCTTTCCAAAACAAGTTGATAAGATTCTTATTTGCGGACAATGCAAACAAAGACGTACGACTTGCCTGGATTTTGCTTAGTATTAAGGGGAGGCGAGGAAACCTTCAGGGGAGGAACAAATTGCTGATTTTCATGATTTTTATTTTTAAAAAGCTTTCTTCGCCATTTTTGAGACTTACAAAGAGAATCACTTAAGGGGTCTCCTTACTTTAGACGAAAAAAGGCTATTTTCATGAGTTTTTGGCAGGTTCATATTATAGACATTGATAGAAAAGTTGGTACACTTTATAAATACGCTTTTCAAATACATGAAAAATTTTTAGTATGTATTTATGCAACCCAAACTAACTTTGAACGCGTTTTTCTCAAAACAACGTTTTTCGACGGCTTGTTGATAAAATCTACGAAACTACTGAACCCATCCTTATTAAATTTTCACCATATATTCTTTACAACTATAGCTATAGCGCATATTAAGGATTCTTTTAAATTATATTTACCATTTTTTTTGCCAAAAACCGTGAAGAAAACGCGTTTTTTTTGTTTTTCGAAAAATGTCCGCCATTTTGTTATTTTTTTGCATATATCAAAAATCGTATGATATGCGCTGTAGCCATTAACATACTGAATCTAAAACTGTTTAATTTTTTTCTTCCGAGATTGTTCGGGATTTAGGGCCTTTTTTTACTACCATTTTCGTCTATAGTGACTTAAATAGATAATTTTTTAAAAATATATTTCGACAGTATATT
The DNA here is from genome assembly GCA_951751655.1 of Ophion costatus. Taxonomy (NCBI): domain Eukaryota; kingdom Metazoa; phylum Arthropoda; class Insecta; order Hymenoptera; family Ichneumonidae; genus Ophion; species Ophion costatus. The sequence continues at coordinate 40,748,652 of OX632360.1, read as the reverse complement.
TATTAAGTATAACTTTTATATCAATATCTATAATATAAACCTATTTTTTAAAAAAGCATTAAAATAGCCTTTTGGTTAGCGTCTGAATTGAGAAGACCCCTTAAGTATCCGCCTTCGATTTTGTTGAAACTCGTATATGTAATAAAGCATTGAAAACTATTAGACGCATGTATTATTTATCTGCGGAAAAATCGTAAGGGGAATGCCATAAACGTGCAAAAAAATCGACCTCCGAGAAAGAATAATAAAAAGAGGAGAAAAAAACGTGTAGCAAGAGAAAGAGGAAGTTGGGTAAGAGAAAACGACGAAACGCAACGGCGAACGCGAAATAGCGTGCCGAATGGTAGTCAACGGCAGAGAGGGAGGAATTCAGTAAAGATCGCGTGTGCTTTCCTGCATCGCGTCCGACGATGCATGCGACACGCCAAAGCAAATCGAAAAGAAGTAGAAGAGGGGGCCGGCTGAGAGGCGAAGTTTCGTCTGAGCAGTAATCACGCGATATCGTGTTAGAAACCTTTCTCTGTGCCCCGGTCCTCCATGATATGAGTCCGAAATCACGCTATGCCATTCTCGTCGGCTATATATGTGTATGGGACTTTCCACGCCATTTTACCCTTCGTGACACCGACCATTTTTCCTATTCCTGATTTTTTTTTGTAAAATTGTACCCTATAAAAGGAATAACCATACGAATTTTTAGATTTTTATCTCTTATCTTTTAGGAGTTATAATTTTCCAAAAAATGTCGATTCCGGAAGTTTTGGAAACGTTTAAACGCTGATAACTTCTGAACTACCGGAGATATCGACGCATGTCACTATATATTTTGTTTTCATTCTGAAGCGTACTGTCGTTAAAAAATATGAAAGAATTATCAATTATCAATGTCAACGTTTTTCTTGCTTCTGAAGCGAAAACTATTTTTTTAAAAGATGATCGACTTTTTTTATATTTTCGAAAAAATTCTCTAAAATAGAGTGGCCCATTCTATGATTTTTAAGACTAGTCTCGTCGTGGGCCCATTTTTCCTTCGATTTTTTTGAGATTTTTTATCTTTTTCATTTCCAATAATGCTATTAATGATTTCCAATTCGGCTTCGTCAGGCCTGAAACGGTTTATTTTTTATTTGTGCTGAATTTAACGGAAAAAAATACTTTATTCAAAATCTTTTTTTTTTTTCGTTAAATTCCGCACAAATTAAAAATAAACCGAAGAAAAGAGATAAAAATCTTAGAATTTGTGGGGATATTCCTTTCATGGGGTACAAATTAACAAAAAAATTGCGTGGAATGCCCCATATATATATATATATATATATATATATATATATATATATATATAGCCGACGACGAGAATTATATATATATATATATATATCCGGTGCGGTACGCGAACACTGCAATATGCAGGTGAACACGAAGCGCGGTTCGACCGTTTTTTTCCGTTCTTATCCGGCTTGCACCTTGCCCTAGCCACGACGAATTAAAAACAAAGAGAGCCAAAAGAAATGACATCGAAGAAAGCGAAATAAGCGCTCCAGTAGTGGGGGAAAAACTGAATATTTTTTCCCTTGTGTTCAGACAACTAACTTTGGTTAACCGGAAGTGGAGAGACGCATAGGTTGAACCGACCAGTCAGTGGACAAATAACGACACTATAGGATTCGAATAGACGGTAAAATGAAAATATTATGAGACCTAATTTTTCAATTGCCATAGCTAACGAAAGATGTTATTCTAATAGCAGAAAAAAATATTCGCAGTAATTTCAACACATAATATTGTAGGAATCGACAAATAAATTGGGAAATGACTAAATCGTCAGTGAATGGATGAAATTTTCAGTAAAATAAGCTCTCGACTATACTGTAGATGAACGGTGTGAAGGATAACGGTTTATTGTTTATTTTTATTAAATGCTAGACTTCGAGATCAATGTGCTGTACAACAATTGTAATATTCTTATACGCACGAGTATTATATTTGTTATTACGATTTTGTAGAAAATAAGCAAATTCGTTGCATCCTAACGTGACATTCTCAAAAAAAAACTACCAAGGTTTGTTTCGACGGAGAAATAGAAAGTTAAACTTTATTAAAAATTGAGAAACGAATGAAATTATTTTTTGATAACAATTAGTGGAACGTGCATCGTCGGCTCTTAACTGTAATGAATTTTTCCATTTTCGGCAGAGGAGCTAAATTTTTTACTCCGCTTTGAAAAATATCAGAACAGAACCCATACGTCCATTCACTGGAAAGAGGTTAGAATACAAAAGCAGTGAATAAACATGTGTAATTCTGACCTATTATTATGAATTCATTTTAAAAAATTAACGAAAAGGCAAATATTTACTCTATCTCAAGTAACGAAAGTAAGTAATGCTTAACCTCAAAACTCATAAAAACGATTGTTTTCGCCTTCGAAACATCTACCGTGCGCAGCCGTATCGTAATTAAGTTGCGGGGTGCACCACAAGCTAGGAAAATTCCGTGTGGCGTCTAAATTTTATTTCAAACTGAGAAATCGGTTTAAAAGAGCTACTTTAAATGGCCAAATTTCGATATTTTTTTCTATGAAACAGTTGGTGATAAAGAAACGCTTTTTTTAAACACAAAGGTACATATATTGCGAGCCTTTAAAAAAAATACAAAAAAAAAACAACAATGGCCGCCAGCAGACGATGAAATTTTTCGCGACGTTTGGCGGTGGACACTCTCCAGCTTAAACAAACCATCCGAAATTGAAATACGAAACGGATTATTCAAGCTAGAAGTAAATACGTGTCGTCGACGATCGTCGATTTTAAAAATAATTTTTTTAAACAACGTGACGATAAATTGAAACTCGAGTTTACAAAATCTATGACAAAAGTCGTTATTTTTACGTAACTATTAAAAAATGAAGATCGTTTTCAGAAAACTGGGATCGTCAACGACCTTTAAATGTTTCTCATCGTATCTCTTGTAAATTTGGAACCGATCCATGGAGTGGTTAGCGAGATATCACGTCCACCGACTTTGAAAAAAGTGTTTCGAGAAAATCGCATAACTCATTCAATTTTAGGACTATTTCAATTTAGGACTATTTCAACAGCTAAAAGGTGATCGAATAAAAATATTCTTGGAAAATGCAGTTTTTTCGACCCACCTAAGGACATGTAGCCCATTAACGACAACTGTGACTTTGTCGCTGAATTATAGTTATTCGCGTTTTTATCGACTATTAATCCTAGGATCATGTCGTAGTTTTCAGCACCCGTAAACCCTGCACATCGCCCTTACGCGTCCGTCGCTTATTTGACTATGTTATTGTGTAAGGAAAAATCTGAAAAAAGTTATGGATCTTCTTTGGACGTTTAACTATACAATTAAACATCCTGAAAATCCCTTTCTTTAATGAACCTTTTTATCGGAGTTCGGAGGTATGTAGGCTGTTTAAAAAAGGATCTTTGAAAATTCATATCTTCCGTTGTTTTTGGTATAAATACAAATTTCCAATACGAGTTATTAGTGGAAATGACATACCTTTTGAAAAAAAAATATGAGAAACTACTTGCTTTACCAATATCGAAACCTTTACAGATATGTTTTTTTTACCATCGGATGTATTTTTAATGAAAAAAAAGCCCAAAACCAAGTTTGGACCTACCTAAACCCTATGCATGGGTGGTTCGTGTCCGCTGCGAACTTGCTCGCTCGGCTGTGTCACCAAACTGAGGGAAAATGGCGGGCCTCGGTTGTTATACTCTCCTTGCCCCAAGCTCCCACACGGAGAGAATTTTTAAGTATTTTTTACGGTGAAATCTCCGTAAAAATTACATTAAAAATTTGAAACCGGTGACAAATGTGCACATAGTCAAAAATTGACACTAGCTTTTAATATTTTGCTTTCATTCATGTAAAAATTTAAGCAAGTAGCATAATTTTTTACATTTCTTTCAGTAAAAATTCTGACACATTCTCATGTAGAATTTTAACAATGGGCTGCCTCAAAAATTCCAAGTTTCTACAGTAAAAATAACCTGGACAAACTTGAAATTTCTAAAATCCCTAGCGAAAAATTAATTCCCTATGATTAAATAAATACTCTATATACTGTATTTCTGAACATTTGTGTTCTTGATTGCTACTTATTATAGCATATCATCTTTCCGTACCATTGTAGACGTCCTTTATCGAAGTTTCTTTTCACGTTTCTTTGTTTTCTTGCGTAGAACTGCGTAGAACACGTTAGACTGCACGAGACCACGAGGCTTTCTTGGCCCATGCTTCGTACTATAATGCGCATGCGCGGTACCGCTGTTGCTAAGCAACGCGGGTCGGCGTCGTTCGTGCTCGTCATACTGCGTCATACACAAGCACACTCTCACAGCTTGCGTTCACGTATTCGCACGCTCCCACACAGAGCTCACGCGTACGGTCAGGCGACCTAGCCCTAACTGATTTTACTATAAAGAACGTAAAATTCCGGTGGACGCACGGAAAATTTCGGCTTCCTTTTTTAAATTTTCATGGAAAACACGCAAATTTCTCAATGTTCCACTGAAAAATTTCATTTATATTAGCACTTTTTTAACTTATTGTCGTAATCTTTACGTTTCATGAAATTTTACTATTAATTTCAGTAAAAATTCTGGAAAATATTTTACATTTCTGTTACGCAAAAGTAAATTTTGATTCATTTCCATGAAAATTTATAATTTATTTCCTAAAAACCTGAAGAATTGCACATTTGTCACCGAGTTACTGTGATTTCACAGTAAAAATTACTTAAAAATTCTCTCCGTGCAGGGCTGTGCCTGCGAAGGTCTAGTAATGGTCGCCCTTGAAAGATTCGGCCGGGACACAACGATCCATGTACATGGTTCTAGGGTTAATGCGCTTTACTTGCCTTAAATATAAATCAGCTTTGACCCGTTCTCTACGTTGCTTCGGCCAAATAAATTTTAGTTCTTCGCTCGTGATATTCTCCGCGTGAAAATAAAGAGCCCCCGTGCTGACATCCGAGCGGACTCGTGTGCGCCTCGAAAAGCGTTAGCCGTGTTTACAAACACAGAGAGCGAGAGATAGAGCGGTTGGGAGGGAATTTACGCTCGGCAGACGAGAGACGGATCGATGTTGGCGCGGGCGGACGCGATCCAGGTCCACCGCGTCTACATAATACTATACCCCACCAACGCCACCGCCAGCTGCGTTCTACAGCAGGGCGAGAGTTCCGCCGAAGCCGGAAGAACGGACCGCCGATGCAGCAAGAGCGGCAACAGCAGCGCCAGCGGAAATTCAAGAACGTAGTCCGTGCCTCGTTCCTAGCAACCGCACGCCTCCCCCCCCCCCCCCCCCCCCCCGCCCCTCGAGCCTGCCGCCCAACGCCATCTCTCGCATCACCGTGTAGAATATATTAAGGTGTGACGTCACATTCTGCGACAGACTGGCTCGCTCGATGGAGCGACTCGGCGACTCGCGAGATACGCGTGTTTCGCCCTTTCCGATGCTCGCGGCGCTGCGGACACTCAACAGCATTCAGCAGTCGTGAGATTTTATACTCTTTGTATCACGAACGCGAACCGCGGCTAGGGATGGCGGGTTGTTAGAATGAATTCGATTCGTCGCATCGAATCGAATTGTAATTCAACGAATCGTTTTCATAATATATTAGGACGATAAGGATCAATTCAGTCAAAATCGAATTCTATTAAGTAGCGAGAAAAAATAGTGAATAAAACATTGCTTGAAAAAGATGGAAAGAAATTTCAAATCAAAGGTACTCTTATGATTCAGGTATAAAAATAAGAACCACCACGTCAAGAATAAACATTTTTGTTTATTAAATCTTTGGTCCGAGATTCTAGTTTTTTCAAAATATTATCGCTCTACTCAAAAGTGGCGAAACTTTCGGTTGCGAATGGTATCCGGTGAAAACCAGTAGACGCTCGTTTCGTTGCGGAAGAACGGGAGGAAGCGAAGTTCCGATAAAGAGCGAGAAGGAGCGGGGAGTAACGGAAGAGCGATAAAGAATGACGCGAAGCTTCGCAGAGCAGAGGCGCTGAGAAGTGAAGGGAGAAAGAATCCGTCGACGCAGCTAGAGAGGGAGAGATGGCAAGAGAGAGAGAGAGAGACGCAGAAACAAACGGTTGCAATATGGCGCAGCGCTCCGAGACTAGCGGCAATAGAAGGAAGCTCGCCGAGCTGTAACCGACCGTCTGACCGCATGACATCGAACGCGATGCGCAGAACCTTTCGACGGATATATCACAACCGGGGGTCCGTGTCGTCGTGTGCTACGTAGTAAGAATCTATATAGAACGATCTCGTATTCGCGGTGTATGGAACGGCAACGAAAACGTGTATGCATACTTGTATACAAGTATATATGAGTATTCCTTCGCTTCGAGACTCTGCCGCGTCTCTACGTATGTCAAAGTGTCGTGAGGCGCATACAGGGTGTCCCGATACCGAATTCCAACACTTTTGAGAGCGTGCTTAGGTCCGATCAGGGGGGGTGACATAGTGCTAGTTACCCTATACTTGGGCGACTTATGCCCGTATTCATAGTCCTTCCTTGAGGAACAAGGATTCCTTGTTCCTCATTTCGCGTTTCATGGGCCTTCCTTGACAGAACAAGGAGCATTATTGGCCTCCTTATTTCAAGGCAGGTCTCGAGCTTCCTTGAGGAAACCTTCGGCGCTGTGATTGGCTGTTTCGTTTCATACGACTAACGCTTGCGCTTGCGCTTGGCGTCTATGCAGTTTTTACCTGTATCACAGACCAGTCTACAGGTTAACCTCAAAAACAGTTAAAAGTGGAGCACGTAAAAAGTTTCGAAACGTATCGCAGTGAACGGAGTTAAAAAAAAAAGCTGAGCTAATAACAGCCTTTCGCGCTCTGTATAATGAACATTCTTTCCTTCATCCATAATTGTACTCGTCGCAACTCAATTTCTAATTTTGAACTTTGAGGTTATACACTCGAGGCTATACAATCGAGAGCCAAGCGGTTTGAGTTAGTTTCAAATATAGCCGAGTGGCGCTTCTATCAGCGGTTTTACCACCATAACCAATCACATATCCCTAAATATGTCTTCCTTCTGGAAGGGAGAGTCGAGTTGCGACTATGAAACAAGGACGCCTCTGAGATTCAAGGAAGCCTTCATCAAGGCGTCCTTTGTCCTTGAGATAAGGAGAGACTGAATACGGCCATTAGGCCCGGTTCGCATTCTGTCTGCATTCTGTAGTTCCTTTAGCGCTCTGTACGTGGCGCCACTTATCTTCTCATCGTGTGCTTGACTTTACTACACCTGTCAGTTGCCAAGGTTTTGAGGTTAAAGAATCGTGTTAAATTTTGTTGCTGAATCATCGTTTTGTCAAGTTGTTTTGTTAAGTTTTGTTAACTGTTGCTTTGTGCATAATATGGTGTAATAATTTTTACGATTATGCCAACGTGCATTGTACCCGACTGTGAATCGAGGTACGCTTCGGCTTCGACAGACCTCGAAAAAGTACATTTTTTTACGATACCCCGAGATCCAGAAGCTTTAAGGATGTTGAGTCCCAAATCGCAAATGACGATGAAATTCTGAAAATTTGATATGTTTTTGTATGAAATATTTCAGAGGTCGTGTAAAAATTTCACGACAATTAGGAAGCTCGTCATTGAACAATTAACATTCACAAATTAAATGTTGTTTTATGGAAACTGATATAACTTTGCAATAAGTTTTTTTTTGACCTCTCAATTTTATAATATCTACAATATACTGAAAGCAACGGAAACAAAACGAAGTTTATTGATAAAATTTTTTTTATTTCTTCTAAAAATTGTTCTCAACAAAATGTTAATTTTTTAATAACGAGCTTCCTATTCGTCGTGAAATTTTAACACGACCTCTTAAATACTTCATACAAAAACATACCAAATTTTCAGAATTTTCTTATCATTTTTTATTTCAACCCTTAAGGAGCTTGAAGTAATGATGATAGAATTCTGACAATTTGGTATGTTTTTACATGAAGTATTCTGGAGGTCGTGTAAAAATTTCATGACGATTAAGAAGCTCTTTATTGAACAATTAGCATTTACATGTTTCATAGGGACTCAACATCCTTAAAGAGCTTGTGTGTGTATACTAAGATGTTAATTGGATCCGTTAACCGGTTGCATGAAGATCAAATGTGGTCTTGTTTGCCGGTCAACCGATAAAAGTAAAAGTCGCACACTCACGTGTGTAACTTTAACGCGTTACGTGTTACCAAATGCACAAGTGTGTAGAATCAACATGGCAACGCGTGTCCAGCCTTATGTTGCGTTACTTCAACATACTTCGAAGCCACGTCAAACACGCCTAGTTTTCTCAGTGATGGGGCCACGTGGGGTGCCAAGACTTTCGGAGATCGCGAATGATTGTATCCGTCGCCACTAACCTATGCGAATGCAGACGATACTGCGTCCCTTCTCGGAGATCCCGCTACGCGCGGCTCCGTCGACCCACCTTCACGGTTAGTTCGTAGTTTGGTCACGAGTCGCTACCGCCGCGAGATCCGCCATCGAGTTATATCGTAGCGTGTCGTGTAGTATCATAGTATAACTCGGCCGTCGGTAGTAACCGGCTGTGAGTTGAACTATCCGTGACGTCATTCCTGTCACACTATAAACACGCGTCGGGTGTGCGTGTATACGAGCCCCTCCCTACCCCTTGGCCGTCTCGCCCGTTCTTTTTCTCCGACTGAAGAAATTGCAACCGTGCCGGCTCGTATTTTTCTCCCCACTCGGACACGCTTCGTCGAGTTCTTGGAACCCACGATCACTTATTCATACTTTCGGATATTACATAATAATAATAACCAGCCACTTATATACGTATACAATTCACCCGTACACGTTTACAGGCTTATACTTAGGTTATGGCGCTTTAAGGGGAGGTTACCGTCCAGAGGCATAAAAAATGCATGAACTTCGGGGTTTTTTTTTCACATGACGTAAATACACAACATAACATAACATACAATAATACAATGGATTACATAACGTAAATAACGGAAACAGATTTCAACGTATTTTATTCTTCTATCAATGGAGAGCGAATTGCAATCTTATTTCTAAAAAAAACCAAAATGGCCGCCGTTTTTAATAAAAAACTGGACATTTATTGTAAAAAAAAACGGTACTTTATGCTTTATTCAAATTAAAATTGCTTGTTGGGTCCCTACAATGTAAGTGCAAGTTCTTCTTGCGTTTGGCAGGAGTCTTCCTCCAATAATGCTTCCAATTCCGCGTCTTCGTACACTTTCGGCCTTCCGCTACGTTCTTTGTCTTCGACGTCAAACTCGCCGTTCTTAAACTTTCGAAACCACTCGCGACAACTTCTCTCACTTAAGGCGTTACTTTTTTCACGTTTTTCATGAATTTTTTTAAAGAAAACTACAAAACTTTTTTAATCGATCAATATACCATCTTAAAGAACACATCTTGAAGAACTTTCAGTAATTTTTTTATTGATAAATATTACATTGTTTAGTGGCAAATGGCCGTCAATGAAATAATGTTTTTATATACACGGTTTGCGGTGACCAACATTGCGGCGAAGTGGATCATCTGAAAAAAAAATGCGGATGGATTTAGTCAAATATAAGTATAAACTAGTCTTTAATCGAAGGATTTTAAAAAATATTCATTTTTCACAAAATGGCGGACAGTCAAAGTTAATGGTTCGATTTTAACGAAAAAAAAACGGCCGTTTTTTGGCTATAAAACGGCCATTTTTTTTTCGAAAACAAAAATCGAACGATTAAAGACTACATTTTTATGTATTAAATAAGCCTGCAAAATTTCAAGAAGATCGGTTCATTAGTGTTCGAGTAATTTTGGTCGCCGAGTTCAGAAATGCCATTTTGTGAAAAACGCGTTTAAAGTTTCAATTTCAGTTTACACGAAGAACGGATTCTTCTCTTTCAACGCTCATATCTCAGTCAATTTTGTTCGGATCGACTTGAAATTTTCAGGACATATTCTCAGATACTTATACTTCGAAAAAATGCAATAAAAAAATACGATTTTTCCAAAATCGCAAGTGGGGGTAACCCCTTAAAGCAGCCTCGCCATATGCTTCTACAAGCAATCGATGCGCCTCAGCTGCTGATTTCTTCAAACTAAGGGGCCAGTCCACTCTGGAGCCACGAAAAAAGTCTATTTTCGCGATTTTTTTTGAGGATTTTATAAAAGATATGAATATAAAAGTTGTTGGGCTTGATAAATAAAGTCTTGAAATATATTTTTTTTAATGTTAATTCATTTTTATTCATTTTTAAGTACAAAAACCCATAGTCCTTCCTTCTGGATTATGCCCAAAGTTTTAAAACGTTTTCCTACCGTTGATAAGTCAACTCCCAATGATGTAGGCAATTCTTGAAGTGTTTGAGATGAGTCTTCATTGAGCAATGCCTCCAGCTCATTACCTTCAATTTTTTCGGCCAGGTCGCTCCTTGTCATCCGAGTCGAAATCACCAGCTTTAAAACTTGCAAACCACTTTCGACACGTTTGCTCAGTTATATCATGTTCACCATACACTTCCACTAAAATACGATGAGCCTCAGCAGCACTTTTGTTCATATTAAAGTAATGAAGTAAAACTCCCCGCAAAAACACTTTATTCCGCACAAATGTTGACATATTCGATAAATCATAAAGTGTTGTTATTTACGATTCAAAAAGAAGAATTCACGAAGAAAAGAAGTTACGTACAGCAAATGACATACAATGATAGCTGCTTCACGATAAACACATTACTGTTGGTAACAACGAAATACTGTACTACTTACGCCATCTCTTGTACAACGCTACGAATTAATTCCAATACCTAATTTTGTTTAATTCACAAAAATTGGTACAAAACTACATGAATATATACTTCGTAAAATGAGTATAAACCCGATCCTTTCATAATTAGTTATTCTTTGAAAAAAAACGCCATTATTGACGACAAAGCGCGCGTTACGTGACGGATAGGAGGGGGTGGGCTGGCCAGGCGTTACGGTTCTGTTACGTGGGATGGGGGGGGGGGGTAAAAATCGGGAAATTTTGCGTAACGTAATTTATGGACGCCCCCTATGATGTTTTACATCAGTCAATTTCAACCATAACCTCGTTGGGTCGTGTTTTGTCAAACGGCGGAGACTTATTTGTACCCCAATACTTATTGGATTTGCATAAAACTTCTTTTTACTCGTTTTTTGTTTGTTTATTTTATGTTGGGTTGGATATATTTAAGGCGTTACCCCCACTTGTAGCGCAAAAAAAGGCCTTGTTCATGAATTTTTTTAAAGAAAACTACAAAACTTTTTTAATCGATCAAATACCATCTTAAAGAACACATCTTGAAGAACTTTCGGTAATTTTTTTATTAAAAAATATTACATCGTTTAGTGGCAAATGGCCGTCAATGAAATAATGTTTTTATATACACGGTTTGCGGTGACCAACATTGCGGCGAAGTGGATCATCTGAAAAAAAAATGCGGATGGATTTAGTCAAATATAAGTATAAACTAGTCTTTAATCGAAGGATTTTAAAAAATATTCATTTTTCACAAAATGGCGGACAGTCAAAGTTAATGGTTCGATTTTAACGAAAAAAAACGGCCGTTTTTTGGCTATAAAACGGCCATTTTTTTTTTCGAAAAAAAAAATCGAACGATTAAAGACTACATTTTTATGTATTAAATAAGCCTGCAAAATTTCAAGAAGATCGGTTCATTAGTGTTCGAGTAATCTTGGTCACCGACTTCAGAAATGCCATTTTGAGAAAAACGCGTTTAAAGTTTCAATTTCAGTTCTTCAATTCACGGATTCTTCTCTTTCAACGCTCATATCTCAGTGAATTTTGTTCGGATCGACTTGAAATTTTCAGGACATATTCTCAGATACTTATACTTCAAAAAAATGCAATAAAAAAAAATCGATTTTTTCAAAATCGCAAGTGGGGGTAACCCGTTAACGGTAATTGAGAAAGCTCCGATAGTCCGAGCTCTACTACGAACGATCCATATACGTGCAGACGCCTTTCCTACTACCAACCGCAACGGGAGAGCGAGGCTTTTGTTTCGGGCCTGCATCTCCTCATCCGTGCCGTTCTCTCCTCCTCTCTCGCTCCACTCGCAGTGATACCTCTCGAGCTCTTGACTCGCCGTGCTCTTGATGACGTCACCCCATTGATTCAACCCAGCAGAACGCGAAGCGCGCGGCGCAGAGGCGAGCGGGAGCCAGAAGGAGCAAGAAACTATTTCTGGCTCACGGCGAAAGGCGAGAGGGTGTACGGCTGAACTGACGGTTCGCGGTAAACGAACGCTGTGCGCGCTCTGCAGTTCTCGACCACTTCAACGATACCATTTAATATAGATATCGGGTCTTTAAATGATAGAACAAATCGTGGCAAACATTTGCAAGTGGGACTCCAGCTGGAATCAAGTTAATTTTCTTCAAAGGTTCAACCAAACCCAAACAAACCCAAACAAAAATCAGCCCGAGTCTAGCGGAAGCCCCGCTTCCGAATATTTACCAAAATCACAACTTTTGAGATAATGTGCGATCAGTGGAATGAATTCTTTTTGGGCGCGGCTTTTTCGTCCGGTTCGTTTTTTCAAAAGGAAAACCATTTGTTACCATTTTTTAGAGTTCCGAATTTGTTAGACTTTACCATTTTATCGAGTTTAGACTTTTTTAGACTGCCATTTTTTAGACCTTGCCATTTTTTAGAGTTATGAGATATGGCGCCGCCATATCTTACAAAACCTTGCAAAAAAATATGTATCGATACTCAAACACATGTGCAATAAAAACCACTAAATGGAATTGCCGTTCTATCAACTGGGTATCGATAAAAAAATCATCGAAATTCGGCTGGCTGGTCTGCAGACTGGTAGTCACCTCCATGCATGGCAAGTAGTAATTAACGGATGAGATTCCTAAATTATACGTTACTCTTGTTCGCTAGGTGTTCCTAAATCCCCGTCACAACAGTCCGCGCGCTTTATACATCACCATCTCGCTCGAATTTCCCGCCCGAGTTCGTTCTTGAATACCATAGTAAAATCCAATTATCGCTTCGTCATGAGTGAGTCCCGCGCGAGAGACGGCGACTGCGAAAGAGAGGAATAGCCGGAGGCGAAAACTCGATAGTGCGGCGAGACGAACGGGAGGTCCTTCGGAGTTCGAAAGGGGGGCGCGCGCGTGCCGTCCGTGCTTACCGGTAGGCCAAGGACATGTACCAACTCTTCTCTCGCTATGCGGGCTCTGCAGAGCGGCAAACCCGTTCGGTCACCACCAGTCTCGAACGTCCGTGTCAAATTCCCCCCGTACACATTTGTAGTAGGATTTCCTTAACTAGCAGTACATTTTATGAAGGTTATGTCGAATGGACTAGCGACCCAAACGACGCGAAAAAAATTTCATCTCTCGGCAGCCGTTTTTTTCCTTTGTGGTAAAAAAAAATGCGTTACTTTTTCCCCAACGGTTTCCCGGAGAGAAAAAAATCGGAATTTGGCAATTTTTCCGGGCTCGTAGGTAGACGTTAGTTCCTTAATGACTTCGACACGTAACAACGAATCGTCGATAGAAGCAATGCGGTTTGATCATGCGTTCTCGTCGACGGCAGCCACCGTGAACTGCTCTAAAAACGCCGAACCCCTTGCCGAGGTTACAGCTCGTTCGTTGTTGTTTAGAAAAGCCCTCTAGCGGTAACGCGCCTGTCGAGTGTTTACAAATTTCGTCGTTCCGTTCGAACGACTCTCATTCGCAACGAATTTCTCGAGCGCGACACATCCCGCAGGGTGATATTCGGCGCAGGAGCGCGTCGAATAGACGAACGACAAACGGGGCGTCTTTTCTTTTTTTAGAACGCGACGTACGTATACGGAAGAGAGAGTTCGGCGTATGCGTCGCAGTGTCGTTTACGACGACGGCGACGTCGTTGCGCAGACTCGGTACTGTGTGTAGTAAAGGTGCACGAACCTCGCAGAAATAACCTAACGCAACTTCGGGTCAATATCGCAGCGCGGCGCGCGGCTGGGGCGGATCGCGCGGGGAGGGGCGCGGGGAGGGAGGTAACCTTAAAATCCGCGAAGTCGACGCGGCGGCGTACGTACGCGTACGGGTTAGTAGAAAGGCCGCCGGGAGGGGCTGCGCGGTGAGAAAGAGGGAGAGAGAGGGAGACGTTTCTACCGTTTTTTCGCCGGAAGGTTAGTAGAGAGAGCTCGACGGCGCAAAGAGAGACAGAGAGGCGCGTGTGTGTGCACGGGACCCGGATTGATTTTCTCTCCGGCAGCGAGGGACCAACGCCCCTTCCTCCACTCTCTTGCTCCCTTTCTCTCCTCGAAACGTGCCAAAATTGAGCTTTTCACTTCCCTTCCTTTTCTCTCGCCCTCCCTTCCTCTTTTCTCTCGCTGGGTGACTGTTCCCTCTCATCGTTCGCCGTTCTCTCGCGGTCGGCTCGTTCTGGGTTAATATACGCGCGGAAGGTTCACGACGCCACCGTGCAGTGGCGCTGCTCTCGCGAGTCACTGCGAATTTTTCTACTCGCGCTTCCACCGTGAACCCGCGTGCCCCTAGGACGTTCGCGATCTCGTATTGGCATCTCTTTGTTGTCGAGGTTGACGAGAAAAAACGAAAATCATTCACGGCCACTCAGACTCGGTGGTCTTCGTTTCGGTAAACAGAAAATTATCGAGAATGCATCTGCACTTTTCGAACTTTCTCGTGACTCCGCTTTTTTGCTTCCTTAAATATTTGGGGTTATTCGAACCAAGCGGCTAGACGTTATTGTTGACTCTATCTACCTAGAGGCCTGAAAAAAATGGCCAAATTCCGATCTTTTTAAACCGTTTTCGATTTAGGAATATTTCAATGAAATTTTCAAGCAATATAGCTAAAAGATGATACTAGCGACTCAAAATGACCTGACATTGTAAAATTTATTAATAAAACGTATTCCACATTTGAAAAGTACGAATATTTTTATTTCAATGTAAGATACAAACATGGAGGTTATGTGTGAAACACAATATCCGATAAATGGCCGTCTCGTCCCTGTTTGCAAACGTTCACTCTCTTGACGAAGTTTTTAACATTTTGGCATAATTGCGGACTTCTTTCACGAGTGGTGCGTCCAATTGCTTTCTCGAGAAAGAAGTCCAATGGCATCAGATCGCACAATCGAGGAACGGCAAGGTAACTTGGAAACATATTGTTTCGACAGTGTCTCAGAAGCCAAAAATGTATTTCATATACCACTACCATGTTTTCCTCGCTTCTAGGTGCGCCTAGACAGAGAGTGAAGCAGTACTTTTAATCGCTAGGAGTCCGAAGAAATATTAAAAGTATACGGTTCATATTTCATCGGACTTGTAAGGGTCCAAGTTTATGTAAAATATATCGTTTAGTAATTTGGTGTAGTCATTATATGGAACAATTTTTATTCTTACAAATAAACAAAGAATATAAACAAATGAAGCATTGTGAACTCGGAATTTATGTCGAAAATCATATAAACACTGCGTTTAGTGGTATTTATATGATACCACTAAGCAAACCCAAACCAAGAAATACTTTTTGAAGCTTTAGCTTTCTTGAGAAAGAAGTCCAATGGCGTCAAATCGCACGATCTTGGTGACCAATTCACATGGCCGCGGCGCGTAATAACACGACCACGGAAGTTCGTCTACAATAAGTATGCAATAACAATGCAGCAAATAACAATTTCCATACGTGCGATCGTATAATTCTCCATGACCTAACCTCAAACATTCCTGCTGCTAGTCAAAGATTCCATGCTGCTAGTCAAAGATTCCATGTTCGCCACAAAAAAAAATGGCGCGCGATTGGAAATGTCAGGTCATTTTGTAACACCCTTTACTTATGGTCGCAACGCGCGCAACGTTTGCACCAACGAACACTCATTTTGATAATAAAGTTTTATCATTTGGACGTGCTGTTCGATCGTGTAACTTGCCATGGTGATTTGGCATCAGTGACTGAATAATGAACAACAGATTAGGCAAACGCCACCAAAACAACATGGCCGCCAACATCTACCCGCGCCAATTGAAAAACCCTATAGATGTAGCCCGTTAATAACGAACTATCGAGGGGCGAGCGTGTTCTTTGTTCAGAACAAAGAATCCTCTCTCAAGGAACGTCTATGAGTGAGCGTAAGGATTACGACTACAAAGTTCTAAAAACGCAACCAACGCTGCTACCTCGTGTAAATTCCATCAGACGCGAATGTATCAGAAATACACGAAGAACGATAATTCGAGAAGGAATTGTCCACGCGAGATTTTCTCTCCGAGCATTCCGAGACGAGTTCGCGTCGTTCGGTAATTTTTCGTTGGGGGCGCGAGACGAGGGCGTCCATGTGGTGTGCGCCGAGTGGCGAAGGAGGACGAGCGGAGGAGAGTTTACTATAGAGCGCAGACTCGCAGACAGCAGTCCCCGCGAGCATGCAGTCATGCCAAACAGCCGTCGAGTCATAACGGAATTAGCGATGGCACACAGCCTGGTTGGCGGGCGCGATAGTGCCAACCGAGCGAAAAGACGCGAGGGGCAAGGAGAAAGCGGCGAGAGCGAGGCCGGTGTTATCCTCGCGAGATGAAGAAAGAGAACAGTTTTTGCACGGTGAAGACGGAGAGGGAAACTCCCCTCGACTATATCGGGGCAAGGCGAAAGCGTACGACGACGAGAAACTACGCGACGACGAGTTTATAACAACAACGGAAAACGCGAACGAGCGGGGAGACGCGCGCATCGGATTTCCGACGCGCGGGGTTCGATCCGCTGAGCGGAGTAGCCCGGCGAGATCTATATGCGCTAAACTCTCTCTCTCTCTCTCCCGCCCTCCCTCCCGCCCCGCTGTACGCGTAGTACACATAGGCGAATGAGAAAATAAAAAAAACCCGAGTACAGTCCGCCTCCGCCTGGTCGAATCCGACTTGTTCGGCAAGCTCGTGCTTTCCTAAAGGGTCTCTCAACATAACCTCACATTTTAAATTGCCACCATTTTGTTGTGGCGACCATAGAGTACTCATTTTCAAGAATGGGCATCAGGGAGTACGGAGGTTAAGGAAGCTTTCCAGTGTGACAGCCCGAAAAATCGCTGTTTTTCGCGATTTTTTTTTTTAAAGAAAAAATAATCTAATCGGTCTGGTTTTTTTTTTGTATATTAATTGGGTATTGAAGAATACAAAACAATTTTTTAAAGATCGATTTATTTATTAATTAATATCTATAAAAATGATGAAACAATTGTTGCAGAAAATGCACTTGGATGTGGTGTCCACGTTGGGGGTCACAATTTTGATCTGAAACAAAAAACACAAAAAGATTATTGATCGGTATATAATTGGCTTTCGTGCTATGGAGGCTTTTTTTTTTTTTTTTTGCAAAAATGGCGCCGGTTTGAACAAAAAGTATCGATTTTAGCATTTTTTTTGGCAGTTTTTTTTACAAAAAAATAGGAAGATGTCAAAAAAAAAAAAAGCTTCCATAGCACGATAAACAATGACGTTAAGAATATTGTGTAAAAAATTCAACTCGATAGCTTTAAAACTCTGCCCTCCAAGTTGGACACCGTTTTGAAAAATGCTGTTTCGAGAAAAACGCGTTCAAAGTTTCGCTGTAGCTGTAGCGCTCCGTTGCCTTCTTCCAAGAAATGCTGTACAGTAACCGAAATAATCTGAATTTCGGCATGAAAATTTCAGGGAATATTCGGAAGAGTGTATACTATTCGATAAAGCAAAAAAAAAAAAAAAAAATCGATTTTTTGAAAATTTCACACTGGAAAGCTCCCTTAAGTCTATGATGAATTACACGATCGAGCAACGCATGGGAATTGTGAAAATTCAGTTTAAAAAATTACACGATCGAGCAACGCATAGAAATGGTGAAAATTCACTACAAAAAATGGCACAAGCTGCCATACTGCGGGTACAAACAATGCCGTTATTGCAGACGAAGTTTCATTGTCGTGTTATCTCGCGTCGCGTCGATGTTAATTGGCCATTAAAATCGTGTGATTTAAGGACTCTTCTCACTTTAGACGCTAAAAAAAGCTATTTGCATTAATTTTTTTGGTAGGCTAAACACGGCAACTTCGCGGACCTTGAGGTCAACAGCAATGGTCTTCATTCGCCAGCCAAGATTTCAAATTTTTCATCAAACCTTCATAGCCCAATAATGAATACATACATAGTTTATGATGGGCAAGATGGGTTTAGTTTCTAACTATTTACCAAAGTTTAGTTTGCGTTAATCCGTTAGAAATTGTTCATCTTGGTGGTGAATAACCAAAAAAAAAACAACTTCACCCGTAGCGCGAACGTCTTGCCTATCTAACCGCACGTAAAATTACACACATTGAACTATTTTTTATCCCGGGTATCTAGTGGTGAAAAAAAATCCAAAAAATTCGTAAAGCCTCAGTATAGTCCAGACACCAACATATATGTGTGAAAAAAAATATTTCCCCATAGTGGCGAACGTTTCAACCCCCTCAACGTTCGGCGTTTCGCAGTACTTGCCTATAAACGCCCGCAACTCCCTCAATTTTGAATGGAGTCGCTCGAAATTTGCAGATTTTTTTTTTGCAGTCCTATACTTTGAGAATCCGTCGAAAAACAATGAATTCCAAAATTTCAACTAATTAGAAATTCGTTAATTGAAAATATTCTGCAAAAACGCCTCTAGAAAGGTGGAACCGTTCGGTAGGTTGGCGCGACTGTACCAAAACCGCGATGAGCGAACGAACGGGGGGGGGGGGAGAGATAGAGAGAGAGAGAAAGAGAGAGAGAGAGAGAAGGGAGGCGATAGTAAAAAAACAGAAGCACGAGTAAAAGCGGCAACTCCGGTTACGGCAACACCGCAAATATTCGGCTAGCGCGCACACACACGACGTTGCCAGACGTGATCGCCGGGTGACGTCACACGAGCCCAGAGTTCGAGCGTGCCGCTTGTGGTCTACGGCACACCACACCGAGACTCCGCGTACGGATATATAGGCATACAGCATGTATAATAATAATAATAACGATCACGGCACTTGTCCGTGTAACACGCGATCGCCATGAACCAGCTCACACAGGCATGCAGGACTCGCGAAGAAAACATCAAGACGGGTTTTGCACGCAAAGAACTACACGCGGATAGGCTTATACGTGCGCATGTGTGTGTGGATATTAGTACGTGAATTTGCCGCCGGCTCGGACTCGCCAGCCGAGCGTGACTTACACACCGTACCAGCGAAAAAGGAAATAACTTATTTCGGAAAAAAAACGCAAACAAAAGAACTGCGAAGCGCCGAGGGAGTCGGGGCGCGTACCTAACCTCCTTTCGTCGTCGCGCATGAACGAAATTCACATGACGGTACGGCGAATCGCAAGCGGCAAAATTGCGTTTTTTTTTTATGTTCCGGTAGTTTGGAATATAAAAAAATATTGAAGGAAAAATTGTACAGGACATTGTACAGAATATTCGTGACGAATGAGGAATTCGATGGTTTGTGGTAGTTGTTGTGGTTTTTTGAGCGGGTTGAAATTTGCGAAATATCGATTGAGCGGCCCTCACGGTACACTGGAAGTTCAGGCGGGGCAGCGCCTCGCGCATGCTCCGGACAAAGCGCTGCGCAGATCGCTCTGCGCCGTTGACCTTGTAGCTAGCTGTGTCGCGATAGGCGAAGCTCTCCTTTTCACACACCGCACCCGAACTTTACTAAATAGACCTATTTCTGTGCGAAAAAACTGTTATGTTCGCATAGCACTTTTTACGGGTATGAATCTCTGAAGAATTTCGTGCTCGCTAGTTTCTCAAGCCAATCGAATTGTTTTTCTGCAATTTATGCTACTCTACGCGGTTCTTATACGTCGGAGAGGGGCACCATATAACGGAAACTTTTGTTTGAAATTGTAAAAAGACAAACTAAACAATTGCTGAGGCCTTCAAATGTTACTACTTTATGATCTACATGGCGTAAACGAGATGCTGATAATTATTTTACACATTACATCTGAGTTAATTGTTTCACAGAGAACGAAAGAATTAAGCATTTTCAAAATCGTCGTCTATAATTGGATATGCGATATAAGGGCCCAAACTGTATTTTTCTTATATCTGATATTTAGGGACTATTTTTATATAAAATAAACCATTATTGTTTTAATTTTGTAGTTGTTATCAAGCGAACAGTCTTCATGTGTTAATCTTTGATTAGGTCGAAACATTTTGGCACACACGGATATACAATATTAGGCTCGATTAAGTATCCGATATTAACATTTGACACGGCCGAATATGAACAGTAATATTTTTCTATTAGGAGTACAAATAAGTCTCCGCCGTGTGGAAAAAAGAATTGGACACTTATTGTGAAATAACGATACTTGATGTTTTGTTCAAATTGAAATTGCTTGTTGAGTCACTCCTAATGTAAGTGCATTATTCGTTGATCGCATATGTTGATTATTCGTATCATCGATTATAGCGTGCCAAATGTTGTGGTAAATGATGAATTTATTGCGCGTGAACAAATAAAAACTAAAAAATTAGATTTTCAACGACTCGGTAGTAATCTTCGTAATAATAATATTAACATATCCACCATAAAAGCGGACTAAAAAGACAAAAAAAAATCAGCCGGAAACCTATTAAAATAGGCTTGAATTACCTCAACGTAATTAACACGATAGGCAGAATATAATTATACATATTATTGAGACGTGATAAATGATAAAACTCCATAAATTGTTGTTTGCATATTTTGTGGCGGCTTCTATTCAAATTAATTTCAAAACAAAGCTGGGTTATGTTCGCCAAACGCATCAGCTGTTACTCGCGACGTTGCTAAGTCTGTGGGTGCTATTTCGTCGTTCTGACCATTTTCAACCGGAAATTGAAACTTTCTTGTAACGTAGTGCTTTAACTACACGGTGAAGATTGATTTTCTTATTTTTTACAATATCTATTATATCTAATCTATCGAATTTCATTTTTCCAACGGGTCTAGTTGGATACGTGAGCAGAAAAACAACGATCACCGCACTTCCGGTTGACCGTCTCCATAAGACGACGTGCTTCGGTAACTCAAAGTGCTCGACTTTGCAGTTTTATTGCGAAAAAACTAAACGTAGCCTAAATCGACGAAAAAGCAATTTTATCAATGAAGAATTATTCACTTTTGTTGCGTTCCAACGATGCAAACTAAAATCATCTCATATATATAGATATTATTTATGCAAAATTCGGGATCGCTCAGTCAAACTCAAATTTCAACCTTGAGTTTGTTGAATTTCGAGTTTCAAGATTGTTACGAGGCCAGGTTAAAATGATACCAGCGAGCTGAATTTTTTTATGGAACCATATAACGCATTTGCTGATCATCCTGTGCAATTTGGGCTCAATCTACAGTACCGTTTTTCAGGGTTTACAATTTTTTTTTCAACCCATCTTGTTCGAAATTGTACCTGACATTTGGTGTTGCGCAGGTCATGTCGCGAACTTTTCAATCGTTGGGCGTAGTGATTGCGGCCGTCCTTGTCATCTGAAACAAACGATATTTTTTTATTCCATTTCTTACCATCGTGGTTACCGTTCGGTCCGCCAATAAAAAAATTTACGAAAAATCTACGAAATGGCGGGCGTTTGAAAAAGAGTAGTCTGATTCTTACATTAAAATCTTCACTTCTCGCGGCCCGGAAAAATAGTAATTATAAAGCAATAAAAAAGATGGAGGCCCGAACGATAACCACATTCGGAAGGAACAGAATTTTTCAAAAATCGTTCGTTTCAGATCACAAGGACGGCCGCAATCACAACGCCCGACGATTTAGAAAAAAAATCGTCACCTGACCTGCGCAACGTCAAACACCATGTAGAATCTTGAATAAAATGCTTTGAAAAAATTTAACGTGTTACTTCAAACATGTATAAATATAACTGTGAAATAGTACTACTATAGATTGAACAGTTTCCCTAAATATAATTCCCAAAAAATCCCCTTGAAAATAATGTTCACACTAGGCTTTAATTCTACCTCCAAATGTAGGCAAACGTAATTGCCACGAAAGTCGTTTTTTCAGCAGACTTCCGGAAGCGTGGCCGTGCCGTGTCTGAATGTCGATTTTATAGCGACAAAGAATGACGAGTAATGTTTAGTGAAATATACTTTCTATACTATACTATCTATACTGCTCTCTACACCATCTATACTACTACCTATCCTATATCTATACTATCTATACCATCTATACTACTATCTATACTATATCTATACTATCTATACTATCTATACTATCTATACCATCTATACTACTATCTATACTACTATCTATACTATATCTATACTATCTATACTATCTATACCATCTATACTACTATCTATACTATCTATACTATCTATACTATCTATACTATCTATACTATCTCTACTATCTGTACTATCTGTACTATCTGTACTATCTGTACTATCTATACTATCTATACTATCTATACTATCTATACTATGTATACTGTCTATACTATCTATACTATCTATACTATCTATATACTATCTATATACTATCTATCCTATCTATACTATCTATACTATCTATACTATCTATACTATATCGATACTATCTATACTATCTATCCTATCTATACTATCTATCCTATCTATCCTATCTATACTATCTATACTATCTATACTATCTATACTATCTATACTATCTATACTATCTATACTATCTATACTATCTGTACTATCTATACTATCTATACTATATCTATACTATCTATACTATCTATACTATCCGTACTATCTATACTATCTATACTATCTATACTATCTATACGATCTATACTATCTGTACTATCTATACTATCTCTACTATCTATACTATCTATACTATCTATACTATCTATACTGTCTATACTATCTATACTATCTATACTATCTATACTATCTGTACTATCTATACTATCTATACTATCTATACTATATCTATACTATCTATACTATCTATACTATCCGTACTATCTATACTATCTATACTATCTATACTATCCGTACTATCTATACTGTCTAGAGTATCTATACTATCTATACTATCTATACTATCTATACTATCTATACTATCTATACTATCTATACTATCTATACTATCTACACTATCTACACTATCTACACTATCTATACTATCTATACTATCCGTACTATCTATACTGCAGATAGATATATGAACTTTTCTGTAAAACTGTTTTAATCCATGAACAAAGGAAACCACCCTCTAGCACTTCCCTGACTGTTCCTAACCCCTCATCGATTGATCCGACTCTATAGTACCTTGCCCTCACGTGCACCACGTGTATTAGTTGAGTGACGAGAGTCGCGTGTAACCGCACTACCCCCACCCCCACCCCACCCGACCTCGTCGCTATTACTTCCTTCTTTAGCATTCAGGCCCCACCAAACCGATACGAGCTTCGGTAAACCGCTCTCACCCACGCGAGCGACGATATACGTAAATATGAATACACTGGCTGAGAGAACGAAGCTGTTAGGCAGTATATCCATAAAACTCGATTCTGCGAGACTCGTTTCTTCTCTCTACGTATATTTTGTGTTCAAAAATTCACCACGTCATTGAGGTAGTCCCACCATAAAAACGGCCTGCAGCTTTTGTTTTCCTTAAGAGGGGGAGATACCTTTAGGCGAGGTAAAAATCCCCGATTTTGCATAATTCTTTCTTAAGGGGCTACGTGGGTTTCGAAGGAAAAAAGCATATTTTCTCTATTTAAAAAAATATATAATATATGAATTATTCTATTCAAAATGTTAAGCACATAAAAGCGAGACATTTCAATAAAAAAAAATTTTTTATTTCATTCAGCGTCGGTGGGACAATACTGAAAAAAATGCCAAAGAAGATTTTTCGGTCGTTGACACTCATACGCAGAATATTAACCAAAGAAAGTGGGACATTTTGAAAATCGATGAAATTGTACGCTTTGGAACAAGAAGATTGAACTTTCCGAAAAAATGGCTCCATTTTTGCAATAAAAAGTTTTTTTTTTTTTTTGTTTTCTGAAATATTTAGGGTTAGGTTTTAGATAGTAAGGTTAGAACGATTTATACCGAATTTCATCAGGATCGGTCGATTCGTTTTTTTGCTATACGTCACGTCGGTTTTCAAAATGCCATACATCCGCCATTTTTGAAGATGAATAAATGAAAAAATACCACGTAGAAGCCAAAATTCGTAACAAAACATACCCTGAGTCTCAAAAAAGGTAATAAATGTTTCCTTAAAAAAAAATCCGGAAAATCAGTCAATTTTTTCCTCGCCTAAAGGTATCTCAGCTCTTAGCGGCTCTGCGCATTGTTAGGGCCCAATCAAAAGGTCGTTTTACAATATTTTTTTTCTTATAAGACTATTGGGAAGCTGCAGTAGAAATTTGTTATACAATTAATACCCAGTCTCGCCAAGTTTGGATTTTTTATGGAAAAATGTTGATGAAGAATGAATGAATTATTATTCAAAGTGCCATTGCATGGCCAATCGGTGAAGTTGCTCTCGGCAACTAGGACCTGAAATGAAAAATAAAAAATCCACTTTTAGTGCAATGATAAAACTTTTGCGTGCCTTTCATGGACTTTTGAAAACTACGAAATTGCGAAGCGGTGGAAAAATGTTCCTTTTTTACTTACAAAACAATTTTGATTCTTTGTTATTAACAAACAGATGAATATTTTCGATTTTGAAAATCCTAATTTAAAATAAATTGGATAAATATATTTTGCGAGACGACTTACACGGTTGCACAAAACACAATTTCGAGAAAGCTCAAAAGAAAAAAGTCACAATTCTCAAAGTTTTTCATTACTCGGTTAATTTTTGGATTTTTTACAAATTATTTGCCACAAAGTACAGTTAACTGAAATCTGCGCCCCACTGGGGGTTTTTGGGCTCGCTGAATCCGAATTGCAAGTCAAAATTTGTAAATTCAAAATGGCGGCGCCAATATGGCGGAAAAAAATCAAAAACTTTACTCGATTTAGATGAAAATTAGTACTCCGGGATTTTTGAGGTCGCTTATTACGAATCTGAACTTTAAATTTGAAAATTCAAAATGGCGGCGCTAGAATGGCCGACCGAAATTGAAAATTTTACTCGATGTAGATAAAAATTGGTACTCTGGGATTTTCGAGGTCGCCTGTTACGAATCCGAACACAAAATTCAAAAATGTTTAATGGCGGATCTAATATGGCGCACAAAATTGCAAAAAACAGCTCGATTTGTATTATTTGTATTTTCATTCGCCATATTTGTTCGTCATTGTGAATTTCTGAATTTTAAGTTCTCATTCGTAATCAGCACCCTTAAAAACCCCAAAGTACAAGTTATCAGGATAAAAAAATTTTCCCGCCATTTTGGGCACTTTTTGTCGAATTCTCTCTGCCAGCGAAGGGGTAAAATTAAACTATGCAGAATTCGAATGTCATCGAAATTCTTAGACGCAAAAAAGTAAAAAAAAAGTGTTAAGCCATAATTATGAATGAACGTAGCTAAATAGTGAAAAAAAAACATATATTGCAAAGTTTAGTCTTTTCTTTGTGGAGAACGCATCTGTTTTTCATCGGCTATGACAGTTCGCGTCGGAGGGGCGTTAATCGACCTTCCCGATGGTTCTATAACGATAGATAAGGGTCAAAGGAACTCTTTATTGTTGAGTGAGGGATTATGAACGCCGCGATTATTACGTCACATCATCGATCGCAGCCGCTCACGTTCCCTTCCCCCACCCCGCTTCCCCCCTTCCGTGGCTCGTCGGGAAACGCACGTTTTACTCTCTCTATAGACATATACATGCGTGTGCGTAAACACGTACAGTAGAGTCCTCATTATCCAGACACCGGTTAAGAAAGCTTTCCAGTGTGACAGCCCGAAAAATCGCTGTTTTTCGCGATTTTTTTTTTTAAAGAAAAAATAATCTAATCGGTCTGGTTTTTTTTTTTGTATATTAATTGGGTATTGAAGAATACAAAACAATTTTTTAAAGATCGATTTATTTATTAATTAATATCTATAAAAATGATGAAACAATTGTTGCAGAAAATGCACTTGGATGTGGTGTCCACGTTGGGGGTCACAATTTTGATCTGAAACAAAAAACACAAAAAGATTATTGATCGGTATATAATTGGCTTTCGTGCTATGGAGGCTTTTTTTTTTTTTTTGCAAAAATGGCGCCGGTTTGAACAAAAAGTATCGATTTTAGCATTTTTTTTGGCAGTTTTTTTTACAAAAAAATAGGAAGATGTCAAAAAAAAAAAAAGCTTCCATAGCACGATAAACAATGACGTTAAGAATATTGTGTAAAAAATTCAACTCGATAGCTTTAAAACTCTGCCCTCCAAGTTGGACACCGTTTTGAAAAATGCTGTTTCGAGAAAAACGCGTTCAAAGTTTCGCTGTAGCTGTAGCGCTCCGTTGCCTTCTTCCAAGAAATGCTGTACAGTAATCGAAATAATCTGAATTTCGGCATGAAAATTTCAGGGAATATTCGGAAGAGTGTATACTATTCGATAAAGCAAAAAAAAAAATCGATTTTTTGAAAATTTCACACTGGAAAGCTTTCTTAACGAGAATAAAAAGGCGTTTTTGTGATTTTTTTTTTTGGGGAAATGGGTGCAGGTTTTAACTTTTTTTTTTCATAGTAAAGGGTTTTCCATAGTAAAGGTTTTTGTAGTAAATTTTCATAGGTTTTCATAGTAAAATTTCATGAGGTTTTCATAGTAAAATTTCATAAAGGTTTTCATAGTAAATTTTCATAGTAAATCATTTCAAGTATCTTTGACAGCTTTTTTATTGGGAAATATTTATAAACGACGGATATACAGTTAATTGCCCAGACCGCTGTGCAAAAAAGGTCCTCCGCGGTGACCACTCCTGCTCGGGAACAAATCATCTGAAACCAAAAAACCAAATGAATTTAGTTTTTGCACCGTATTATCTAGTCTGAAATCGAAGGATTCAATAAAATAATGATTTTTGAAAAAATGCTCGCCGATCGAAAGTGATCGTCGAAATTTCGGTGAAAAAAACCCTCTATTTTCCTTGATATAAAAAAAAGTATGCATTGGACAAAAAAATCCTTCGATTACGGACTGCCTTTTGGTATACAAAAAGTGTCTGTGAAATTTGAAGCAGATCGGTTTAATTTTTTTTGAGATATTTTGGTCACCGATTCTGAAGAAGTCATTCCGAGAAAGACGCGTTTAAAGTCTTATGTCAGGTATATTATAGATAAAATGGACCTACCTGTAAACGCTCATAACTCCTCCAATTTTCAACGGATCAACTTGAAATTTTTCGAGATTTTTTTCGAAAGGTTAAATCATAAGAATACGTCAAAAACGAAAAATCGATTTTTTCGAAAATTCTAACCGGGTGTAACCCCTTAAGGGACAAGACTATCGGTTGAATTTTTATATGTGCATTAACAAAGTTGTGTAGCAAAGTTCATTTACAAATATTAATAATTAAAGTAGTTACAAACAATCCCGTAAAAGAGCTTTGCACGTGAGGGTCACCGGTGTACTTGATTTTGGCCACCCGGTTAAAGTGAAACGAAAAAAAAGAGTATTTTCTTCATATAGATGATATTGGCTAAAACTTGACCGAGCTTCTTTTTGTTATCGTGTTTCTATCATCGAAAAAAAATGTTGCATTTTTTTCGATGTTTTTCTGAAGGAACCAACGGTGTACTTGATTTTGGCCACCCGGTTAAAGTGGAATAAAAAAAACAAGTATTTTCTACAGATAGATGATATTGGCTAAGACTTGACCGAGCTTCTTTTTGTTATCGTGTTTCTATCATCGAAAAAAAATGTTGCATTTTTTTCGATGTTTTTCTGAAGGGACTCAACGGTGTACTTGATTTAGGCCACCCGGTTAATGTGAATCAAAGAAAACAAGTATTTTCTACAAATAGATGATATGGGCTAAGACTTGACCGAGCTTCTTTTTGTTATCGCGTTTCTATCATCGACAAAAAAAGTTGCATTTTGTTTCGATGTTTTTCTGAAGGGACTCAACGGTGTACTTGATTTTAGTCACCCGATTGAAGTGAAACAAAAAATACAAGTATTTTCTTCAAATAGATGATATTAGCCGAGACTTGACCGAGCTTTTTTTTGTTATCTTGTTTCAATCATCGAAAAAAAATGTCGAATTGTTTTTTTCGATGTTTTTTTTCGAAGGGACTCAACGGTGTACTTGATTTTGGCCATGCGGTTGAAGTGAAACAATAAAAAAAAGTATTATCTTAAAAAAGATAATATTGATTGAGACTTGACCGAGGTTTTTGTTAGTATCGTGTTTCAGTCGAAGAAAAAATGTATTTTTTTGTCGATTTTTCGAGGTAAGATGACATCATCATTGTTAATAACTAATAAAAAAGATGGTTAAGAAGAAATACGTCGGTCAAGACTAAACTACCAATACACTAAATAAGTGTACTAAATTTTAAGTCAGTCCGTTCATTAGATATCGAGAAATCGTGTACACCGTTTAAAAAAACGTAGTTTCGAGGAAAACACATTTAAAGATTGACTATCAGTTCTATCGTGTTATTCATAAGTTTACTTTCAATCTACACGCCTGCACCACATATCGAGACCTTTAGAAAACCAATCTCAAAGTTTCAAGACATATTTCAAAACGATTGTAAGGAAAGATTTTTTTTGAAATTTTCACAGTAGCCCTTAAGGAGTTTCGAGACGATTGACGAAATTTTACCATTTGATTCAAATTTATACAGTCAATTCTTTGTCGTATACTGAATCCACCGTTCAAATTTTGAATCAATCGTCTACACCGTTTCTGCAAAATTTACAATTGAAAAAAAAACACTTTTTAACATAGGCTATTTAACATCATGACACTGGTGACGAAATTATCACGTACTCAGTGATTTTCCAGTTTTTCCTAACACTTTAAATATTTTGTCACATTATTTCGTGTGTGAAACGGCTATTCAGCGATAAGCGTAAGCTTATCTCCCTATGGTAGAAAGTGTTTTTTTTATTGTAAATTTTATAGAAGGCGATCGATTAAAAATTTGGAGGGTGTCACTATATGACACAAAATTTACTGTACAGATTTGAACCAAATGGTAGCACTTCACCAATTGTTCCAAACCTCCTAAAATCATCCTAGCTTAACAACGACACCTACATAAAATAGTACATTATCAATTACATAATATTAATATATGTATCGGTGCAAATACAAATACGTATCGATAAAACTGTCCTATGCCAGCGTTACTTTTATTAACATTGAAAATGCTTTTAAAACTGTAAATGTTTGCTGAGGTAGGCTGGGTATAAGGATCTGAGTTAGCTGTATGTCACACGCAAGTAACGCTACCCCCACTCCGCAGCCACCGTGTTGTAGTAGAGTGGGGGAAGGCTGCGAAATGCCGAATCAGCGGTTAAAAAAGGCCCTCTCCCCACCCATTTCTAGCCTTCTTATTAACTCAAAAATATATATAACGCCAAAGTGTCAATATTTTTCGAAAAAATAATTCAAACCAACTCATATTATTCACATTCACCTGTTTTTTATTACCGAAAAAGTGTGATTACATCTCCAATGGCATGAAATAATTGCACTTTGTGTAATATCTGTATATTTTCTACCACAAAATGGACAACCTCGGCTTTTCGATCACCCTTACTATCCCTGGTCCCACGTAATCCGAATATTCGGGATTCTACTGTACACACACACAGTACAGGGACTGGCCAGCTCGTCGGGCGTGCGCGCGCTACTCTTGCCGCGATCGATATACAACCCAGTCGTCTCCGTGGCTCCGTCTCGTTTACTCTCTCTCCCTCTCTCTCTCGCTCCCTATCTCTCTTCCTCCACTCTCGTCGTCTCTCGTTCTGTGCCGACAGCTCGAGACCGTCCAAACGGTCTCCCCTATCTTTCACGCTTTGCGAAAAACGTTGACCCAAGAGCAAACGTCCTTTTTCACGATCTCGACGTTTCGGTACGGCGCGTCGAGCGTTCGTGGGGGTGGGGGAAGGCGTAAACTCGTTTCATCGAGAATTTCACGCCCATGCGGACCCGGGTAGCTTTCCATCACGTTTTCGTTACGCGCCAAACTCGCGCGACTCGTTCGCCATTCGTGACGTTGCGTGCAATGCTCCATACGCTTCACGGCGGAGAACAAAGCGCGTACGCGTCATACGTACAGGGTGTCCCATTTTGAGTGTTACAAGCCGCTGTGTCTCAAAGCACTCGTGACAATAACAACGATCGTTTGCTTCTTATGTACACACACACAAGGTGGGCATATTACGATATCTCTGGCCCCTAATTCTGACCACGCAACCTTCATATTGCGTAGTAAACGTAGTAATTTTATTATACATTTTTATTTATTATATTTTTTACATTTATTATATTTATATATTTATTATACATTTATTATACATTTTTATAATGTATATATTATACATAACATATATTTATTATACATTATATACATTATACATTATTATATCTATTATACATACATTTACATTATTAATACATTTATTAATACATTTATTAATTATACATTTTATTAATTATATTTTATATTTTATTATTATTAATTATACATTAATTATACATTTACATTATTATATATATATTATAATAATGTAAAATATTATTTATATTTTATAAATAATATTTATAAAATATTTTTGATAAATAATAACTTTGATAAATTTAACATAAAAATTTTGAATTAAAAAAAAATTGAATAATAACGGTGTGTGAAAAATAACGGTTTTACACGTTAAAACGTGTAAAAAGTGTGCACAGCCATTGACACACGTAAAGTGTGTAAAAACAACACGTTTCTGCAGTAAAAAGGTATCGGGCCCTTGTGGCCCCTTGAGGGGGTTCCTTGGAAGGGTTATGCCGTGCTGGAAGCATCGTAACCTCTCGCTCGTTAGGAGAGTGGGGCAGCAACGCGAAGTAACACGATTCGCGTACGTGCTTGTGTGTCACGTGACGGGGCTTCGGTCCCGCACTCCCTCGGCCGCACTCGCGTGGAACAACGTGCCAGACTTTTACGTCACTTTTAATTATCGCCGACTCCGTAGCGCACGCATATGAATACGGACGCGCGGTACTGGGAATTCGATGCACACGTGTCAATGTTACAGATCGCGCGGGGAAAAAGAAAGAGTGGGTATCGGTGAAAATGATTGTATCTATATAAGGAGGTTGAAGCCATCCAGTTGTGTCGAATGGCGGTTTATGAATTTTGCTTTCAATTAACCTCAAAAAATGCATACCAGTCGATGATGGAGTTTGCATCGCGGGAACACAACGAAAGTGAATTCTTTTCGATTGTTCGATTCTTTTTTTCGTTTTAGGCTGCGAAAATTACTCTTTGGGTATTCTCATTAGACATTCAGGACCTCAATTTGCCAAAGAGACTTTCGATAATTACGAAAATGAAGAAATTTCATAATGGAAACATCGTTGGGTTCTAACGATGCAAACTTCAGCGTCATTACGTCATAGATTTATACCGTAGATGCTAGTTTTTCTTGAAATTTGCAATTAAGGGGTAACATTATGCCTTTTTAGATTTCTATTAATTGGCTTGATGTTTGCATCGTTGGAATGAAACGATTTTTTTATCTCCTTATTTTGATTAGTTTCGAAAATCATATTTTTCACATTTGGGTTGTAGATCGATAAATGAGGAGGCTGAAAATATTATCGCGCGATATCTATAGCTTAAATATATCAACGAAAATTTGAAAATTTCTGTGAACAAAAATAGTTCGTGGCGTTTCGACGATGCCAACTTCAACATCGTTTTTATTACGTGAATGAAAAAAACTTTTCTGTTACTACGAACTCGAAAAAGTATATTATCGACGATTATTATGAAAAAAAAACTGGGTCAACGAATGTTTTATACAACTCAGAATGACATTTTTAATCATTTAAAATTGTGCTCATTTATATTTAGATCACGAGATTATTTATTACCATTAATTAATATTAAGTGATGCCGAAACGGTTTTCGAGATTTTTGGGATTTATGTTATTTAAAAAAAACATCGGCTTTTGGTTTTTCGCATGCCATTTCTACTAATGATATGAATCGACAATAACTAAGCAACTTTTTTAAGTAATTGGCACGATATGTGTAGTACATTTTTTCACACCGCAGGCTATCGACGTCAGATAATCGAATTGATTGGTATGAAAATTCTGCATCAAATCTTTATAAATTTTAAATGTTAAGGAAACTTTATGAAAAAAGATTAAATTTTATGATAAATATTTTATGGTAAAAGTCCTACTGTTTTCGAGATTTAGGGCGTAATGTTATTTTTTAAATAAAAAATCATTTGATTTATAGTTTTTCACATGCCATTTCTACAAATGTTAACTTTTTTACCCGGTTTTATTTAAAAAATACTCTTGGTTATTACCAATCTCGAAAGGCGTAGGACTTTTACTAAACTCTTGGTTGTTACCAATTTAGTAAAAGTAGGACTTTTACTAAACTCTTGGTTATTACCAATTTAGTAAAAGTGGAACTTTTACTAAACTTTTGGTTTATACCGGTTTAGTAAAAGTCGGACTTTTACCAAACAGTACTTTGACTAACCTTGGTTATTGCCAGTTCAGTAAAGTAGAAATTTTACTAAACTCTTGGTTCTTACCAATTTAATAAAAGTGGGACTTTTATTAAACTAGTAAAAGTTGGCACTTTTAGTAAACTAGTAAAAGTGGGATTTTTACTAAACTAGTAAAAGTGGGTCTTTTACTAAACTAGTAAACGAGTACTTTACTAAACTAGTAAAAGTGGGACTTTTACTAAACTAGTAAAAGTGGGTCTTTTACTAAACTAGTAAATGAGTACTTTACTAAACTAGTAAACGAGTACTTTACTAAACTAGTAAAAGTGGGCCTTTTACTAACCTAGTAAAAGTGGGACTTTCACTAAACTAGTAAAAGTTGAACTTTTCCTAAACTAGTAAAAGTGGGACTTTTACTAAACGAGTAAAAGTGGGAGTTTTACTAAACCAGTAAAAGTGGGACTTTTGCTAAACTAGTAAAAGTGGGACTTTTACTAAACTGGTAAAAGTAGGACTTTGGCTAAACTAGTAAAAGTGGGACCTTTACTAAACTAGTAAAAGTGGGACTTTTACTAAACTAGTAAACGTGGGAGTTTTACTAAACTAGTAAAAGTGCGACTTTCACTAAACTAGTAAAAATGAGACTTTTACTAAACTAGTAAAAGTGGGACTTTTACTAAAGTAGTAAAAGTGGGACTTTTACTAAAGTAGTAAAAGTGGGACTTTTACTAAAGTAGTAAAAATGGGACTTTTGCTAAAGTAGTAAAAGTGGGACTTTTACTAAAGTAGTAAAAGTGGGACTTTTACTAAAGTAGTAAAAATGGGACTTTTGCTAAAGTAGTAAAAGTGGGACTTTTACTAAAGTAGTAAAAGTGGGACTTTTACTAAACTAGTAAAAGTGGGGCTTTTACTAAACTATTAAAAAAGACTTTTACTAAACTAGTAAAAGTGGGTCTTTTACTAAACTAGTAAAAAAGAGACTTTTACTAAACTAGTAAAAGTGGGACTTTTACTAGTTTAACTAGTCAAAAATTCGTAAAGCCTCAGTATGGTCTAGACAATAACATATATTTTTTCTTATTTAACCTTGGCTTGTGGCTAACGCGTCAACCTCCTTAAAGCGTCGAGAATGGTACTGGAGATCAAAAGTACCGAGTATCACGCTAGACCGTCTAGAAATAGCATTCCTTAAGGGCAGAAATCCCTTTATTTTTTAGACGAGTTTACAGCCGGCAATGAAATTCAAGGGGAGGATGAGGGACAACTTTATGGCCCTGGAAACGCACATCAATCGGCCATTAAGTGACAACATGTTTGAGTTTTGAAACTTTAAGGAGTTTCGGGACAATTGTCGAATTGTTACCATTTGATTAAAATTTATACAGCAAATTCTTGTCGAATATTGAATTCACCCTCCAAATTGTAAGGTTATGCAGACCCCTCAAAAATTGAATATCACTATCTTAGGTCAGTTTAGCGTGTTGCCTGCCTACAAATCATGTCTCATTGAAATAGCTATAATATTTTCCGGTAGATGTTACTGATAAGTGATGCCAACGAACAAACAAAAACAGACTTTCGATTGAAGCTTCTTTCGGTCGACAAAGGAGGACTTATTTTGAGATTTGGGTTCTTCTAACTATCCGGCATCAGACTTCGATCTTACGACATGACACAAAAATGTAGTATACAAACCTGGCCATTTATCTTAAAAAGTTTCCCATATTGTTGAGATTGCAAAAAGGCATGAAAAATTCGCTTCAGTTCGTTTTAGAATAAAGATATTTGCAGTTAGAATAAAATAGGAAGCTGTTTTAAGTTAGTAGCAAGTATTGCAATTTCCTTGAAAATGTGCCTTGTTTTTTTTACTTCGTCAAGGTGAACCGAGCGTAGAAGTAGATTGTTTTTCCATTTCTATTTCATTTCAAGCCGTTAGATCAAGTCTTGATAACGACCAGTTGAACAAACCCAATTCTGAAAATAACTTACCTTTACCACAGCAAAAACAGCTGCTATCGAATATCTGTTTTTCGTGCTTAGTACCGCTTATCAGTAACATCCAGCACGAAAAAATGAATGAGACATCATCCAAGGTACTCCTCAATTTTCATCTGCAACGTATCGTCGTAATTAATTGAAGCCAATAAAAAGTACTTAGTTATTCAATAATGAACAAAAGTAAAAAATACCTATCATAAAAACCAATGCAAAATTACTTTTTTTTACAGTATACTTGGTATTACTTTTTGCTGCTTTAAGAGCTTCTTCGTTTTGTTTAATGGAATTATAAAATTCTTCACACTGCCTGTTGAAGTTCGATTCTATTCGTAGTTCCGCTTTTACAGTGTCAATGTCTAACTTATACTCAAATAACTATAATAATATTACTAAATAGTACTATATAATTACTATATAATAATAATTATTTTATATGAACTATATAAAAATATATATTGTATTATTTTTAACAGATACTTGTCTTCATCTGTTCATTTTAGAATCTAAATCCATTTTTCAACAACACTTTCAGGCTTCTTTTCTTCTATTATTTTCGTCAAGAGAGGCTTTAATATACAGAACTTGTTCGTTTTTTCCGAAATAAAGGACGACGTATCGTCCTCCATTCTCGATTTCAAAATAGGGAACAAGATCCATTTGAGGGTCTGGAAATGGGGACTTTTTTTTTTAAATAACGAACGTCTGGTAATTCTCCAGACCTCTATTCACATCAATATTTTTTAGCAACAACCTTAAGGTATTGCAGAACAGTCGACTATTTAAATTGGAAGATAAGGGGTTTTAAAATTGCAACTTTTGACACTGCAGGGTCTGCATTGAAATGTAGAGAGACTAATTGTCCGTAAAAAATATCTGTCCCCTATGATAAGAAGACACATGCCAAGACCGCATCGTTCCACGTCTCCAATGACGTTAGTCTGCGCGGCACATTTAAAACAATACTGCAACACAACATTTTCATTTCGAAGTAATTGTTTATCGAACAAAGTTTAAAATTAGTTATGAATTAACCAACCCTTTATTTGTTAATGAAGATAACATAAACAATATAAAACCTTAATATTTATAACGCAAATATATTTTTTTGATCAAAGTTTGTAACTTCAGGAACACGATATTTATTTTTTCTCTCGAAATATGGAACAATACTGTTCTGCGGTGTTGCCACATGTCTTCTCACCATAGGGGACAAATATTTTTCACGCCGAATTATTCTGTCTTTACTGAACGTTTTTAGCAAAACTGAATAGTTTTGCTAAACTATTCAGTTTTAGTGAACTAAAAAACTATTAGTTTTTTAGTTTAGTAAAACTAAACTAACTAAACTAATTTAAACTAAACTAACTAAAAAAACTAAACTAACTAAACTAATTTAAACTAAACTAACTAAACTAACTAAAACTAACTAAACTAACTAAAAAACTAAAGTACTATTACTATTCAGTTTTACTAAACTAAAAAATACTAAAATTCAGTTTTAAATAGTTTTGCTAAACTAAACGTTTGCTATTCAGTTTTTAGCAAAACTGAATAGCAAACGTTTTTTCACTCGTTCCCTAACTAGTTTGCCATCTGTACATAATTTTTTTTTCACAATTTATAAACACAATAGAATGGTACGACGAACTATGTGCCCTGACTTCCGGCCACTGCAGAGCCTGCAGCGTTAAAAGTTCCAATTCAAAAACCCATTATCTCCCAATCTAAGCAGTCGATTGTTCTGAAATTTCACTCAAAAATGGATAATGATATGAACAATATGTGATTAAAATTTTAACAAAATCTTACAGAAATCACGAGCTCGTTCTACCTCTACCAATAGTCGGTGTACCCTTCGTTTTACGATAGTTCTGAATCCCACAACTAGGTATGCACAGCCTATGAACTGTACGTACACCTGTATACACGTGGATCGTAGAATTCGCGTATGTCACTTCCGCTTTCCCGCGTCACGCCTTTGTCGCCGTCCCTGCATCATAGTCCGCAAGAATCGAAATGCACATTCGCACCCAAATTGCGCGTGAGCTCGATAGAGACGAAAACAGGGGGAGCATAGAATCAATATGGCTCAAGGTCGAGGGTGCGATTGCCTCTCGCTGCGCCACGAACCTCTCGAGGACGTACTATACGGAACGTCGCAGGCAGGCGCCGCGGGTTGGGGGGGGGGGGGGAATAATGTTCTCGCATATTGTGCACTCACCCCAACGCGTTTCAACGCGCGATCGGAGGTAGGGAGAGGCGCTGCTGTCGCGGCGCCACCTTATTTTCTCTCGTTAAGGGGTTACCCCCACTTGCGATTTTGAAAAAAAAATCGATTTTTTTTATTGCATTTTTTTGAAGTATAAGTATCTGAGAATATGTCCTGAAAATTTCAAGTCGATCCGAACAAAAGTGACTGAGATATGAGCGTTGAAAGAGAAGAATCCGTGAATTGAAGAACTGAAATTGAAACTTTAAACGCGTTTTTCTCAAAATGGCATTTCTGAAGTCGGTGACCAAGATTACTCGAACACTAATGAACCGATCTTCTTGAAATTTTGCAGGCTTATTTGATACATAAAAATGTAGTATTTAATCGTTCGATTTTTTTTTTCGAAAAAAAAAATGGCCGTTTTATAGCCAAAAAACGGCCGTTTTTTTTCGTTAAAATCGAACCATTAACTTTGACTGTCCGCCATTTTGTGAAAAATGAATATTTTTTAAAATCCTTCGATTAAAGACTAGTTTATACTTATATTTGACTAAATCCATCCGCATTTTTTTTTCAGATGATCCACTTCGCCGCAATGTTGGTCACCGCAAACCGTGTATATAAAAACATTATTTCATTGACGGCCATTTGCCACTAAACAATGCAATATTTTTCAATAAAAAAATTACTGAAAGTTCTTCAAGATGTGTTCTTTAAGATGGTATATTGATCGATTAAAAAAGTTTTGTATTTTTCTTCAAAAAAATTCATGAAAAAAGCCTTTTTTTTGCGTTGCAAGTGGGGGTAACGCCTTAAATACCTCGCCTGATTCTAGAATAACGGACATACGAGCCCACGTGTGTGATCCGTCACGGCTCACGTCGACGCCTCCCTCGATGCTGACGCATCATCCACCCTTATGATAAATGCGCTCAAGGTCATTGATGGGGACACCGGGAAAATACGCAGATCGAAATCGCCGTAACAATAAAACGGCCATTGGCTGATATTGTTACGCGATAATAATTTGACAAATAAGCAATTATCGCTTGTTACAATTTATTATTGATTTATCATTATTCATTATTATTGTGCTTCGATTATTATTATTATTATTCAGTATTTATTATTATTGTTTAACAACAATAATAATAAAATACCTAATAAATAATAAGGTAATTCTTTAGATAAGTGACTTTTCCGGAAATTCTTGTTTGCTATTCCCTCATTAATTGTGTTACAAATGATGATATTGCGTCGAGGGAAGTTGACATTTTTAATGAACAAATTTTTTGCGAGCAATAAACGTTAAAGACAATTCCGAATTTTTCAAAAACCCAAATTAATCCAACAAACCCAACATGTTTTGGTGAAAACCCATTTCAAGGTCATGATATCATAGGTCGTTGGATTCGTCTGAATATCAGCTGCAACGTAGTAATGAAAAAAAAAAAAACATGTTCCCATTTGAAAAACCAATGATGACCTTGAGAATGCAAAAACTATGACGTCGACAAAAACGAATATTTGACCACCGTGTCAGCCCTTCGAAATCGATCGAATTACCTTGTGACGTTTTTTTCGTCACTCTAAAGGCAACGGAGATATTTGGGGTGGTCACGTTAAATGGTCCACCCTGTATTTACTACACCTAATATATATATATTAGGTGTAGTAAAAAGAAATCCATTATTTTTGCCTTTAATTTCATGCAAAAATAATGGATTTCTTTTTACTACAATTTTATATATATATATATATATATATATATATATATATATATATATATATATATATATATATATATATATATATATTACCCATCGGGACATGATGCGAATGATTCATCTGACCAAAAAAGGAATTGTTAAAAAACAGGTGAAAAAGCATTCACGTGAAAATGTCGATAGACCGAGAACACGTGAACATTTGTTCGCGAGTGTTATTCATGAATAATAAAATTATTATTCATGCATTATTCATAAAATTATTACTCATGAATAACAAAATGTGGATAATTAGCATAACAATTACGAAGCAATACGAAAAAGTGTGTTGAATTTTTTTGAACTGTTCAATATTGATTCCCAAATTGGTGCAAAAACTCGTGCTGGCTATTTCGAGCTTGCATAATTGATGGCACAACGTCGTAAGAATTGTGGATTGTAAGGCGTTGCTTATAGTGTGCTGTTACGTGCTGGATTGGAGCCTGGACTATCGGAGCTTTTTCTATTGCCGGTATTGTTTCGACATGAACAAGTTGCAACATCGGAATACTGGTGTTTCGATATTTTCCGATATTTATGGGAAGCCTTGATTGAAAACGTGAGGAGCTTGAAAGCGAAGATGGAAGTTGTAGAAATAATAGTCTATAGCTGAGTGAAAATACAGTAATTATAGAAAATCCGTCTTCTAGCAAGATTTTTGTTTATTATGCATTTCTGAACATAGTCTGCTATGTTTATATATATATATATATATTCAACCCAGCGTGAAATAAATTGACGAAAATAGGAACGTTCGTCTTTTTTTCTAACGGCGGAAAAACGGTTTTAAGGGGTGAAAGCACCCCTCGAAAAAAGGCATCTCTAGGGTGGTTTACCCCTTAATTTTTTTTTGCAATGTCGCCATAGTGGATTTTTCATTGCTTCGGATCAGAAGAATTTTCGTTTCTGTTTCATTGAAATCGGTGGACTCCTTGTGTGTGAAACTGCTACATTACCCCTAGAGATGCCTTTTTTCGAGGGGTGGTTTCACCCCTTAAAACCGTTTTTCCGCCGATAAAAAAAAATACGTATCGCTTACTTTTCGGTGCTTTATAACATATCCAAATTTCAACAAAATCGAAGGGTGCCACCTGAGGGATGATCCTCGTGAGTTGTGTTTCCGGCCAACGTCAAACGGAGACGTCATCGCAAAAACGCTGCACAGCCGCCATTTTCAAATTAATGGCTTCAAAAAAATTATTGTATACAGTCATTGATATGTGTGATAAACACCCGTTTTTGCAATCTCGATTTATTTTGTAGTTTTTCTGGAAAAAAAATCCCCAAAAAGCATATTTTTTTGGCCTCCAGAGTGACCTAAAGCCTTAAAACCGTGCAAAAAATTCAATTTTCGATATTTTTACTTTATTCTCGTTCTAAATACGTAAACAAATGTGTGGTAAAAATTCGATGCTAGTGTGTTTTAACGATTCGTGAAAAAGAGTTTCCAAAGAAGCGAGAAAAAGAAATAGCTGTCATATGAGAAATATGGAAATGGAAATATGGAAATATGGAAATAATAGAAATTATAATGATATGTTAATTTTTTCAACTCTGAGATCGAAATTTCGATATTATCGCAGTGCAACATCAGTTTTTCGATATTAGATTTTTTTAGGAAAAAATATTATCGGAAACGGGTGTCCATGCTCTATAGTAGTAGTATAGGATAATTTTGTATATCGAGCGAGAAAGAAAAATCGTTCGCGTATCTTCCTTCTTCAGCGTCTCTGTGTCTACGTCGCGTTTTCCATTCAGCGATGTCTTTGTTTGCTCTCTTGAGCGTCGCGGCGTGAAAAAACCTCCGTGCCACCTTGCGTTGTAAATTCGTGTTTTATTTAGCGCGTTGCGCGAAACGAAACGCTTGGGAGAAAAGGGAAATTGAAGAACGTCGCGAATGGACCTGGCGACGAGCGCGAGTCGACCACTTCTTTGTTTCCGCTGTGCCCTTCTTTCTCGTCGCTGAAAAAGGAACGATTACGTTGGGAAAAAAAGTCGCTCGTTCTGCGCCTCCGACTTTCATCGATTTCACGTCCGCGTGTACGGAGTGTGCACGAGGCATTTTGTGCCAACTGGACCGATGTTGTGTCGTCCCGTTTTGGCTAATTTTCTTTTATCGCTTATTTTGGAAAAAAAGCCTCGCGAAATGTCTTTACTATGGAGGCTATCAGAATCGAAAAAAAAGAATCCAATGTTGCGTTGATATTGATGATCGTCATTTCGAACACTTACTATAAACGTAGTAATTTTATTTACTACCGAAACTGTAAGTATTGTCGCCTTTCTGTAGTTTCTATGACCTTCAATGACCTTATGTTATAGGTCGTTGAACTCGTTTTAAGCTCCTCTTTCACGATACAGAAAAAAAACGTGCC
Source organism: Ophion costatus (assembly GCA_951751655.1). Lineage (NCBI taxonomy): Eukaryota > Metazoa > Arthropoda > Insecta > Hymenoptera > Ichneumonidae > Ophion > Ophion costatus. The sequence goes on along the minus strand of OX632360.1, from coordinate 40,707,617 downwards.
GATCTTACTGGGCATATCGTACCAATTACTTTAAGGGGTCTTTAAGGGGGTCTTTAAGGGGTCTTTAAGGGGTCTTTAAGTTGTTACACTCAATCAATACACTTTCGAAAGAAGTAATAAAAATAATTGATGTATTCAAGTTACTATTTATATACGAAAATGGTAGTTAGAAAATGTTCTAAAACATTGTAGGTCTGCGCTGTTGATGAAATCTCAGATGGTTCATCCGAAACAGAAAAAATCAACGGTTTTAGATTCAGTATGTTAATGGTTATAGCGCATATTATACCATTTTTTATATATGCAAAAATAACAAAATGGCGGACATTTTTCGAAAAAACACAAAAAAACGTGTTTTTTCACCGTTTTTGGCTAAAACATAGTAAATATCGAAACTTAAAAAATTCTTGATATGCGCTATAGCTATAGTTGTAAAGAATATGTGGTTAAAATTTCATAAAGATCGGTTCAGTAGTTTCGAAGATTTTATCAACAAGCCGTCGAAAAACTTTGTTTCGAGAAAAACGCGTTTAAAGTTAGTTTGGGTTACATAAATACATTAAAATTGTTTAAAATGTATTTCGAAAGTGTATTTATCAAGTGTAACAACTTTTATATCATTATCTATAATATAAAGGTATCAATAGAATTCATGAAAATAGCCTTTTCAGCGTTTAAGGCGTTACCCCCACTTGTAGCGCAAAAAAAAGGCCTTTTTCATGAATTTTTTTAAAGAAAACTACAAAACTTTTTTAATCGATCAATATACCATCTTAAAGAACACATCTTGAAGAACTTTCAGTAATTTTTTTATTGAAAAATATTACATTGTTGAGTGGCAAATGGCCGTCAATGAAATAATGTTTTTATATACACGGTTTGCGGTGACCAACATTGCGGCGAAGTGGATCATCGGAAAAAAAAATGCGGATGGATTTAGTCAAATATAAGTATAAACTAGTCTGTAATCGAAGGATTTTAAAAAATATTCATTTTTCACAAAATGGCGGATAGTCAAAGTTAATGGTTCGATTTTAACGAAAAAAACGGCCGTTTTTTGGCTATAAAACGGCCATTTTTTTTCGTAAAAAAAAAATCGAACGATTAAAGACTACATTTTTATGTATTAAATAAGCCTGCAAAATTTCAAGAAGATCGGTTCATTAGTGTTCGAGTAATCTTGGTCACCGACTTCAGAAATGCCATTTTGAGAAAAACGCGTTTAAAGTTTCAATTTCAGTTCTTCAATTCACGGATTCTTCTCTTTCAACGCTCATTTCTCAGTCAATTTTGTTCGGATCGACTTGAAATTTTCCGGACATATTCTCAGATACTTATACTTCGAAAAAATGCAATAAAAAAAAACGATTTTTTCAAAATCGCAAGTGGGGGTAACCCCTTAAACCCCATAAAAAGTTGCTTGGTTACTGTCGATTCATATAATTTGAAGAAATGCATGTAAGCTCGTGGGTTATATTGACCTTGTCGATGCCCCCAACTGCGTCGATCCTAACCTAACCAAACCCAAACAATTCGAATCCTCCGATCTGTTATTTCGATAGCAAATATGGAAAAAAAAACGACACCAAAGTACTAAGTACAGAAATCAAAGTTTCGCGTACTCGTTACGTGTAAATCGTAACGAGGCTCCTGCACACACGAAGACCTGTGACCACACGCTGCCCGCGTGTGAACGTTCCATCGTACGGGGGCACAGGAAACCAAAGTTGCCCAGCCGGTTTCATTCGCGACGAAACGGCGATAGATGGCGCGCGCGCGCGCACCCGCAGCTGCGTTTTTTCTCCGCCTTCTCGCATTTCGTAAGCCTCTTTCCGCGACGTCATTCTTTCGTTCGTAGCGTACACGCTCGTACACTCGAGATTACGTACTTGGCTACGAAAACGCCGACGCGGCGAAATGAAAATCCTCGTGCAGCGAAAATCGCTCGTATCGAACGGGTCTTATCTAACCTAATCGATTAGTTGGCGAACGTAGAATGGGTTACATCACTGTTCACGTGACCGAGGCAATTTCGATGCGCAACAATGGAAATCAATATCCCAATTGGGCGCCTCTTACCGTGTGTAACGATGTTGAAACGAGTTGCGCTTGATTTTGATGGTAATGAAGGAAAGACCGCGTTGGAATTGAATAAATGGTTAAAATTATTCTGTGATTTATTTTTTCGCTCGACTTATCGCGGGCCCCTACACTCGCGCGCGAATCACACTGCGAATTTACACCGCGATTCGTGCCACGAACTTAACGTGAAAACATGTTCCTCCACCAGGGGGCTGGCATCTTTTGGAATTTTTGCTACGCGAATTGTCCGCTTTTTGTAGTGTCCTACTCTGCCACTCGCAGCGCTAGTTCTCGAACGATCCTGATGCGCGCGCAGGGACTATGTATTTATACACACCCACACATATAATCGGGCAATACCCATACGACACCATCAATGCACACTGATGGTTTTATATGGTGTATTTCTATGCACACACAATTTATTATACTACCATTGTTGTCTTATTAATTTATCTATTATTCATTAATTGTCCATTGCTATAACTCTGTTGTCCAATGATCGTGCCAACAAACAATCATGAAGATAAATATGGAAACGGAACTATTTGCTACCAAATTATAACTTTCTCAAAAGGTCATTACTAAATCGAAAAAAAGAGCTCCTGCTTTTGTCCTGCTTAAAATGTTTTTCACACACCACTCTTCCAGCGTTTACACTATTATTATTTATAGCCTCTTTCCATAGTCTTCGAATGCTAGGATCGGCTGGTACGGTGAAACAATGCACCTTTTCAGGATTACGCGTACAGTAATTTAATCAATTCCACACTTCGATTTAAACTGCAAACGTCAAAATCGCGGGTCAAAATCGTCGTATTCGTCGTTGTGGTTATGTACGTCATGTACGCAGTGAGGGCCTCGCGCCTGCGCAATAAGAATATTGTCAGTAACCTACCAGCGCCACGTGGAGAAGTAGAACTAAATAAAGCGGTCGAAAAGCGTAGCATTTTTATATACGGTAAGGGATAGGAGGTGGCAGCACCCTTCCCTTTAGACTCGCAAAATTTCGCAGTTTTGTTCACGCGCTCAGCGAAAGTAGACGCTGGTGTAGCTGGTGCTGTAACGCTCGGCGCTACACCGTACTACAATAATGTCTATATTAAAAATAAACAGCGAATAAAAAAAAATGGCGGAAAAGAAGATGATGGGTAACGCAGATCCATCACAACAGAACGAGGTAAATTAATCGTTAAAACGAAACTCGCCTTGCGTGTCAGATCTGTTTGGTTAGTACAAAAACATTCAAGACGAGTTTTAAGTGGACTCATTTTTTATGTAGTTTTCATACTTACCTACTTGGCAGAAAGGCAGATGACCGAATTAGTAGGTGGCGAATTGGGGGTTCACCCCACTGTAAACGTCTAACATTAAGTGATTTTTCGCGATTTTTTTTTGGCTGGAAGGACAAGTAAGAGGACAACAATATTCAAGGATGTTATTAGTCACATCTTTAAGTGAATAAAAAAAAAAATTATGTTATGAAAATATACAATATGGTGACGCTGGAGACATTCTCTCTAGGCATGTTGAATTTGAGACGCTCTGCGGTACGCAGTGTAACTGACGCAAGTTTGAAGTTGGGCAAAAAATTCAAAATTCTATCAATTTACATGAGTATAGCTAGTGAAATACGTAGGGAATTTTTGAAAATATGAATTTTTGTGTAATTGGCAAGCATTTAAAGTAAAAACTCAATTTTCGACAGACAAAAATGACAATCATTTGTTAATAACTAATGCTATAATTAACTCATGGAAAATCCCGTACATATTTCTCTTCGGAATATTATTTTAAAGATGTGCTCAACATTTTGAGTGAAAAGAATAAATATTGTTGGAGTTATCCTGCGGGCCGTTTTGAAGAATTGCGTTCCGGGGAAAACAGTCGACGCCTCGCACACGGGCCAGCCACGGCCACCGTAGACCCACACGGGCCTGCGGACCTTTGTTTTACAGGTACCAAATTCCCCCTCCTTAATCCAGGTGCTTCAAAGTATCTCTTAAGCCAACTTAAAAGAAATCAATATTTTGAAAATTCTACAGTGGTGTCAGCCCTTAATAAAGTTTACTAGAATGTCTCCAGATTTTGAGCACTTACTGAACAAGGTGTCACCAATGATTGCCAAACAAGATACTCAATCACGACAAGCGATCCTAGCCAAAATACCTCGCCACTGCATTGCAACTTTCGGCTGCTGAAAACAGCTTCGAAAGTATTCACTTTAAATGCCAAATTTATGATATTGGAGTTTACATCGTTCGAACGAAACCGAAATGTCTTAGCCTATTTTTTCGGCACGTTTAGCCTTTCAAAATCACTCAAACGTATTTCAAAATGCTTAATAGCGATTTTGTGCCTCAACATGTACAAAAAAAGATTCTGGATGATGAAAATAAGGAAATAAAAAGAATATTGAAGAATTTTCGTTGCATTCCAACGATGCAAACTTCAGCATCGTCAAGATTTCACCTCAACTGCTATCGAAGACTATTCCAGAAGGATGCCAATCTTTGAGTAAAGTACTGAAGGAGTAAATTAAGGTAATAAAAGAAAATATGTAAACCGGTGCGTTGGTCTAGTGGTTAGCGTGCTGGCCAGCGGACCGGGAGGTCGCGGGTTCGAATCCCAGTCGCGTACTTTCGTCGTGAAATTTTTTTATTCGACATTTTTCGGCGAAAGACGACTAGTTCCGTGACTGGGAAACGAACTTGTGAACGGCTGTATCGGCATAGGTTTTCCTCAGTTTCCCTATACCCATGGCAGCTGTGCCATGGTGAATACGATACAGAGGGGGAAGTCGGCTGCGGCCGCAAGGTGGGGGGAGCGCAGGCGGTAAGGGGAGAGGTGTGGAATGGGGAAGGGGGTGGGGATATGGGGAATGGAAGGGTAAGAACGAAGTGGGCCGGATTGGGACTCGTAAAAAGGGCAAAGACCCTCTACTGCTGGAACGAACTAATAAAAAAAAAAAAAATATGTAGAAAAAGTATTTATTAATCAAGTACATAGTTGTTATCAATCAGCAAATTAAGCATAACCGAATGCCTTATCAATCGCATTTTCATTATCTTCGATAGGCGGCTGCATAATCTCATCAGAAGATATAATCCGTTCATTTTCATTTTCGAAATCTTCGGTAGGTGGCTGAATAACCTCATCATAAGATATTATAATCCGTGAAGCGCTGGTTATTCTTTGACCAGGGTTGGTGATTACTGGAGGTGGAGAACAATAAATTGGTGGCTCGAAGTAGCTGCTTTGTGAAGTCATGTGTAGGTGCATGGGTCTGATGCACCAGTTTCGGATTACCACTTAGTACTCCGTTGTCAACGAATTTCCATACGGTTTCGTCAATAAGCAGGCAGATGGAGACGGTGATGCAGCATACGGTTAAAATGCACGAGTTTTTGGTCAACGTAAATTGTCGCGACGCATAAACATGTTGTATATTTCACATACAAACTGCATTCTCTCATTCTCGGGTAATTTTCTCAACTTTTTGGCTATGATCTTGCCGTGTAGGTCACATTCATCATCTTCAGTTTCCTCAGTGTTCAAAGTTCTTTTCAATGTGGGAAGAACATCGTTGACTACTTCTCCAACAGTCAAAAGTTCAGGGGGGTTTTCACTGCGACGAATCGTTTGTGGCACTGTTCGTTGATTATCCACATTCATGTCCGAAGTGCCCTTCTCTTTCTCATTGGCATACATCGATGATGATTCTTCCTGAAAAGAAAAGAACCATGATCTCATACAATTTTTTTACACATGCCCACGAGCGCGGAAGATTGGATGGTAATTGAAAAAGGATTTGCACATAAATTTTCTCGAGCTGTCGATTCAATTGATCGGATTCTAGGAATTCAATTCTAGAATGTCCAGTTGATTCAGTATCGGAATATTTTAATTACAAGAAAACGTACAGTATTGTAGTCGATCGAGCTTTAGTCGAAAGCAATTATAATTTTATTTTCGCAGACATTGGCTGCCAAGGCAGAATTAGCAATGGCGAAGTATTTAGAAACCGTTTCCGATGGAAAAACATTTGCCTCGATGCATTAAATTTACCTACAGCACGGCCTTTGCCCGATTCAGCCAAAGATGTACCCTATGTGTCTTTGGGAGACGGTGCTTTTGCAATTCCAGAACGTGTTATGAAACCCTATCATGCTAATGTGTTATGATCCTCATGATTGGGGATCGCCAAAATGCGATTGAACTTTGCATCGTTGGAGTGAAATAAATATGATTATTTTTTACTTCCTCAAATTTATTTTGCCAGATTTAAGCTACGAAAATCCGTCAAACATTTTTTAAGATTCCTACCGGTAGATCTGCAATGGAAATTTGCGAAAAATATTTCTTATATACAAAATAGGGAAATAAAAATACGAATACGAATTTTTGTTGCATTTCAACGATGCAAACTTCAATGCCGTATCGGCAAAATGTAAAATTAATCCAAGATTGTCTGTAGAGCCAGGTATGTAGTAAAATGAACGTTTGGAATCTAAAGAGGGTCTCAACATGACCTGTCATTTTAAATTGCCCGCAATTTTTTTTGTGGCGAATATAGTATACTATTTTTTAACAACTGGCATCAGAAAGTATTTAAGGGGTCTTCTCACTTTAGGCGCTAAAAAAGGTTATTTTCATGAATTTTTTTATAGGTTTATATTATAAATATTGTTATAAAAGTTGTTACAATTAATAACTACACCTTCGCAACACATTTTTTTTTAATTGATTTATCTAGGTCACTATTTATGGACGAAAATCGTAGTTAAAAATATGGGTAAATATTTACAAGTAGGGCTCCAACCCTAATCGGCTGCAAACATTTTTTGACGTGTTCGGGGCTATTCTGTAGTATGAAAATGTTTGTTATGATGGGGAAGGGCTATTTTATTAAGAAAAAAAAAAATTAATAAGATATTTTATCAAGAAAAAATAAAATTTAATAAAGTATAAAAAACCCAAATAAACCCAAACAAACCCATGTCATTTGGCTCACTTAATGTCACCAAACCCGTTTCCTCCATACCTTTAAAAAAGTTTTTAAAAAAGCGGCTGGGGGATGAAATTGTCTTTCCCCGACTTAAATATTATAAACAAAGTGCCCTGATATACATCGATTCGGTACAAAATTTCTAAACCCCTTTTCCAGCTGGAGCCTCACTTGTAAATATTTACCAAAAAATGTCCTTAAAAATTGTAGGTCTGCGCTGTTGATGAGATCTCGGAGATGGATCATCCGAAACAAAAAAATCAAACGGTTTTAGATTTAGTATGTTGATGGCTATAGCGCATATCAAAAGATTTTTGATATATGCAAAAATAACAAAATGGCGGACATTTTTCGAAAAAAAAACAAAAAGAACGTTTTTTCTCACAGTTTTCGGCAAAAAATAGTAAATATCATAAGTTTTCAATCCTCGATATGCGCTATAGCTATAGTTGTAAAGAATATGTGGTTAACATTTCATAAGGATCTTTTCAGTGGTTTCGAAGGTTTTATCAACAAGCCGTCGAAAAACGTTGTTTAAAAAAACGCGTTTAAAGCTTATTTCTGTTACATAAATACATAAAAAAAACATTTTTTGATGTATTTCGAAAGTGTATTTATTAAGTGTAACGACTTTTATATGAATATCTATACTATAAACCGATCAAAAAAATTAATTAAAACAGCCTTTTTCAGTGTCTAAAGTGAGAAGACCCCTTAAGTTTAGTCATGGAGAATTACACGATCGAGCAACGCATAGAAATTGTGAAAATGCACAAAAACAATGCAATTATTGCAGACGAAGTTTCATGGTCGTTTTATCTCGCGCTACGGCTATATGAATTCGCCACCAAGATCGTGCGATTTGACGCCATTTGACTACTTTAGGGTTTTCCGAAAGGAAAAGTGGACGCCAATGATTCACAGACCATTCCGGCGCCCACGCAAGCAATTGGACAATTAATTAAATTAGTCCGCAATTATGCAAAAATAGTATTGAAAATTTCGTCAAAAGAATGAATGTTTGCAAACTGAGACGAGGCGGCCATTTATCGGATATCGTATTCCACACATAACCTCCAAGTTTGTATGTTATATTTAAATAAAAATATTCGTACTTTTCAAAAAGATAACACATTGTATTAATAAATAAAAATGGCAGATTATTTTGAGACACCCTTTAGTTACGAAATTTAGAGTGTTTAGAAACCGATCCATAGATATTTGTGACCAGAACGACGTATTAATACAACCTGGTTCATGGAGGAATTAAACTGAAACTAAAATATAACACGCCGAGCCGCTCTGAATGCTAGTAAAATGAGAGACTAGTTCGCAACGTGTTTTTTTTGTAGATAATCAGATTGATATATGTATGCCTAAATATATTGTTGTGTACTAAGGAATAATTTTCAAGTAAAGTTTAATAATGTACTCACGATCTTTATTACTTTATTACGCCGCGCGCCTTCCCCAAGAAACGACTCCAAAGTTTCATAGGCAAACCATATAGGTTTATAAGCTGCACCCGAGCCTCCACCACTTCGGGCAGAATCCTTTACTTTTTTTTTATATGCCCTGTAGCTGGACATTAGCGAATCTCGTTTCTTCTTCAAATCAGGTACAGGAATATTCATAATCGCACTGATCCTCATCCAGGCACGATGCACCTTATTTTTATTTTTGGGGTTGTGTTTGAACTGCCATAGTATCGGTTCTGCTTGATAATGCTTAAGCAGCGTTAGTTCGCGTTTGTTATTCCACGCTACGGTCATTTTGAAACGCGGCAACACGACTGCTCGTCACTGCGTCTCGCACGCTACTGCGAACTCGGTTCGCGTCGCGCGAACCAAGCGCGAACGCTTTGTCGCGGCACAAAATACCAACACTGAGCGGGGAACGCCGCGTAGCGGGAACGCCGTGAAGCGGGAACGCCGCGTAGCGGGAACGACGCGAAGCGCGAACGCGAAACCGTCCGCACCACGGTTCACATACAGGTCTGGAAATTCCTAGGGTGGGGAGTGACTCAGATGAGGCAAAATGGCAGTTCTCGATTTTGCCACCCACAGCGCTGCTAGATAGAAGTTAGCCAATCAAACGCAGATCCGAACAGCTGTGCAAACGCGCGGATTTTTCGATATAAACGTAGAGTCTGTTCGTTTTAGGTACACTTTCCTTAAGGGGGGAAATCACAGTAAAATTTTCAATTTTTCGAAAAATAAAATTTCGCTTAAAAGGTGCTTTAGGGTCTTAAAAATAATATACCAAATGATGGAATACGGCAAAAGTGTCCGAGTGCCCAAATTTCTTGCGTTGAATACAACGCTTTTTCACGACGCTTCACTTTCGTGCATACATATATAACATAAATAGTGATAAAAAAACAGTGATATTTGTAAATCATTGTCATTATGAGTGACACATCGTCGAGTTGTGTTAGAAAAGGGACGAAAAAGGACACTGCGTACGAAAATCGACTGTACGGTGCAGGCATTGCAGATTAGAGGTATATGAAATTTTCATATGGTTTCTCAGTACTTAAAACTTTAAACGCGTTTTTCTCGAAACCACTTTTTTTGAGCTCGCCGAAGACATAACTCGAGCAAATCTTTACCGATCGACTTGAAATTTTGACAGTAGCTTCGAAACATCTTTCTCCACGGAGCCACGTAGAATTTTTTATTTTATATGGCTTAGTTTTTTTTTATCGACGATTTTATTGTTTTTTTTTGTTAAAAATTTAACTTTATTTTCAAACATGCACCATTTTGCGAAAAATCAATATATCGAAAAAGCCTACGTAGCTCGCTAGCTGTTGTTATATGGAAACTAAACAATTTTGGTTTTTTCTTCCAGGTAAAAATTTAAGGAGTCTACGTCTTCGGCCATCGACACGCTTTCAAAAATAGGCGCCTTGGGGCATATGCTGCGCAGCCGCCATTTTTAAATATTTTTTATTGAAAAAATTACATTTTGTACTTTTTTAATATTGCTATAAAACCTACTTTACAGATTTTCGATTGATGCTTTTATTGAGCCAAAATTAATTCCCGAAAATATGCCTATTTTTTTGTGTGCTACTGTGATTTCCCCCCTTAATTTCAATAGATACAGTAATAGAAAGTCCTCAAAACGCGGAAGAAGTGTGGAAAAGTGTAGCCACAACGAACAAACCCAATATTTGTGAGAGCGATATAAATGGAAAATGATTGAGTATTTTTCACTCCTGATCCCCCGGGCAGAATGAGAATTATTATTTCAGTAGACTGTATTCTCGTATGCTCGAACTTCCGTAATATTTTTATTTGGTCTTTCGCCATTGGAATAGATGAGGTATGAACAAATTTGTGCGGTCTAAATTGTTTTTCTTATAACTAACGTTTATTCTTAGTAAATTGCATTCCTCGTTTGTTTCTGCAACTTTTATTTTTATTTCGGCTTTTTAAGCAATGTTAATAAAAACCTGAAAATAAATATAAAGGAAGAGGAATTTAAAAAATGTAATGAACGCATTGTGTATGTTTAAAAGGCACCGTTTTTGTTGATTTGGCAGTTTGGCGAGTTTGTTTTTTACAACAAATTGTTTTTGCCGTTTTTAGTTTTGTTGATAGGCGAAATCGCGCATCCTTGATCGAATACATTGCGACTTGCCATTTTCGACGCAATTCTCCGTGCTGTGGAACTTTGAACACCGATCGATTTTAACTGATTTTGAAAATTTTTCCCACGGTTCGGTACGACGTATATCTATATCTACAAGACTACTTCTACTTGACAGCGCTTCCAGCGGATAAATGTGTAACTGCGTTTTTGCCTTACTAACGATGACAGTTTCCACCATGCAAAGACGCCGGAGTTTCCAGGCCTGTATGTAAGACCGTGGTCCGCACTCACGTTTCACGGCCTTTGCGAGCTTTCGCGGCGCGCTTGTAGAGGCCACTCATGAATTGTATAGTTGAGGTCAGTTCTTTCGGTGAATTTTCATTGGTTTCTGCCTTAAATGCTGTCAGTAAGAATTCTACTTCGCGGCTTGCTTGGACAATGTTGTTTGGGTTGACATTTTACGATTTAACGGCATGTACAAGATCGACATAACCTCACAAATGTTTCGAACCCAGTCTTCGCATAGATGGTTAAGGGATGACACCACTCTAGCAGCAGAAAATAAGGCCTAACTTTGACAATTTATTTTGGGATTATGAAAAAAGGAATAGGACTTCTTTCGAGAGGCTTTGATTAACATATATCAAAGTAAAAAAAAATTGTTATAATTTTCATACAAAATGGCGGCGAAAGAGTCCATCTTGAAAAACGTGTTTTTTTTTACAAATAGCTTCACGGAAGGACGGTTTTCTTGTAAAGTATAAGACGTGGAGCAAAAACAAAAAAATTATAATCTACATATTAGCTATGGGACTACGTAGGGATTTTCTTTTATCAAATTTTGAAAAATGGCGCACTTTGAAAGAAATAAATCGATCTTTTGCTCAAAAATAAGTTAACATTTTGACAAGTTTAAAAATAATTTTACATTAATTTGAAGTTTAAAAATAATTTTACATTAATTTAAAGTTTAAAAATAATTTTACATTAATTTAAAGATGAAAAATAATTTTACATCAATTTAAAGTTTAAAAATAATTTTACATTAATTTAAAGATTAAAAATAATTTTACATTAATTTAAAGTTTAAAAATAAGTTTACATTAATAAAAAGTTTACATTTCATCAAAAAACCGCTACGCACTTCCAGAGGGAATATGATTGTGAAGGTACTATAAACATTTTCAAATCAATCCATGCAATGGTGTTTGAGTAGTCCATCTTCCCATTTTGAAGGAAGCGCTTTCGAGAAAAACGCGTTTAAAGTTCCACGAGCACTCAAATCCTTAAGAATTTTGTTCACCTTTAATCTGCAATGCCTGCACCATGCCTTTGTCCATCTATGTTGATGTATTCTATCCCAAAGTATTTTTTAAGCAAAAAAAAAACGATTTTTTCAAAATCCTAGGGTGGTGTTATCCCTTAAGGGGCTCTAGGTTAAACATGGTTAACCTAACTTTAGGTTAAACATGGTTCACCTAGCTTTAGGTTCAACATGGTCCACCCAGCTTTAGGTTAAACATGATTCGGCTAGCTTTAGGTTAACGATTTTTTCTTGAAAACGGTGGGTGAAAGAAAAACTCTTTTTGAATACAAACCTGTGCAGATATGTGACCGGACATTTCCTACTTTATGTCGAGTCCTGACCAGTCGGCCTATCCTGTAACTCGGTAGCGACAGTCTTTGCTGTCGTTAGTTAGCGACAGCCAATCGCATGCACGATCACACAAGAAAGGGAGCCTCTTATTGGCTGTCGCTAGCTAACGAGAACGAAAGTTGTTACGAGTTATAGAATAGGCCTACAGGCTTTTTGTTTGATTTACCTGACCCGGCCCTCCCACGGGACAAATCGGAAACATCGTTAAATCATTTTTTACGGCTTACCCTCCATGTTTGGAAATTACAATCTTTTGGTCGGGATATTTGAGATTTGAGCATACCAAATAGCCAAATTATTTTATGAGACAAAAAAGTAAAGCAGGTGATTCGTAGTTTTTTTAACGCCTTGTCGCCATGCTGGGAAATATCAATGTTCCGGCCGGGGAGACATTACCTGAATGTATTTCGCCAATAATCCGCCAGGTGGCTACAAACGAAGCGCTTCGCGTAAGCAAGGTACCATCGTACGAGGATAAAAGTTCGTCCTGCACGTTGTACCACGTACGGAAGTGCGCTGCTTACAGCGTGCACTTACGCTTACGATTTTGCCATATTCGTGAAATAACCCTTTGCACTCGAGACCTTTTTGTTGCTCGGATGGTGAATGATGAGCGAGAGTCACCTCTCGAGTGCAAATGGATAATAAGAATCAGTATACCACCTAATACTATCTATTTTACTCGGGTAGATCGTCAATAGTATTTCCAGTACTTGATCGTTGTCCTGTCCAGTCGGTTCCTAGAAAAGGCAACGGCGGATCGGGGCCTGGCCCAATTGTAAGAGAATCATTTTTATGTAACCTCTTGCATATCCACACATGCGTAACCAAAATGGCGTCATTCCTCTGGCGCATCTATCATGCCTCTGGATCTCACGTGTCGGGAGGAAGCCAGACAAATGACGATTCAAATGGGTTTTTATGCACAACGCGGCACGCTACGTTTTTTCTAACCTCAAAATCTGGCCGTGAGTAGGTGACTAAAAGTTCCACTTGTACGTCACCCATAACACGCAAGGTTTTTAGTGAAAAAGGGATAAGCTACAAAAATGATACGGCACTTAGTCTCTTTGAAAAAGTAGATATACAAGGCACTGCTCTGGCAAGTATGATCAGCTAGCGCCACCGTCGAACAATATATGAACTGATTTACAGCCCCCCAGAGAAATGATTGAGAAAAAGGCTTTCAACATTTCGTTTATAATAGGGCACCTTGCGCAAAGCTCAGCGTAGATGGCGCCACGTAAGCATAACGTAAACAGAAGAAGCTGTCAACGCGCTCGGTACATTTTCACGGTGTCTGCCTTTTGCTAAAATTATATGAGTGTGCATAACGAACGATAATTACGGATGTTTAACTATACCGGAATTGAAAAATCGGCTTTTCTTTTTCTCCTCCGTTCATTCTTCAAAGTTTCTCTTTTGTTCCGAACAAACAGGGAAGGTATAACCCCTTTTTTCAATATTTTCAGTTTCATTCCCGTAAAGAATGAAAATGAGCTAGGTAAGTATTATGTTATAAAATAATACCATAAGGTTAAAAAAATGCAAATATTTCAAATAGAAATTTTTGGGTTACGATGATTAACTACTTCACAATATACTTTTAGAAGTAAATAGCGTCAAAAATATTATGTTTATACATTGAGCTGTAACAAATCCTTCATTTCCATAGTCTGCATATCTAAAATGATCAGAATATAGCCTTGAATGTTTTGCGACTGTAAAGTGCTTGCGAACAGATCAACTTTAATCAGACAGATAAAATTATAAAATATAAAATTATACATTACAGATAAATTATAAAATTTCGAATACGAAACTGGCTGCGAAAGGACTGCGAAGTATGGTTACGTTATGAAATAAATATGATTATTTTGAAATGATTTCATTGTCATGAAATAAATATAATTAAATACAAATAAAAAACGTAAATAACAAAAGAATGAAATAAATAATAATGCATAATGGTAGAGAAAATATTTTCTTTTTAAATAAATTATACCTATCAGTCTTTTTAGATAACCTCACTGATTCTATGCCAATTGTGCTGAGGCATTATATAAAAATAATTTACTATAATTATTACTACTTACCTTGTCATGAACCGCGATAGGCATAGCATTTACAATGAGCGCATGCTTGTTACAAGGAATTACGTCGATTTTTGTTACTTTTAAATCCCTTAACGCGTTCCCCCACTTGTAGCGCAAAAATGGCCTTTTTCATGATTTTTTTAAAAGAAAACTACAAAACTTTTTTAATCGATCAATATACCATTTTAAAGAACACATCTTGAAGAACTTTCAGTAATTTTTTTATTGAAAAATATTACATTGTTTAGTGGCAAATGGCCGTCAATGAAATAATGTTTTTATATACACGGTTTGCGGTGACCAACATTGCGGCGTAGTGGATCATCTGAAAAAAAAATGCGGATGGATTTAGTCAAATATAAGTATAAACTAGTCTTTAATCGAAGGATTTTAAAAAATATTCATTTTTCACAAAATGGCGGACAGTCAAAGTTAATGGTTCGATTTTAACGAAAAAAAAACGGCCGTTTTTTGGCTATAAAACGGCCATTTTTTTTCGAAAAAAAAAAATCGAACGATTAAAGACTACATTTTTATGTATTAAATAAGCCTGCAAAATTTCAAGAAGATCGGTTCATTAGTGTTCGAGTAATCTTGGTCACCGACTTCAGAAATGCCATTTTGAGAAAAACGCGTTTAAAGTTTCAATTTCAGTTCTTCAATTCGCGGATTCTTCTCTTTCAACGCTCATATCTCAATCAATTTTGTTCGGATCGACTTGAAATTTTCAGGACATATTCTCAGATACTTATACTTCAAAAGAATGCAATAAAAAAAATCGATTTTTCAATAATCTCAAGTGAGGGTAACCCCTTAAACGTATGACACGAGGCCACGATTTTCGCACCGTTTGACACTGTTGAGCTGCATCGCGCATGCGCTGATTTTCCATCCCTAGATCACAGCGCCACCCTGGTGGTCACAAGGCGAGATAGTTTACCGCCCGTGAAACGAGCCATCCCCGCGATCTTCGTTTCAATACCTGTATGCAAGACCGTGGGGTGGCGGTTTGAAAACGGCTTTTTCCTCGTTCGTGTCGAGACAGGTCCAGGACGCGGTTGGCGCTCGCGCGTCTCGACCTCGGATTCTCTCCAGCCTGCCGCACCGCCTCGGCCAACTCTCTCCTCTTTCTCTCTCTCTCTCGCCCTTTTAACGGGTGTGCGTACTGTTGCTCTCTTTCCGGGCTCGCGTTCCCTCGATCGGGTCCTTCCATCTCACGCCGTAATAGCGAAAATCCTTACGGATTACTACGGAACAGTGGGTCTCTCTCTCTCTCTCTCTTTCGCCGTGCTCGGTCCTTTTCTCTCCGCCCTCCCGGCTTGTTGCCGTCTGCGCAGACGCGCGGCGCGCAGCGCCTGCTATGACCCAAAAAGCACGAGGGAGGGGATGAAAGGAACTCCATCGTCCCCCCCACTCTTTCTCTCTCTTGCGACGCTGCCGGCGATACTTTCACGTTTAACTCGCGTGTGAAAGATGCTGAGCCCTCGTCTCGCTCCTCGCCTTCCTGCTTTTAATTTTTTTTTGTCCGTCGCGTTTCCTCCGTACTCGGATACGAACGCCGCGCGGGGAAAACGTTGCCCAGCTCTTGGCGCATAATTCGCGTTCCAACTCGCGCGTCTTCGGCACTCGCGTCGAGACATTTTCGAATTCGAATTCACCAAGTATCATTTTCGATATTCGAATTTTCAATATTTCAATATTCAAAAATTCGATTTCGAAAAACCGATAATGCAGATATTTCGATGTCAGAGTTGAAAAAAGTATTTATAATAGTCATTTTTTTTTAAGTTTTACTTTTTTTGCGTTTAAAAGCCTTAAGGCTCCCTTTAGGAGCGTGGAAAATAGGTATTTTTCGGGAATTTTTTTAGAGGGGATAAAATAATCTGATCATTTTCAAATTTGGACATGAGTTTATTGTAACGGTCAAGTTGAAAAAAAAAAAAAAAAATTGTGACGACTCTTTTTCTGTTGATTTGAAAAAGATTTAATGTCATTCGTTTACTGACACATTAAGGGGACGGATATACCTAAAAAATGATGAAAAAGTGCAAAATTGAAAATTTGGGAGCCTTTTTACTACAAAGTTCGAATTTTCGACCATTTTTTCGACATATTTGACCCCAAAAAAATTACTTATCTACGCGCTACCTTTTAAACTTTAGGTATATCCTTCCGATAATATTACTGAGATTAAACTCCCAAAATTTCATCCAAATCGGTCGATAACTTCTCGAGCTACAACACGAGCAGTTTTTGACAAAGTAGTTTCGAGATAATCGCGTTTAAAGTTTCAAGATGTGAAAACTATTAATTGTAGTGACTTACCCCGCGCGACTATATGCGATAACTCCGCAAATATTCAATATTTCGAATTTTCCTTTGCTCAGTATATTCTTTGGGTATCATACTTTCGAAATATGCGATAAAAAAAATCGATTTTTTGAAAATTCTAAAGGGATTTCTCGCCTTAAGGAGGTACGAGCCAACTTTCGGATCGTACCGCCGTAAGGCAGTTAAACGCAAAGTCCAGTGTGAAGATAGAGAAACGCAGTCGTTTTTTGACTTTTTTCTCTCGAAAACTCTCAGACATAGGACATTTTGGGTTTTTTTGTTATTGTTCTTTGTTAAAATTACACGTGTATTAATATGGCTAGCAAAAATAATATAAAATATAAAATAATATATATATATATACACATAAACCCGAACAAAACTAAACTTAAAAAACCTGATTCCAGAAGGAACCCCACTTCCGAATATTTACCATCGAAATAATTCGATATCAGCTCTAAGCCGTATCGCGAATACTTCGTAGATTCTATTGAGAAACGAAAAAGAAATAGTACGACTCTGTGGTTTACGGTAAAAAGACGTCGAAAAAAAAAAAACAGCAACGAAATCGAGACCCGTTGGGTAGACGGGTCGATTAGACGCGAGGCGCTCTATCCGCGTGCGTATAGACGTTACGTGTAGTATGCAAGTGACTATAGCGCGTCGGCTATCGAAGATACGCCCCGCGCCACCGGCGTGGCGAGTAGACGCGAGAGACGTTTCGGGCGGCTGGCTCGCCCCCCTCCGCTCGCCGGAGCTGTAAATTACGCTCTAGTACCTACTAACGTACTATACATGTACAAATTGCACGAGGCATTCGACCCCGAGTGTATCTTCACTCCTGCCTGATTGAAAATACCTTACAGTAAATGACGACGAGAATACACGACGAGGGTCCTCCGTGTGGCCGAAAAAAGTACCTTCTAGTCTCGGGACTGGAGACGAATGTTCTTACGAGTGTGAAAAGTTTCGACGTGCGGATAAAAACTCGTCTCCCTTGACGTCGAACGTCCCGTGCACGCATGGCAAGGCTGCCTCGGCTACGTGTTCTCCCCACCGAACGCCTCGAACCCCGGCGAGCACGGCAAAAGGAAGAGACAAAGTGAGCGAGCGAGCGAGACGACACCGCGGAATCGCGAATAACCGGGGCGCATGCGCATACGCGAATCGTGACGTCGCAGGCCGTGACGCCACGCGCAACGATTGGTCGATGGAGAACGGTTCGTGTGTCACGGCGCGGGCGAGGCGTCTGGTGGGGGGACGAGCGGCAACGGGTCGACCGAGAGGGGAGCGAAGGGGAAAATTCCCCCCGACAGGCGCGAGTCCGCGGAGCCGCCGCATTCTCGAGAGTTCGTCTCGGCTGTTCTCTCAGTCCGTAACTTTCGTGAAAGCGCTCTCCGCGTGTAAATCTCCGTCCGTGTGTATCAGAAATCGTCGCTACTTCGCAATCTCGAGATTTGTGCATGTGCGTGGGTGATTTTCGCGTCTCGTCGCAATATACAACTCGTGAGGGGGAAAAAAAACGTCACGGGGACGAGTTTGTTTTTCCATCGAGCGTTTCCGGGCTCGGCGCGCCCGAAGATCCCGCAAAGCAGGCGATGAATTTCGAAAGTTGAATTTGCGGCTCGTTATCCTCTCGATACGCCGGGAAAAGCGAAAATAAGTGTATTCGTGCGCGTGTGCGCGCGTGGGTGATTTTCTAGTTTCAAACTTCGCCGCTCGCCTGGAACAGAATATCGTATATCGGAAGCTTCTGTGTGAATTGTCGAGTGCGCGGGTGCGGTGGTTCGAAAAATATGGATGAATATTCTGTCTCTGTAGACAGCGTACCAGTCTCGTGCAACGTAGTTTATTAGTGTACTCGAGTGCTCGACGCGAAGCGTGCAACGACCGTGGGCCGGAACGGAAAGAAAGAAAGTTCAATTTACATTTGCCTGAGAGCAAGAGAGAGAGGGAGATCAAACGGTGAGAAGTTGGAGAGTAAAGCCCAAAAAAACCGTCACAAACTGAGCAATCAAGATGATGGGTAAAAGAACGCAGTGTTATCTGTGCGACTTGCCTCGAATGCCATGGGCGATGATAATGGAATTTTCCGAGCCCGTATGCCGTGGTTGCGTGAATTACGAGGGTGCCGATCGCATAGACGTGGTTCTCGAGTCTGCGAAGCAGCTGAAGAAGGCTCACGGTTTTCAGGACACGCGACCGACCGTGGCGGTGAAGTCTTACAGGCCATCGGGCGGCAGCGGGGCTGGTGGCCACGCCGAGCACAACGGAGTCGGTAGCATTGACGTATTGCCAATACAAAATGCACCCTCGCAGACCCACTCGAGGCATCACAATATCGGCAACTACACGCAACTCACCCATCATCGTAATTCCATAACGGACTTCAATTCGGGCGCGACGAGGCAGCAGCAGCAGCAACAACAGGCCCAACAGCAGCAGCAGCAACAGCAGCAGATGTCGCGACACGACGATGCGACCCACGAGATCGCAAACGGCATGAGGGCCGCCGGTAACGTCAGAATATCGAACGCCCATCTAACAGCAGTCGCTCATCACGTTAATCTCAGTCACAATCGCGGCACGCAATTGAAACGCGGCTTGTCCTCGATCGACGACGACGAGCACGCCGAGAAGAGGCTCTCGCTCGAGGAACAGCAGCATCCGGTCAGACCGCCCCTCACGAGGGGCGACTCCCTACCGGCGGTCAGCCTGGCCGTTAGCTACGTTCAGGACAGAACCAAGGATAAACATCCGGTCAGAGCGCCCAGCTTCGAAACAGCCACCACGTTCAAGGCCAATGGTGAGTTTCTCATTTTTCTGGTGCAAAAGCGCCCACACCGAATTCGCGACTTTTTATATGTTCTCCTCACCGCGTAGGAATTCTTTTGTTCGGGGAGTCGGATGGTAGGTCTCGGGGGTCTTAAGGGGCAGTATTACGATATCTGTGGCTTGTAATTATAACCACGCGGTCTTCATTATTGACCCGAAATGAGACTTTTTCTAGAGTGGGGAAAATCGAAATTCGACCCTTAAGGGGGTTCAAAGTTAATGTGAAACATATTTTTGTCAGATTTGCTTGAAACTTTGTATAAATACATTCCAATACAAATAATTAAACATGGGGTTTTTTTTGTGTATTTACGCCAATCCAAACCATCACAGTTAAGGGGTTAAAAGAAAACATATAGTGTTATATATCAAATAAATTTCGTAAGTTTTGAGTAAATCTGGTTTAAAAATAGGTTTTCTCGTGCAAACGTTGACACTCCCGTTTTGCCCCCTTAAGGATTGTATTTTGGAAAATGCTAAAATACGTGTTTAGTTATTTGTATTTTAGTGTATTTATGTAACGTTTCAAGTGAATCTGGTCAAAAAAATATAATTTCTCGTACAAACTTGAACCCCCTTAAGGGTCGAATTTGGACTAATGCTGAAATACGTGTTGAATTATTTGCATTTTAGTGTAGTTCTCCAAAGTATCAAGTAAATTGGTCAAAATTGTTTTCTCGTACAAACTTGAACCCCCTTAAGGGTCGAATTTTGGGAAATGCTGAAATACGTGTTGGATTATTTGTATTTTAGTGTATTTCTCCAAAGTTTCAAGTAAATTGGTCCAAAATGTTTTCTCGTACAAATGCGAACCCCCTTAAGGGTCGAATTTTGGGAAACGCTGAAATACGTGTTGAATTATTTGTATTTTGGTGTATTTACGCCGAGTTTCAACAACTCTGACCAAAAAATATGTTGTTTCATACTCTCACCCCCTTAAGAGTCGAATTTTGATTTTTACCACCCTGGAAAACGTCTGATTTTGGGTAAAATATAGAGACTGTGTGGTCTGAATTAAGGGCCACATATATCGTAATATCCCCCATTAAGGGGTTGGATGCAAACTACAGCACCATCGTTAAATCGCATCGGACCATAACCTGACCTTCATGTTAGAGCGTCATTGTTAATGGTGTTGAAGTTCGCATCGTTGAAATGCAACGAAAATTCTCCCTTATTTTTGGATTTTGTTTGTTTTCATGACTATCCAGAACGTTTTTTTTTTATAACAAATTTAGGTTACGGAACCCTAATAAGGATCTTCAAAAATGTTTCAGTAATTTTTGTAGCCTAAGTGGGTCAAAAATGGGTCTTGGAGTATTTTCGTTGCATCGTTGGAACACAACGAAAATGAATTCTTCTTCATTAATAAAATTGCCTTTCGTATTGTTTTTTCGTATTTTCATTACGAGTTTACAACCGCAATTTACAACAACAAAAAAACGTTTCGAGTGATAATAAAAATGAAGGAATAACAAAGAGATCGTTTCATTCGAAAGATGCAAACTTCAACGTCACCTTCGAACGTGAGGGACTGAAACATAAAGCAATGCGTTTTCTTTTTCTTCAAATAGATCGTGATGGCTAAGACTCAACCGTGCTTTTTTCGTTGTGTTTCAAAAATCGAAAAAAAAAAACATATTTGGATTTTATTTTTTCGAATTTCCGGGCAAAGATGACATTATTTTTAATAACTAATAAAAAAAATTCTTTATTTAGATTTGCTTAGATAAGTGTACCAAATTACAAGTCAACCCGTTTTGAAAAAGCAACGAAAATGAATTATTTTTAATTATCCGTTTTTTTCGCTACAGCTTAGAAATTTTTCTACATCTGTGAAAATCGTTCAATAGTTTCAACGCATACTTATTAGAAATGCGCGGTATTGCAGTTAGCATCGTTGAAATGCAACGAATATTCTTTTTTATAAAGGTTTACATACGCCTGAGACAGCTAACACTAAGGTTATGTTCGAGAATTTTTTTTTGTGTATAAAACTGAATTTTATTGAACAGCCATGATATACATTTTAAAGTGACATTTTATCTACATTGTGTAAAAAAATTTGGTTAAAAAATTTCAAACGGTACAAAAGTTACAGTTGTTTTCCCGGGACGTGTTTTTGTTGACAGCGTTTGTGGTGCCAGGGGTGCACCTCTGCCTCGAGTCGATCGATCGAAAAATCGATCTTTTTTTACCTATCCAGGTGCATGTAAGCCCTCATTAGCTCTCATTATTATTCAGTCATATTTGGCAGGTTCAGCTGGTAGATCGCTGAACAAGAATCCCGGAAAATATTTTCGTGATTTTCGTGGCTTGAATCTGCCAAGGAAAATTCGCGAAAAAGAAAAAAAAATCATTTTCGTTGCATTCCAACGGCGTTGCATTGATCGGCGGTGATAAAGATCGATCGAGGCGCGAAAGAAAAGCGCTAATCGAATAAAAACGCGATGGACACTTCTTTCCCCGTTAGTCTGATTTCGGGAAACAAATAACACGTTTCTTCGCTCATCCGCTACCAACGCGATCCAATGCCAAGAGAGCGTAATATAATTTTCCCGAGAAATCGCCTGCCGGAGAAAATAACACAGAGGTGACCTCGGGTGAAGAGCATTTTTTTTATCGCCGACACACGCGTATGTCGAGGGTTTATTTTACTAACCGGAAGTTGCGCTCTTTATTGCCGATTCGTAGAGAAATTCGCGCTCCGCCTGGCGCAGCTGGCTCGCTCGTAACAATATATCCATGGAGGGGCGAGAGCGAAAAAAAGCGAATCTGTTTTCCACACCTACGACGCGTAACGAACGGCTTTCTCGAATTACGTCTCCGAGTAAACACGCGTAAACTTCGCATTCGTCTCTTATCTCGTTTCTCCATTTGATAACCCGTTGAAGAAGGAGAGGAAAACAGAGCCAACGGTTTTTCGCTTCTATACGTGGGCGTGATGTGTTTACGTATCGCCGGCCATTCCGACCCCGGGGGTCACCACCGCGACGCGGTCTAGTCCGT
Source organism: Ophion costatus (assembly GCA_951751655.1). Classification (NCBI taxonomy): domain Eukaryota; kingdom Metazoa; phylum Arthropoda; class Insecta; order Hymenoptera; family Ichneumonidae; genus Ophion; species Ophion costatus. The sequence continues at coordinate 40,684,999 of OX632360.1, read as the reverse complement.
TGAGGGGGGAGATACGTTTAGACGAGGAAAGCAGCATTGATTTTCGTCACTTTTTTTAAAGCAACTCTTGGTAATAGGGTATTGCACCCTTTTTGAAAGGTGCCTGAATTTGATCCTTCGGTGGTAATAATCGACTGGACTTTTTATTTCTATTTTATGAAATCGATAAGTGCCGTGAAGATGTATTTCAATTTTACGTTTGAAATTTTCACGCGAAAACGCTAGCCGCCATGCTGCTTCGGTTCGTGACGTCACTTGCATAGTAAATATCGGCGCTGCGCCAATTGTGAATACGTACATTTTTTAGGTTAAATTGTGATACTCACAAAATGTGATATCACGCCAATGTGATATCACACCAATGTAACATCACACCAATGTGATATCACGCCAATGTGATATCACGCCAATGTGATATCACACCAATGTGACATCACACCAATGTGACATCACACCAATGTGACATCACAACAATGCGACATCACACCAATGTGACATCACACCAATGTGATATCACACCAATGTGACATCACACCAATGTGACATCACACCAATGTGACATCACACCAATGTGACATCACACCAATGTGATATCATACCAATGTGATATCACACCAATGTAATATCCCACCAATGCCATATCACGCCCATGTGATATCACGCCAATGTGATATCACACCAATGTGATATTACACCAATGTGGCATCACACCAATGTGATATCACACCAATGTGATATCACACCAATGTGATATCACACCAATGTGACATCACACCAATGTGATATCACACCAATGTGACATCATACCAATGCGACATCACACCAATGTGACATCACACCAATGTGACACCACACCAATGTGACACATCACACCAATGTGATGTCACACCAATCTGATATCACACCAATGTGATGTCATACCAATGTAATATCCCAACAATGTCATATCACGCCCGTGTGATATCACGCCCATGTGATATCACACCGTTCGTCGCGTTCGAACGGTGCAACCTTCAAGACCCATGATATTGCAGTTTGCATGATTGAAACGGAGCGAAAGTTTAGTGGCCCAAACTTTTTTCTGGAAAACTTGAGCTGCGAAAGCCACTCAAACATTTCCTTGGAGTTCTTATCCGAAATCCACTTCCTCCATTTGCAAGATGAAATTCTTGATGATAACGAACATGAATAAAAGGAAATAAAGAAAGAATTTTCGTTGCATTCCAATTATGCAAACTTCAACCTCGTTTAAGACTATATATTTCATCAGAATCGGTCGATTGGTTTTTAAGCCATACGTCGCGTCAGTTCAATGAAAAAAAATACCATGTAAAAGCCAAAAGTAGTAATAAAAAAATATCCCAAGTCTCAAAAATGGTAAACAAAACTTTCCTTTTAATGAAAAATCATGAAAAACAGCAAATTTTTTCCTCGCCTGAATGTATTTCCCCGCTCAAATTTCTTCTTTTCTTTATTTCGCTCTTTTCCGTAGCAGCCGGCCACTCTCGTCCGCACTGGCGGCTCTATCGCTTCGCGTTTATCATCCAAGAATAGAATGACCGAGCCCACCTACGAGCTGAGAAAACGGAAAGTGCGAAACGCCGATCTTCTAACGTGAAGAATTTCTCGCGCGCATGCGCACGACCGGAAAAAAAGAAACTCGTTCGATCGTAGCGCGAATTCTCGTTATTTTCGAGACAAAGTTCCCTTCGATTCGAGTATCAAATGAATTTGCACGTAAGGAAAAACTCGGGAAATTTATCTTCTGGAATAATCAGGGACAGTCAGGGAATTGTGAAAATTTCCTGGAGTCCTGAAAATTCCCTGGAATTTTCAAAATTTCCTGGAGTTTTGGATCTTTTCTGGATTTTTGAAGATTTTCTGGCATTTTGAAAATTTCCTGGAATTCTGAAAAAGCCCTGGAATTTTCAAAATTTCCTGGAATTTTCAAAATTTTCTGGAATTTTCGAAATTTCCTGGCGTTTTGAAAATGTCTTGAACTTTTTTAATTTCCTGGAATTTTGAGTTTCATAGAATTTCGAGTCTCCTGGAATTTTGAGAATTTTCTGGAATTTCGAGAATTTCCTGGAAGTTTTTTACTTTCCTGGAATTTTCAAAATTCCAGAAAATTTTCAAAATTCCAGCGACCTGGAACTTTCCCAAAAGTGACGTTTTGCAATAATTACGAAAAAATTAAAAACAAAAACATCACAGCATCATATTTCGCCTTAGCGGAATACACATTTTCTGCGTAAACGCAAAGAAAAATCGAATGCCCATCAAACGGTTTCGGAATTCTCCACCCGATATTCGGGACTTGGTCTACAAACTCCGCGCACTCACGACTCATTGTACTCAACATTTAGGACCTTCGAAAATATCCACACCCCCGACTGGTTCAGCCCCCGGGGCCGCAACTCTCTGTCATCCTCAAACGAATCTGTTCCAAAAAAGGTTTTCGTCCGCGAATTATGACGTTTGGCCAAAACCGTTAGCCGTTCAACCACACGCGCGTGTCGTCGATGCATTTACGCGTATCTGCACATCTTCCAACCGTAAATACACGTATGCAAGCTTACGGCGAAGAGATCGCGAGTTCGGTGTCACGCACGTGAGATAGGGCTGCCCGAAAAGAAACAGGAAGAGGAAGAACGAAAAGAGAGAACGAGATAGAGCGGCGGGGTGGGGGCAAAACGAAACGGCAAGCGAGATGCCGGCAAGTTCCTCTCACGTGACGTCCGAGACGAGAAAACGTGACGTCACGATCTAAACACACAGCAGCACGTATGCACGAACATACGGGACACAGACGCACGCACGCACTCCGCTCAACTTTGACGCTTATATTTAGACCAATGAATGGCGAAGTTCCTTCCGACGTCGATTCGACACAACGATGATACCACGAATCGTTCCGCTTACGAACCTACAGAACAGTCTCTCTCTCTCTCTCTCTCTCTCTAAAATAATCGTATTTTTTTTTTCAAATTCGAGCTTACGCTGCAGCTCCAACAAAACGTTAAAAGATACACGCGTATGCCCAAATGCGTATATTTTGCATTACAACGATTCGCGCGCGATAAATTAACCATTGTGTGACGGTCACAGTCGACGATTTTTGCGAGGGAAGAAAAACGACGCGTTTTACGCACGCCTTATCGCGGATGACTCACGGTTCTTCCTTTTTTTTTTCCAGTCTTAGCGACGAGTTTCGTTTATTTACCACCTCTTCGCGACTCTTGTTTTCTTTTTTTTTTCTTTTTTTTTTTTTTTCGTCGCTATAACGCGTAACGACATGTGCGTGCTATGAGAGTGATAAAGATTCGCGTTTATCTCAGTTAGTTATTATACGCTTTAAAGGCTGATAAAACGCAGATAAGTTTATTTATACGTATGCGCGTGTTTTTTCTTTACCCTCACGTACTGACGAAGCCCGCACAACCTTACGTTGCATTCTACTCTCGGCAGTTGTGCGAGTTTTTTTTTTCATTACTCGGGCAACACTGATTCCTCAAATGAACTCAAGTACGCCGAAATAAATACACTTTAATAGCTGAAGCGTTAGTAAATTTTAAAAGTTATAATATATAGAAATGAAATATAGAAATTATATATATATATATATATATATATATATATATATATATATATATATATAATTGAAATAAATCGGCTAGCCCTTTCCCGTACAATTTTATCGTGAATGAGAGAGCGAGGCACGTTGATAACCGTTATATTGATTCCGATGCGAAGTCCTCGAGGATTCAAGGAGAAAAAAGAGAGGAAAACGAGGAAGGTGATACGGGTCTAGCGAACGAACGGTAGTATTTATTGACTCGGCAAATTCGAACGGTACTTTTTAAAGCCGTTGTACACTCGTACCCAAATTCACGGGACGATGGGAAAATTCCGCTAATGCATCAATTCTCGTTCTGACGAAAATCGTGAGAAATAATTCAATTCGCTGCTATATTAAATTCACAACCACTTCAAGCGGGTTGGGGTCAATTATTGCCATGTAAAACGTCGTTATTCGCAGTCGGATGAAAAAAATGTTTTTCAAACATCTTCACATTTCCTGTTACTGTTTACTTAAAAAGTCGCAGGTGGGTCCCGTTTTTTGACTCTGTTTAGATAACATTTAAAAAAAATGATCTGTAAGATAAGTGACTCGATGACAATAATAATAATGTGGACAAAATTAATTATAACAATATAGTAATATGTCAAATGAAATATAATAATAACGACAATAATGGACTAATTATAATAATAAAAGTAACAATATAGTAAAGGCCGATTTGAAATTTAATTTTGAAAATTTAATTAAAAAATATAATAATGAAAATAATACACTAGTTATGATAATTAAAATAGTGATATACTAAAGGCTTACACCTAGTTGAAATTTTTGAGTTTTCGATTTTTCGTTATCGACGCACTCACTAAATATAACATTTCAAAATATATTCTCTGCAAATTTCACGTCCATTCTTCAAAAAATGAGGGAGTTACAGTTCATAGGTAGATTTGGCAAACCGGCGAACTTTAAACGCGGTTTTTCTGAAAATTACTTTTTCAAAATCGGATACCACGATATCGAAAAAATATCCGACCAACTTAAAATTTGACATCTTCTCGTTGTACGTATCAAGTGATTGAACGAAGGTTTTTTTTCTCGATGCATAGTGTTTTTCTCATAAACGAAAATGGAGTTATTTTTTTGGTAATTCTCTACGTAAGTGACTTTTCCGGAACAATGGTTGTTTCCAAACAAACCCAATATAGGCGTGGAAATGTTTTTAAAAAACGCCATATTCGTATCACGTGTTTCCGCGAACTTCAAACAAACCCAAACACACAAATCCGAACAAACGAACCTAACAAACAATCAAAGCCAATATAAGCGTCGAAATGTTTAAAAATGCTCTACTTTTATCACGTGTTTCCGCGCACTTCAAACAAACCCAAACAAACGAACAAATCCGAACAAACAGACCCAAACAAACAAATCCGAATAAACAAACCCAAACAAACGAACAAGTCCGAACAAACAGACAAATTCAAACGAATAGATCGAAACAAACAAACCCAAACAAACAATCCCAAATAAACCAACACAAACAAACAAACCCAATATAGGCGTTGAAATGTTAAAAAATGCTCCATTTTTATCACGTGTTTGCGCGAACTTCAAACAAACTTATACAAACGAACAAACCTAAACAAACAAATTCAAACGGATAAATCCGAACACACAAATCCTAAACAAACAAACAAACCCAATATAGGCGTCGAAATGTTTAAAAATGCCCTATTTTTATCACTTGTTTCAGTGAACTTTGAACAAACCAAAACAAACGAACCCAAACCCAAACAAAAGAACAAATCCGAACACACAAGCCTAAACAAACAAATTCGAACAGATAAATAGGAACAAACGAATCCAAACAAACAAAGCCAATTGGGCGTCGAAATGTTTAAAAATGCCCCATTTTTATCACTTGTTCCAACGAACTTCAAACAAACCAAAACAAACGAACTCAAACTAACAAATCCGAACACTCAAACCTAAACAAACAAATTCGAACAAAAAAATTCAAACGGATAAACCCGAACAAACAAGTCCAAACAAACAAACCCAAATAAATCAACCCAAACAAACAAACCAAAATAAATCAACCCAAACAAACAAACCCAATATAGGCGTCGAAATGTTCAAAAATGCCCCATTTTTATCACTTGTTTCAGTGAACCTCGAACAAACCAAAACAAACGAACCCAAACAAAAGAACAAATCCGAACACACAAACCTAAACAAACAAATTCGAACAGATAAATAGGAACAAACGAATCCAAACAAACAAAGCCAATTGGGCGTCGAAATGTTTAAAAATGCCCCATTTTTATCACTTGTTTCAACGAACTTCAAACAAACCAAAACAAACGAACTCAAACTAACAAATTCAAACGGATAAATCCGAACAAACAAGTCCAAACAAACAAACCCAAACAAACAAACCCAATATAGGCGTCGAAATGTTCAAAAATGCCCCATTTTTATCACTTGTTTCAGTGAACTTCGAACAAAAGAACAAATCCGAACACACAAACCTAAACAAACAAATTCGAACAGATAAATAGGAACAAACGAATCCAAACAAACAAAGCCAATTGGGCGTCGAAATGTTTAAAAATGCCCCATTTTTATCACTTGTTTCAACGAACTTCAAACAAGCCAAAACAAACGAACTCAAACTAACAAATCCGAACACTCAAACCTAAACAAACAAATTTAAACGGATAAATCCGAACAAACAAGTCCAAACAAACAAACCCAAATAAATCAACCCAAACAAACAAACCAAAATAAATCAACCCAAACAAACAAACCCAATATAGGCGTCGAAATGTTCAAAAATGCCCCATTTTTATCACTTGTTTCAGCGAACTTCAAACGAACCCAAACCCAAACAATAAACAAACAAATTAACAAACACACAAACCTAAACAAACAAATTCAAACAAACAAACCCAAACGAACAAACCCAATATAGGCGTCGAGATGTTCAAAATGCCCTATTTTAACACGTGTTTCCGCGAACTTTAAAACCCCAAAACGTTTACCCATACTTTAACCCAAACAAACCCAATGCAGGCGTAGAAATATTCAAAAATTACCTACCTTATCACGTGATTCCGCGAACTTCAAAGCCCCATAAGTTTTTATGGGCGGGTGAATTTCAGCTTCCCCCGACTGTGAATACCACAATTTATAACCCCATAAATGAGAAACCAGCAAAAAAATGTAAGGCTTATTTTTCGGGAAAGTCACTTTTCCACAAAATTTCCGTTTTTTCTTCACTGAAAACGGATACTTTAACTTCGGACTGCGGAAATTTTGACAAAAATCAATATTATATTGAATTCTTCCAACCCAAACGAATACACTACCGGCCAAAAGTTTCCGGATCCTTCAGACAACTGCAAAATTATATTAGAACGATGTAATTCATTATCCACAACTATAAATATAATCTTCGTAAAATAAAAAATGCAATAAACTACATTATTCTATCATTAGGCAATTGGCCAGTGATCGAAAGTTTTGCAGTTATCCGAAGTTTGAGGAAAACTTTTGGCCTCCAGTGTATACAAGTAGAATAATATGGATACCCGGGTGCCCAATTTCTGTTTGTTTTTTTTTCTTCACTTTTTCGCCATAAATTCTGCGCGCGCCTCTTTTTCTCCCTCCATTTCCGGTTCGCGAGACGCCCCTCGATGAAAACGTGCCCGGAACGTTCGCGGTTACGTTGCACGTGCATCTGATATACGCGATTGAATTCGCACGTATGCATTATTTAGTCGGTCGCCGCTTACCACGAGACCCGGCTGCCTCGTGTGCCGCGCGTTTCCAATTCCCCATTCCACATTACCGATATAATACACGGACGCGCGATATACCGATTTAAAAATAGACCATCCTCTCTCCGCGGAGAAAAACTAGCTGGAAATAAATGGGACACGCGAGCGAGTAGGAAAGTCGTGTCGAATGGAGATTCAGCCTGGCGCAGGGGGAAGCCGAGATATGGAGAAATAAGTTTCGAAACGCGCGCGGGCGCACGGCATGTGGAATATAAAATCGTTTGCAAATTATGACAACCAGCGTACACACGTGATTCGTCATAGCACTTTTTTCCGGCTCTTTTTTTATTTTCCTCGTCTCTTGTACGACACGCTACGAACGATTATAATAACAATAGTAACAATGGCTGTTTAAAGCGTTTCTGCAAATCGCTCTCGCGGCGAGCACGGAACATCGCGCAGGGGGGGGGGGGGGGGGTGACCCTTGCGCGAACACACTGCGTCGTTCGCGGAGCACGCTGTACACATTGTCCGGCGAACGAGCAGTGTAGACCGTCGCGCGGAGGGCAGAGCAATATTTTATGACACGAAAAAGACGAGGGACGTGTTTTTTTTTGTTTCCGAAGCCTGGTTGAGAACAAATAGGGGTAAGGTTGAGACCCTCTTCCGATCGAGATGCAATTTTGCATAGACCTTCCTTTTAATATTTTACGCCACACCCTAACGGGATTTTTGCTATTTTGACTTTTTTTTATCGAAAAAAGCCTTTTTATCCTATTATATAATTGTTATTTACTTTAATTATTGTTCATTTGTTATGACTATTACTTTTTCTATTTTAAGCTACTTTTATTTTGTTAAACTGTGTCAGTAGTTTGTTATGTTGCTTCAAGTTGTTTCCAAGGCGTAATAAAACTCCAAGGCGTAATCACTCAAGGAGAAGAAAAATATAATCCTCCCTCGCTTTCTCTTTTAATAAAAATAGTTTGAATTTAATTTCACAGAGACATTCAGTTGTTGAATGGTTCGCGAAAAAATATTTTGACGCTTCTTTTCGCCGTTGGCTTACCACCTTAAATATTAAGTGTAGGGAAAAAAGGCAAAAACCAAAAACGTCGAAAATTTAATTCCCTGCAAGTTTATTTATGTTCATTTATGCCCTAAAGTTGAAAATAAACGAGAGAATGCAATGGTTTTACTTCGAAAATTTAATTCCCTGCAAGTTTATTTATGTTCATTTATGCCCTAAAGTTGAAAATAAACGAGAGAATGCAATGGTTTTACTTCGTCGCATTATTCAGGTTTAATTCGAAAAATATCGATCGTAGAGCAAAAACTGTAATAACTAAAGTTGTAGGAAATTGAATTTCCTACAAGTTTATTTCCTACCATGTGTACCCAAAAGTTGAAAAAATATTTTTACAGTTCTCTTTTCCTTTACCGTTGGCGCAACACCTTAAATATTGATTGTAGGGGAAAAAAGCTAAAACCAAAATTGTCGAAAATTGGATTCCCTACAAGTTCGTTTACGTTAATTTATGCCCTAAAGTTGAAAATAAACGAGATAATGCAATGTTTTTACCTCGCTGCTTTATTCAGCTTCAATTAAAAAAATTGTAATAACTAAAGTTGTAGGAAACTGAATTTCCTACGAGTTTAGTCCTTACCATTTATACCCAAAAATTGAAAAAAATATTTTGACGGTTCTATTTGCCGTTGGCGTACCACCTTAAATATTGATTGTAGGAAAAAAAAGGTAGAGACCAAAATTGTCGAAAATTGAATTCCCTGCAAGTTCGTTTATGTTCATTTATGCCCTAAAGTAAAAAATAAACGAGATAATGCAATGGTTTTGCTTCGCCCGCTTTATTCCGGTTTAATTCGAAAAATATCGGTCGTAGAGAAAAAACTGTAATAACTAAAGTTGTAGAAAACAGAATTTCCTACAAGTTTAATCCTCACCATTTTTACTCAGAAATTGAAAATGCCCGAGTTATTCGCGTAGAACATTTTTTCATGAAATTCAAAATGGCGGACATAAACCCATGGGGGGATTTGGTCGCCATTTTGAATTTAGACTCCCAGCGACCCCCCCCCCCCTAATGGTTAAACCAAGAAAGAGCGACAACGGAATTTTTGTTATTTCAAGGGGATTATTGGGATATAGTGACTGGGCTTAAAAGTTTGCGCGCTTCTAGAAGTTCTCTGGCGTGTGTGTGCGTGATAGACGAAGTTGCGTCAGCGAGGCGTTTCTTGAGCGAATAATCGCGCGACCGCCGAGACACATTGGCAGTTACTAAGCGTGGCGAGAACGAAGCAATGGCGTCTCCCTCCCTCCTTCCTTCTCTCTCTCTCTCTCTCTCTCTCTCTCTTTCTCTCTCTCTCTCTCTCCGTCTGGAGGGAAAAAGGTTATGTTCGCGAACGACGACGCGATATCGTCGTCTCGAGAAAACAGCATATCGACGCGTCGTCGCGAAAGAGCTTGCGCGATGTATACACACGTATTTCTATGTGCCGTGTGTCGTGTATACAAACGTGTCCGTGTGTGCATTTTGCTCTCGAAAGCCTTTCGCAACGACGAATGCGGTTCTCAACCACACTCTATTCCTTGTGTATCTTCCTTCCGTTCGACTCGGTGGAGAGGGGAAGAGAAGAAACTACACTACGCGTTCTCGGAATCGCGTATGTGCACACGAATAAAACCTAGGCACGTTTCCATCACAAATAACCGGGAACGAATATTTTTCCATACGTGAATTCCGTTCCTGCTATTTCGGCCGTCCACTACTTTGCTAATAACGTTTCGTCGTCGATTCTCGGGCTTGGATCGTTCGTGTGGCGCGAAAGAGTTCGAATCGTCACTTCGGCCAATGCCCTCCAACAAACTAAACTAGAAGCTTTGAAATGATTAGTGCTATTGGCCACTTCCTACCTATGTGGACCAATGGTCCAGTAAAAGAGACGAAAACCCAGCACTTTCAGCGCAGAATTAGAATTTTTGACTGAAGCTAGCTCGTTGCATACTGAAAGTAACCCCCATGAAATTTTGCCCCTCAACTCGCCCGAACCCTAAAAAATAGGGGTTGAAAAGTTAAAAATCGCCATGTCTCGATAATTAATGGCCCGATCAAAAAATATTTCAAACAAAAGTTGTTTGGAATAATAAAATACGTATAAAGTTATCTAACGTCCAATCCTTTATCTTCGAAAATAGGGCCACAAAAACGCGAGAGCACCACTGACCCACAATTTTGTAGTCGTTTTTGTGCCGCTATTTTCAAAGATAGGGGGTTGGACGTCAGATAACTTTATACGTATTTTACAATTACAAACAACTTTTGTTTGAAACTTTTTTCGATCGGGCTATTAATTATCGAGATACGGCGATTTTTAAGTTTTCAACCACTATTTCTTAGGGTTGGGGTGAATTGAGGGGCAAAATTTCATGGGGGTTACTTTCAGTATGCAACGAGCTAGCTTCAGTCAAAAATTCTGATTCTACGCTAAAAGTGCTGGGTTTTCGTCTCTTTTAGTCTTTTACTGGAAGTGGCGAATGACACTAATAATTTCAAAGCTTCTCTTGCTAGCTGTGGGGGGCGCCACAATTTGTTTGCCTGTAAAGGGGTCGCGTATTCAAGGTCGAAAAACACTGGTAAAGACCGTCATTTTATAAAGAAACTATCACTTCATGAAATTATACGTTGGACACTTTTTGAACCAGTGTACACAAATTGAAAAAAGTCGTCTCGAGAAAAACGCGTTTGACAAAAGGCTACCGAAAACAAAAATTCTATGCAGTAATGGATTATATAAACTACTTTCGAAACATATTCTTGAATAGTTTTACTAACATCTTATGGAATTAAAAAAAAGATTTTTTAGTAATTTTTTAGTAATCTAAACTGATTTGCCGCCGTAACCGAATCCGGCGGCTCGCTGGCAGTGAACTAATCCTACAGGTGGCGTGTTTTTCCCGATAAGCTTGGTATACAACTCTGACATAACCCGAAAGATTATTCCCGGCATAAAAATGAACGTCTCGAGCGAGAATTGGCAATTTCATTATTTCCCTCGAGAATGACGATGCGCGTAGTGGAATTACGAATAAGCGATATTCTCGTAGAACCGAGAATTCACGTTAACGGAGATACGTAGAGAGCGCGTCGCGCCCGATCATCATTGCCTCGAGTTTCGATGTACTCGGGCGAGAACAGCCGAGAAACTCCGCGTAGCTGTAAGCAGCGACGTTAACGGCGATGGCTTGTACTTTCGAAACAAGGCCACAACTCGACGCAACGACCGGTGACTAAGCCACGCCACACTGCCGCGCGCGATACACACTAAACTTCTCTGTCTCTTTATCGTTCGCTCGCTCGCTTACCTCGTCCGGCAGCTTCTTCCTCGCCCCTTTGCTATCGCACGCAGCAACTCCAGCCAACAGAGGCTACGGAGAGAAACAGCCGACTCGTGTGTCGTATACGTGCTTCACTTCTCTGCGTAGCTGACGTTGCGCGCGCAACTCTTCGTTCCTACGTCCACTCTCCCCTCCCCCGTCGCGATTGCCCCTTCCACGCCACCGCTCGCTCGCGCTACGCCGTTCTCCCTCTTCCGGTTCGCCTCACAGCCGCGTCATCATCGGCGCGCTGGCAGAGAGCTTCGCGTGCGTGCACACACGCGGTGTGTGTGCCACTGGCACGCACGTATCTAGCGCCATGATATCGTCTTCTTTGTGTATAGTAAATACTTGGTACATATTGCTCGAACGATACATGCTGCGATGCCTACTTTCCTACACACACATCAGACATACAAATACGTGGTGATGTGCACAGAGTATCTTAAGGAGGTACGATCATTACTACGAATCCAAAATTTACAATTTTAAGTGATTTTGACGAACACTTTATGCGCCTATTGCCAAAATTTCAGCTATTTTGACCGTTTAGTTTTTTCGCAATAAAACTGCAGAGGCAAGTTAATAATAGCATTAGTTATTAACAAATGATTGTTCTTTTTTTCTGTCGACAATTGAGTTTTTACTTCAAACGCTTGCCAATGTGCGTATGTGTGCACACACACGCGCGCCTAGCTGTATGGCTCGCGCTTTCATAAAAAAAATATACATGTATACAAAATTAGAGAACAGGACAGCCTTGTAAGCGCGGCGAGTCGACATCGCATCTCTCGCAGTCGTCACGGAAAAGTACCGGTCACATGTTCCGAGTCGCGGTTTGCGTGCTCCTCTAAAAGTATCGTTTCGTTCGTCAGCACGTTTCTCCCATCGAGGCTACTCGGCTGCCGCAATTTTGCCCCGCCCCCCCCCTCCCGCTCTCGTGTAGTAAGTGTACCACGCATCGCGGCCATTCTCCGCGAGATTACTGAGCGTAAATCGACTTTTTCTTTTCAAGCCGCCGCGCTCTCCTAGGTCGTGGTCCCCGATCTGGTCACGCTCGTACGATCGCTCGGGAACAATATACAATACGATAATCGAATACGCATGTCTCGATTTTTCACATTGGTACAACCTTGACACTATTATGGAATTCCGACACTTTTTTGCCCCCCTTTTTTTGTATCGACCGACATTTTGTCGATGCTTTTTTCCTATTGAGGGGTTTTGCTACTGCGGCGAGCCGGAAATCGGGATTAGCTTGGAAAATTTATTTTGAAGGATATAAGTAATATATGAATAAGTAAGTAAGAAAGGTATAAGTAAGACACAAGTACGTAAGTTAGTTCTTAAGCTTAGAAAATTCATTTTGAGGGATATAAGTAAGTCCTAAGTGAGTAAGATGGATATAAGTAAGATTAAAGTAAGGAAGTAAGAAGGATATAAGTGAGTTATAAGTAAGTGAATAAGAAGGATGTAAGTAAGTACGAATGATGTAAGTAAATAAGAAGAATATAAGTAAGATATGAGTAAGTAAGTACGAATGATAAAAGTAAGATATAAGTACGAAAGTTAGGAGGATATAAATAAGATGTAAGTAAGAAGGATATAAGTGAGATATAGGTAAGTAAATAAGAATATAAGGAAAATATGAGTAAGTACGAATGACATAAGTAAGGTATAAGTAGGAAAGTTAGAATAATAAAAATAAGCTGTAACTACGTAAGTAGGTTAGTTCTTTAGCTTAGAAAATTCATTTTGAGCGATATAAGTAAGATTTAAGTAAGTAAGAAGGATATAAGTGAGATGTAAGTAATTAAATAAAAAGGATATAAGTAAGATGTGAGTAAGTAAGTACGAATGATATAAGTAAGATCGAAGTATGTAAATAATAAGAATATAAGTAAGATATGAGTAAGTAAGTACGAAAGTTAGAAGGATATAAATACGATATAAGTAAGTAAGTAAGAAGGATATAAGTAAGTTATAAGTAAGTAAATAAGAAGAATACAAGATGATAAGTAAGCAAGTATGAATGATATAAGTTAGGTATAAGTAAGAAAGTTAGAAGGATATAAGTAATATATAAGTACATAAGTAAGACGGATGTAAGTGAGATATAAGTAAGTAAATAGGCAGAATATAAGTAAGGTATGAGTAAGTAAGTACGAATGATATAAGTAAGAAAGTAAGAAAGATATAAGTAAGTCAATAAGTATATCAATCGGATATAAGTAGGATTGAAAAATCGGTGGGACATTTTGGTTGTATGTAGATTAAGAAAGTTGTCTACCAAATTTCGGTTAAAAAATGTTAATAATTAGGGGGGGGGGAGATACGCTTAGGCAAGGAAAGAATTGCTTATTTTGATTATTTTTTTTTTAATTAAGTTTTGAGAATGGCGGAGGTATGTCATGGTCTTCTAAACATTTATATTATATATTTGTAAATTTCAAAACCTAAAAACTTATTTTCTGAAAAGCTCGATATATTCGCATTTAATTTCCCGATACACAACCACACAGTTATTGTTGTAGACAAGTGTTAATATTTATTTATTATTTATTGCCACCGCCACAAATAATTTTGTTTATCATAAAGCCTGTATTTGCTGTTACTGTATTTTTTTTTTGTCACTTTACAGTGTTTGAATTGATTTTTGAAAATCAGTTTTCTTTTTAAATTGTAATTTCAATATTTAACATTTTCATGTACACGATGTTAACAAACATTCTGTTATTTATTTGACATCAATCTCCCGAGAATGTTTTCATAGCCTGTGTGCAAAAACCTGGAAAATTTACGGTATTTCCGAATCAATAATGCGTGGCAACCATGGTTTGAAAAATTTCAAAAAAAAATACTTTTCACACAATTTTCCTAAACATCGAGGGTCATGTTTTAGACAATACGGTTAAAAGGCTTGACACCAAATTTTATCAGAATCCCTCGATTAGTTTTTGATCGATAAATAAAAAATACCACGAAGAAGCCAAAAGTTGTAATAAAACATACCCTGAGACTCAAAAATGGTGAATAAATCTTTCCTATAAAAAAATGTCATAAATATCAGCAAATTTTTCCTCGCTTACAAGTGTCTCCACCCTTAAGATTAAATTTTCTTCCATTAGAGTGTCTCTCTCTCTCTCTCTCTCTCTCTCTCTCTCTCTCTCTCTCTCTCTCTCTCTCTCTCTCTCTCTCTCCCCTCTCCCCCCTCTCCCCGCCGTTATATCAGTCTCCAATATCGCACGCGTCACGATCCGACTGAAATAAGAAGCTGCTGTATTATTCATGGCGAGTGAATTCTAGCTGCGGGTAACTTTATTATCCACGTGCATATATACAAACACGCGTGGACACGTGTGCCTGTGTATATCCGCGCGTGCGTCTTTTTAATACGAAAATATACGCCAGAACCGGTTTATCCAAGGAGAAAAAAAGGCCCATCGCATCGTTCAATTCATCAAGCGAGATACGAAGAAGTAAATATTTATCGTTATTTACTCTCGGCCACATATATTACGGATAAAGTTCCGAAAAGCCCATACCTGTGATTAATTTGGAATTTCGCGTACCTATGTATTTTGACTCGCTGATCATGAATATCATACTGAAAATGCCCGAAAATTTGATTTTCAAGGTCAACACTCATGAAAACTGATTTTTTAAACAGTTTTTCGGTTTTATTTGAGTAAATATTCATTTTAGAGAAAAATGTTTCCTACAAAAGTTGTAGCTTATGAAAATATTGATCTTTTGTGTTCTATACAATTTTTGTCTAAAACCATTCCATTTCGCGAAAAATGGGATAATGGTCCAATAAGTGAAAATTGCTTAGCTTCGTTAGGTTCGATACTATCTACTTATCCATAGTAACGGATCGGTAACAGCAAGAATATGGATAATGTTCATTAGCCCACACAAACCCAATGAAAAAAAAAACAAATTCAAACTGAAACGAAACCAACAAAAAAATCCAAATACAAATCTTAACAAAAAAAGCTTGAACCCAAAGTAAAAAAAAAATCAAATAGAAAGCCCAACAAAAAAAACCAACCCCAAACAAAAAATGCAAAATAGTATATGATACAAGAAACTAAAATAAAATAAAAATGAAAAACAAAAAATGCAAAAATAGTATATCATATAAAAAGAAACTAAAATAAAAGAAAAAAAATAAAAAACACGAAAGAAAAAAAAACATGCACTTTAAAGACTAAACTCCAACCTTCCCGCGGCAAAGTGCGTAAGTAGATAATATCGAAAATGTGCCTGAAGTTTGCATCGTTGCTATCCAACGATTTCATTTTTTTTTTAAACTTTTTAATTTCCTACAATTTCTTACTCAGTTCGGCTCTAGTGACTAAAAAAACATGGTAAAATGAATTTAAAATATTTTCGACCATCCGAACCAACCCTTATAGGGGGGTGAAATTTGAAGAATTCTATCTCCCGCACGTTTGATATAATCGATTTTTTTTTTGGCGTCAATGTAAGGTGGCATGAAAAGGGCCACGAAAAAAAAATCTCAACCCCCAAAATGTTCCGGAACGCAGTCATATAGGAGGGAGAACGGGGGGGTGAAATTCGAAAACATTTGTTATTTCCGATGCATTCGACATAATCGAATTTTTTATTGATGGAGCCTGTAGAGTAGCTCAAAAGACGCCTCCAATACAAAAATCAGCCCTCTAAATGTTCCGGAACGCAGTCATATGGGGGGCGGAAGGAGGTGGGGGAAATTCGAAATTTTTTTTTATTTCCGATGCATTCGACATAATCGAATTTTTTATTCATGGAGCCTGTAGGGTAGCTCAAAAGACGCCTCCAATACAAAAATCAACCCTCTAAATGTTCCGGAACGCAGTCATATGGGGGGCGGAAGGAGGTGGGGGAAATTCGAAATTTTTTTTTATTTCCGATGCATTCGACATAATCGAATTTTTTATTCATGGAGCCTGTAGGGTAGCTCAAAAGACGCCTCCAATACAAAAATCAACCCTCTAAATGTTCCGGAACGCAGTCATATGGGGGGCGGAAGGAGGTGGGGGAAATTCGAAATTTTTTTTTATTTCCGATGCATTCGACATAATCGAATTTTTTATTCATGGAGCCTGTAGGGTAGCTCAAAAGACGCCTCCAATACAAAAATCAACCCTCTAAATGTTCCGGAACGCAGTCATATGGGGGGCGGAAGGAGGTGGGGGAAATTCGAAATTTTTTTTTATTTCCGATGCATTCGACATAATCGAATTTTTTATTCATGGAGCCTGTAGGGTAGCTCAAAAGACGCCTCCAATACAAAAATCAACCCTCTAAATGTTCCGGAACGCAGTCATATGGGGGGCGGAAGGAGGTGGGGGAAATTCGAAATTTTTTTTTATTTCCGATGCATTCGACATAATCGAATTTTTTATTCATGGAGCCTGTAGGGTGGCTCAAAAGACGCCTCCAATGAAAAAATCAGCCCTCTAAATGTTCCGGAACGCAGTCATATGGGGGGCGGAAGGAGGTGGGGGAAATTCGAAATTTTTTTTTATTTCCGATGCATTCGACATAATCGAATTTTTTATTCATGGAGCCTGTAGGGTGGCTCAAAAGACGCCTCCAATGAAAAAATCAGCCCTCTAAATGTTCCGGAACGCAGTCATATGGGGGGCGGAAGGAGGTGGGGGAAATTCGAAATTTTTTTTTATTTCCGATGCATTCGACATAATCGAATTTTTTATTGATGGAGCCTGTAGAGTAGCTCAAAAGACGCCTCCAATACAAAAATCAGCCCTCTAAATGTTCCGGAACGCAGTCATATGGGGGGCGGAAGGAGGTGGGGGAAATTCGAAATTTTTTTTTATTTCCGATGCATTCGACATAATCGAATTTTTTATTCATGGAGCCTGTAGGGTAGCTCAAAAGACGCCTCCAATACAAAAATCAACCCTCTAAATGTTCCGGAACGCAGTCATATGGGGGGCGGAAGGAGGTGGGGGAAATTCGAAATTTTTTTTTATTTCCGATGCATTCGACATAATCGAATTTTTTATTGATGGAGCCTGTAGGGTGGCTCAAAAGACGCCTCCAATGAAAAAATCAGCCCTCTAAATGTTCCGGAACGCAGTCATATGGGGGGCGGAAGGAGGTGGGGGAAATTCGAAATTTTTTTTTATTTCCGATGCATTCGACATAATCGAATTTTTTATTGATGGAGCCTGTAGAGTAGCTCAAAAGACGCCTCCAATACAAAAATCAGCCCTCTAAATGTTCCGGAACGCAGTCATATGGGGGGCGGAAGGAGGTGGGGGAAATTCGAAATTTTTTTTTATTTCCGATGCATTCGACATAATCGAATTTTTTATTCATGGAGCCTGTAGGGTAGCTCAAAAGACGCCTCCAATACAAAAATCAACCCTCTAAATGTTCCGGAACGCAGTCATATGGGGGGCGGAAGGAGGTGGGGGAAATTCGAAATTTTTTTTTATTTCCGATGCATTCGACATAATCGAATTTTTTATTCATGGAGCCTGTAGGGTAGCTCAAAAGACGCCCCCAATACAAAAATCAACCCTCTAAATGTTCCGGAACGCAGTCATATGGGGGGCGGAAGGAGGTGGGGGAAATTCGAAATTTTTTTTTATTTCCGATGCATTCGACATAATCGAATTTTTTATTCATGGAGCCTGTAGGGTGGCTCAAAAGACGCCTCCAATGAAAAAATCAGCCCTCTAAATGTTCCGGAACGCAGTCATATGGGGGGCGGAAGGAGGTGGGGGAAATTCGAAATTTTTTTTTATTTCCGATGCATTCGACATAATCGAATTTTTTATTGATGGAGCCTGTAGGGTAGCTCAAAAGACGCCTCCAATACAAAAATCAACCGTCTAAATGTTCCGGAACGCAGTCATATGGGGGGCGGAAGGAGGTGGGGGAAATTCGAAATTTTTTTTTATTTCCGATGCATTCGACATAATCGAATTTTTTATTGATGGAGCCTGTAGAGTAGCTCAAAAGACGCCTCCAATACAAAAATCAGCCCTCTAAATGTTCCGGAACGCAGTCATATGGGGGGCGGAAGGAGGTGGGGGAAATTCGAAATTTTTTTTTATTTCCGATGCATTCGACATAATCGAATTTTTTATTGATGGAGCCTGTAGAGTAGCTCAAAAGACGCCTCCAATACAAAAATCAGCCCTCTAAATGTTCCGGAACGCAGTCATATGGGGGGCGGAAGGAGGTGGGGGAAATTCGAAATTTTTTTTTATTTCCGATGCATTCGACATAATCGAATTTTTTATTCATGGAGCCTGTAGGGTAGCTCAAAAGACGCCTCCAATACAAAAATCAACCCTCTAAATGTTCCGGAACGCAGTCATATGGGGGGCGGAAGGAGGTGGGGGAAATTCGAAATTTTTTTTAATTTCCGATGCATTCGACATAATCGAATTTTTTATTCATGGAGCCTGTAGGGTAGCTCAAAAGACGCCTCCAATACAAAAATCAACCCTCTAAATGTTCCGGAACGCAGTCATATGGGGGGCGGAAGGAGGTGGGGGAAATTCGAAATTTTTTTTTATTTCCGATGCATTCGACATAATCGAATTTTTTATTCATGGAGCCTGTAGGGTGGCTCAAAAGACGCCTCCAATGAAAAAATCAGCCCTCTAAATGTTCCGGAACGCAGTCATATGGGGGGCGGAAGGAGGTGGGGGAAATTCGAAATTTTTTTTTATTTCCGATGCATTCGACATAATCGAATTTTTTATTGATGGAGCCTGTAGGGTAGCTCAAAAGACGCCTCCAATACAAAAATCAACCGTCTAAATGTTCCGGAACGCAGTCATATGGGGGGCGGAAGGAGGTGGGGGAAATTCGAAATTTTTTTTTATTTCCGATGCATTCGACATAATCGAATTTTTTATTGATGGAGCCTGTAGAGTAGCTCAAAAGACGCCTCCAATACAAAAATCAGCCCTCTAAATGTTCCGGAACGCAGTCATATGGGGGGCGGAAGGAGGTGGGGGAAATTCGAAATTTTTTTTTATTTCCGATGCATTCGACATAATCGAATTTTTTATTCATGGAGCCTGTAGGGTAGCTCAAAAGACGCCTCCAATACAAAAATCAACCCTCTAAATGTTCCGGAACGCAGTCATATGGGGGGCGGAAGGAGGTGGGGGAAATTCGAAATTTTTTTTTATTTCCGATGCATTCGACATAATCGAATTTTTTATTGATGGAGCCTGTAGGGTGGCTCAAAAGACGCCTCCAGTGAAAAAATCAGCCCTCTAAATGTTCCGGAACGCAGTCATATGGGGGGCGGAAGGAGGTGGGGGAAATTCGAAATTTTTTTTTATTTCCGATGCATTCGACATAATCGAATTTTTTATTGATGGAGCCTGTAGAGTAGCTCAAAAGACGCCTCCAATACAAAAATCAGCCCTCTAAATGTTCCGGAACGCAGTCATATGGGGGGCGGAAGGAGGTGGGGGAAATTCGAAATTTTTTTTTATTTCCGATGCATTCGACATAATCGAATTTTTTATTCATGGAGCCTGTAGGGTAGCTCAAAAGACGCCTCCAATACAAAAATCAACCCTCTAAATGTTCCGGAACGCAGTCATATGGGGGGCGGAAGGAGGTGGGGGAAATTCGAAATTTTTTTTTATTTCCGATGCATTCGACATAATCGAATTTTTTATTCATGGAGCCTGTAGGGTAGCTCAAAAGACGCCTCCAATACAAAAATCAACCCTCTAAATGTTCCGGAACGCAGTCATATGGGGGGCGGAAGGAGGTGGGGGAAATTCGAAATTTTTTTTTATTTCCGATGCATTCGACATAATCGAATTTTTTATTCATGGAGCCTGTAGGGTGGCTCAAAAGACGCCTCCAATGAAAAAATCAGCCCTCTAAATGTTCCGGAACGCAGTCATATGGGGGGCGGAAGGAGGTGGGGGAAATTCGAAATTTTTTTTTATTTCCGATGCATTCGACATAATCGAATTTTTTATTGATGGAGCCTGTAGGGTAGCTCAAAAGACGCCTCCAATACAAAAATCAACCGTCTAAATGTTCCGGAACGCAGTCATATGGGGGGCGGAAGGAGGTGGGGGAAATTCGAAATTTTTTTTTATTTCCGATGCATTCGACATAATCGAATTTTTTATTGATGGAGCCTGTAGAGTAGCTCAAAAGACGCCTCCAATACAAAAATCAGCCCACTAAATGTTCCGGAACGCAGTCATATGGGGGGCGGAAGGAGGTGGGGGAAATTCGAAATTTTTTTTTATTTCCGATGCATTCGACATAATCGATTTTTTTATTCATGGAGCCTGTAGAGTAGCTCAAAAGACGCCTCCAATACAAAAATCAGCCCTCTAAATGTTCCGGAACGCAGTCATATGGGGGGCGGAAGGAGGTGGGGGAAATTCGAAATTTTTTTTTATTTCCGATGCATTCGACATAATCGAATTTTTTATTCATGGAGCCTGTAGGGTAGCTCAAAAGACGCCTCCAATACAAAAATCAACCCTCTAAATGTTCCGGAACGCAGTCATATGGGGGGCGGAAGGAGGTGGGGGAAATTCGAAATTTTTTTTTATTTCCGATGCATTCGACATAATCGAATTTTTTATTCATGGAGCCTGTAGGGTAGCTCAAAAGACGCCTCCAATACAAAAATCAACCCTCTAAATGTTCCGGAACGCAGTCATATGGGGGGCGGAAGGAGGTGGGGGAAATTCGAATTTTTTTTTTATTTCCGATGCATTCGACATAATCGATTTTTTTATTCATGGAACCTGTAGGGTAGCTCAAAAGACGCCTCCAATACAAAAATCAGCCCTCTAAATGTTCCGGAACGCAGTCATATGGGGGGCGGAAGGAGGTGGGGGAAATTCGAAATTTTTTTTTATTTCCGATGCATTCGACATAATCGAATTTTTTATTCATGGAGCCTGTAGGGTAGCTCAAAAGACGCCTCCAATACAAAAATCAACCCTCTAAATGTTCCGGAACGCAGTCATATGGGGGGCGGAAGGAGGTGGGGGAAATTCGAAATTTTTTTTTATTTCCGATGCATTCGACATAATCGAATTTTTTATTCATGGAGCCTGTAGGGTAGCTCAAAAGACGCCCCCAATACAAAAATCAACCCTCTAAATGTTCCGGAACGCAGTCATATGGGGGGCGGAAGGAGGTGGGGGAAATTCGAAATTTTTTTTTATTTCCGATGCATTCGACATAATCGAATTTTTTATTCATGGAGCCTGTAGGGTGGCTCAAAAGACGCCTCCAATGAAAAAATCAGCCCTCTAAATGTTCCGGAACGCAGTCATATGGGGGGCGGAAGGAGGTGGGGGAAATTCGAAATTTTTTTTTATTTCCGATGCATTCGACATAATCGAATTTTTTATTGATGGAGCCTGTAGGGTAGCTCAAAAGACGCCTCCAATACAAAAATCAACCGTCTAAATGTTCCGGAACGCAGTCATATGGGGGGCGGAAGGAGGTGGGGGAAATTCGAAATTTTTTTTTATTTCCGATGCATTCGACATAATCGAATTTTTTATTGATGGAGCCTGTAGAGTAGCTCAAAAGACGCCTCCAATACAAAAATCAGCCCTCTAAATGTTCCGGAACGCAGTCATATGGGGGGCGGAAGGAGGTGGGGGAAATTCGAAATTTTTTTTTATTTCCGATGCATTCGACATAATCGAATTTTTTATTCATGGAGCCTGTAGGGTAGCTCAAAAGACGCCTCCAATACAAAAATCAACCCTCTAAATGTTCCGGAACGCAGTCATATGGGGGGCGGAAGGAGGTGGGGGAAATTCGAAATTTTTTTTTATTTCCGATGCATTCGACATAATCGAATTTTTTATTCATGGAGCCTGTAGGGTGGCTCAAAAGACGCCTCCAATGAAAAAATCAGCCCTCTAAACGTTCCGGAACGCAGTCATATGGGGGGCGGAAGGAGGTGGGGGAAATTCGAAATTTTTTTTTATTTCCGATGCATTCGACATAATCGAATTTTTTATTGATGGAGCCTGTAGGGTAGCTCAAAAGACGCCTCCAATACAAAAATCAACCGTCTAAATGTTCCGGAACGCAGTCATATGGGGGGCGGAAGGAGGTGGGGGAAATTCGAAATTTTTTTTTATTTCCGATGCATTCGACATAATCGAATTTTTTATTGATGGAGCCTGTAGAGTAGCTCAAAAGACGCCTCCAATACAAAAATCAGCCCTCTAAATGTTCCGGAACGCAGTCATATGGGGGGCGGAAGGAGGTGGGGGAAATTCGAAATTTTTTTTTATTTCCGATGCATTCGACATAATCGATTTTTTTATTCATGGAGCCTGTAGAGTAGCTCAAAAGACGCCTCCAATACAAAAATCAGCCCTCTAAATGTTCCGGAACGCAGTCATATGGGGGGCGGAAGGAGGTGGGGGAAATTCGAAATTTTTTTTTATTTCCGATGCATTCGACATAATCGAATTTTTTATTCATGGAGCCTGTAGGGTAGCTCAAAAGACGCCTCCAATACAAAAATCAACCCTCTAAATGTTCCGGAACGCAGTCATATGGGGGGCGGAAGGAGGTGGGGGAAATTCGAAATTTTTTTTTATTTCCGATGCATTCGACATAATCGAATTTTTTATTCATGGAGCCTGTAGGGTAGCTCAAAAGACGCCTCCAATACAAAAATCAACCCTCTAAATGTTCCGGAACGCAGTCATATGGGGGGCGGAAGGAGGTGGGGGAAATTCGAATTTTTTTTTTATTTCCGATGCATTCGACATAATCGATTTTTTTATTCATGGAACCTGTAGGGTAGCTCAAAAGACGCCTCCAATACAAAAATCAGCCCTCTAAATGTTCCGGAACGCAGTCATATGGGGGGCGGAAGGAGGTGGGGGAAATTCGAAATTTTTTTTTATTTCCGATGCATTCGACATAATCGAATTTTTTATTCATGGAGCCTGTAGGGTAGCTCAAAAGACGCCTCCAATACAAAAATCAACCCTCGAATTCCCGTATCACCATTAGTTCCTGAGATATCGATGACTGAAGACAAAAGGACGTTTTTTCATTCAAAGGCCGATATCTCAGCGAAAAATGGTCGTACGGAGATTTAAAAAAAGCAAATTGAAGTGAATTAAATGGGCTCAATGACCTTGATATTGGTTAAGTCTGGAAAAAATCTCCGAAACCCGTATAGAACTTTGAAAAAAGTAAAAATTTGCACCATTTATTTTGTCGTCATATTTTTTCCGACCGCGCAATCAGTGATTCTAAAAAAAATCATTCTCGGAACTAAAAACTAGAAATTTCAAGCTTCAAAATCCTTTTTTTTTGTATGACCATTTTTCAACAAAGTTACAGCCTTTCGAAAAGCACGGAAAAAGTGGTCAACTTTTCTTGCCCCTTTCATTTTTTATGTCAGTGGATGTTCACTTTCTGGTACTTACGATTCGCGGCCGGATGGACGATCGTTCTTTGGGGATAATACTTTATCGCTTGATGATAGTATATGAGAATGAATATAATAATACGAATATAAATATATTTCCGCCTACCTTTATGAACTACAATTTATTTGGTAAAGGGACGGGTGTGAGTGAAGCGTAAACAATTTTTTAGAAGATAAATAAGTTGTAATTATATTTATTATTATATTTAAATTAACGTATACACTAAAAAAATAAGCGTTTAGAGCGTTAACGACGCAGAAAAGCAAGAGCTAAATAAGCTTTGAAATCACCTAGAAGCCCCGCGCGTGTCGTCGGGTGACGTCACGCGCGAGTCGTGCTCAGATTGCTTTTTGCCTCGAAGCCTTCGTTTCGGCTTGGCCGCGCACGAACGGCTCAGCGTCCATGCATTGGTGTCGCTGCCTAAGGCGCGGTCGGGATAGTTCGACCGCACTCGGCTCTTTCCGAAGATGTCCAAGCGTCGTTCGCTCACGGACACGCGCTACTATGATTGCATGGGCGCGTAAGAGACTAGAGAGGGGGTAACGTTTCGCGCGATATGGCTGCACTGCCTCTCTCGCTCGTGCATCGTCGGCAATGTTCGCCTACCTCTCCTTACCGCTCGACGGAGCGTCGAACGACCAGCGCAGGTCCTCTCGTTTGGTAGCGTAGTGCAGCCAGATCGCGCGTAAACGTTACCCCCTCTCTAGTCTCTTACGCGCTCGTCACACAATCATAGTAGCGCGTGTCCGTAAGCGAGCGACGCTTGGACAACTTCGGAAAGTGCCGAGTGCGGTCGAAGTGTCCCGACCGCGCCTTCGTACACCAATCCATAGGCGCTGACTACGTTAATGTGCGGCCAAGCCGAACGAAGGCTTCGAGGGAAAACGAAATTTGAGCACGACTCGCGCGTGCCGTCGGGTGACGTCACGCGCGAGGCTTTTAGATAATTTCAACGTTTATTTAGCTCTTGATTCTCTGCGTTATTAATGTATACAAAAATGTATCGCGCACTCTGAACGCTTATTTTTTTAGTTTATACGTTAATTTAAATATAATAATAAATCTAAATTACGACTTATTTTTTTTCTAAAAAATTGTTTACGCTTTACTCACAC
Organism: Ophion costatus; assembly: GCA_951751655.1. Classification (NCBI taxonomy): domain Eukaryota; kingdom Metazoa; phylum Arthropoda; class Insecta; order Hymenoptera; family Ichneumonidae; genus Ophion; species Ophion costatus. The sequence continues at coordinate 40,659,659 of OX632360.1, read as the reverse complement.
CCGTCCTTATGCCAAATAAATTATAATTCAGGAAAGTAAGCGAAAATAGCGAACGAACGATAATATAATAACGAAGCGTATTATTATATTAATTCTCATATTTTCATCATGCGATAAAGCATTATCCCCAAAAACAAGTCAATCATCCATCCGGCCGCCAATCGTAAGTGCCAGAAAGTGCATTTTTAACACAAGTGGTAGGATCGTCCCGTTGGTAACGTTCATGGCTTCGGGGCGCAGGATCGTTCCTCACACTCAGCGCTTTTTTTCATCATGATTACTATTAATTCTTATTTGATTAGTCATTTTTATTAGTTATCTTTAGTGTCGAAAAATTTATCGCGCACTCTGACCGCTTATTTTATTAGTTTTTACGTTAATTTAAATATAACAATAAATCTAAAATACAACTTGTTTATCGTCTAAAAAATTGTTTGCGCTTTACTCACACCCGTCCCTATGCCAAATAAATTGCCATTCATAAAAGTAAGCGGAAATCTATTTACCTTCGTATTATTATATTCATTCTCATATACTTTCATCAAGCGATAAAGTATTATCCCCAAAAACAATCATCCATCCGGCCGCGAATCGTAAGTACCAGAAAGTGAACATACATTGACACAGAAAATGGGAGCAAGAAAAGTTGAACTTCGTCAAAAGTGGTCGTACAAAAAAAAGCATGTTGAAGCTTCAAGTTTCTAGTTTTAGTCCCGACTATGATTTTTTTTGTTGAGAATCACTGATTGCGCGGTCGGAAGAAATATCACGGCAAAAAAAATTTTTGCAAATTTTTACGTTTTTCAAAGTTGCGCACGGGTTTTGGAGATTTGACCAATATCAAGGTCATTGAGCCTATTTAATTTCCTTCAATTTGCTTTTTTTTTCAATCTCCGTACGACCATTTTTCGCTGAGATATCGGCCTTTGAATGAAAAAACGTCCTTTTGTCTTCAGTCATCGATATCTCAGGAACTAATGGTCGTACGGGAATTCGACCGGCAGTTTTGGAAACGTGAATACATACTCTACAAGTTCTGATTATTATTGTAGGTTAAAAAAAATTATTTTTGCCATCAGTTTTAAAGAATTACAAAAAAACGATGTTTTCTTGGTTTTTATAAAATCCACCGCTACTTTGAAAATATTGCGATAAACACTAATGTTAATGGACGGTCATTCAGCTCAATATGTTCCCAAGAGCCATGCAAAATTCCAAATTGATCCGTTCATCGGTCTTTCTTGCCCGATTGACCAAAATATGAAAAAAAATTAAAGGATCCTTCCTCCTTCTCAAACATCATTTCATGATTATTAAGAGGAAAAAAAAATTTTCACTATTTTTTGGACAATTGGGTATTGAGTACGCAATAAATGTTGGAAAAGAACCCTGAAAATCATATTGACTAGAAATTTTCGAAATTTTTTTTTTTTATTTTTACATTTTTCTCGATTCAACATTGTTACCGCCAGCATTAGAATTACCCAAAGCGTACGTAGAATTACCCAAAGCGTACCTCCCCGTGGTACGCTTTGGGTAATTCTAATGCTGGCGGTACAATGTTGATTTGAAAAAAATGTTAACATTTTTAAAAAAATTCGAAATCGATTTTTTTGGAAAAAAAAGACTCAACATTTTTTTTATTAAAAAATTTTTTTTTCGAAACTTATTAGTCAATACGATTTTCAGGGTTCTTTTCCAACATTTAATGCGTGCTCAATACCCAATTGTATGAAAAGTAATGAAAAGTTTTTTTTCTCTTAATAACCTGAAATGATGTCTGAAAAGGGGGAAACTTGTTCCTTTAATTTTTTTTCAAATTTTGGTCAATCGGGCAAGAAAGACCGATAATCGGATCAACTTGGCATTTTGCATGGCTCTTGGGGACATATTGAGCTGAATGACCGTCCATAAACATTAGTGTTTATCGCAATATTTGCAAAGTAGCGGTGGATTTCATAAAAACCAACAAAACATCGTTTCTTTTGTACTTTTCTAAAACTAATGACAAAAATAAAAAATAAAAGTTTCACTACAATAATAATCAGAGCTTGTAGTGTATGTATTCACGTTTCCATAACCACCGATTGAATTCCCGTACGACCATTAGTTCCTGAGATATCCCAGCGAAAAATGGTCGTAAGGAGATTAAAAAAAGCAAATTGAAGTGAATTGAATGGGCTCAATACCTCGATATTGGTGAAGTCCGAAAAAAATCACCAAAACCCGCGCAGAACTTTGAAAAACGTAAAAATTTGCAAAAATTTTTTTGCCGTGATATTTCTTCCGACCGCGCAATCAGTGATTCTCAAAAAAAAAAACATTGTCGGAACTAAAACTAGAAACTTGAAGCTTCATAATCCTTTTTTTTTTGTACGACCATTTTTGACGAAGTTCACCTTTTCTTGCTCCCTTAATTTTTTGTGTCAATTTATGTTCACTTTCTGGTACTTACGATTCGCGGCCGGATGGATGATTGTTTTTGGGGATAATGCTTTATCGCTTGATGAAAGTATATGAGAATTAATATAATAATACGAATATAAATATATTTTCGCTTACTTTTCTGAATTATAATTTATTTGGCATAAGGACGGGTGTGAGTAAAGCGTTAACAATTTTTTAGAAGATAAATAGTTGTAATTTAGATTTATTATTATCTTTAAATCAACGTATAACCTAAAAAAAGAAGCGTTCTGAGTGCGCGATACATTTTTTTGTATACATTAATAACGCAGAGAATCAAGAGCTAAATAAGCATTGAAATCATCTAAAAGCCTCGCGCGTGCCGTCGGGTGACGTCACGCGCGAGCCGTGCTCAGATTGCCTTTTCCCTCGAAGCCTTCGTTCGGCTTGGCCGCACATAGGCTTGCTCAGCGTCCATGTGTTGGTGTAGCTGCTAAAGGCGCGGTTGGGACAGTTCGACCGCACTCGGCTGTTTCCGAAGATGTCCGAGCGTCGCTCGCCCACGGACACGCGATACTATGATTGTGTGATGGGCGCGTAAGAGACTAGAGAGGGGGTAACTTTTACGCGCGGTCTGGCTGCACTAGCTAGCTGCTTCGCATTGGCGATCCGGCGTCGGATATCCCCACTGCCCCCTCGCCGGCCTAAGCGTAGCGTAGTATGATTTCGTACAGCCTTTATAATAGGCCAGGAAACGAAGATGATACAGCGGCCAAACTCAGAAAAAATCTACGATGGATGGGACCAGCGTCAGTTTCAGATCTTAATTTATACGACCAAAAATTTCGAATTTCCCCCACCTCCTTCCACCCCCCATTTGACTGCGTTCCGGAACATTTAGAGGGCTGATTTTTTCATTGGAGGCGTCTTTTGAGCCACCCTACAGGCTCCATCAATAAAAAAATCGATTATGTCGAATGCATCGGAAATAAATAAAAAAATCGATTTTCCCGCACCTCCTTCCACCCCCCATATGACTGCGTTCCGGAACATTTAGAGGGTTGATTTTTGTATTGGAGGCGTCTTTTGAGCTACCCTACAGGCTCCATGAATAAAAAAATCGATTATGTCGAATGCATCGGAAATAAAAAAAAATTTCGAATTTCCCCCACCTCCTTCCGCCCCCCATATGACTGCGTTCCGGAACATTTAGAGGGTTGATTTTTGTATTGGAGGCGTCTTTTGAGCTACCCTACAGGTTCCATGAATAAAAAAATCGATTATGTCGAATGCATCGGAAATAAAAAAAAATTTCGAATTTCCCCCACCTCCTTCCGCCCCCCATATGACTGCGTTCCGGAACATTTAGACGGTTGATTTTTGTATTGGAGGCGTCTTTTGAGCTACCCTACAGGCTCCATGAATAAAAAATTCGATTATGTCGAATGCATCGGAAATAAAAAAAAATTTCGAATTTCCCCCACCTCCTTCCGCCCCCCATATGACTGCGTTCCGGAACATTTAGAGGGTTGATTTTTGTATTGGAGGCGTCTTTTGAGCTACCCTACAGGCTCCATGAATAAAAAATTCGATTATGTCGAATGCATCGGAAATAAAAAAAAATTTCGAATTTCCCCCACCTCCTTCCGCCCCCCATATGACTGCGTTCCGGAACATTTAGAGGGCTGATTTTTGTATTGGAGGCGTCTTTTGAGCTACTCTACAGGCTCCATCAATAAAAAATTCGATTATGTCGAATGCATCGGAAATAAAAAAAAATTTCGAATTTCCCCCACCTCCTTCCGCCCCCCATATGACTGCGTTCCGGAACATTTAGACGGTTGATTTTTGTATTGGAGGCGTCTTTTGAGCTACCCTACAGGCTCCATGAATAAAAAATTCGATTATGTCGAATGCATCGGAAATAAAAAAAAATTTCGAATTTCCCCCACCTCCTTCCGCCCCCCATATGACTGCGTTCCGGAACATTTAGAGGGCTGATTTTTGTATTGGAGGCGTCTTTTGAGCTACTCTACAGGCTCCATCAATAAAAAATTCGATTATGTCGAATGCATCGGAAATAAAAAAAAATTTCGAATTTCCCCCACCTCCTTCCGCCCCCCATATGACTGCGTTCCGGAACATTTAGACGGTTGATTTTTGTATTGGAGGCGTCTTTTGAGCTACCCTACAGGCTCCATGAATAAAAAATTCGATTATGTCGAATGCATCGGAAATAAAAAAAAATTTCGAATTTCCCCCACCTCCTTCCGCCCCCCATATGACTGCGTTCCGGAACATTTAGAGGGCTGATTTTTGTATTGGAGGCGTCTTTTGAGCTACTCTACAGGCTCCATCAATAAAAAATTCGATTATGTCGAATGCATCGGAAATAAAAAAAAATTTCGAATTTCCCCCACCTCCTTCCGCCCCCCATATGACTGCGTTCCGGAACATTTAGACGGTTGATTTTTGTATTGGAGGCGTCTTTTGAGCTACCCTACAGGCTCCATGAATAAAAAAATCGATTATGTCGAATGCATCGGAAATAAAAAAAAATTTCGAATTTCCCCCACCTCCTTCCGCCCCCCATATGACTGCGTTCCGGAACATTTAGAGGGCTGATTTTTGTATTGGAGGCGTCTTTTGAGCTACTCTACAGGCTCCATCAATAAAAAATTCGATTATGTCGAATGCATCGGAAATAAAAAAAAATTTCGAATTTCCCCCACCTCCTTCCGCCCCCCATATGACTGCGTTCCGGAACATTTAGACGGTTGATTTTTGTATTGGAGGCGTCTTTTGAGCTACCCTACAGGCTCCATGAATAAAAAATTCGATTATGTCGAATGCATCGGAAATAAAAAAAAATTTCGAATTTCCCCCACCTCCTTCCGCCCCCCATATGACTGCGTTCCGGAACATTTAGAGGGTTGATTTTTGTATTGGAGGCGTCTTTTGAGCTACCCTACAGGCTCCATGAATAAAAAATTCGATTATGTCGAATGCATCGGAAATAAAAAAAAATTTCGAATTTCCCCCACCTCCTTCCGCCCCCCATATGACTGCGTTCCGGAACATTTAGAGGGTTGATTTTTGTATTGGAGGCGTCTTTTGAGCTACCCTACAGGCTCCATGAATAAAAAATTCGATTATGTCGAATGCATCGGAAATAAAAAAAAATTTCGAATTTCCCCCACCTCCTTCCGCCCCCCATATGACTGCGTTCCGGAACATTTAGAGGGCTGATTTTTGTATTGGAGGCGTCTTTTGAGCTACTCTACAGGCTCCATCAATAAAAAATTCGATTATGTCGAATGCATCGGAAATAAAAAAAAATTTCGAATTTCCCCCACCTCCTTCCGCCCCCCATATGACTGCGTTCCGGAACATTTAGACGGTTGATTTTTGTATTGGAGGCGTCTTTTGAGCTACCCTACAGGCTCCATGAATAAAAAATTCGATTATGTCGAATGCATCGGAAATAAAAAAAAATTTCGAATTTCCCCCACCTCCTTCCGCCCCCCATATGACTGCGTTCCGGAACATTTAGAGGGCTGATTTTTGTATTGGAGGCGTCTTTTGAGCTACTCTACAGGCTCCATCAATAAAAAATTCGATTATGTCGAATGCATCGGAAATAAAAAAAAATTTCGAATTTCCCCCACCTCCTTCCGCCCCCCATATGACTGCGTTCCGGAACATTTAGACGGTTGATTTTTGTATTGGAGGCGTCTTTTGAGCTACCCTACAGGCTCCATGAATAAAAAATTCGATTATGTCGAATGCATCGGAAATAAAAAAAAATTTCGAATTTCCCCCACCTCCTTCCGCCCCCCATATGACTGCGTTCCGGAACATTTAGAGGGCTGATTTTTGTATTGGAGGCGTCTTTTGAGCTACTCTACAGGCTCCATCAATAAAAAATTCGATTATGTCGAATGCATCGGAAATAAAAAAAAATTTCGAATTTCCCCCACCTCCTTCCGCCCCCCATATGACTGCGTTCCGGAACATTTAGACGGTTGATTTTTGTATTGGAGGCGTCTTTTGAGCTACCCTACAGGCTCCATGAATAAAAAAATCGATTATGTCGAATGCATCGGAAATAAAAAAAAATTTCGAATTTCCCCCACCTCCTTCCGCCCCCCATATGACTGCGTTCCGGAACATTTAGAGGGCTGATTTTTGTATTGGAGGCGTCTTTTGAGCTACTCTACAGGCTCCATCAATAAAAAATTCGATTATGTCGAATGCATCGGAAATAAAAAAAAATTTCGAATTTCCCCCACCTCCTTCCGCCCCCCATATGACTGCGTTCCGGAACATTTAGACGGTTGATTTTTGTATTGGAGGCGTCTTTTGAGCTACCCTACAGGCTCCATCAATAAAAAATTCGATTATGTCGAATGCATCGGAAATAAAAAAAAATTTCGAATTTCCCCCACCTCCTTCCGCCCCCCATATGACTGCGTTCCGGAACATTTAGAGGGCTGATTTTTTCATTGGAGGCGTCTTTTGAGCCACCCTACAGGCTCCATGAATAAAAAATTCGATTATGTCGAATGCATCGGAAATAAAAAAAAATTTCGAATTTCCCCCACCTCCTTCCGCCCCCCATATGACTGCGTTCCGGAACATTTAGAGGGTTGATTTTTGTATTGGAGGCGTCTTTTGAGCTACCCTACAGGCTCCATGAATAAAAAATTCGATTATGTCGAATGCATCGGAAATAAAAAAAAATTTCGAATTTCCCCCACCTCCTTCCGCCCCCCATATGACTGCGTTCCGGAACATTTAGAGGGCTGATTTTTGTATTGGAGGCGTCTTTTGAGCTACTCTACAGGCTCCATCAATAAAAAATTCGATTATGTCGAATGCATCGGAAATAAAAAAAAATTTCGAATTTCCCCCACCTCCTTCCGCCCCCCATATGACTGCGTTCCGGAACATTTAGAGGGCTGATTTTTTCATTGGAGGCGTCTTTTGAGCCACCCTACAGGCTCCATCAATAAAAAATTCGATTATGTCGAATGCATCGGAAATAAAAAAAAATTTCGAATTTCCCCCACCTCCTTCCGCCCCCCATATGACTGCGTTCCGGAACATTTAGAGGGTTGATTTTTGTATTGGAGGCGTCTTTTGAGCTACCCTACAGGCTCCATGAATAAAAAATTCGATTATGTCGAATGCATCGGAAATAAAAAAAAATTTCGAATTTCCCCCACCTCCTTCCGCCCCCCATATGACTGCGTTCCGGAACATTTAGAGGGTTGATTTTTGTATTGGAGGCGTCTTTTGAGCTACCCTACAGGCTCCATGAATAAAAAATTCGATTATGTCGAATGCATCGGAAATAAAAAAAAATTTCGAATTTCCCCCACCTCCTTCCGCCCCCCATATGACTGCGTTCCGGAACATTTAGAGGGCTGATTTTTGTATTGGAGGCGTCTTTTGAGCTACTCTACAGGCTCCATCAATAAAAAATTCGATTATGTCGAATGCATCGGAAATAAAAAAAAATTTCGAATTTCCCCCACCTCCTTCCGCCCCCCATATGACTGCGTTCCGGAACATTTAGACGGTTGATTTTTGTATTGGAGGCGTCTTTTGAGCTACCCTACAGGCTCCATCAATAAAAAATTCGATTATGTCGAATGCATCGGAAATAAAAAAAAATTTCGAATTTCCCCCACCTCCTTCCGCCCCCCATATGACTGCGTTCCGGAACATTTAGAGGGCTGATTTTTTCATTGGAGGCGTCTTTTGAGCCACCCTACAGGCTCCATGAATAAAAAATTCGATTATGTCGAATGCATCGGAAATAAAAAAAAATTTCGAATTTCCCCCACCTCCTTCCGCCCCCCATATGACTGCGTTCCGGAACATTTAGAGGGTTGATTTTTGTATTGGAGGCGTCTTTTGAGCTACCCTACAGGCTCCATGAATAAAAAATTCGATTATGTCGAATGCATCGGAAATAAAAAAAAATTTCGAATTTCCCCCACCTCCTTCCGCCCCCCATATGACTGCGTTCCGGAACATTTAGAGGGCTGATTTTTGTATTGGAGGCGTCTTTTGAGCTACTCTACAGGCTCCATCAATAAAAAATTCGATTATGTCGAATGCATCGGAAATAAAAAAAAATTTCGAATTTCCCCCACCTCCTTCCGCCCCCCATATGACTGCGTTCCGGAACATTTAGAGGGCTGATTTTTGTATTGGAGGCGTCTTTTGAGCTACTCTACAGGCTCCATCAATAAAAAATTCGATTATGTCGAATGCATCGGAAATAACAAATGTTTTCGAATTTCACCCCCCCGTTCTCCCTCCTATATGACTGCGTTCCGGAACATTTTGGGGGTTGAGATTTTTTTTTCGTGGCCCTTTTCATGCCACCTTACATTGACGCCAAAAAAAAAATCGATTATATCAAACGTGCGGGAGATAGAATTCTTCAAATTTCACCCCCCTATAAGGGTTGGTTCGGATGGTCGAAAATATTTTAAATTCATTTTACCATGTTTTTTTAGTCACTAGAGCCGAACTGAGTAAGAAATTGTAGGAAATTAAAAAGTTTAAAAAAAAAATGAAATCGTTGGATAGCAACGATGCAAACTTCAGGCACATATATCGAAACTAATGAAGCTAAACAATTTTCACTCATTGGACTACTGTCCCCTTTTTCTCGAAACGGAATGGTTTTAGATAAAAATTGTATAGAACATGAAAGATCAATATTTTCATTGGCTATATCTTTTATATGAAACATTTTTCTCTAAAATGAATATTTACTAAAATAAAACAGAAAAACTGTTAAAAAATTAGTTTTCGTGAGTGTTGGTCTTGAAAATCAAAATTGCGGTTATTTTCACTATGATATTCGTAATCAGCGAGTCGAAATACATGGGTACACGAAATTCCAAATTAATCAGAGGTTTAGGCTTTTCGGAACTACACCCTATGTTACTTAAGGGGGAAGATACCTTCAGTCGAGGAAAAAATGGCTGGTTTTCATGATTTTTTTAAAAGGAAAGATTTTATCACGCCTATTGGTACATGGTGTTTAATTTTTTGATTAATCATACGGCACGGTTTTGCTATAAAAAATACTTGTAAAAAATCTCCAAAAACCCTTTAGGGTCAGGTTTCAGACAATAAGGTTAGAAAAACGTATACCAAATTTCATCAGAATCGGTCGATTAGTTTTTTGGCTATACGTCACGCCAGTTGTGAAAAAACTTTTCAAAGATGAATAAAAAAAATAAGTCTCATAATAAGATAAGTCTCTCATACGTCTCATAAAAATAAGTATCAAAGATGAACAAAAAAAAAAACAAAAAAAAGTCTAAAAATAAACATAAAAATAAAAAAAATAAGTCTAAAAAAAGTCTCAGAAATGGCGAGTAAATCTTTCATTTAAAAAATAATCAGCATTTTTTTTGTTCAAAGGCATCTCTCCCCTTAATGCAGCATAGTGATTTTTCTTTTCATTCATTCATCCTCGGGTTTGCGATACGTTGAGAATTTTTTTCTTTTTTATCATTTCGTGTATATTTCGGGCACTCTTTTTGCCACAGCTGATAAGGCGCGGAACAATTTTCACGCGAACGGCGACAATCGTGTCGATTTGACACGGAATTGCCTGTACACGAGAGAACGCGCGTCGCTTGACCTTTGAAGGCTAATACTCGATATAATATGTAGTATTGAACTTGGAGCGTCGATTACACGCACGTATTCCTATAACTATTTTTACGCGTTATCGTTTAATAGAACGATGTTTCATATTCAATCCACACATACCGATCCGTCGACAAATACGGGAATATTTCAATTTTCGCTTGCAATTTATCTCGTCGCCTTTTTCCGGACTCTTCGATCGCCACTGACCTTTGTAGAAACTTGAAAACATCGCCGTAGGAATTTCTCGGATTGCTGTTTTTTTTACCCTCTCTTCGCTCCATCTCGTCGTTTCGGCGCTTCGAGCCATACGAGCGATTCAGGATACCATAATTATTCGCAACGATAATTTATCGATAAGGAGTTAGGCTACTGTGACAATCCGAAAAACAGAATTGTTTGAAAAAACTAAATTTGAAGGACTAAGATTACTGAAAAATCGTTTAAACATTTATTTGTATGTAGATCAACAGACTTGAGTGACAAACTTTATTAAAGAATATTAATGATTACAAGAGTTATAAGAAATGTCGTGAAGAGATTTTTCGATACACAGCCGCAAAATGATTATGCTAGATAAGTGTTTATATTTATTTGTTGGCACCAATATAAAAAATTCTGTTTATTATAAAGAACAGGTTCTGTATTTGCTTTTAGGGTATTTTTTTTACATTACGGTGTTTGAATTATTTTCCGAGTTTTAGTTTTTTGGTAAATATTCGGAAGAGGGGCTTTTGCTAGAATCACCCAAACAGACTCACACGACCCTCAGGAACCTTCACAAACCCTCAGGAACCTTCACGAACCCTCAGGAGCCTTCAAGAACCCTCAGGAACCCAAACGAAACTTCAGGAACCCTTAAGAACCCTCAGGAACCCAAACGCACCTTCAGGAATCCTCGGGAACCTAAACGAACCGTTAGGAACCCTCGGGAACCCAAACGAACCGTTAGGAACCCTCGGGAACCCAAACGAACTCTCAGGAACCGTTAGGAACCGTTAGGAACTTACACGAACCCTCAGGAGCCCAAACGAACCGTCAGGAACCGTTAGGAACCTTCTGGAACCCAAACAAACCGTCAGGAACCGTTAGGAACCCTCGGGAACCCAAACGAACCCTCAGGAACCTAAAAGAACCGTCAGGAACCCTCAGGAACTCAAACGAACCCTCAGGTACCCAAACGAGTCCAAACAAACTCAACCAAAAATTAGCCTAATTCCAGCAAGAGCCCCACTTCCGAATATTTATCGTTTTTTTAGTTTGTCATTTTAATATTTCATATTTTCACACATTTAATGTAAAAAAATGAAATCTTTGCAAAACCTGGAAAAGTCAGGGAAATTCGAGGGCAGCGAGTTTTTCAAATGTGGCCTAACCCCTTAAACGAACACGACAAATGTAGGAATCGGAGCTCCGATCAAGTGAAACCATTAAATACGTTCCGTCCTAAGGAGTCACTATCGCAAAACGAATATTTAACATTCCGTCAGGTTTCATCGTTTTCGTACGTGACTCCGTGCCTCGAATTGACAAATATCCACGCAGCTCACGAGAATTTCGTGCTTCAATCTTATGGCATTATTCACGATTCATTGAAAACTGAAAGTGATTTTTGTTTCTTTCTTTCAAATATATTTCACTCTGAAAATTTATCAACGTTGAGTTAGAATATCCCGAGAAAATTGATTTGCTAACTTTTCTTGATGCATTCGTGTCGGAAGATGGGAAGTACACGACGTTGCAGTTTGCTTTGCTGGAATGCACCGAAAATGTTTTTTATTTATATTTCGCAAATTTTCTTTGGCATATTCAAGCTACGAAAATCTACGAAAAAGTTACGACTGTGAATGTAACGACCATTTTTATCTACTCTTTAACTTTCCCATTTTCACTAATGTCCAAATTTTTATGGTGTTTTACGTTGCCGTTCATCAGCAAGGAAAGTAAAAAAGAACCAGTGATTTTCGCGGACTAAATTTGCCAAAAAAAAATGCAGATAAAAAAAAGAATTTTCATTGCTTCCCAACGATGCAAACTTGAACGTCATTAAAATTCTCATCTCGAGTCTCTCGAACTGACCACCGCGAGACATCGAGCCCTGAATATTCAATGACCACTTTTAATTCTGCGATGTGTTCCTGTTAGCCGACAAGCCGTGAGATGCATCATTAATTTTCTCACAAGCACGTTCTTCTTTTTCCTCCTTTATCGTCGGTTTTACTATCGCGGGTTTGTTTGCGGATACCGCGACGAAGTACGTGAAAAATCCGGTGGTACGTCTGCGAAAACAATTCACCCCCACGTGTCGACGAAACGTACGTGTTTTTAACGATGTTTTTAAAATCGTAACTGGCAACGATATCGCGGTACCGTGGAACGACTTGTCACCCGAAGTGATCGCCTCAACGGAAAAAAAAGAAAGAAAAAAAACCAACAAACGCAGCAGCTTATCCCGAAAGTGGCTCTTGATTATTCAGTTGACGCGCTCGAAAAGTTATTTGGAATTTCGTCAGGTACTCCTCGTCACGATCGTTTCGTGAAAAGCATTAAATTTCGTCGCTTCTGCGGTTGTGCGAAAACACACGAGCGTTCGCCTAAGTTTGTGCGAATAGTCACGCACGCGATCGCGATGAGCCCCGTGAAAGAAGCGGAAAATTGTTGGCCGTCGTTTTGGATCGCGAATCACGTAACTCGCGATAGGACAGCTGGAGAGCGGAGGGGGGAGAGAGAGAGTGAGTGAGTGTGAGTGAGTGTGAGTGAGTGTGAGTGATTGAGAGAGTGTGAGTAAGTAAGTGAAGGGGTGAGAGCGAGTGAGTGAGTAAGCGTGAGAGTGAGTAAGTAAACGTGAGTGTGTGAGTGAGTGAGTAAGTAAGTGAGTGCGAGTGAGGGTGAGTAAGTAAGTGAATGAGTGAGTGAGTGAGTGAGTGAAGGGGTGAGAGCGAGTGAGTGATTAAGCGTGAGAGTGAGTAAGTAAGCGTGAGTGAGTGAGAGTGAGTAAGTAAGCGTGAGTGAGTGAGAGTGAGTAAGTAAGCGTGAGTGAGTGTGAGTGAGCAAGTGAGTGTGAGTGAGCGAGTGAGTGTGAGTGTGAGTGTGAGTGAGTGAGTGTGAGTGAGTGTGAGTAAGTAAGTGAATGAGTGAGTGAGTAAGCGTGAGAGTGAGTAAGTAAGCGTGAGTTTCAGTGGGCGAGAAAGGCGTGAGTGAGAATACGTGAGAGTGAGTGAATGAGTGAGTAAGAGTGAGTGAATGAGTGAGAATGAATAAGAGTGAGTGAGTGAGTGAGTGAGAGTGAGTGAGAGTGAGTGAGTGAGTGTGAGTGAGTGAGTGAGTGAGTGAGTGAGTGAGTGAGTGAGTGAGAGTGAGTGAGTGAGTGTGAGTAGGAGTGAGTGAGTGAATGAGTGAGTGTGATTGAGTGAGTGTGCGTGAGTGAGTGTGAGTGAGTGAGTGTGAGAGAGTGAGTGTGAGTGAGTGAGTGAGTGTAAGTGAGTGAGTGTGAGTGATTGTAAGTGAGTGAGTGTGAGTGAGTGAGCGGGAGTGAGTATAAGTAAGTGAGTATGAATGAGTGTGTGTGAGTGGGGGGAACCATAAATACATGCAATAAGTGGAGAGATGAATTCTCAAGTCGAATATTCCGGGGTGCGTTCGGAGTTCGTTTCCAGATTTCTAAACCGACGCGACGTCATGAGATGGAAATATTCGTCGTTACAACGCAATGGAATAATCATTTTTCAACGGCTCGAACTTTTTACTTCAACTGCTTGCCAATTACACAGGAATTCCTTTTTAATAAATTCCCTACGTATGAAACTAGCTATACTCATGTAAATTGATAGAATTTTTCAAATTTTTTTTCCGAATTCAAATTTGCGTCCGTTACACTGCGTGCCTCAGAGCGTCTAGGATTCAACATGTCTCGCAAGAATGTTTCCAGCATCACCTCATTGTATTATTGAATAATATAAATTTTTTTATTCACTTGAAGGTATGACTAATCACATCATCAAATATTATTATCCTCTTGTCCTTCCACCAAAAAAAAAAATCGGGAAATATCACTTAATTATTTACGTTTACAGTGATGTAAGCCCTTAAAAGGAACTCCGCCGTTGGAGTTTGCTTTCGAGCGATGCGAACTTCCGTTTCAATACACTGATATTTTCGACTGGCCGGTCCTCTCGGAGTGTTGAAAAAAAAAAAATTGATTTTTCAGGTGGATACGTAGGACCGTCGATTCCACTCGCGTCGGCAAACGTCGCGACGAATGGCGGTGGTGGATCGCCGCTTCGTCCTAGAACGAGTCCTCCGCCGCCGCCTCCACCGAATCAAGAAACCGGCGTAGGAAATCCACAATCGAATCATCACCAGGTTGGTACTTGGATACATACATGCCCCTCACCGTTCGTTGGGGTTATTTTATTTTTCCACTCGCAATTTCGAGAGCTCGTGTTATTGTTCGTTTTTTTTTACTTCTGCTTCTGATGATAAAGTTGATTGCTAGGGACTGGTGCGGGCATCGTATACTGAAGGGTTGCACTTTATTGGTGAACAGGGCACGGGGAGCGGACCCTCGCCGATGGCTGCACTCATGTCCGTAGCCGACACACTCACGTCCCCGGAACCAGTGCCACAGCCACCGAATAATCCAAGTCCGACGAGTAGGAGCCCACCTACGACAGCTCCGAACGCTCAGCAACGCAGTGTCTCGAGAGGCTCCCAACACAGTCCAAACGGTTCAGGTAATTGAACAACGAAGGTTGCATTTTCTAGTTTTTTTTTTACCCCTAGACCCTATGTCCTAAGTATCACGGTATTTGCGATGTGGTTTCTTTTTTCGTTATTTTCGATAGGGTATTTTACTCTATGTAAGAAAAATACTAAAAATGCATAAATAAGGTATTTTTCGCAATAAGACATCGAGCAATCTTGATACGAACTCAAACAAACAAACGAACGAACTCAAACGAACATAATAACCCGAACGAACGTACCCAAACAAACGAATCCAAACAAACGATCATAATAACCCGAACGAACGTACCCAAACAAACGAATCCAAACAAACGAACCCAAACAAACGAGCCCAAACAAATGTACCCAAACGAACGAACCCAAACAAGCGAGCCCAAACAAACGAACCCAAACAATCGAACCCGAACGATCGTACCCAAACAATCGAACCCAAACAAACGAATCCAAACAAACGAACATAATAACCCGAAGAACGTACCCAAATAAACGAATCCAAACAAACGAACCCGAACGATTGTACCCAAACAAACGAACCCAAACAATCGAACCCGAACAAACGAACCAAAACAAACGAACCCGAACGATCATACCCAAACAAACGGACCCAAACAAATACACCCAAACAAACGAACCCAAACAATCGAACTCGCACAAACGAACCCGAACGATCATACCCAAACAAACGAACCCAAACAAACGAACCCGAACGAACGTACCCGAACGAACGTACCCAAACAAACGAATCCAAACAAACGAATCCAAACAAACGAACCCAAACAAACGAAACGAAGCAAACGAATCCAAACAAACGAACCCAAACAAACGAACCAAGCAAACAAACGTATCCCAACAAACGAATCCGAACGAACGTACCCAAACAATGGAACCCAAACAAGCGAACCCAAACAAGCGAACCCAAACAAACTAACCCAAACAAATGAACTCAAACGAACGAACCCAAGCAAACGAACCAAACAAACAAACGAATCCAAACAAACGAACCCAAACAAACGAGCCCAAACAAACGAACCTAAACAAACGAACCCGAACAAAGTACCCAAACAAACGAACCTAAACAAACGAACCCAAACAAATGAACCGAAACAAACGAATCCAAACACACGAACCCGAACAAACGTACGCAAACAAACGAACCCAAACAAACGAACCCAAACAAATGAACCGAAACAAACGAATCCAAACAACCGAACCTAAACAAACGAACCCAAACAAACAAGCCCAAGCAAACAAATCCAAACAAACGAACCCGAACAAACGAATCCAAACAAACGATCGTAAACAAACGAACCCGAACAAACGTATCCAAACAAACGAATCCAAACAAACGAATCCGAACAAACGTACCCAAACGAACGAACCCAAGCAAACGAATCCAAACAAACGAACCCAAACAAACCTAATCCAATCCAAACGAACTTAATCCAACCTAAACATTCTGTCCGTAAACGTAACCGCGTGTTTCCGCGAACTTCAAAACCCCATAACTTTTTATGGGGACCGAATTTCACCCCCCCCCCTCCCCGACTGATATATCATCGTTTATAACCCGATAAATGAGAAAATAGCAAAAAAAAACAAATTTTAGGCTACTTTTTCGGAAAAGTCACTGGTCCAAAGAATTTCCGGAATCTTAATATCTCCGTTACGTTAGAGTCTAGCCTACCACTCTCGCTTTCCTTCGACAATCTGAAACAACGAATGAAAGGAGAATCTAGCGATCGCTCTCGGCCGAAATCCTCGGCGACAATAAAACCGCGACATTTGCGTGACGTTATTTTCACTGTATGTACGAATAATGGCAGGTTCGGGAACGGGCAGAAGAGCGAGCGGCTCGAATCCCAAACACGTTCCCTCGACCACGGTGATGACCTCGTCCGAAGGTGCGCCGGCACAGCCAACGCCGGCCGGCACCGAGCCGGTGGTATCGGCACCACCGCTCAAATGTACACTGTGCCAGGGACGTCTCGAGGACACGCACTTCGTCCAGTGCCCGAGTGTCCAGCATCACAAATTCTGCTTTCTCTGCAGCCGCGACAGTATAAAGAGACAGGGCGCGGGACCAGAGGTAAGCCCCGTTATTGTCAATTACAACGGCAAATACGCGGCACAAATGCGACACTTGGGACTGTCGAGAAAAAATCATTTCGCGTACTCGTAACGAAATAACTAGGCGGGGGAAAAAATTCATGGGAAATTTGAGCTTCTCCGACTCTGATACATATATATATTTTTTTAAACTTCGATAACTCAGGAATTAAGGCGTTACCCCCCACTTGTAGCGCAAAAAAGGCCTTTTTCATGAATTTTTTTAAAGAAAACTACAAAACTTTTTTAATCGATCAATATACCATCTTAAAGAACACATCTTGAAGAACTTTCAGTCATTTTTTTATTGAAAAATATTACATTGTTTAGTGGCAAATGGCCGTCAATGAAATAATGTTTTTATATACACGGTTTGCGGTGACCAACATTGCGGCGAAGTGGATCATCTGAAAAAAAAAAATGCGGATGGATTTAGTCAAATATAAGTATAAACTAGTCTTTAATCGAAGGATTTTAAAAAATATTCATTTTTCACAAAATGGCGGACAGTCAAAGTTAATGGTTCGATTTTAACGAAAAAAAACGGCCGTTTTTTGGCTATAAAACGGCCATTTTTTTTTCGAAAAAAAAAATCGAACGATTAAAGACTACATTTTTATGTATCAAATAAGCCTGCAAAATTTCAAGAAGATCGGTTCATTGGTGTTCGAGTAATCTTGGTCACCGACTTCAGAAATGCCATTTTGAGAAAAACGCGTTTAAAGTTTCAATTTCAGTTCTTCAATTCACGGATTCTTCTCTTTCAACGCTCATATCTCAGGCAATTTTGTACGGATCGACTTGAAATTTTCAGGACATATTCTCAGATACTTATACTTCAAAAAAATGCAATAAAAAAAAACGATTTTTTCTAAATCGCAAGTGTGGGGGTAACCCCTTAAGATTCTCAACGCTCAGCCTGCGAACTCTAACAGCCTCATTATCGAATCTTGATAATATTATTTTTACAGATGGTACAGCCATTCCGAATTTCTATATCTACGACGTGGAAAAATAATTTTGGGATTGAATCAACTTTTGAATTGAATAAAAATATGGTTGAGGTTGCTTTCGTATGAAACACGAATCTCCAAGATGAATATTTACTGAAATAAAATCGAAAAGTCGTTTTTCGCGAGTGTCGACCGTGAAAGTAAAATTTGCGGGTACTTTCAATATGATATCCGCGATCAGCGAGTCAGAATACCCAGATACACGAGATTCCAAATCAATCCCAGCTGTGCAGGCTTTTTCGAAGCCTTATCCAAAAATCGATAAAATTCTATGGAAACCAAGACTACCTCGAGTGGTCAGTCCACTGCGTCGAGCCCGAAAATAATGAATTTCTCGGCGCCGAGACTAACCCCGAGTGGTCCCGTATTTGCAGGTTTACTGCCCGAGCGGTGAGAAGTGTCCGTTGGCCGACAGCCAAGTGCCGTGGGCCTTCATGCAGGGAGAACTCGCCACCATCCTAGCGGAGGACACCACCGGCCCTGGCCTCAAGGTCAAGAAGGAACGCGAGACCTAAAGGGACCTTCGTTGATCGACGGTTTTACGAGGCTCAAATTTTCGATCCGCTCTTCACGTCACTCGCGACGCGACGTCGACGATTCCATCCACGAATCGAGCGTCTCGTCTACGATTACGTACGGGAGCTTGGACGCGTCTCGGTGGACAACCGTGAAGGGTTCCACCGGACAAAACTTTTGGTAACGCCGCCACGGGACGGACGTGTAGTTGGCGCACCCTACCGCCAACGAAACGACACGGTCTTATTAACGAGGAAATACGCGAGCGGCGAGAGACGGGCCAACTTAAGTAATCAGGGCCCAAGGACGTTGACGTGAAATTGAAGATATGCGCGCGATGTTTCTGTGTCTGTGATCCCGAGATCCGCGTTTATATATATATATATATATATATATATAGGCGTTTCGTCCTACTTCGGTTTTTTACAAATGACGATTAAAAAGTATTCTTTACCTCTTCATCATCCCGTCGATTTTAAAAGCGATGAAAACCTTTTTCGAAAAACGTATTTTTTGGCCCCTCGATACCTGGGATCTTTCGGATCAGCGAGCAAGTCAGAGGAGGCGAGCGATAAAAATCGAAAGTAAGACGCGTAAGAGAGATTTTCGAACGTCCCGAAGAATCGTGCGTGTACAGTTGGCACTCGAGGGAGCAGTCTTCGGCGAATTTGCACCGGCTGGCGCATTTTTTTCGAACGACGCGTTATATTGTACATATTTGGGTCGCGCAGCGACGACGGTACGCGCGGAACGAAGTCCTTTGTTCGCAAATTTGTCGAATTTTTCTTTCTTTTTTCGTTCCGGCGCGAACGAGGCGTTTCGTCGTTTTGAGGTTAAAACCGCGACGAGTCCGCGCGATATTGTACTTAGGCTTGATCGCCTGTCGGGAACGCGAGAAGAATAACGAAAGCTTTATATTTGTATCTTGGAACGAGCGCGTCCGACGGTGGTGCTAGCCGTGGGCGTTTTCTTGCATTTCGCTGACGCTTCTTTCGCACCGTCGGGACGGTTTTTCCTTTTTCCCGAGCGAGACGACAGTTTGTGGAAGCGACGGCTGGCTTTTTGTACTTTTCGTCGCGTCTCGTGAAGATTTTCGTTTACGCGTGCGGGGACGTTTGTCTTTGCGCGTTTGCGCACACGTCGCGCCGATTCGTCTCGGCTCGGTGAAGTAGGCAAGGCACTCGTCGGTAGACGTCAAACGAGACGAGCCGAAGGAAGAAAAATAAAACAATGAACAAAAGGATTTTCTCTTTTCCTGTACATTGTGTATATGTGTACATACGATCTTAAGCGATAATAACGAAGTGCAGGAGTAACCATTTCTCGAATGTACAAAGTAACGGAAGAAGAACAGGAAGAATATTTCGTTTTCGTCTCACGTTTCGTTGGACTATCTCGTTTCTTTCGTGTTCTCGTTTTTCTTCGAATATCGAATTTAAGAATAATATATCGTGTCTAGTGTAGTTGAGATTTCGCGATTAGGGGAAACGAGAGGGTACGAAGGAAGAAATATCGAAAGATCGCGAAGGACAATTCCTTGGCGTCGGTTTCTCTCGTATCGACGAATTTGGGTTTTACTTTGCACCGTTTTGACGAATCGTCGCAAATGTCGAAGTGCCGACGCACAATTGTTTCACGAGACGAGAGAAAAAACGCGAAATACGAAATTAACACGCACGTTGTCGTTGGATACATTTCATTTGTTTCCTTTGGCTTTCTTTCGTTTTTTTTTTTTACATTAACTCTAAGTGTTTTTATAAGTGAGGGAGGGGGCGCTTTTCAATGTTTCGTTTGATCCGATGAAGAAAGGTACGCCCGACGAATAGGAACCACACACTCGCTATGACAGAAACAAAAGTAACGTAAAAAAAGAGAAACGAAACGAAGAGAACGAGTTACGCTGCCGCCCAGGGACGCGCTTTTTTTTCTCCCGATTCTCTCGTTTTCAGCGTTCTTTCGTTTTTTTTTTTTTTTAATTTTCCTTTTTTATCGTGAGAAAGTGGAGAGAGTGACAGAAGCGCGAATCGGAGGAATGTTTGGGGCTTGAGAGCGTGCGGAATTTTGCGTATGCGTGTTGTACAGAGGGAGGAAGAGAGAGGGCCAGAGCCGAGCTCACTCTTCGCGGAGAGTCCTGGACAGCGGCTCTTTTTTTTCTTTCTTTTTTCTTCTTTGTATATATTTGTACATACGGAGATCGGCAGGACGAAAGATTTAGGATACGCCAGTTTACTTCGTAAGCGTGTTACAAAGCAAGGAAGCGTCTTTGTATATGTGTGGAATATTCCACGCCATTTCACCTTACCCGTGGCCCCGACCATTTTTCATTTTCATTTTTGTTTTTATGTAAATAAAAATCTACAATTTGTAGATTTTTATCTCTTCTCTTTCGGGAATTATCATTTCTTTTTAATGTCGATTTCGGAAGTTTTGGAAACGTTTGACCCCTGATAACTCCGGAGATAATGACAATATCGACAAATATCGATTTACAACTTTTTTTCATTTCGAAGGATACTTGCGTTAAAAAAATATGGAATAATTATCATTTGTCAATGTCAACGTTTTTTTTCGCTTCTAAAGTGAAAATTATTTTTTTTAAGATGATCGACATTTTTTATTTTTGCCAAAAAATTCTCTAAAATAGAGTGACCCTTTCGATGATTTTTAAGACTAGTCTCATCGTGGGCCCATTTTGCTTTCTATTTTTTTTCGAATTAATCATATTTTTTGAGAAGATTTTTATCACTCATATCTCCGATAATGCTATTGAATTATTGTAATAAAAAGATAACCTTTTTCGTTAAATTGAGCATGAACTAATGAACGGTTTCAGGCCTGTCGAAGTGGAATCGGAAATTGCCAAATCATCAATAGCATTATTGGAGATTAGAATGATAAAGATCTTCCAAAAAAATATGATTAATTCGATAAAAATAGAAGGAAAAATGGGCCCACGATGAGACTAGTCTTAAAAATCATAGAACGGGTCACTCTATTTTGGAGAATTTTTTGAAATAAATAAAAAATGTCGATCATCTTTAAAAAGAATATTTTTCACTTTAGAAGCAAAAAAAACGTTGACATTCGTGATTGATAATTTTTTCATATTTTTTGACGAAAGTATGCTTCAAACTGAAAAAGAATGATGTAGCGAAATTTGTCGATATCTCAATTAGTTTCGGAGTTATCAGCGTTTGAACGCTGCCAAAACTTCCGAAACCGACATTTTTCGGAAAATTATAACTCCCAAAAGAGAAGAGATAAAAATCGAAAAATTCGTGTGGATATTTCTCTCATGGGGTACAATTTTACGGACAAAAAGTTAGGAAAATAGAAAACGGTCGGGGTCGCGGGCAACGTGAAATGGCGTGGAATGCCCCATATATATACACACACGTATGTATGTATGCCCGTAGAGAAGGTCGAGGATAAAACTCGTGTGATTCGCGATAACCACGCGAATTTTTCATTTTGAGACCTTGGTCCTGGAAGGCAGGGTTTGTTTTTTTATTGCGCCATGTCGACACGCTAAGCGGCCGACATTGAGAGGGGCAAGAGAAGTCGAGAAAGTAAGAATCGAACAGATGAAAAGAATATAAAACTTTTTTCGCATCGTATAATCGAAAAGCCTATGTACACCAATATTTCAGAGAAAAACGACGAAGAGAACGACGAGACGATGGACAATCGAAGAACCCACCGCGGATAATTATTACGAAACGACGCTGACGATGTTGTAGCTTTGAAGCAAAAAAAAAAAACAGAAATAAGCCGAAGAGAAAGGCCATTGTAGGTGCTCTCGGGAAATCCATTCTCGTCTCTTCGTCTCTTCATCGGTAGTTCCTAACCCCCCCGTGGACTCCACATTGCCCACGAAAATTACTACGCAAGAGTCATAACGATTATCGAGGAAAAACAATCGTCGCCGTACACGTTTGCCTTTTCTTACGTTAGTTTGGCATTTATTTTTATTTTTTTCGTCATCTGTTACTCTGACGCGAAGCTCCACCAATTTCAATAGTCGTTTTTTTTTAAACCTCCGTCAACGCCAGGGTTCGCGAACGTTGCAAAACGTTGAACCATTTCTCCTGTCGCCTTGTCGAATTTTGATTATTTTCCGACGTTGACACGCGCGTTGCACTCGAGAGAACTTTTTCTCGATTTAGGCGCCGAAGCGTGCACCGCAATTTTGAATCTACGAGTGTTCCAATTTATTCCCTTACTCTCGAATTCACTGACTATTGTATTTTTTTGTTGTCGTTGCTTTCAATGAAAACACAAATTATATTCCGCTGTTACGAACGGATACGTAGGCACGATTTTGGTTTCCTTCGTCGTGTGACTCTTGTACCGCGCCACGCATAAGAGAAAAAAAAACATGAAAAGAAAATGACATACAATTTTTAAGTCGCGAGTAGCAATTTGTAGCAGTCGGATAACGATGAAGGCAAAGTAAGCGAAGGAGAGAGGAGGAGGAAAGAAATAATATTAATAACGACGCAAAATCATAACGTAAAGTGAAACATTTTCTAGTGTACCATAACTCGAGGAAAACGAAATAAATAAAGAAAAATCGTGTAACATTGTACTGTTTATCGTATGTATGCAAAAATGCAGAAAAAGCAAAATATATGTGTTGATGTGTAACGAAGTCAGAATTGTTTGTCCATTTATTACGAGCACCTTCCATCCACGTCCTGTATTTACTCTTTTTAACCCTTCGCGGTCCCACTGGGTCGTTTGTGACCAGAGCGAAATTTCACTTGGGATTTCCCCCAAATTGAAAAATGGGCGGGGCGGGTCCCCCACCCCTAAAAAAACTTTTCATGGAGAGGGGCCCACAGCGTTAGTTTGGTCGTCCTCCGCCTTTCCGTCTTCGACCGTCAGAGGAGCAAAGTTGAAGTGTGCTCACGAACGACCCAGAAGGACCGGCGTGCAACAAAACGTGATTTTTAACGAACCGTGTTTTTTGAGTCCAGGACGTATTTTAGAGTGTGGGAAGGTGCGTAAAAATAATATTTAATTATTAGGAATTTGTTATTAAAAAAAAAACAATTTTTTGCTCGAAAAATCAGATTTTTCTTCTGGAATAGCAGAGAGAAAAAAATATTTTATTTTTTGTAATTATTTTTTACTTTAAACGAAATACAAAAATAACAATAAATTTCACAAATCTTTTTTTTTCCCGAAAAACTTTTTTTTTCTAAAATTCGTACTCTGTACTCCATGCTTTCAGGAGATGTAATTTTTGTTTACCAACAATTTGATATAATTTTTGTTCATCAACATTTGTTACAATTCTTTTTATAATAAAAGTCCTATTTTCTAACGTAAAACACGATCATTCATTTTATTCCCTCGAATTCTTCGATTTTCCTCTCCTTGAAATTGTCCATTTTCAGGTCACTGAATAATTATACTTTTTCCGGCAAAACGAATCGGGACTAGGTTTTTCTCAAACCTTAGAATGTCCATGACAAGATTCCATGGTTTTTTTTTCCCCTATCGCACATTTTTTTTTAAACAATATTTAAGCCAAAACACATTTTTCATGCATTTCCACTCAAATAGCTATTTACAGCGTAAAAAATAGTAACTTTTGGGCTTTGACAACTATTGATTCTTATTGTATAAACATTGAGGAGTACTCAGGAATTTTTTTAGATTTTTTAAGGCGTTTCAACCCGTTGAAAATTGCACGCGGACACAAACGACCCAGTGGGACCGCCGAGCCAGTCAAAATATAGTGGGACCGCGAAGGGTTAAGGGGTCTTCTCACTTGAGACGCTAAGAAGGCTGTTTTGGTAAATTTTTTTGATAGGTTTGTATTATAGATGTTGATATAAAATTGTTACACTAAGGCCTTAGGCCACAGTAACGGGTATAAAATCATGTGCGAATTTAACCATTTTTTTTTCGTATGAACATCGAGCTGTTAGATTTTTTTTTCGTTGCTCAAAATGGCCGACTACTAATATTTTTTAATCTTTTTTTAGGCGCTCCGTGGCGTGACATTCAGCATCCACAATTTTTGAGCTAGAACAAAAAACAAAAATTCTCGTCAATCTACATTAGAATACCTAGAGAGTACGTACGGAATTAAAAAAATATTGTTTTATTGAAAAGTTGTAGGTATTCGAGGTTAAGGAAGTTCATCTGATGATCAATTTAACAAAGAGATGATGATAAAAAAGATTCGAGTTCACTCATGAGTGTCTAAAAAGTGACCTGCTCAAATTTCAAACTCTCCGGAAACCTCGTTTTTGAGCAATTAATAGATAAAATTTTTCTCAATTAACATTGTCTCTTATGAAGTGTCGTGTTTTTCCCGTCTATAAACGTGAAATTTGCAAGCATTGGCAAACAGTTTCGAAAGAAACTTTTATAATGGATAACAAAAATATCTAAAGAACGTTTGGACAGCTTTATAAAATCCATTAGATACTTGTGAACTTCAGAATAAATTAATTTGTCTCGAAAAATGCTGACTTTTTGGAGGTTAACCTCCATATTACTCCAGTCGCATATTACGATGGCAACGTCGCAACCGCGCGCTTTTTGAAATCAACACTAATACTTGCCAGTGAAAAATTTGCCAGTGAAAAATTTCGTTGTAACTGCTCATTAAATTTCGATTAATCAGAAATTCCGTACGTACTTCTCTGCGAAGTGCAATTAGGAACATAACTTTTAAATTTGAAGTAAATCGAGTGAAAATTGTTGAAGTTATTTGTCACGCCAATTGGAACAGAGCTGGTTCGAGAAGTTTCGAGTAGTCGGCCATTTTGTACATCGAAAAAAAAAAAATTCTACCAGCTTAATATTCGTACTGAATAAATGTATAATTAATTTTATGAGTGAACCACTTTTTCATAAGAAAAAAAATTGTTACATTCGCACATGATTTTATACCTAAGGCCTAAGACCTTAAGTTACTATTTTGGAATAGTGACTTAAATGAATAACATTTTTTTTCCTCGTGTATTTCGAAAGTCTGATTATTAAGTGTAACAACTTTAGGCCTATAAATCTGCGGCCAAATGGCCCACTAAACATTGAGCTATCTTTCCGAAACATTGAGATATCTTTCCTTGTCCGAAACACTAAATATTGTTTAGTGACTATGACTATGACTATGACTATTAGTATTACTATTACTATTACTATTACTATTACTATTACTATTACTATTACTATTACTATTACTATTACTACTATTATTACTATTACTATTACTATTACTATTACTATTACTATTACTATTACTATTACTATTACTATTACTATTACTATTACTAATACTATTACTATTACTATGACTATTACTATTACTATTACTATTACTATTACTAGTAACAAAAATAGTAATAGTAATAGTAATAGTAACAAAAATAATAATAGTAAGAGTGTAAAAATTTCTCAAATCGTGTTTACTATTTCTCAAAATAGTAAACAGTTCATCTATTCTGAACGATGGGTTTAAAATTTTAAAAACTCGAACATGCAGAAATTTGGCTGCTTCTGACAGTTCTAAAATCGTGACGTAACGCTAACCGCCCCCCCCCCCCAATTGCGTTACTGAATCGATGGATGCCCCCTTATCGGCTAACAGAAAAAAATTGGTTTTTTAATTTCATATAAAGCTATCACGAGTTATCCTGACCACCGCGAGGACACTTTTTTTTAAGGGGTTTCCGGAAACCAGGCCCCAATGGCTGAATTTCCCAAATTTTTGGATGAATTTTTTTTTAAATATTGTCGCATCGTTGCTCTTTTATGTGCTTGATATTTTAAATAAATCAAATCAAGCATTGTATTTCGAAAAAAAAAAAATATGCTTTTTTGCTTCGAAACCCACGTAACTCCTTAAATGAAACAATATTATTATTATTATTATGGTTGAGTTAAAAAAAAGAGATGTCTTGCTGACAAAATTTAAAAAATACTACCATGCAAATGTTGCGAACGAAAAATGATCGGAGCCAACAATGGTGGAGCCCCTTTGTCAGCGCGATACGAGACGATAACGACCACCATCCTATATCGATGCAGATGGGACAAATGACAGTGGCGAAGGCTCGAATGAAGAAAAAAAAATCAATGGTCGGGTGGGGTTGGTTGAATTGCGCGAGGGGGAAAAGAGTATAAAAGAACCGCGAAGGGATGAGCGGACGAGAAACGTGCGCGCAATATTGATCCGTTGGGTCCAGACACAGCTCTCGTACTCCGAACGCTCGAGTTACTCGTTATATCACCAAACTACTCGAACCTTAAAGGGAATGTCGTTTTTGCACATTCACGGCAAATAAATCAGACAAAATGCAATTGAAAAAAAAAAATCAAATTTTGCGTCTTTCAGCAACGAACGACAATATGGAAGAAAGAGAAGAATAAAAATGAACTTTGGAATGAAGTGGACGAGCTTGTTCGAACTATCCTAATACTTTTCTTTTTATTTATGCCGAGAGTATGTTAGGCCAAAATTTAGATAAAAACGATTACGGATTTCGTGAAAAGTCTTTTTTTTTATTCTTATTTTCGTATGGAAATAAAGGATCGAGATCAATCGGCAGAAAATCTTTGCTCCTTCAGAGCAGAGCAGGGAAACGCTTCCAAGACATAAAAATCATGGAAGATAGGTTTCAGGGAAAATGGGACATACACATGATGGCTGATTACGTTTGGAGTTTGATGCGTGCGGATCCCTCGGCAGGGCTCACTCGAGAAAATCGCGAAAAAGAACTTTAATTGATGTAAAAGTATTTAAGGGGGCTATTCCATGTGATAACTTTTTTTGTTACTCTTTTGCGATTTTTTTATGTTTACCACATTTTTCAAAATGGTTTTTATGTTTTTCGTGTTTTTTATGTTTACCACATTTTTAAATGGTTTCATGTTTACATTGATGTTCAAATATCGAGAATATCGAAAAATTGATTTTTTGGCACGATTTTAAAAGTTAAGTTCCAAGTTTCGTCATTTTTTCGACTTTTTCGGCTCAAAAAAATGGCAGATTTGAGGCATATGCTAGTGAGAATACCATAGACACTTTGCGTTTTTGACAAAACTTTGTACGATTCGGGTAAAAAAAAAACGGTTCAACCGATCGATTTGAAAATTTACAGGGTTTTTGGGCAACTGTTGAGCTCAAAAAAAAAAAGCCTAGAAACATTAATCATTTTCGCAATATTTGCAAAGTGGCTCTGGATTTTCCGAAACAGAATAAAAAGTAATTTTTTTTGTACTTTTCCAAATCAATATTAAAAGTAGAAAAAAAATATTCCTCCAAAATACCAAAAGGCACTTATAGAGGATTCATTCAAGTTTCCGAAACCCACCTTCCGCTCGGTGTACGATCATCACTTCATGAGATATCGATGATCAAAGAAGAAAACTGACTTTTCATTCAATCGGCGATATCTCGGCAATAAATGGTCGTACAAAAAGCAAAAACAATGGAATTGAAGTTAAAGAACCGAGCTTCATGACCCCAGCATTGATTAAGCCAGAACATTTTTTTTAAGCCCATGGACGCTTTTGGAAAACAAAACATTTCGGATATTTCTTCTTCCCGCTATTTTTTATGACAGCGCCGAGCGTGATGGTCAAAAAAAAATTTGTCCGCAAGATTCTTAAGCTAGAGATTTCAAGCTTCAAAACCTTTTTTTTGCCCCCCCGGTACGACAATTTTTCACGGAGTTACAGTTTTTCGAAAATCACTAAAAGTTTTTTTTTTTTTTTTAATTATACTTCTTTAATTTTTTGCTGAGTGTATTTTCCCCTGCACTTGAGAATTTTTGTAAAGAAAAATCTGTAAAAAAGTTTCGACGTTAATGCGTGAAATGTGAAATTTTCCACTGTTCCCCATAAGAGCACGTGTGAAACCGTGTAATCTTTGATTGCCAGTATCTCGAATATAAGACGGCAAATCCTATTGAAATTTTGCAGGTAATCAGTTAATAGTGTCCTGAATGTGGATATATATATTCACCTAGCCCGTAACCCTAGGCATTCTTTATTTTCCTGATGTTTTTTTTTGTAAAATTGTACCCCATGAAAGGAATATCCACGCCAATTTTGAGATTTTTATCTCTGCTCTTGTAGAATTTACAATTTTCGAAAAAAATTCCATTTCGGAAGTTTCGGAAACGTTTAAACACTGCTAACTTCGAAACTAATTCAGATATCGACAAATGTCGATATATAATTTTCATCTTGAAGCATACTTCCGTTAAAAAGTATGAACAAAATTATTAATTATCAGGGTCAACGTTTTTTTTTCTTCTAAAGTGAAAACTATTTTTTTTAAAGATGATTACCTTTTTTTATGTGTTTCAGAAAATTCTTGAAAATAGAGTGAACCGTTCTATGATTTTTGGAACTAGTCTCATCGTGGGCGCATTTTTCTTATATTTTTTTCGAAATAATCATATTTTTTTCAGATTTTTATAATTTTAATCTCCAATAACGGTATTAAGGGGTGAGATGCAGTTAGAATTTACAAAAAATCGATTTTTTAAAACATTTTCTTGAAGTATGATGTTTTGAAAATATTCCCTGAAAATTTCAAGTTAATCCGATGAATAGTTTCCGGGATATCCCACAATTAGTGAAGGGGCGTCGGGGCCCCATGGCAGGTAGAGGACGGCAGCTGCAAGCAAGCGGCTTCGACCCCTCCCCCTATTATATTCTATAAATAGTCTTGTTCGTAGCTGAAAAGCTTCGAAAACAACAAGAAATTAATATTTTTGAAGCTTCCACATCGGCAGAAGCCCTTTTGTATGAGCCAGGAATTGATGATTCGATGTAAGTAATTTTTTAATAAGTATTTATATACATAAATAAGTGTAAAATTGGAAACCCTTTCAGAAATTTTCAAAAATTTATTACTCAAAAACTATGAACTTTAGCAAAATTTTATGAAGAATACTTTCGTTTTAAAATTGCCCAAAATATTTTTAAAAAAATTCATCCCGAAAAACTTTGATATTTTGAAAAATTGTTTTAACAATTGGCTATAAACAATTGAATGCTCGACTTTTCGGCATCAAAATTGTGATATTCGGATTCAGCGGATCAAAATACATAAACAAAAGTTTTGCTTCATTCATCGAGCTCAAAAACCACTCGATGGATTTTGATGAAATTTGGTGTGCTTATTGATAGCACTAAAAACTAGTCCTTAATCGAAGGATTTTCATTTTTGTTGAAAATTTATATTTTTTTAAACAATAAACGAGCGTTTTGTTGGTCGAAAATCGAAAGTTATCTGTCGGAAACGGCCATTTTCTTAATTTTTGAAAAAAAAGCTTCGATTAAGGACTAAATTTATTAAACGAATGATTTTTTTTGGTTTTTTTTAAATTTCAGATGATCAATAAAATTTTACGATGGTCACCGCAAAGCCTACATGCCTAAGGGGGTCCGACAAGGATGGCGATATTTTTATAAATAATCAATATTTTTCTTTGAAAGTTTGTACAAGTCAAGTTGAAATATGACATAGAAAGTCTGTGTGACCACTTTTGTAAAACAAACTTAATTAATATAAAAACAATTATTGAAAATGCTCGTTTTTTCACGCATCTCACCCCTTAATAGTGTCCTGAATATGTCCTTAAAAGTGAAAAAATCTATAACTACTACCGTAATAAAACTTAAAATTTTCAATAATATAAGATCTGATGAAAAATCCGATTAAAAAAAAGTTAAAATAGGATCAGTATAGCGATAAGATTTAGAAAAATTATCCAGTTCTGCGACATCAAATCGCCTGTTGAGCTGCGTAATATATATATAAATGGAACTGTGTTAATTTTCAAACACGATTTGTCTGGCTTGATATAAGTCAATTTGCATTTCAATGAATAATATTATCCGACATTTCTCGCAGAAATATTCCGACGTAGAATGAACACATTCGTCGTGTAACTACAGTTAATCAATGAGTGTGTCGTTGCGAGGCTCATCCGTATTCGAGGAGTAAAATTTTCGCGGATTGTGGCTGAGTTTTCAATTAATAACGATAATTTGGCAGTGTCCCAATGTCACTGCTTATCGTCGTGGAATTACCTCTCCGCTTTAAGGGTCAATACACCTGCTCACCGCCGTTTCCACCGTCTTGCAGCATTTATCAAACTGGAGAATGAATTTTCCGTCCTGTCCAAAAGCTCTGTTTTATCGCCGCCTTTTTTTAAGGAGTTACGTGAGTTTCGAAGTAAAAAAAAACATAATATTTCTATTAAATATATATATAATATATAAGTTATTTTATTCAAAATGTTAAGCACATGAAAGAGCAACATTTTAACAATATTAAATAAAAATTCATCCTAAAATTTGGCAAATTTGGCATGGTATTATTTTAAAAAGCACACAAAAGCCCATAATCTCATAAAAGCACATAAGCACATAAAAATGCAACTTTTCAACAATATTTTTTTTTTAATTCATCCAAAAATTTGGATGAATTAAATATTTTCTCTATTTAATATTTTATAATATTTTCTCTATTTAATATTTCATAATATTTTCTCTATTTAAAAAATATAATACATAAGTTATTTTATTCGGGATGTTGAGCACATGAAAGAGCAGCATTTCTACAATATCGAAAAAAAATGTAATCCAAAAATTTGGGAAATTCAGCCGGTGGGACCTGGTTTCCGGAGACCCCTTAAAAAAAGTGTCCTCGTGGTGGTCAGGATAACTCATGATAGCTTTATCTGAAATTAAAAAATACATTTTTTCCTGTTAGTAGATAATTATAGCTCGTGATTGAATGAAGGATTTTAAAAAAATTGAAATTTGAATATTCAGCAGAGTTGTATGCAAAATAGTTCAATTTTTGGTACAATTTACACTACGTATAGCCTTGTCAAATTTGTTACAATCGAAAAAAAATAACCTTCGTTCAATCACAACTCAATGCTATTTTCAAGAAGCGTGCAAAATTTCAATAAGATCGGTGCATTAGTTTTTGAGAAATCGTGTCCACCGACTTCAAAAATAGTGTTTTGAGAAAAATGCGATTGACTTAAAACTTTGGGAGAATATTCTAGACATATTGTACTATTAAATGATACAATTTAAAAAAAAATGATTTTTCGCAATTTTTAAACCCTCGTAACCCCTTAATAAAGCAATACTGGCGCCATTATTTCGAGACCAAATTTGCTATTTCTCGTCTACGAATTTCTAGTCATATTGCGGAATATTCGATTGAATAAATTGTGCCGAAAGATTCGAAGCTTTCCAAAACAGACGATTGAGCTGTTGGGTCCTTTCTCGTCACTAATATTCGCTAATTGTCTCGTTATTTTGCGTAGGAATGACAATGAAGAAAATAATGTCGAGACCCTCGTTCGGCTCTCTGTTACATCCGCTTTAATCGTGTCGTGGGGTCTTCGTGGAACTTCATTGTTTCGATGAACAATGAAATTATGAGTGCACGAACGATCATGTTGATTCGACCATTGAATTGTTTTTCCATTGTTGCATCAATTTGGCACGATGCATATAGAGGGAAAAAAAAATCCTGAGTAGCGAGTTCAGCCACGTACCGTACGTTCCCTTTAAGAATCAATATCAAGTCTCGTAACAGAGTGGACTAGCCAGAGGGGTCGCGTATGTGACGTAACCATAGAACGAAACTCCGGTGGAGACCAGCATTTTATTCTCCAGTCGAACAATCTATTTCCGATATGTTTTTTTCCGATGAGTGATGGGATGTTTTTTTTTTCTCGCAATTGTAATATTCTAAAATACTTTTCATTTCTAGCTGAAGAGCGAAGTGCTCTTCAGCTTGAGCGTAGTAATTATCATATTGGCAATATGTTTTTACATCGATAAAAATTACCTGACAACATAATTGACGGGGTCTTCTCACTTTAGACTCTAAAAAAGGCCATTTTCGTGAATTTTTTTGATAGGTTTAGATTATAGATATTGATCTAAAAGTTGTTACACTTAATAAATACACTTTCGAAATACATTAAAAATGTTTTTTATCTATTTATGTAACCAAAACAAACTTTAAAGGGCTATAGCAGTGTGACACTTTCGAAAAAACGATTTTTTTGCCTTTTTCGAAAGTTTATACTTTCAAGAATATCCTGTAAAAATGTCAAGGTCGTATCGATAATACTCCCCGAATGGCAGCCTTCTAAAGAGCAACCGCTCGTAGGTATAAAATCCCCCAGTTAAATCTTCAAACGCGTTTTTCTCGAAATGAGATTTTTCAAATTTGCTGACATTGGAACTCAAAGAGCAATTATCCGATTGACTTGAAATTTGAACTGAGTACTCTTGAATATATATACTCTACAATGACGTAGGATATTTTTGATTGGATGAAAATTGACGATTTGGCATTGAAAAAAACGACCATTTTATAGGGAAGGAAACAGACTTTTTTTTCATAACTACGCCATTTTGTTAGATTTTGATATTTTTCGAAAATCCTACGTCATTGTACAGGAAATACCTTCCAGTTTAACGACATTTTTTCTTTTTTCGGATTCGGCTACTCAATCGGCCGGAATCATGTCAGCAGTGGAGGAACTTTTTTTTGGCGCCTCCGAAGGCAGCGCATAAGTCGCTTGGGTCTCAATATTCTACTATGAAAAAATTATGTAATATAGGTCAAATATAGCCAAATATATTCTTAATTTTCCGAAACATTTAATTGAGTACTTTTCTGCCAAAAAATTCCCGAAAATCACCCAAATTTTTAGCGTTCACACTGGTATAGCTCCTTAATGATATTTTTTTAACTACCATTTTCGTCTATAAATAGGCACTTGAATAAAAAAAGAAAATTCAGAAATGTATCGAGTGTAACAGCTTTTATATAAATATCGATAATATAAACCTAACAAAAAAATTCACGAAAATAGCCTTTTTAGCGTCTAAAGTGAGAAGACCCCTTAAGCCCGAGCCTGGAAAAAGTATATGTCGTTGAAGTTTGCAACGTTGGAAAGAAACGATTTTTTTCTCTCTTTTTCCATTTCGTTACTTTCATTATTGTTGTAAGCCTTTTTGCCAATTGAGGGCGAAAATCTCTAATTAAAATACGTAAAAAACGTTCGAGTGATTTTTCCAGCCTCAATCGGCCAAAAAAATAGAGCCCGAGAGAATTAATTTTCGGTGCACTCCAAAGGTGGAAACTTCAACGTCGTCATAGGGCCATTTAAAAAAAATACCCTTGTAGACGATGAATATTCATTTACTTAAGGTCTTAAGGCCTTGTATACGCGATTTCGCCGATTTTCGAAGGTACTTTTCTAGACGGGGTTGAAAAAAATGACGCATATATTGACAACATTTTTTTACAGATCATTTATGCACATGGTTAAGTATATGTAAAAAAAAAAATCTAGAATTATTAACAATTGGCGGAGATATAACATAATAAAGCAATGTATTTCTTTTTTTGCGTGCGCGTTGTTGGTGAAAGTTCTCGGCACCGATGTGGGTGTCTGAAGAAAAATTAACATATTTATAATTTTAAATAATATAAATTATAATTTTATAAATAAAAATATAAAATTATATAAATAATAATATAAATAATATAATAATATTATTTATAAATAATAATACAAAAATTATTTATAATAATTTTACAAATAATAATAATAATATATAATAATATTTTATAAATAATAATATGAATAATAATTTTATAAAAAATAAGAAAGAATCGAATATTCGAACGAGAATGTTTCATTTCACGAAGAGGTGCGTATTGTTCATATGGATTCTTTTTTAGTTCCAGAGCGATACGATCGGAGTCGCAGCCGGAAGGTAGGAGGTTCGTGATGCACGGCGGAAAGCTTCGATCGGGTTGTACTACGAGACGAAGCGCAGCTGACGGGCAAACGACCGGCCTGGATAAACGCGAGGTCGTTTCTCACGTGCGAACTCGCTCGTTGGATCGATCATCTCCACGAGTTCGTAGGACTGACAATCTTGGATTACCAACGAACGAGCGAAGCGGCGTCGAGAACCTCCAAGACTACTTTCCGGTATATATATATATATATATTTTTTTTTTTTTTCAATAAATAGACACAACTTGTTGCGCTGTCTTTAATTTTTCTCTTAAGGAGGTTAAAGCGGTAGCTACAATGCGAGATTTGATAAAACAAAAATGGGTAATTGTGTAGACTATATTGAAGCTTTACGAATTATTCGGAAATTTTTCACCACTAAACATCAGAGATAAATGTGTATGCATAAAAATATTTTCGAAAAACTAGCTTCTATTTAATGTACTACAAATTAGAAAATAATTTTGTTTGCCAAGTCACCTGAAGTGGGCGAAAAAAGTATTTGTACGCGTCGTCGTTTTTCAAATTATCCTTCGAAAAAAATTAAATACTTTATGAAGTTTGGTTACATGAGCCTTGGGAAAACACGAACAAAAAAAATTAAGCCAAATTAACAACATTTTCGTGTGAGATGTAAAAATCTTATTTTTTTCCCATTGTATCTTTTGCTATGAACAAAAGCTTGGGGGCACTCAGTTTGTTAAATGCTTAATAAATTTGATCGATTCAGTTTTATTAACCGTATTTAATTTGACACAATTGTAATTAGAGTAATTATTATCAGTTTATACTCAGTTTCAGAATTTTCATTTTAAAAATCTAAGGTCGTTTTGCGGTTAATTAAATACGGTTGATATGTGAACGGATTTATGTGAAATAAAGATTATAGGTCTAAGTTTTGAGCGCCCCAAGCTTTTATTTGTCGTCTCATGTAAACTTGGTAAAAAAAATATTATCTACTTTTTAGTACGATAAAAGAAGCTTGTTTTCTTTAAATATTTTTTACATAAAAATTATTTTATACTTCTTAATTTATTTTACTAGTTAGTTGTTACTAGTAGTTTACTAGTTTGCACGTTAGAAACACGGAATGTTTGTAAAAAGCGAAAAACTGATTTTCACTTTATTATAGAAAGAAATATTATATTCTTTTTTTGTACATTTGAACAATGTCGATTTAATATTTTTCAAATATAGCGAAAACCGAGAAAAAAGGCGCCGATGAAACTGCCGGAAAGTCCCCTCTACAGTCCGGAAACTCTGGACGCGTTGGATAAGGCCGAGAAATTAATGAAAGAAGCCCAGAAGCGAATTCTAGAAGCCAGTTATGACGTTAATTCCAGCTCCGAGCGTGAATTCTCCGACGGGTAAACAGAGCTTTTTATCCACCAACATATAAGTTTTTAATTCATTGGAGAAAAATAATAATTCGCTTCGTGTTGGTTTCTCGTGGGGGAGATTTGATTAATGGGAAAAAATATGAAAATACGAATAAATTGTGTTCGGAATTTTCTAAAGTATTAACGGATTCATTCAGAATTGCCAAAAGTGGAGAAAAGTTTTAGATTTTGGATTTTAGATTTTAAATTTTAAATCTTTGGATTCTGGGGTTTTAGAATTTTAGAACTTTAGATTCTAGAATTTTAGAAATTTAGATTTTAGAATTCTAGAATTCTAGAATTTTAGATTCTAGAATTCTAGAATTTTAGAATTTTAGAATTTTAGAATTTTAGAATTTTAGAATTTTAGAATTTTAGAATTTTAGAATTTTAGAATTTTAGAATTTTAGAATTTTAGAACTAAAAAGAGAT
This sequence comes from Ophion costatus, assembly GCA_951751655.1. Lineage (NCBI taxonomy): Eukaryota > Metazoa > Arthropoda > Insecta > Hymenoptera > Ichneumonidae > Ophion > Ophion costatus. Next base: position 40,623,545 of record OX632360.1, on the reverse strand, counting down.
TAAAAATGCGGAAAGATATTAGAATAATAGAATATTATATTCTATATTATTATACAGAATATTATACAGAGTGTCTTCGTATTGAATTTTGGTAAAATCGTCGAATTTTAGATTCTTACGGAGAATGAATTTTCAAAAAAAACACTTTCACGTTTTCGCTCTTTGATCATGCAAAATGTCCCGCGTACTTCAGGCACCTGCCTACGCAGGCAAATATGGGCAAAAAGTAATTTAATTAACAACTCTAATTACTACTGATAATTTAATTACATTGTAACCGATTACATAAGTGATTAGTTGCCACAAGTACCTACTCAAATTTATTTCGAATTCTATGTAAACTTTAGTCGCGTTTTTCTTAAAACTGCATTTTCAAAATCATTTTTGCAAAATGAGGTAAAAAAACTAATTTTTGAATGCAAATTTTACAAAAAAACACTGCGTATCATGTTTTTTGTAAATGCGTGTCGTTCTCTCAAATTTGCACTTTTTACGTTTCAGCAACTGTCGAATAGAAACTATACACGTTCTAACTGAAAAACTGCCGGTACCCGCTGGCGCGACTCCGCCATTTTGATGATAAATGAATTTTCAAAAAATCGTGTCGCATAATTATCCTATCAAAGTATCCCCACAGTTTGAAAAAAGTACAATATTTATTTCTTACCTTAAAAGAATCCCTCAAAATTGCTTATTTTATTCCCGTCTAAATGCGTATTCCCCCTTAATGATGGAAAAAAAATATTGCAACCGACAGAAAAAGGATAAAGGAGCAACGTTCCAATTTGCAGAATTTCGTCGTTTCAATTCCATCCGTAGCACAGGAGTGGACCAGCGTATCCGTGTGCACTCTTCGCCGGAAGCTGCGAAGCTTACCATTGACAGACTTGATAAAACGTTCGTCTTTCAGATCTGCGAGAGCTGACAAGATGGCGGAGGACGACGAGGCGTTGTACATTCGCGACATCGTCGCATCGAGATTTCACGAGGCGAACGAATCCGGGAGGATCTACACGAGAGTCTCGGCAAGGCGTCCGATCGAGTGGCTGCGCAGACCGGAAGTCCGCCAGACGCCGTACAGGCCAATCGTACGACAAAGCGTCGGCGTCTGTCGCGCGGGGTCAACGTTTCCTCGCCGTCTGAAAACGAAACATCCAGATGCCAAAATTCCTCCCAACTTCCTCGCCGAACAGTGCGAAAACGTCTCACTTCCGGTACGCAAAGATCTCGAGAAGCAGGAAACGCCAAAGAAGTTTTCCCGCTCGAGCGAGGAGCGTCGCGATGTCGAGAATCGTGAGGAACGTACGACGGGCAAAGTTTTTCGCGTCCAGCAAGGCCCTCGCCTCGACATACGCAACGAATTGACCACGACGAGGCTCGAAAAAATCGACATATCACCTCGTTCCTCGGCACTTCCGGTTCCGTCCAACAGCAAAACTTACGAGTTTCGTCACGAGACCTGCCTCGACGAAATTCCCGAGAGGGACAACGTGCCCGGGGCCCCGGAATCTCCGATGCGCAAGGCACCAGGAGCGGACGAAAAATCGACCGCTCGCACGGTCAAAAGCTCAGTAGTCGGGCCAGTCGCCTCGGACCGAGGGGGGTCGAGCTCCGGCCTCGTCGAAAGTAAATCAGGTCGTTCGACCGAATCCGAAGAACGCGAGAGTACGGGAATACGTCGTGACGTGCGAAACGCGAACGAAAAACTCGACGATCGGAAAGAATCGTTCATGGACTTTCTGCAACGGGCTGCACAGTACGAGAATCGATCGTTGCCCGATGAACTTTGTCGAAAGGACACACCGGAGATCCGCGAATCGAAAGACACGGACGCGTTCGATCGTGCCGTGCAAGAATTTTTTCGTCACTTCGGACGAGGCCGTTCGACTCGGAATGCTTGTTCCGAAGAATTGGACAGTGTCGATGGAAAATTGTTGGGCAGTCGTGGCGCGTTCGATAAATCGTACGATTCCGGGCAAAATGAACTTTCCGAAGACTACGAAGGTCTCGACGACAATTGGGATCTCGAGGACGTGAATCTGCAGCCCCTTGATCTCGGAGAACTGGACAGTGTGCTGAGAAAATTCGACGGCACTATGGACGAGGTGCTCCGCGGTGCGAGGCATCTCGGTACACTGATGGCGGAATATTCGACGAACGAAGCAATCTCAAATCAGTCGAAAAACGCCTCGGCTGATGCAGGTTCGTTCTTAATCGATAATAAAAAATATTTCGACGGCTCGATCAATCGAGACAGTAAAAAAGATTCATCCACCAATGGTCATTCGAATATTTCGAACACGACGAATCACGAAGAATTGGCTGTTTCCGCTGTATCTGCCAACGGAATTTCTCCGCTCTCCCAACGCGTGAATGGCGCGAAAAAATCGCCCAAAATCGTCCCTCCTCCCAGATTTTCGACGCCGTTGAACAACGACTTGAAAATCGGCAAATCTTTCGGCCGCAACGTCAATTCCAACGACTTTGCCCACTTCTTCAACGGCATCTATCGGACGGATCGCAGGCAGTCTTCGCGCAATCGTGATTGGTCGAGAGCCGCCAAGCGCAATGACGACGAGCCAATTGGACGCGAGGAACGAGGCGCAGTTTTGCCCGTGGGAGGAAAAAACGACTTGAAGTTCGAGAAAAAAGCGATTCTCGGGGAGATAGAGAAAAAGTGTGATTTCCAAGCTTTGTTCAATCGCAATCGATCCGATCGTCACGAAATCGACGAAATTCACGAAACCGTGACATTTCCGTTTTGCACGCCTCGCGAAGAACGGACCTCGCTGGCGCGATCTTTGACTCAGGATTCAGCGATTGGTGGAGACGCCGATGACGGTGGAAATCCGTTGGTTGGCACGAAACTGCCCGAACGCTCGACGAAAAAAGATTCCGGCAAATCCGATGGTGCTGCCGCGAAGAAGGACGGCGAGCCGCCACGGAGCCAAAGTAGCCGAAGCAAAATGGCGGAGTTGACGAGTGGTGCAGCGAAAGTGTGCGAGCTGGCGAGTGTCAAAAGTCTGGAAAGACAGAGTGTTGCCGAAGAATTGGCTTCTGCGCAGTCCGAAGTTGTTGCAAAAACGGAAGCGATCGTTTCCGCGGGCGAAGAAGCGAAAAGTCATTTCGCGAAAGCTGACGAATCCAAAAACCATTCGGCCAAAGAGAGAGTGACCAAAAACGTGGCTCGCAGCTCGTCCGCGTCGTCTCTGAAGGATCGAACCTCGTTCGACGTATCGACTGCCTACTCCGAGGACTTCGAGGAGCCCACGGCGAGCGCCGACGAATCGAAAGGTGAAAAAAGCTCGACGAAAGATCCGCGGTTGAAATCGACATCGAAAGAGCTGAATGTCCCGTCTAAGGATGACGCGAGAACGTACGAAAGTGAGGTTAAGTCAGTGGCTTCGAGCGAATCCAACGGGGAGATTGATCGTTCGGAGAAATCGATTTCATTCTCACTGAACGAGTCGAACGAAAGAAACAAAGGTGGAAAACTCGGCAGGTGCAAGTCGGGAAATCAGGTTATTGAAGACAAACCTATGGATCCGAACAAACCGGAAAACGATAAGACTGGTCAGGCGGAAACTGAGGAAATACGTATGGAGCCCAGTGTCGTCGATCGGGAGATCTCCGATCGTACCAAAACGCAAAGGTGGGCAACGTTAAGGTAGGAGTCTCGCTACAGTCGTTATTAAATAAATTCTTGATTTTAAAATATACGCCAGGTATAAAAGTATGCAATCGGAATTTTTTTGTAAAAATTCACCTACACCCAATAAGGCTTGCAATTCGTTGTTTGCGAACTTTTTCGGTGATTTCCCACGCTCTTCGGTTCTCACGTAAAAATCACCACTTTTGAATTTTTCGAACGACTCGAAAACTGTTTTACCAAGAGCATGTTCACCGTAAGCACGGAGACTAAAGTAAAGGAGCCCAAACGCATATGGCGGAATCGTCGAAAAGTGGATCGTGAAAGTGATGAAAGATCTTGTAGTGCGAAAAATATCCGCAAGCGATACCAGCGCCTGGTACGGAATAGGATAGGTGGTGGATAGGATAGGCGGATAGGATAGGTACGTGAGGACCGGCTTAAGACGGAATGACACCTCATCGCGGTCGGTATGGTAGAACAGAATTATAGATACCCAAAAATCTCTGAAACGGCTCTTCAGATCCCGTCGAAACTTTGCCAAACGACGTCAAATAGATATACGAACAGCTTCCAGCCCCTCAAATTTTTTGAATTTGAGAAAAAAAACGTAGATTGGCTTATCATGCGGAACTCGAGACCGAAAAGATGAAAAATCAGATGTTTGGCTAATGTCACGACTTAGAGAAAAGCTAGACCGGGTAGCCACATAAAAAACGAACAATTTGAGCTCTCAATCACTGCACTTCGTTGCATATCTTAGGAGAAAAGTGGTAATCTAGATTTGTCGTGTAATTGTTGATAATTGCGAGCAAATGTCGCCCGAACTTCGACGTGCTCAGTTCACGAGAATTCCGCGCGCGGCGCTCGCCTCGTGGTCTGCAGACGACGCGCATCGAGGCCCGTGGCAGCGCCAATAACGTCTCTCCACACCGTGGTGTAGACGCGCACCGACACGCACGCACACATGCGTTGCGTAGCGTGTCGAGGCCCGTGGAAGGCGAGACGCAATGTCTCCGCGCGCGCGGCGAAGAACGCGCGCGGTGACATCCGTCGGTGGGGCGCAGAAGCTCGATTGAGCTCTGCCCTACCGGTCGGAAGCCGGGGCCGCATCGAAGTTTCGCGTCGGGTGTCATTCCGTCTTAACAGTGTTTGTGACATACATACAGTGACGTATTACTGTCAGTTACTATATATGTGAGTATTACATATGAACTTGGGTTGTTGTTGTGTATTGAAAATCTTCGTCAGCTGTCAGGGGGAGATGATGGCGCTGCAGAAGCGGTCTTACGGTCCGTAAATTGATGGCTAGCGCCATCTATAGGGAAATTTCGGTTTCATACTTCTACACCTGGTATATACAAGTTTCATGGTACGACGTTAATCTGGCAGCGCTACATTTCGTAATATTGTATATATGTATACTCGTCGCCACCAAGAATTCTAGAGTAAAGGAGTCCAAACTCCCTACCTAGCCTGTATGTACGAAGTTCTTTCAAGCGGTCGCAAAGGGGTAGTGCTCAGTTCCACCGGAGGCGTCGCTAGTGTTCTTGCGAAACGATAAAATATATTAATACAAAACTGCATAAGGTCCGAGCTCCGCCTCAACGACGAATTACAAAACTCTGGTCATCGTGTTTCTCTCCCGTACTCACTTGGAACAGTCATGGTGCGTTCTCTCTTGCACACCTGAATGATAATACACCCAAGTGGGGATTCCTTCCATTATAATATATAATAATATTGTGTACGTATATGTAATAAATAAAATATAAATAATATTAATAAAGCACATATTAATGAAACATCTCGTGTTGTTTTATTCACATGGGCTTTTTATATAATAAGCACATCAGATATAATAATTATACAATAAGCACAACACGAGTAATTTAACAGTAAATTTTGAAATACTCCCTGCTCCTTCTTTGCCGTTACCGTCGCAAATAAATATTTAAATCCGCTGAAAAAGAATTCGCTCGCGAACGTTTTATATAGCTGCTGTGCTGGTGTACACGACAGATATATTTGTGTTTGACAGGCGCAAACAATTTTGCCGCCACGACACGGTCAGTTTCACCTTATGCAGTTTTGTATTACTATATATTATCGGTTCCCAAGAACACTAGCGACGCCTGCGGCGGAACTGAGCACTACACCTGTGCGACCGATTGAAAGAACTTTTTGAGTAGGGAGTGTCGACTCCTCTCTAGTCTCCTTGGTCGCCACCGGATAGCACCACTAACCTCTCTGTACTCGCCGATTACCGGTACTTTGAGAGTGCTATTTGCTTCATTTAAATAATAAACAAAATTAATATCTGCAGAATAATAATTACAGAGAAAAAAAATGTATATACTTGCTCAGAGCAAGATAAACATATAATCTACTTCGGGCATTCTCGGTAATATATATACATATATATATATATATATATATATATATATATATTGCCGTGAGCTCCCGAAAGGTATACCGGGTACACGCTCACGTGCGATGTTGCCAAGTGCACCCAACTACTTCGCGGCGGTCGGTCTTCTGCTATTTAATGAAGATTTTATCGAGATTATCTTTAAAAGTTCTCTTCGACTAATTCGGTGAACCTATACTTTTATAATCACGTTGAAATCCTCAGATTCTAAGTTACAAGTAGCAACTTTAATATCAATGCTATCAAATCGGTAGGGGGATGAATTCGGTAATTACAATGTTGACGGAACGAGTTTCCCATAAAATGGCGGGTTAATTTTTCTATTTTCAATCTAACATTACTTGGTGGAATCTTGGGTGAGGTATCAAATATTTTTACACCTGGGGCCATCTTTTGAAAACGGACCGAACTAAGTTGTACACCTAATATATAAAAAATTATCACATAAATTCATATATATTTTAAAATCAAGATTTTATCTAACGACTGTAGCGGGACTCCTACCTTGAAGATGTACGAGCACTCAGCGCACGCTTCGAGGCGCGGCGGCAAAATCGATAATTGAACCTTTAAAAACAAAATTCGCTACAGGACCAATTACATATTGTTTTTATGACTCCGAAGTATTTTTAAGCAAAAAAAAAAAACGATTTTTCGAAAATCCTAGAGTGGTGTTATGCCTTAAAGTGTCACATGAGTGGTGCCCCTTAATCGTTGACTCTCCCTTGACACACTGGGTCATTTTGATCCAGACGAGTTTGAAATAAAATGCTCAGGTTCCCAAAACTGGAAGTTTTCAATAATTTTTTACAACACTTCAATTTTGGACTTTCCGAATTTTAATTATACAGAGATATTAAGAAACGTTTGAAGTGTGTCTTGGATTTTTTCCAAGTTGGATGAACTTTTATCCGGGTCAAATTGACCCAGTGTGTCAAAGCCGCGCCCGAATATAAATGTGTGGATTCCAGGGAAAATGGCGAAGCGCCCGAGGTGGGAGTTGAATACCAGGGCGAAAGAGACGACTCGGTAGAGCCGGAAACAGAGCTGCCGAAAAATTCGACGATTCAGAAAAGCGAGAAATCGTGCCAGAACCGTGGTTCAAAGCTCGAAGAAATTGTAAATTTCGAAAGCGTCTCGTTGATTCATTCGACTCCGAAAAAATTCATGAAAGATTCAACATGCGCAGGCGAGAAATTACATCACGCGAATCCCGAAGCAATTTCCAGCGACGCCTCAAGGGTAACGCGAAACTCGTGATAAGAATTTTCAACGTCCCGGCGAAATAAGCCGGTTTACAATATCACGCACGTTGATATATAGGGTGTCTCAAAATGAGCTGACATTTTAATTTATCAACAAAACGTATTGTTTATCTGAGGAGTGCGAATATTTTTATTTTCATGTAAGGTACAAACATTGAGGTTATGTGTGGAACACAATATCCGATAAATGGCCACCTCGTCCCTGTTTGCAACGTTTACTCTTATGACGAAATAGGTCAGATTCGTAATCAGCACCCTCAAAAACCCAGAGTACAAGTTTTCAGGTTAAAAAAATGTTCCTGCCACTTCGGGCACCTTTGATCGAATTCTCTCTGCCAGCGAGGGAGTTGGGGCTTACATAGACCTGGGTAGGTTAAAAAGATCGATTTATCAAAAAGGTGCTCATTCGAAAGTACTATCCTTTGAGTGTTAACCCTGAAAAATTCATAAGGAAATTCGCAATAATGACAAAGTTATGACGTTTTGTAACTGGGCGGGTGAGCAACTACTAATAGTTTGTTTTTTTCATCATAAGTACTGAACAATTGAGGCGAAAAATCGCCTCACAAAAATTTGCCATCTCAGATGTATGTAAGCCCTTAATGGTGCGTCCAATTGCTTCCGCGAGCTCCGGAACGGTCTGTGGAAAGGCCATAGCCTTTTCGCTTGCAGTGTGGCAGGTGGCGCCATCTTGTTGAAATATGTCTTCCATGTCCATTATGCCACTTATCGGATATTGTGTTCCTCACATAACCTCCATGTTTGTACGTTACATTAAAATGAAATTATTCGTACTTTTCAGATAAATAATACGTTTTATTGACAAATCAAAATGTCAGGTCATTTTGAGACACCCTTTACGAATATACCAATACCAGCCGCATGATTTGTGTTACAGGCAATCGACACGTGCGCAGAGAATTACTCGGAAGGTGAGCTCTACTTGCCGAGTTCCTGCTCGTACTCTCTCGGGGAAATAAGAATTTCCGAGCCGGGCACGTGTCGCACGACTTCCCAGCCTGCTGATCTCGAGTCGTCTCTCAAAAATGCCGAAGAGATGAACACTTTTGTCGGCGAAAACCGTCCGACCAATATCGATGCTTCCGATGATACTAACAATGCTCTCGATGTAAGATAAATCGTCGATAGAAATACAGTATTTAGCACGGTCTTACATACAGGTCTGGAAACGCCAGTGGTGGGGGTACGTTCGCTTAACGTGCTTTTTGCGTTTCGCTCTACGGCCACGAGGGGCGTGACGATAGATCGGTACGATGTGGAACGAAGACAAAGCACGGGACAGAGTAGGGATGCTCATGCAAAAATGTTCTATTGGTTAAAAGTATAGGACAGAATGCTGATCAAATCCGGTGTAATCCGAGGTTTTTCATTAAATTGAATTTTATTCGTGTCATATAAGTTTTATGTGTCTTAATCGCGATTTATTTTTGCAAAATTTAGATCACAAGTTCTCCGTTAGTATAGGAAGTAAGGTCCTCGATATTTTTTTTTTACTTGGGACGGAATCGTTTCTGTCTTGTTATTTGCTTGTTCTAAAATTCGATACATCGGATGAAATACATCGATGCATCATTAAACATCGACGGTAAGCGATGTATCGGATTGATTCGATACATCGAATAGAAAACATCGATGTTTTCGATACATCGATTTATATCGAGCATCCCTACAGAGTAGCATTCCGTCTCTTTTTCTACCACATGTAACTCATGCGCTGTGAACCCTAACCTCATTTATTCCATGTTTCGTAAACAATATTTAATTTACGCACGGAGAAAGTACAATTGCGCCTTCTACACGATCAAAGATAACTAACTAATGAACGCGTCGTCCAGTTTACGTAAAAATGTAAACTGAACACTTGCAAAATGGCCATTTTTTTTATATTGTTCAATGTTTTTTGGCACTGTAAGAAGTGAGCACTTTTCCTTTGCCGTTTTGTTCCTCTACCCGTATTGACGATACGGAAGATCAAAATTAACGTAGGAGAAAACTATCAGCGAACGTGTGAATATTTTTTCGCTGTAGTGCTTAGGTTATGTCACGCACCGGGCATCATCGTACCGATCGACAGAAGCGACGCGCCGTGGCGTTGAGGCGAACGAAAAACTTACTCAATAACGGTACGAATTTCTCACCACTGAAATGCGCCTTCGTTTCCAGACCTGTATGCAAGACATGGTCCTTACGAATCTTATAAACGTACACGTTGAATGGGTCCGAAGCTCTCTACGTTGCGGCTCAATGAAAATTCGTATTTTCTTCTAATTTTTGAATTTCAATCATTTTATTGCACTGCTTCTGGCTGCCTACGAAAGATCATAGAAAACTTTTCAAGGAATTTTGGAAAATGGAGCCTACCCTTAACAAGGGATAAAAGTCGAGAAAAAGCGTCTCCCCAGCAACTTTTTTGTCGTCGATTTTTTCGCTGGCTCATTTCCGGTTGATCTACCGATGACGTCGATAAAAAAGTTGGGGATCTCCATGCGGCGGGAGATACGATATTTCCCAATCTCACCCCCTATCAAGGGTAGGTTCCGTTTGCCGAAATTCCTTAAGGCGAAGTGGAAGATGTGTCACGTGACATACGAGTGCAAGAGAGATAGTTAACATTTTCGAATAGATATCTTTCATAGATGAATAATATTTAGTGCAAAAGAAAACCGTCAAGGAATTCTCCTGAGGCCGACGTTTTGTTTTTCCCAAAAAACTTTACCATCTGTGATAAAACTGGGTTGGAAAATTTGTGAGGTTATGTTGATCTTGTGCATGCCCTTAAAATGTTGTGTATGATCTTTTATGGGCATCCCGAAGCAAGACTACCCGTGTGCAATAAATAAATTGCAATTTAAAAAATGAACTGAAGAAGAAAAACTGAAATGAAGAACGATGGAGATAATTTATGAAAATGGCGCCCTCGAGAAATTTTTTTCGTAACTTTCATTATTTCAGAGCTTTGAATATATGAATTTCCAGAAGAAAAGTTACCTCTGCGATAAGTCGCATGAAATTGTCGCTTTAGCACGGAAAACCGTAAACTCATGACACCTTAAGGGGGAGACACCTTAAGGCGAGGAAAAAATGGCTGATTTTCATCATTTTATGTTGAAGGAAAGGTTTTTTCAGTGCTTTTAAGACTTAGGGTATATTTTATTACTACTTTTGGCTGTTACACGGTACTTATTTACTAATCTTCAAAAATGGCGGCGGAATGGCGGATGTTGTCGGACGTCGTGACACGTAGCGTCGGCGAGATTGATCTGAAAAAAAACCAACGAAGATTTTTCTTTCATTAATACTCATACGTAGAATATGAACCAATAAAAAGTTAGAAATGTTGAGAATCGATAAAATCGTGCACTTAGAAACAAAAAGATTGATTTTTATGAAAAAAGGCTACATTTTGAGAGAAAAAAATACTTTCTTTTTGATTTAAAAAAATATTTCACCAAATTTCATCACAATCGGTCGATTAGTTTTTGAGTTATACGCCACGCCAGTTTTGAAAATACAGTTTAGAAGGCCGTGCCATACCCCCGCCATTTTTAGAGATTAATAAATTTTAAAAATACCATGTAATAGCCAAAAGTGTTAGTGGAAGTAGTTTTATTTTCCTAGTATACCTTTTCGAGTTTTTACACAGTACCGCATCCTCGACATATTGATCCCCTATAACAGTGTTTTTCAACGTGTGGGTCGCGACCACGGTCTTACATACAGGTCGGGAAACTCCTAGGGTGGGGAGTGACTCAGGTAATGAGGCAGAACGGCAGTTCTCGCTTTTGCCACCCGCAGCGCTGCTAGGTAGACGTCAGCCAATCAAACGCAGATCCGAACAGCTGTGCAAACGCGCGGATTTTTTGATGTAAACATAGAGTCTGTTCGTTTTAGGTACACTTTCCTTAATTTCGATAGATACAGTGATAGAAAGTCCTCGGAAGGCGTACGAAGTGTGGAAAAGTGTAGCCAAAACGAACAAACCCAATATTTGTGAGAACGATATAAATGGAAAATGATTGAGTATTTTTCACTCCTGATCCCCCGGGCAGAATGAAAATTATTATTTCAGTAGACTGTATTCTCGTCTGCTCGAACTTCTGTAATATTTTCATTTGGTCTTTCGCCATTGGAATAGATGAGGTATGAACAAATTTGTGCGGTCTTAATTGTTTTCCTTATAACTAACGTTTATTCTTAGTAGATTGCATTCCTCGGTTGTTTCTACAACTTTTATTTTTATTTTGGCTTTTTTAACAATGTTAATAAAAACCTGAAAATAAATATAAAGGAAGAGGAATTTAAAAAATGTGATGAACGCATTGTGTACGTTTGAAAGGCACCGTTTTTGTTGATTTGTCAGTTTGGCGAGTTTGTTTTTTACAACAAATTGTTGTTGCCGTTTTGGGTTTTGTTGATAGGCGAACTCGCGCATCCTTAATCGAATGTATTGCGACTTGCCATTTTCGAGGCAATTCTTCGTCCTGTGGAACTTTGAACACCGATCGCTTTTAACTATGATTCTTGCACCTCTCCTCCCTTCAATGCGCGCTCGATTTTCGCTTTCACGTTTTCCCCTGCTCAGCGATTCACCCATACCTTCAAATCGTCTGCCACTTCTTTTCTTATCGCTTCCTTAATTTTCTTCCTTAAGTTTGTATGTGTAATACCTCTTGCTTCCTTCCCAAAGGTTGAAAAAGTTTTCAGGACCGCCTCAGAATCTCTCATGCTTACGCCGAATGAAAATAATACAGAGATATTCACAGTCACAATTGCACGACAATTGTTTTTGTGTCTGTACAGGAAAGATCAATGAGAATAAAAAAGGACGACAAACATTGCTAGTCTAGAGTCTCATTGGAAAGCTCAAATGATTGAAAAAGATTAAATGAAATCATTAAATGAGATTGAATTTTGCATCGTTGGAACGCAACAAATACTTTTTTCATTATCTTATTTCCATTATCTTATTTTCATCCAAAATCATATTTCGCGAATTTGTTGTAGATCGCTAAACAAGAATCCCAAAAAACGTTTGCGTGATTTTTCGAGCTCAAATCCATGGAAGTTTGGAAAATCAAAAAGTCCGTTTTCGTTGCATTCCAACGATGCAAACTTCAACGTCATATCTTTAATTACCTACTTTTGAGATATAAATTTTGATCTAAGCCTCTGCGTATGACAAACGTTTGATTTTTTTTTCAAATGTTGCTTTCCGTTCTCTAGTCAGGGAGGCCGAGTCCCGGCGAAGTGCAGGCAACCGACATTGAGTCCAACAGCAGTAAGTCCCGTTACTGAATTCGGTTCGACGCCAATTTTAATGGAAAGAATAGTACAAAAATTACACTTTGTTCGTAGTCATTATATTTTATTATTTTCTTTTAGGCTCCTCAGGGGCTCTGGCCATCCAGCCGGCAAGGGACAACGCACTCGTGAAAGCTCATTAATTCACGAGACCGTACTACTTAATAGTTCTGTAAAAATTCAGCTAATTTTGACGCCAAGTAAACGAACGATTTATGGTTTTTTTTACTTTCGAGCACACGTTTGTTCGAATTTGCGTAGTAATATTGTAAAATTGGTAGCCACAATTTACGTTTTCGATTTGAATCGAAACACGTTTTCATACATGTCAATGTCAGATTTTTGTCAACGTGGGCGAAATGATAGGTGGAGATTAATAAAATTTGAAAAAAATTCCTGTATGTCAATATTCAATTATTCGGGACTTACATGAAATATCAAAAGTGTATAGTTTATATTCAGGGGCATCGATATCACAATTTGTGTATAAATGCAGCAAAAATTGAATTTTTCACAAATATTTTTATCCGATAGTGAACATTTTATTGAAATGTTCGTCAAATTAAATTCAAAGTTCAAACGCGTTTTTGTCGAAAAATTGTTCACAAAGTCGGTGGACATGATATCTCGAGAACCACGTAATGGATTATTTCCGAACTTATTGGAAACAAGATAAGAAACATTTGAAGGTCGTTGACGATCTCACTTTTCAAAAATCGATCTCCATTTTTCGATAGTTACGTAAAAATGACGACTTTTTTCATAGATTTTTTATGCTCGAGTTTCAATTCGTCGCCACGTTGTTTAAGAAAGTGATTTTTAAAATTGACCATCGTCAGCGACTCGTGTATATTGTTAACTTCAATAACCCGCTTGGTTTTTAGATTTCGGATGGGTCGTTTGAGCTGGAGAGTGTCCACCGCCAAATGTGACAAAAAAGTCATCATCCGCCGGCAGCCATGTTGTTTTTTCCGTACTTTTTAAAAGGCTCTCAATATATATACCCTTGCGTTAAAAAAATGCGTTTTTTTCACCAACCGTTTCCCGAGAAAAAAATCGGAATTTGGCCATTTTTTTCGGACCTCTGTAGATGTCCCTTAAGGGCATGTACAGGGTCAACATGACCTCACGAATTTCCGCCCAGTTTTTTTATACATTTTCTTTCGCCTTAGATACTATACTCGGAGAAATCTTTGTTAAAAAAATTCACTTGTCTCTCTCGCACTCCCGTGTCACGTGGTACAGCTTCTACTTTGATATAATCTTCCAGATAGTCGTATCTCGCGTTGTGAGTTTTTTCCATTGCTATATCGAAACGACTCTGCTTCACAACCGCCGCCGCACTGCAAGTTATCAGCATTTATTTATTTTTCTCGCATACACGTGCGTTCGTACGTTGTTTATCGGCAGTAAAGAAGTCTCCGGAAAACCGGTCGAGCTTCAAGGTCACTTCTGTGCCGGAATTCACTATACATCACGTACACACGCATGTGCGTATATAGATATGTGTTTTTATTGCAAAAGCGCGAATGAACATAACCTCGCAAAGTGCACGGAATCGTGTAAGTTCGTTAAATCCGCACCGCTCCGTCCGAGACGTAAATTGAACATTGAAGTTCCGACAATGGCCGCTATGGCTTCGTTGTGATCGTGTTTACAATTATCCTTGCCAATTGATCGTGTACAAATGACAATTCGACGATGACAAAATAATTGCGAAAAAAAATGTGCGATACGTAGTTGTAACGTACGAGGAAAAGGAACGTGAAAAAATGAGCGAGAGAAGTGTCATTGGATATTGGATATCCGAGAAAAAGAGGCAAAAGTTTAACTGCAACGAGTTTCACAATGAATGTGCCAAGGAAGGTCTGGTTCTCAAACAGGTATGACAATCAGTTGCCCTCGTAGTTTTGCCAATAATTACACTGATTGTACGCTCGGGTTTGCAACGAAATTGACGAAGTTGAATAAAAGTGCTTAAGGTGTGCTCTAGCTCGCTCGATAATCTTTCGATGTTGTCCGGAACCAGAGGCAAGTAGGGTTAAGCATTAGTCATGACGAGCCTCGAGCTGTCAAAATTCCATTAACCTCGGATAAGGCATTCCTTCCACGAATCCAAATATCTCCCAACAGATTTTCGTCCACAATCAAGTAAAAATCCATCGCAGTGTGCTCGTAAAATTTCAGGCCAAGTTATCGAACTTTCAACGAAAAATTACGACTCTAAAAATCGTCTCATTTATACGGCACTTTACATGGTCTCGAAGTTTGCATCGTTGGAACACAAAATTTTATTTCTTACACTGATCGCATATCTTTTTGGCCGATTCAGGCTATAAAAATCGTTCGAACGTTTTTGCGCATCTTTATTACAGTTTAACCTCAAAATGCCAAAAAAAAGGTTTCGAATAATAATAAAAACGACGGAATGGGAAAAAAATCGTTGCCCTCCAACGACGCAAATTTCACCGTCATCAATCTATGGAGACGACCCGCTGGCCACATAGCCTGATACGAACGTTCACATGCTCGGAAAAATGGAAAGATTCCGTCATGACAACAAAAACCGTTGCCGATTGAATGAAGAAAAATGATAACACTTAATAAAATGCGACTAGCGGAAGATTTTTTGTAGCTGCCACTTTTGAGAGAAAGCGTCAAAATGTCTTTGACGTTGACGACAGCGAATGATTCAGAAGGGCGCTGCGTGTGTCCCCTCAAAACACGGCCTTCCGCGAAACACCTTAAGTTCCGATAAACTCTAACGGAACGATGTATTCGAGTCTTGCCAGCTGGAGGCAGACATTTTTTAAGCTACTCCTTACATCAATAGTCCACCGAGCCGTGCATTGAAGACAAAATTTGAAATAGCAACGAATGAAAGAACCACAAAGCAGATTTCAGCGAATACTTATCGCAATATTTCAAGGTGGACGTGAATTGTAGTCTGGAATCTCAGGGACCGTTCCATGTATTCATCCACAAGCTGACCGATGTGCTGGCGCACGCGGAAACCGGCGATCACGTCGTACGTAACACACTAACGTAACTCCGGTTGCAATTCGATCGAGGCTAGCGATCGGCTCCTTACGTCGGAATTTTAACCCGCGCTTTATTTTCGTCTTCAAAGGCAAGGACGTTGGTGACGAGAGTACAAGAATACATTAGCAGGCATCCGGAACTGATAGTCATAGACCCTATCGAGAATGTGAAGAAATTGAGCAACCGCTACAAGTCCTATGAAATAATACAGGCGGCGTTGCACTCGAACGGTGACTATCGCACAAAATCATCTTCGAAACTGATTTACGTACGAAAAATAATCATCGAAAGGCTTGTATTTCCTTTACAGATGTTTTCACACCCAAGTCCGTTGAAATAACTTCGATAAACGTAACGGAGAACCTGTCGCGTCTCAGAAGAGTCGGCATCAAATTTCCATTCATATGCAAGCCGCTCTTGGCTCATGGATCCAGCGATGCGCACAAGGTAGCTCTTTTTTACGAATTCGTTCGGAAGCGTTCGTCGAGCCATGTACGCTTCTTGCAATATACGTATCGCTTCGTCCGCATTCATGGCGTAGAAGTTTGCATCTTTGAAACGCAACTTCTTTTCTTCATCGTTGTTCGCAACTTTTTCTTCCGAGCTGGAGCTCGTGGGCAAAAAAAACGTTCGAATAACTTTCTATCTTACACCGGCCAAAGAGAAGTTTTATCGGTGGGAAAAGTTTCGTTGCTTTCCAACGGTGCAAACTTCAAGATCGTCTTCGCGCCGTCGACGCATCAGGAAATTAGGGCCTACGATAATTACTACGAATGCAACTGTCGGATTTGAAATTTTTATATGATTTTGGCACGCTTCGATCGATGATACGAATAATCCATATAAGTAAACATCGATCGGGGCAGCTGCGGGTAAAACAAATTGAGACTCCGACGCGTGAAAATTAATATTCATTTTCTTGTCTTCTCGTTCGACGCTTTCCCCTCGCTCTCTCCAGATGATGGTGATATTCAACGAGAAAGGTTTGAAGGACTGTCAGCCGCCTTGCGTCGCTCAAGACTTCGTAAACCACAGCGCAATATTGTACAAAGTGTTCAAAGTCGGCAACCACTTCCACGTCGTAGAACGGCCGAGTTTGAAGAACTTTTACGCGAACAATTGCGAATCGCTGGACACGCTTTTCTTCAGTTCGCACGATATATCGAAGAGCGGCTCGAACTCGGAATGGTCAGTTATATCAGCGGAGGACGAAGCGTTGCGAGTGCAACCGAACCTCGAGGTGATCGAGGCCATAGTTGCGAAGGTGTCGCAAATATTCGGTCTCTTTCTCGTCGGTGTCGACGTCGTCATCGAGAACCATTCCGGCAGATACGCGATTATCGACGTCAACGTTTTTCCCGGATACGACGGTTATCCCCAAGTCTTCAAACACCTCGCCGAGAGTATCAAGCGGCTGCTCGTGGAGCAGAGAAACGACCGGCAAAACTTGCGACCGTGTACGCTGAAGAAGTGCCTGAGCGACGATTTGGACTCGGGCTTCGAAAGCGACGAGAAAAAAAAGAGCAGCCTGGGCAACTAGGAAGACCGACAACGAGAAACGTTCAATGTACATCGAGCGATCGAAAAGAATGCTTCGTATTTCGACAGCGTTGTTCGGCGCGAGCTGCAAACATTCCGCCAATCGTTAACATTGAAAAGGGAAAAGCCTTTTTTAATCACCTCAACGTAAACGCGTACGCGATTGTGAGGTTTTCCGAACCTTGGAACTTAAGTTTGAGACGACGTTGAGTTTCGCCAACTACGGGGCATGTGAAAAGCTCAGCATCCTCATAGTCCTTCCCTCCTGATTCGCATTCGATCTGAGGCTAACGCCGTTTCGCGCAATTTACGAAGAAATTCTTATTCCAAAGTTCGTTGTTTTTCTATCAAATTTTATCCCTACGCAAGTGGTTTCGATATAGCGTCGCTTACAATTAAAAAAAAATCAACTGCCAGATTATACAAAAAGTTTGCTATCATTTTTTGTGACTAATCGAAAGGAATGGACTTTTCATCGAAACATAAACATGCACGTTGATGGTAATAGGGAGAACGGAAATTCCAGTGCCGTAGAATGTTGAGCAATTCCGCGTGTTTCCGGTCATCGATTGACAAGATAGAAAGCTGGTGCATTATTTATCGTTCGATAACGAGATCAATTATAACGATACGTTAATATCGTCGCGTATGAGAATTTGGGCTCTTCGCCGAGACACGCGTATACGTTATCAGGTTATATATCCGACATCCTTCCGATCGCTTGGAGCAGTGTTTTTCAGCGTGTGGGTCGCGACCCCCAGGGGGGTGCAAAGTCTTGCTCGGGCAGGTGGCGATCGCAAGCCAAAAGTAAAAAGCAAGGGAAAATACGACAATTTCAGTGAGAAGGCGGTGCCTGTTCATTTTTTAATAAGATATCGAATCGTGGTTCTATTTTTGACACGCAAATAACCAAATCATGTTCTAATTGGAGCCTATCTCTCTTAGTTTTTATGTTCAACTTTGAAGACAACACCTTTAGGGTAGCATTAGAATTTTCGACTGAAGATTGTTGCATACTGAAAGTAACCCCAACGAAATTTTGCCCCTCAACTCGCCCCAACCCTAAGGAATAGGGGTTGAAAACTTAAAAATCGCCTTATCTCGATAATCAACGCCCCGATCGAAAAATGTTTCGACCAAAAGTTGTGCGGAATAATAAAATACGTATAAAGTTATCTCACGTCCAATCCTCTATCGTTGAAAATAGCGGCACGAAAACGCACCAATGACCCACAATTTTCTAATCGTTTTTGTGCCGCTATTTTCACAGATAGGGCGTTGGACGTCATACAACATTATACGTATTTTATTATTCCAAACAACTTTTGTTTGAAACATTTTCCGATCGGGCTATTAATTATCGAGATACGGCGATTTTTCAGTTTTCAACCCCTATTCCTTAGGGTTGCCCGAGGGGCAAAATTTCGGTGGGGTTACTTTCAGTATGCAACCATCTAGCTTCAGCCAAAAATCCTAATTCTACGCTAAAAGTGCTGGGTTTTCGTCTATTCTACTGGACTATTAGTTCACACGGGTAGGAAGTGGCGAATGGCACTAATACCAACAAGGAACATCCCTCGGGTGACACCCTTCGATTTTGTTGAAATTTGGATATGTCATGAAGCACCGAAAAGTAAGCGATACGTATTTTTTTTTATTAGCGGAAAAACGATTTTAACGGGTGAAACCACCCCACGAAAATAGGGGTGTTTTTCGTTTTTCCTCGATAGTAAAATTCGTTTTTATCATTTTCAAACGGACGTGTAATTTTTACAAACAAAAATCCGGTTTCATAATTCTACACCTGGTAAATTCAAAACTTCCCTTGACAGCTCTCGGGGAGGGGGTCGCCAGAATTTCTTCAAGGTTGAAAAACACTGGATCGGCGGATCAATATACGATTACGGTAGTCAGGCTCTTTACACTTGACACATGACCGCGACGTTGTTGTTTACACTTCGGGTGCGCTGCAAAAAATGCCCTTTTCCCTCGTAATCGTAAATATTTACTTTCCCGTTGCCTGGAACTTAATCTTAACGAGGATCGGTGCGATTCCAGATTTCGCTCTCGTTGCTTTTACGCTGAGTGATGAAAAGTGAGAAATTGACATGTTTATTGGAAGCTCGTATCTTTTGCGAGTTTCCATTGTAAGATTCGTTTATTCGTGAACGTTCGTCGTGCGAAGTCATGTGTCCAGCATCCGAAAATGTACCTCTTCGAAGAGAAAAAAACCGATCGCATAATGCATTTTGAGTATCGTGACTGTAGAGTGCCGAAAAAACATGAGTCATTCGTCGTTTTGACGACATTGAAACATTTATCTTCCCGTCAGGCTGCAGATTTTGTATCTCCTTGTATACTGATATTTCTTATGAATAAACTGTACAGAATGTATCTAATAAACGTTATCTTCGTACGTATCGTCGCAGCTTTTCCCGCTCGTGACGAATTGAGGGGTTGGGCCACTGAGGCGATCCGCAAAGCAGGTGATTGGAAAAACGTTTGTACATTTATTCGTGTGTACATTAAGGGGATACTTCCATCCAGAGGCCCGAAAGTGGCCAAATTCCGAACTTGTTTATTTCTTTTTTCTCTCCAAGGTACATTCGTCGAGAGCCGTTAAAAAAAGCTCCAAAAAATATAGAAATGCAACAAAAGCACGGCGGCCAGCAGATAAATATTTTTTCGCGTGATCGATTTGTGAATAATTTTTTTTTCAACAATGCGGCGACGAATTGAATCTCGAGCATGCAAAACGTACTTGATGTGGCCATCTGGTTAATCTGCAACAAAAAAATCTTTAAAATCTTCTTAAAAAATCTTCTATCTTCTTAAAAGTAACTAAGACTTGAATGGCGTTGAAGTTTGCATCGTTTCCGAAAGCTCTTTTTTACATTTTTATTGTTATAGATCTTTTTTGAAGTTTCATAATGGAGATCGCTAAATAAATATCGCGAAAGATGCACGAAGGATTTTCGTGAGCAAAGTTCGCCAAAACAAACCAAAGGAATTCACGAATATTATTTTTCGGTGCCTTCCAACGATCCAAACTTCAACCACGTAAGACTTGACCGAGTTTCAATTATAAAAAAAGACTTGGCTGTGTTTCAATTATAAAAAAAAAAGTTTCTGTTAATAAAAACGTCGTAAAGTGCTATTATAGTGGATAATTTTACAGGTACCAAACTTTTCGCCCCCCTAATCTAGATGCTTCAAAGTATCTCTCGGCCGATTTAAGGCCTTAGGTCACAGTAACAGCTACAAAATCATGTGCGAATTTAACGATTTTTTTTCTTCGTACGAAAAAGTCCTACACTCATAAAATTAATTGCGCATCTATTTAGTATGAATATCGAGCATGATGTTGAAGTCTGCATCGTTGGAATGCAACGAAAATATATTTCTTTCGTATTCCCGTATTTTTTACACTAAGGCTACGAAAGCCGCCGAAATATTTTCGAGAATCCTCAAAACTCATAACCAAAAGTAGCGCAATTTTTTTCTTTCACATAATAGTGAAAACAAAGAAATAACAAAGAATCAAGAAAAAATGTTCGTTGCATTCCATCGATGGAAACTTCACCGTCATATTTCACGGCTGAATCACTTTTCCGTGCGAAAAAGAAACTCTTAAATTCGCTTACACTTTATACCCGTTACTGTGCCCTGAGCCCTTAAAGGAAATCAATATTTCGCAAATTCCAATTAGCCCTTGAATACTTCGAACGCAGCGAATCCTTCCATCCGGCCACCCATCTCCGTGTACACCTTCGCCAACTTTTCTTCTCCATCGATGACGAGCCACTGCGCGAACGTTTTGTGCAATGGAAATAAACGACACGGTTATCGGCAATACTTTATTGGCAGGGTAAGTTTCAGCGCGGGGTGTAAAACTCGTACCGCGTGTTTAAAAAACGGGCTTCCTGCTGCTGCGAATCAGAAATTACGCAAATAATTTGCGGCTCGTCGGCAACGAATTTACATGACGTTTTGTTACAAACATTCCGATTATCCTAAGGTAATAATTTCATATGTACATCTACAATTCTCTCTTTCTCTCCCTATGTATTCGTGTAATAAATGTATATATATATACATACATACATACATGTATATATACATATATATATATGAACGAATGGTCAGTACAGAATGGTTAATATCAATATACGAACGTAACGAATGCTATTTGATCCTGCTCGATGAGATCTGCGGTAGCGTCTCGCCCTAAGTAACGAGCAACTTCCTTCTCCCCTGATTGGCAACGAGGCGCGAGTATCGGCGCGTTGTCCGAACAAAAAATAATTTCATTAGCCTACGAAGTATTCGTATATTCGTGTTACGCTCGAGTGGCTCGGGAGAGTTCGGCGTAGTTGGTCATTGCGGAAAGATTTCGCGTCGTTTGTAACGCCGTAGGGCGTCGTATCATCTGTGGTAGGACAAGAGAGTGGCTGCCCAGAGAAGACGTTGCCATATCCATTGGGGTACTCTGCACGCTCGTAGGTTGGCCATTGCTCCGACGAGACGGCGCATCCAGTCCCACGCTCCGAAAAGCGGATGCATCCAGTCCCATATTCGCCACGGCGGATGTCCGCCGTTGATGTAGAGAACGTAAGTGAAGCCGTCCTCGCATCGTCCGTCGATGTTGTAATAATACGGAAGAAAGCTGTGCAGTCTGAAGTGTCTTCTTTGGTAAAAAAGTATAGCGGGCGCGTTTCTCGACAAAACGTGAAGAAAAACGGCCTTGACGTTGGAACGTTCGGGCGCAGTGACGTGCGCCAGTAGCTGATCGAGGAGGAGGGAAGCTATGCCGTTTCTTCGATAGGAACGTCTCACTCCGAGGCTCAATATGTAGCCGACGAGGGAATTTTTAGCCAGGCTCGAGCAGAGTACGCCGCGATCCTCTTTGTTCAATTTGGCGTAAGGCTTTATTTCCGCCACTACGAGGCCTATTATGACCCCGCCGAAGACGGCCGCGAGAGCGTAGAATCTCGACGAGCTCGTTATGTCTTCGTACCACACGTAGGGGTATTCTGCGGATCAAACAGTCTCGATTACGTTTGCGGCGTGTGCGCGACGCGTCGAAACTCTCGTTCAAACACGCAAATACGAATTTTTCTCATCTCGTCGCCGTTACGACGTACTTATCGACGATATTATTGTATTTGTGACTCACTTATGGGGAACCAATCTTCGCAAAGTTCGCGCACCTCCTCGAGATCTTCGGGGCATAGAAAACGCAGCTGTACCTCGCCGAGTACGCAGAGCGGCACCGTCACGGCTTTCGTGTGATTTATCGTCGTTGCGTTGTAATCGTCGTGCGGATAATCATTGATATTCGAACAGGCACTCGCGGAATTACCGGGAGTAACGACGAGCTCGCTCTTTTCGGACTCGGGCAGGCTAAGGGCGTACCGGTTAAAGGAGACGGCCATAGCGCCACAATTCGGCTTGCTTTTTAATGATCATTTGTGACAGCTAGTTGTGCCTCCTTTTATTTTTATCGGGACTGAATATACGGGCGCACTGTCGCTTTGCGGGTCCTTCGCCTATTGCCGTAAACACATCACGGATCGCAGACATTTTCATGTTATGTCGCACATCGTACATGCACTAGCGACACACGCAGACACGCGCCCATCTATCTCATACGCACGCGGTAGGCAAACTTTGGCGACACGAGGAAGCTTCTTAGCTTCATTGGTACGACCTTCGTGGACGAGTTTTTTTTTTCTCACGTGCCTCAAGCTACGTGTTTTTATGACTTGAGAGTTGAAATTCACAATGAAGCGCCAAAGGGGCGATAATCGGCACATAATTTTGATGACAACGGGCTAGATCTAGGTGGGTCGAAAAATTGTTTTGGGTAAAGTTCCGAACCTCCCTGCTCCGCCGACCGAGTTGAAATTTTGCACAAATCTTCGTCTTAATATTCTGAGACAACCCCTAAAGAGATTTTTGGCAACGGGCAATAGTTTTTGGGTTTGGGTTTGTTTAGATTGTTTGGGTTTGTTTGGGTTGTTTTTTTCTGGGTTGGGTTTGGGGTAAGGTTCCGAACCCCCCCCCGATCGAGCTGGAATTTTGCACAAAACCTCCGTTTTAATATTCTAAGACAACCCCTAAATGGAATTTCGGCGACGCGCAATAGTTTTTGGTTTGTTTGGGTTGTTTGGGTAAGGTTTCGAACCCCCCCGCCGTGAAGTTGAAATTTTGCACAAACCTTCGTTTTAATATTCTAAGACAACCCCTAAATGGAATTTCGGCGACGCGCAATAGTTTTTGGTTTGTTTGGGTTTTTTGGATTATTTGGGTAAGGTTCCGAACCCCCCCGCCTTGAAGTTGAAATTTTGCACAAGCCTTCGTTTTAATATTCTAAGACAACCCCCAAAGGGTTTTGGGCGACGCGTAATCGTTTTTGGTTTGTTTGGGTATTTTTGGGTTTGTTTGGGTTCGTCTGGAAGGTTTGGGTATTTTTGTTTGGACAAAACGGAGCGCGCGATCACACATAGGTATAAACGGAGACGTAGGTTGAAAAAAAAAACTTCAAAGTTCTATATCTCGAAAACTATTGCGAGTCGCTAAAATTCCTTCAGGGGTTGTTTTAAAATATTAAAAGGAAGATTTGCGCAAAATTTCAGCTCGCTCGGAGGGGCGCGGAGGGATCGGAACTGGCTTTAAAAAAAAACTTAAAAATGCAGTATCTCGCAAACTATTGCGAGTAGCTAAAAATCCCTTTAGGGGTTTTCTTTAAATATTGAAAGGAAGGTTCGTGCAAAATTTCAGCTCGATCGGAGGGGGGGGCTTTTCGGAACCTTATCCTCTGTATTTTTCCGTGATTTATTTTAAAGCTAATATATGTAACGTTGTGTTAAAAAATTGCGTTTCTATTCCGATTCCGAACGATTCCAATCGTTCCAACCGCTTCCCAAAAAAACACGCGTAATGTGGTCATATTTTTCGGGTCTTTAAGTGGTCGTAGCTCAAAGTAAACCTCGCGTCGTACAATGACATTTGACGACGTTGAGCGTTATCGTGCTTCCTCCCCCCATCTAGAGATCAACACGAACGTCATTGAACGAAATAATCGTAGTCCAGTCATTTCGTCCGAAAAAAAGGCAAATAAAAGAAAATGAATTTGCGCTTCTAATTTTTTAATATGTTGTAGGGGATACCTAGAAAAGCTTAACTTGAGATTGTCGACCAAGCTTTCCTAGGAGCTTTCGCCGCCATCTTGGAAAACGCTTAAAATTTGTTTTTCGGCAATAACTCGGCTATCCGATGAGATTCGAAAATTTTTGTAAGACACTTTTTGTAGCTTTCTTTGTGCTCTACAATAACGCCTGAATCATTTTTAGCGTATCATGCATCGTTATCGAGATATCGATCGATAAAGTCAAAAATTTAGGACATAATTTTTGTTTTTTCCTTTTTTTTTTTTGGGTCTTAATAAATATGAAAAATTGTGGAATTCAAACTTGTAGAGCATATTCAGACCTACAATTTCCTTCTTGGATTTTTTTATGTTGGACAAAAATTACGATCTCCAGCGCGCCGCAAAGTCGGTGAATCCACGCTCAGCGTCGAGCGCGCTCAAGTTAGTATATCGTATCGTGTTGAGTTTTTGCTGTGCGTAGTGTAAATCGAGGGTTCCGATATTCTGGGCAAAAATTTCGATATCTAGTTGGCTGTAAACTCGTTATAACGGAGTGCCCGCATAGAGCGTCCGTTGGAGTTGGAGGGGTCAGGTATAAAGGGACCCTTTTGTTAGGGTCTACGTGTTGAAACGTGTTCTTCTTTTCGTAGCATCTCGGTTAGTTGCCTCGAGCCTTTCGAAGTGAGCACACGTGTTTCAACAATTTTGTGACCATGGGAGACTGTTTTATTTGTAAAAAAGCGTTAATCGACGACATTTATGTTGCTAAAAAAAGAGCTGTTCGAACTCTCTTGACGGTGAGTGAGAAAAGAGGACATGTGGACCATCAACGCATGCTAGAAAGTGTCGAATCTGTGAGTGTGCATAGGGCGTGTTACAAGAATTATGCGAACGAAAGACTCGCGTCGTTTGTCGCTCGTCGAACAAAATCAGTCTCGGAAGAACAGGAACCTGAACCTGAACCGGAACCCGAACATCAACAGCAGCTCGAAGACCGTTTCGATTTTAAAAATAAATGTTTGTTTTGTGGAGTACCGTTTTCCGATCAAACAAAAACACCAATGCATCGACGACACGCAATTCGAACGGTTCGAGAAAAGTCTATGAAAGATAACGTCCTAAAATATCTGCTCGGACGTAACGATGAATTTGCCGCTTCTATCGTCAAGCGTGTCTGCTCGGTACCTGATCTCATCGCCGTAGAAGCGCGCTACCATCGCGAATGCATGCATCGTGTGTACAACCCGCTACCTGAGGAGGGTGCGAAAAGAGGACGACCGACAGGTAACAAAGTCGACGAGGCAATGGAGGGGATTTACTCATTTCTAAAAGAAAATTCCGACGAATGCCAGTTTTCGATGACTGAATTAATGAGTCACGTAAATGGAAATTTTGTTCCGCACATAAAAACGGTTAAAGCACATTTAGAAGCGAAATATGGCGAGGACATTCTAATTATCGAGAAACAAAAGCGAAATTGTGTCGTTTGTTTCCGAAACACCGGATTTAAAATTCTTGCGGATAAATGGTACCAGGAAAAGAAGCAGAACTCTCACGAGGAACGACTCCGAGTTATTCGCGAAGCTGCTGCTATAATTCGAGAGGACATAAGAGGCGTCGTTTACGACAAACAAAATTATCCTCCCTCGGATGAATTTGTACGGGATGTCGAAGCCGCTGTTCCGGAATCTCTACAAGTTTTTCTTTCAACAGCAATAATGAAAGATAAACGTGGCGCACTGGACTCGTGGAAAAAAAAGTGCACATCGATTGCTCACGCAATAATTACGGCTGTGCGTCCTCGTTCTTTTTTCTCTCCGCTGCAGATCGGTGTTGGAACTTATCTGTATAAGAAATTCGGTTCCAAGAGCCTCATCAACATTTTATCGGCAATGGGGTTCAGTGCACCGTATCGAGAAGTGACGATTTTCGAGAATTCGTGCATTCATCGACCTGAAAGTGAAATCCTGGAAAATTCATTCAGTCAATTCGTATTTGATAATGCGGATTTCAACATAAACACTCTCGACGGCCGTGGAACGTTTACGGAGGACGAAGATCTTCAGCCTGGACCATCCAAGCGAAAAAAGACATGAAAAAAGTCCATCGTTCGTGTCTCGAGTGCAGAAAAAAATATTTTTCTTTCCGTTTATTTTGTTTTGTTTATTTTGTATTGTAAAAAAATAATATTTTTTACTGCACAAACAAATTATTTGTTTAATAAATTACTATTGTGTGATCCTTAATTTGTTGCTCTATGTACTTATTTTTTATCCCATCAATTTCCTGAACAATTTCCCATTCGATTCGACATCCAGACACAACCGAGCGAGCAGCTCGCTCGACGCTGAGTGTGGATTCACCGACTTTGCGGCGCGCTGGAGATCGTAATTTTTGTCCAACATAAAAAAATCCAAGAAGGAAATTGTAGGTCTGAATATGCTCTACAAGTTTGAATTCCACAATTTTTCATATTTATTAAGACCCAAAGAAAAAAAAAGCAAAAAACAAAAATTATGTCCTAAATTTTTGACTTTATCGATCGATATCTCGATAACGATGCATGAAACGCTAAAAATGATTCAGGCGTTATTGTAGAGCACAAAGAAAGCTACAAAAAGTGTCCTACAAAAATTTTCGAAATCTCATCGGATAGCCGAGTTATTGCCGAGAAACAAATTTTACCCCTTTTTTCAACATGGCGGCGAAAGCTCCTAGGAAAGCTTGGTCGACAATCTCAAGTTAAGCTTTTCTAGGTATCCCCTACAACATATTAAAAAATTA
This sequence comes from Ophion costatus, assembly GCA_951751655.1. NCBI lineage: Eukaryota > Metazoa > Arthropoda > Insecta > Hymenoptera > Ichneumonidae > Ophion > Ophion costatus. The sequence goes on along the minus strand of OX632360.1, from coordinate 40,596,360 downwards.
GAAGCGCAAATTCATTTTCTTTTTTGAATGTACGTAATGACTGGACTATCGTTGGTAGAGGCAGGAGCGAAACGGATTGATGACGACGGTTGGACAAATTCGTTACTTTATTTGAGCGCTCGTGACGAGTTCTAAGGGCGTGAAGCTACCATTGTCGTCCGCGCGGCGGCGCAACGACAGAGCTGCGCATTCGATCGCGCGCACTAGAAACAAAAAAAGAACAAGCAGCTGTTCGCTCGGACGGCCTTGTTCCAGGATGACCACGATGTGCGAATAACGCAAATTGCAGCAGACTTCAGTCCACCATGGCGGCGAACAGGAGTGTCACTGTACTAGCTCCGAACGGGCGTCGACAAAACGTCAAAGTCACCCCGAATTCGACGATATCGCAGGTAAACAAAGCAAACGAAAATCCACGCATTTCTCCCGACTACATTCGGTGTCGGGAGCTTTGTTTCAAAATTAGCAAACAATCCCAGGAATTTGTCTCCAATCGATTCTCATTTCTATTTCGTCGTTGCGTTTTCCTTCGCGAACTCGTACGGGCACACGTATGCGCTTTCACATTGAACCGTGCAGGTGTTGGAGGAAGTCTGCCGTAAACAAGGATACAATCCACAACGATACGACGTCAAGTCAGTATTTCAGTGCGAATTTTCTTCGTGCCTGTTTCTCATCGGCGGCGTTTGGCGGTTTCTCTTTGCAACGAAATACTTGATTTTCAGACATCTCAATCAGGTATTGGACACGAACGCGATACTACGCTTCACCGCGTTGCCCAACAATGCGACGCTGGAAATGGTGCCGTGCGCCAAAGAGCGAGAGTTAACCAACGTCACGATAGGCCTCCAGTTGGAGAACGGCGAGCGGCTGATGGGAGACTTTCCGCCGGACACGTCGCTGTCCCAGATTCTGGAGAAAATTTGTCCGGATGAGGGATCGGAGAACGCGATATTGATTTACATGCATCAGGAGGTAAGCGCGCGTCGGCCGATCGAAGCCGACTCGCGTTTCACGACAGATTCACTCGGCAGGTTTACGGGAAGGAGACGTTGGATTCGACGACGCTGAAGACGCTGGGTCTGACCAGCGGCAGAGCGATGTTGCGTCTGATGCACAGAAATCCCGAAGCGTTGAAGTCGCAGGCTCACGTTTATCGGCCGGCGGCGCCGAAGTCGCAGCCCAAGGACAACAAGAAGTGCGGAAAGAACGACTCGGCGACGAAGAGGGCCTCGTCGACGGTGCAAAATTATCTCAGCAAAGCGATGGCCGATCCCCTTGCGTTGCTGAAGACCGATAAATCGAAATTCAAAAATGTGGGACCCGGTCACGTCGTCGGCAGGAGGCCCGACGAGGCGGAGAAAGAGTCGGCGAGGGAAGCGCCGGCGGCGAGCGAAGCGTCGATTCCGAAGGACGAGAAAATCCCGAAAAAGGAGAAAGCCGCTGGGAAGAGCGTCGACGTAGCCGCAGCGGAGAAAATGGAATTCGTGAGTATCGACGGAAAAGTGACGTTTCCGTGGGAGGGAAAAACACGTGGAACGTGAAAGGATATCGGCGGTTGGTTTGCAGCTGGGCGAACGAAACGCTTTGTTGTTCAATCAAGCGGGAGCGAAAGCTCTGCCGCACGAGGATTTGCCGGACAATTTCTTCGACTTGACCGTCGAGGACGCGAAGGCTTTGGTTCGCGACGCGAAACGCCAACGGGAGGAACTCGAGGAGGCACCTCTCACGACCGCCGCTCGACGTGAACTCGAGAGCAACAAAACTACGCTGAATAAACTTCACAAATATCGTCGGGCCGTTATTAGAATACAATTTCCGAATCAGATGGTGTTGCAAGGGTTGTTCGGGCCGATGGAGACCGTCGAGGCTCTCAACGATTTCGTCAGAGGATACTTGGCTAATCCCGACAATGAATTCGTTCTGTGTAAGACACCCCGCGCTCGACCGAACATTCTTTATTCTCGAGAAGGTAAGAACGATACGATTTGTCTCGTTCGCAGATACGACGCCACCGAGAAAGGATCTCGTTCGTCATAAACGTTTGATCGACGAAAATCTCGTGCCTTCCGCGATTGTTTATTATTCCGGCCAGTCCGATCTGAAGCCGGAGCTGAAATCGAAACTGACCGATCCACGTGCCGCCGGCGTCGAAGCTATAAAATCTAGGTAACGCGTCAAAATCGTGGGCGCGGGTCTCTCTGACGGGCTACAGCTACCTGGACGCCTCTAATAGATGGCCGGATTACGATTTTTTACTGTTTTGGGGCAACACACCACTAGCGGCAGAAAATAAGGACCAACTCTGACAATTTATTTTGGGAGTATGAAAAAGGGAATAGGATTTCATTAAACACATATTAAATTATGAAAGAAATTTATTATCATTTTCGTACAAAATTGCGGCAACAGAGCCCTTGAAAAACGTGTTTATTACGAATAGCGTCACGGGAGGACCGAAAAAAATTATGATCTTTACATGGGCTATGGGACTACGCAGGGATTTTTATCAAATTTTGAAAAATGACGCACTGCGAATAAATCGATTTTTCGCCCGAAAACATAATTGTTTATGAAAAAAAGGGATAAAGTTCCGAAAAGCCTCTGATTAATTTGGAATTTCGTTTACCTGTGTATTTTGACTCGCTGATCACGAATATCACATTGAAAATACCCGCAAATTTGGTTTTCGAGGTCAGCACTCACGAAAACTAATTTTTTAACAGCTTTTCTATTTTATTTTAGTCAATATTCATTTTAGAGAAAAATGTTTAACAGAAATTTGTAGCCTATGATAATATTGATCTTTTACGTTCTATACAATTGTTGTATAAAACCATTCCGTTTCGAGAAAAATGGGATGATGGTCCAATAAGTGAAAATTGCTTAGCTCCATTACGTTCGATATTATCTACTTATCCATAGTAACAGATCGGTAACAGCAAGAATATAGATAATGCTCATTAGCCCGCACACAAACCCAAAAAACAAAAACCAAATTCAAACTGAAACAAAACCAACAAAAAAATCCAAACACAAATCTAAACAAAAAGGCCCATTAAAAAACAATAAAATTAAATAAAAAGCTCCAGCAAGCCCAACAAAAAAACCAAACCCAAACAAAAAATGCAAAAATAGTATACCGACATTAAACATGTCGAGTTTTGTGTCTACGAACTACGATTTGCGGACAGCATTGGTTTTCTGTTATCATTTGAAGAAAAGTGCTGCAGAATCGCATCGAAAGCTTGTCGAAGCTTACGGTGAACACGCTCCCGGTAGAGCACAGTGTTTCGAGTGGTTCAAAAAATTCAAACGTGATTCAGACGTGAGAAACGAAGATCGTGGGAAACCACCGAAAAACTTCGCAGACAACGAATTGCAAGCCTTATTGGATGAAGATGATACTCGAAGTCAACAAGAACTCGCGAAACGATTGAATGTGACGCAGAAAGCCGTCTCCATTCGTTTTTATCATTTTCAAACAGACGTGTAATTTTTACTAAGAAAATTCCGGTTTCATACTTCTACACTTGGTATAATACAACAAGAAACTGAAATAAAAGAAAAAAAATAAAAAACAAAAAAGCTAAAAACCAACATGCACTTTAAAATCGACTGAATCACAAAAAATTCAAAAATAGTATATAATACAAAAAGAAACTAAAATAAAAGAAATAAAATAAAATAAAAAAACGAAAAAACATGCGCTTTAAAGACTAAACTCTACAAAACCCCCCCCCCCCCCCAACGTAACGGAACCGTAACGCCTGGCCTGAACCCCCCCCTATTCCGTTACGTAACGGGTGCAATGTCGTCAATAATTGGGTTTTTTTTTCAAAGAAATAACTAATTATGAAAGGATCGGGTTTATACTCATTTTATAAAGTATATAACCATCTAGTTTTATATCAATTTTTATGAATTAAAAAAAATTAACCTTGATTTGGCGAAAAAACAATTCTCTTCATCGTCCCATCGACATCTTTATGAAAGTTTATCTGTAAATAAAAAGTCAACAATTTATCGATATCTATACAAATGTAGCTATCGTTTTGCGTAGCCGTTTTTTTTATTTTGGTTTTTTTTTACAAAACGCCGACAGTTTGGACATTTTTTTCTATCTTCAAGGCCCTTTTTTTCTTTAAAGTAGTAATGATGAAAATTAAAAAAATCGGCTACGTACAACCTCAGTCACTGCGATTACAAAAATGTTTTTAAAAAATTGAAAATCGGTCGATAAGTTTTTGAGTATTCACTGGGACAAGGTCGAAAAAAGTAGTTTCGAGAAAATCGCGGTCAAAGTTTTCGTTCCGTTGTTCTCGATATAAAGTTATGTCTTTTTCTAGAATATCGATACTTGCATTAAAGTGTCAAGTCGCGGGCGATAATGACGGTTTTTTATCTTCATTATATTTCGCAAAATAATAAGAGCATGCACTTCGTTTATTCTGAACGATGAGTTTTAAATTTAAATACTTGAACATGCCGAAATTTTGCTATTTCTCAGTTCCAAAATCCCGACGTAACGCAAACCTCGACCCCCCCCCCCGTACGTAGACCGTAACGCCAAGCCGACTCCCCCCCCCCCCCCAACTGCGTTACGTAATTTACGAACGCCCCCTAAGTAGACAATATCGAAACTAATGGAGCTACGCAATTTTCACTTACCGAACCATTATCCCATTTTTCTCGAAACGGAACGGTTTTAGATAAAAGCTGTACAGAACATAAAAGATCAATATTTCCATAGGCTATAACTTTTATACGAAATATTTTTCTCTAAAATGAATATTTACTAAAATAAAACAGAATAGCTGTTAAAAAATCAGTTTTCGTAAGTGTTGACCTTGAAAATCAAATTTGCGGGTATCTTCACTACGCTATTCGTAACCAGCGAGTCGAAATACATGGGTACACGAAATTCAAAATTAATCAGAGCTTTTCGGAACTACACCCAAAAAAGTGTACATTTAATCAAAAAACGGCTACGTACTCCCACAGAGAATGTAATTGTGAAACTACTATCGAAATTTCAAATCGATCCATGCGAAGGCGTTCGAGTAATCCGTCCTCCCAGTTTGAAAAATGTTTTTCGTTAATAAAACGTAAAATAATAAAACTTAACTTGAAAAGTTAATAAAACTTAAAAAACAAAAAAACAATTCGCTGCAGGACCAATTGCATATAGTTTTTATGACCCCAAAGTATTTTATAAGCGGAAAAAGTGGTTTTTCCAAAATGCCAGCGTGGTGTTATGCCTTAAGGAACGTTTCGTTCGTCGCTAAAGTCACGCTTTTCCTTCCAGAATTGCCATGACGCGTGAGCCTACTGAAGATTCCATCACCGAGGATGCGCCCGCGTCCGTCGGGGTCGCGAGTTCGTCGGTGATCGAAGAGGAACGACGAGCCGTCGATCCCGCGCCAGGCTCCAGCAGAAGCAGCTCGGCAAGTCAGCCCGAGGCGTCGAGCCAGGCACCCAAATGGTTCAAGCGATTTTTGAAATAACCGCCCTTTCAATCGAACGCACCAGGGCGGGGCGATCGATCGCTCTCGTTATCACTACGGATCGCGAAACGATGAAAACGAAACTGAACCGTCGAGATTTACGAAAGATCTTTTTTCTTAGCGCGCTTCAAGTGCGACGCGCTTACGCCCGTCAAATATCCGATTTTTATTTATTTTCATTGTTGGTATTTACAAAAGAAAATAAAAATCACGCGATCAATAAAAAATTATGTAAAAAAAAAACACAAAAAAAAAACGTACGAGAAACAGAGTTAAAAAAATAAAATAATATCGTCCGTCGAGTCTTAGGTTAAATCGATAGCACGTTCGCCTTAAGGGGACGTTGTCGTCGGGTGTGTGAGCAAGCTGGTTATCGTTTCGCGCGTGACCCGAAGGACGCGACGATGAACTTTCGAGTTTCGTTATGTGCGGAAGATCAAGTGTTAAGTACTATGCGCTAACTTTCCATGCTCATGATATGATTCGATTCTTTTCTCGCTCCGTACCATTGTGGAATCTCTACGATGCTCGGAAAAGTATTCCTCGTCGTTTCTGGAATGCTTACGACCCTCGCAAGCTCTGGCGGTGTAAAATTCATTTGTTTTTAGCGTTACGCATTGTGCAACGGGCGGGAGAGACTTTGATAGTCTTCGCGTATAAAGAGGCCGTTATAACGAAGTTGAAAATGTGACGAAAGGGACGGTTCGCGGGGTCATTAGCTTTGCAAATCCGGAGGCACGCAATTGGTCGGCGATTGAAGCTGCAAGTGCATGAGTCTTCGGACAGGGCCGCCAATAATGTTACCGACCGGACCAGCGCCCCCTTCTTCCTCTTGGGCGCTTTCTATGAGATTCGCTTCGATCGGATCGCTGCAATTATTCTTCACCGGAGTCTCGGGCTTTTCCATCTTCGTCTGTAGCTCGGAACCGAGCAGGCGCATGTACTTTTCCATCTCGCCGCCTCTGTCGTCGTCATCGCCGCCCAACGAACCCTCCGAGCTACCGTCGAATTCACCCTCACCACCGGGCACCACCAGATCCAATATGTCCCGCAGTGTACTGTCGAATACGTCCGTGTCGAAGTCTATACGACCCCCGTCCTCGTGATCGTGCCGGGCTCCATCCTCGCAAGATTGCTCTCTGAAAGATACGAATGTTTTTCCTACCGGCGGTCGATTGACTTTTGCAAGCTTTTGTTTTACTTGAATTTCAGCGAGAGGCACAACGGAATATCGATGTTTCACCCACGGTTTTACATACAGGGGGGCTATTACGGTTCTCCGTTTAGGTGAAAATCGGAGCGTGGGAAACCACCGAAATAGTTCGCGGACAACGAATTGCAAGCCTTATTGGATGAAGATGATACTCAAAGTCAACAGAAACTCACAGATCAATTGAATGTGACGCAGAAAGCCGTCTCCATTCGTTTTTTTCATCATTTTCAAACGACGGACGTGTAATTTTTACAAAAAAAAATCATGCGATGCTGACTTATTTCTACTCCCGACACATTAAATAAAAGCTTGTTTTTCTTTTATTTTTTAACATACAGGGTGCCCAATAGGAAGTTGCTAAAACTAAATAAGTGTCTCTTCCCTCCATGTATTCAATAGGGGTCCCTTTTTCTAAGGCGCATACCTGAGGCTCCGCAGTTTTATTCCAGCCGTGGTTGAAGCAAGTACGCGCGCGTCAAAATGAGTGAGCTCACCACGGAAGAAAAAGTATATCTTATTGAGTGCTTCTTCTCGAGGGGAAAAATTTATAGTAATGCGTATAGAGGGTTTCGTACTAAGTTTGGAACTCATAGAGTTGCCAGCGAAAACACTCTGAAAAGGTAAGAATTTAATATTTATTCATATTCATCTATCACACAACTTGTGTTTCAATTCAATTAAACTGCATCGAAGTAATTTTACGTTAATTTTTGTAGGATAATCGATAACTTCGTGAAGTATGGTACACTCCAGGACCGTAGACACGAGTTGCCAGGTCCATCTGTTACGGTGACTACACCAGAGAAGATCAACGAAGTTGAGAATTATTTCAAACAAAATCCAAATGATTCGATTCGGAAAGCTGCTCAAGCATTAAAAATAACCAAATCATCATTACACTACATTTTGAAATATTTTTTAAAGCGTCATCCGTATAAAATAAGCACTCATCAATTGTTAACTGAACGTGCCATGACGAAACGCATCGAATTTTGTAACACTATTACGGGAATGTTTGAAGCCGAAGAACTTAATGAGAAATTGATTATTTATTCCGATGAAGCACATTTTTGGATGAATGGGTACGTAAACAAGCAAAATTACCGGTTTTGGGGAACGGAAAATCCCAACATATCGCTAGCGAAGTCCCTTCATCCACAGAGAGTAACGGCATGGGCAGCGATTTCAGTAAAAGGAATTTATTTGCAATTCTTGGAATCTATGGTAACAGGAGAGAGTTACAAACAGCTTTTGGAAACGACATTCTTCCCTTATGCAAAAAAAGAGGGGCCTGGTTAAAAATGTTTACTTCATGCAAGATGGAGCGACGCCGCACCGGACTCATGATGTGTTTGAAGCTATTCATCGCGTTTATGGGACTCGAGTAATCGGTCTGGGGTACCCTAAATTTGCTCAAGGCGGACTAGAATGGCCTCCGTACTCACCGGACCTGAACCCTTGTAATTTTTTCTTGTGGGGTCACATCAAAGATCATTGTTACGCCAAAAACCCCAGCACAGTAGAAGAACTGATCGCGGCCATCCGGGAAGTGGTTCGCGGCATTACGAACGATATGTTGGACACAGTTTTCCACAGTTTTCAAAAGAGAATTGATTTTTGTGCACAATCTAACGGTTCGCACTTCGAAAATATCTGTCATTAATCACTGTACTTTTTCGTTATTTTTATACGATGTAATAAATTGACATAAAAAATATTTGACTGGGTTTTATTTATGTGCGTTTGAAACTGCAGAGTTTCCTCTATTTAAAGCAATTTGGCTTTTCTGAGTCTGTGCACGTGTTTTAAAATGACAGTCGATTAGTTTCAGCAACTTCCTATTGGACACCCTGTATAATTTCCTCGCCATTTTACATACCCAGGAAAGTGGACGCCGTCGACATCGCTCGATTGATTCAGAAAAGCTTGAACCTTTTCCCTGAGGCCCACGGACTGGTTGGCTTCCGTTTTTTTGTCTCCTAAATTCCAATGTTGTCCTAGCATGGCTTCCAACTGTGCGGGGTCGATGTTCAGCCAACTGTCGTTGTCCGGAGGACTCAAGGAAGCTTCATCTTGGGCTTGAACGAAGCGAACAAAAAACGACACGCTGCATCTATCGTACATAGACATTCTCTGATGTTCCAATCAACGGGCTACATCTACCCTGGCGGGTAAAAAAATGGCATTTTCATTCGATAGTACCACCTTCGAGCTAAATTCCCTGAAAATGTCATTGAAATATTCATAAAATTGAACGAGCTACAGCATCTAACGGTCGACCGGGCCGTAGCAGCGCCATCGTTCAAACTTTAAAAGCGTTTTTCTCGAAACACTGTTTTCAAAGTCGGTGGACATATCTCGGGAACCACCCCATGGATTGTTGCCAAATTTACAGAAGATACGATAAGAAACGTTAGCAGGTTGACGATCTCACTTTTTTCGATCGGTCTTCATTTTTTAATACAGTCGAGCCTCGATATAACAAATCTCTAGGGAAGTTCGTTATATCGAGTTTTCGTTATATTTAGGTTTCGTCATATCAAGGTCACGTTCTTTAAAATGTTCTGTAAAAAAGATTTGTTAGTAATATAGGTATAGGGATACTTTATGAAGTCTTGAGGGCTTGCATACACCTGGGTAGGTAAAAAAGATCGATTTGTCAAAAAGGTGCCCCTTTTTGGTTTCCCAGAAAAAAATCGGAATTTGGCCTGTTGGGAGACGTAGCCCCTCGAGGCATCGCAATGCCTGGTGATAAATCAAACTTTAATCTGCCGAATTACCGTGCATTTCGAAATCGTTCGTTTGGACGTTCTGCCATGCTTTGAGAATTCTCTCCGCCTCGCTCTCGTCATTCTCGTTCGTTGGTTTCGCGGAGCCAAGCTGCGACTCGAAATACTCTTTAGCGACGGACAAAAGTTTTTCCCGCTCTTGGCTGCCCTCGAGAAGGTTTCTGAAGTATCCGGTCAGCTCGAGACGTCGTATGAAAGTCGTCCAAGCTTGCTCGTTAGCGCACGGTTTCTCCTCACCGTTCGCCTCGGCGCCCTTGCGTCTGCGTTCCTCATTGGCTCTCGCGACAAGCATTTCCAGACCACAGGCTATTTTTATGCCCAACAAGTGGGCATTGTACTTCGGACTGTTGGTCGGGGGGAAATTCCATCCGGTTCGCGGATCTCCCGTGTAACGACAATGCGTTGCCATTGCATAGAGACAACGTGTCATTTTCACGTTTACCATCGTACGTTGCTCGGGCGGAAAATACCTCATGGCTCGGCACACCTGAACAATAATATTGCGTGTACGACTTAATTCAGTCCGTTTTTTTTTGCTTAAAATACGCACTTATTTGAATAATAAAATGAATTAATGCATTAATCAAAATATTGTCCATCGCTAGCCACTACTTTTCCCCATATTTCTGGTAATTTATGAATTCCGTCGCGGAAGAAGCGTTCATCTTTTGAAGCCAAGAATGAATCGAGCCAATTTTTGATACCCTGTTGTGACGTGAAGCGTATTCCAGTCAAAGCGTTCTGCATCGATCGAAACAAATGGTAGTCGGAAGGGGCAAGGTCTGGGCTATAAGGCGGGTGAGCGAGAATTTCCCACCCGCTATTTTCCAAATAGTTTTTAACCAAATAGCAACGCGAGGCCGAGCGTTGTCATGTTGAAAGATTACGGACTCGTGTCTGGTTGCATACTCTGGACGTTTTTCGACCATAGCTCGCTTTAAACGGATCAATTGTTGCCTGCAGAAGTCTCCCGTGAAACTTCCACAAGCATTCGGTGGGCTTCGGCTGCACTTTTCTTCCAATTGAAACAGAAAATCAACACTTCCCGCCAATGGGGCTTATTTGGGACGAAATTCGACATTTTCACCGCGGTAAAAATTAGACTTGATGCGCAAAACTCAAAGGTCTGTAAACGATATTTGGTTAAGAGATGTTGATACTTCACGATACAGCAAAAATCAGCTGTTGCCGTCAACCGTTAATAGCACCTAGAGCCATCTTTTGAAAACGGACCGAACTTAGTTGTACACCTAACAACAGAAATAAACCGAAAGCCTTTCAGGGAGTTTTTGAGCTCGTTGACTTCGATTTACAAGTAATCATTTTGGAGAAAAGGAAGTAAATTGTGGAAAAGAATAAATGAAGGAAAAAAGTCCATTGTGGGGAAGAGGAAGTGAAGGAAATTCAATAACATTGAAGTTTACATCTTTGGGATGGTGCAAAAATGATTTCTTTTACTTTCATATTTTCTTTCGTAGATTTTACCTACGAAAATCACGCAAACGTGTTTTAGGACTCTTATTCGGCGATCCACAACCTAAATCTGCGAAGTATGATTTTAAATGGGAATGAACGTGAGAAATTGAAAAGAATTTCCGTTGCATTCCAACGATGCAATCTTCAACCCCATGAAATTCATCGGTACGTGCATCTTGATGGAAATAGGAAAAAGTTTTTCGTTGACAACGAAAGCTTGTGGGTCATCGTCGGTACAATGCGATTGAGATGAGGAGGAAGGTGACAGCAGCGGAAGAGTCAAGTTTTGTAGCATTAAGGGGTTAAGCTACTGTGAAAATTCCATAACTCTCGTTCGTGGATTGCGGCAACTCAAATTGCAGAGGAAGGTTCAAAATATGCAGCAGGAATTGCAGATTGAAGGTAAACTTATGTTTACGACGACAGAACTGCTAGAAAATCTTTTAAGGGCTAACGCACCTGTAGAATTTTCAAAACATTGATTTCTTTTAAATTGGCTTAAGCGATACTTTGAAGCATCCAGATTAAGGGGGTAAAAAAGTTTGGTACCTGTACCCATTATTTTCAAAATGTAGCTAAATGCTAATGTAGCTATTATTTTCAGAAAATTCAATCTTTTTGTTTCAAAGCGTGACCTTTAAGGGATTTTCAATAAATCTCACTTTTTCTTGGCTCGCATGCTGCGAATGAGTGTCAACGAATGAAATATCTTCGTTGGCTCTTTTTAGATCAATCGACACCTCCGCCGTTGTTGAAGATTGATACAAATTTAAAAATACCATGTAACAGCCAAAAGTAGTAATAAATTGTACGCCAAGTCTAAAAAATAGCGAAATCTTTCCTCTGAAAAAAGACAAATATGAAAATAAGCAATTTATTCCTCCCCTAAATGTTTTTCTCTACGCAGTCCTATAGCCAATAATATATAGAAAAGAAATCCTCTCCTTTTTTCAAACTCCCAAAACAAATGGTCAAAGTTAGGCCTTATTCTCCGCCGCCGGTGTCGTCCCTTAAGGTGTACCTTTCTCTCCAGAGGATCGGAATTGACGATGCTCCTGATCGTGCAGGCGATCAGGCCAGGCTCCTGGGCGAGTATGGAAGCAGCTTTTTCAGGCAGAAAAGCTCGAGCCTTGTGCCTCCGCTTTTGTATCTCGTCCGGATAAATCGAAACGCGCCTCTTCAAGGCTGCCTGTACTTTGTCGGACATGACGGATATGTGTGGCTTGTCTGTGACGCTTCGCAGCAGATCGGGCAAAGTTTTGCCCCTGGTAATTCTGTCGTGGACGACGTGAATCTCGCCGTTCCGTACGAAAACGCGATCTTGACAAGCTTCCGGAGTGGCCCATGGCGGCAAAAAGTCGGCGGCTTCTATCAGGAGAAATTCACCGTCTCCGTCCACCAGTCTGGCTACGAGCCCCTCGAATGTTTCGGTCAGTTTGAATATTAAAAAAACGACGAACCACTCGTCGCCTATGTCTTCGTCGAAACGCAGCGTGGAATGTATATGCGGCACTGCAGAGCGGTCTAAAAGTCGCAAAAGCCCGACGATAAATGTTGGTTCGATCGATTGAAACGTCGTCGTCTGTGACGGAAACGAAAAAACTTACCGTCCGCGATCGACGAGCCTTCCAGAACTTTGTCCAATAAAAGTGCCTGTTTGGTCCTAGGACGGAATACGAGAGAATCTCTGTGCCAGATATAGTCGCTCGTGTACTTGTCAATAACCTGAACGAACTTACTGATCTCGTCAGTGAGCGAAGTTTCGGTGACTTGTTCGGGGTTAGACGTGAGACAAAACTTTGGATATAAAAAACACTCGATGACATCGTCCTGTCGGGCTTCTCGGATTTGACACGTCGTTGCCATGATAAGTAATGGTTTACACGATTTATGATTTTCCGTTCAAACGCTCCAACGTTTGTTGGTTCCTTCCGCGTGTGGTTCCTATCCTACCGTAACCGACGCCCTGTTCACGGTCTTGCATACAGGGCTTGCGACGAAGCTAAATTTTCGTGGTGGGGGTAGGCACCCTTGTCAGCTCCACTTTTCGATTCACTAGGAGCCGCTACGCGTCGCCACTAGCAAAGGGAAGTGTCCCCCTTGCCTCTTGCCGGAATGGGATCAAGGTGTTTACGTATGTTTTTATGGCGCGACTGTCGAAATAACCTTTATTTGCGACCATATACCAGAAGGTTCTACGCGATTTACCGCGATACACTTTTTATCGTGCTTTAAGAAACAGTGTGTTCAATAACTGCGTCACAACAAAGAATTAGCTTCGAAATGCCTGAGCTGGAATTAACATTACGCCGAATGACGCAATCATCTGAATATTGACATAAATTCATAAAATCACAAGGAAAAGAAGTGTACCTACAGCGGAAGCTACTTACATCAATAAACACCCAAAATAAAATATAGCGCAAAATGAACATATGTGCTGCTATGAATTAATGTATTCAAAAAGTTTTCAGTTTTTTTTAGATGAAAGTAGTCATCTTTTTTTTAATTGACACATTATTTTTTATTGGTTTCGTATATTATGCAGTTTACACGACAGTACGGTCAATTAATACCCGTATTCATAGTCCTTCCTTGAGGAACGAGGATTCCTTGTTTCTCATTTCGCGTTTCATAGACCTTCCTTGATAGAACAAGGAGCCTTATTGGCCTCCTAATTTCAAGGCAGGTCTCGAGCTTCCTTGATAAAACCTTCGGCGCTGTGGTTGGCTGTTTCGTTTCATATGACTAACGCTTGCGTTTGCGCTTGGCGTCTATGCAGTTTTTACCTGTATCACAGACCAGTCTACAGGTTAACCTCAAAAACAGTTAAAAGTGGAGCACGTAAAAAGTTTCGAAACGTATCGCAGTGAACGGAGTTAAAAAAAAAGCTGAGCTAACAACAGTCTTTCGCGCTCTGTATAATGAACATTCTTTCCTTCATCAATAATTGTACTCGTCGCAACTCAATTTCTAATTTTGAACTTTGAGGTTATACACTCGAGGCTATACAATCGAGAGCCAAGCGGTTTGAGTTAGTTTCAAATATAGCCGAGTGGCGCCTCTATCAGCGGTTTTACCACCATAAGCAATCACATATCCCTAAATATGTCTTCCTTCCGGAAGGGAGAGTCGAGTTGCGACTATGAAACAAGGACGCCTCTGAGATTCAAGGAAGCCTTCATCAAGGCGTCCTTTATCCTTGAGATAAGGAGAGACTATGAATACGGCCATAAGTTAGGGCAAACGGCGCATGCGTTGCGGTCAGGAAGAAAAAGGACAGAAGAGCTATTTCTGTCTCCGTCGCACAACTATTTCCTCCTGCCGTCACGCGCCAAGCGGCAGAATTCGGAATAAAAAATAGAACCGCTAAGGGTGCCTACCCCCACTACCGCCGTTGTCAGACCTGTATGTAAGGCCGTGATACAGGCTAGGATAGGGAGTTTGGACTCCTTCACTCTAGTCTTCTTGAATATAATAAAAGGATAAGAAATGAATACAAATATGTTGATTGTAGATCTTAATTTTTTTTAATTGATTATTACGTATGCAAATATTTTTGCTCAATGCGAGATTTTTTCGCAAAACGACACACTCAATTGTGCCATGTTTCGACATTTGTCAAGGCTTTGAGAGGTGATGTTTGAATTCTTCTAAAGTGGGGTTATCTAGCGTTGCCAACTGCTTAAAGCACGAACTCACTAGTAAAGAGCTCGCAGTCTAAAATCTCCCATCATGAAGGGATAAATAAAACGTATCTCAACAAGGATGTTGTATCATTTTATTGGCATTGATATATTCTTCGTGTTTCGTTTGACCGACTTAACGAGAGCGGCGAGGTCAGCACTCATTTTTCCATCCCGCTTCGTCTGTTTACGCGGCGATTCCTGAAAATTCGAAATTGAAAAAAAGCGTTGGTCAAGCATTAGGCAAAAGCTACTAAGGCCTAACGAGTTTCTTAAGCTAATCCTATCGCTTCTCACTAGCCATACCACTAATCATACTTGAGACTCTCACTATTGTGTACACATTTTTAGCGACCGGAAATTGGGTTTTTGTATGTCGTCTCGGGATTCCTTCACAAAAGTACGCAATTTCTTTTTTCTCTGTAACAAGGTCGACAACCGACCCTGACATTTTACAGAGACGATTATTGATATATTTAGTGAAGCTCAAAAAAAAATATATAAAAATCCTATGGATTGAAGCCTGGCGAACGACGCTGCTGTGCAGTAACCTAAGAGAAAGGAAAGACGAAACGTACCTCTCGAATATCAGGATCGGCCCGACGTTTCAGCTTTTCAGCAATGAAAGCTTCGGTTCCTTTGGTCTTCCGGTAATGAGAATCGGCAGGATCAATGTTGTAATGATGCGACGTGTACAGTGCCGTGAATCTCGGATCCGTCACGTCAACCTCGAATTCGTCCTGTATCGTCGTTTCCTTTTCGTTCTTTTTGTTCTTCTTGCCGAGGCGTTTTCGCTTGGATTTCGATAGAGTGGCTTCCTCCTCGATTTTCTTGATATTGAAGTGTCTCTTTCCTCCCTCGTCGTCTTTGTCCAACAGTAGCAATTCCAGCTCGGCTTTTCTCCGTTCCTCGTCCTCGTCGTCTGAAAAGTTCGTTGCGCTGGCTTGATTGTTCTTCTTCGTCTTTCTCGTTTCGTCCTTAGACTTCTTGGCGTTCTTGAGTTCGTCGGCGAAGTACGGGTCATTCATGTCGACGTCCGAAGGCACGGAATCGTCGCTTTTCGAGTCTGCTGGATCATTCTCTTTCCGTTCGTGCAATTTTTTTCGCTCTTCTCTCTTGGCTTTCTTCTTTTCTCGGCGTTTCTCGAGAAACTGCTCGAACGGGGTCAACGTTTCGGCTTTGCTCAGCCTCTCTTTCACCAATTTCTCCGTCTTCTCTTTCGTCCCGAGTCCCCAGGTGAATTCGAGCTCGACGTCTTGCTTGCTCTTGGCTTCCTCCTGGTCCTCGATCGATTTCAACAGAAGCTTGTACTTGTCGATTGGATTCTTGCTCGTTCCGGCTTCGTTGTCGGAGTCGCCGTCTCCGTCGTTCGGACGTCGGTCCACTTCTGTAACGCGTAGCAACGTCGCGAAATCAGAGGCAACGAGCGAATCGAAACATTCGAAGGTAGAAAAAAGGGTGACCTGATTCTTCGTCGCTTGTTCCGCTAGCCAAGTAAGCTTGGATATCGTGCTCGTTGATCTCTTCTAGCTTTCCGGAATTAATCTTTTGCGCTATCTCCTGACGTTCCGGATTCGTCTCGTCCCACGTTAGTTCCACCTTCACCTGTTGCAGCGCCGTGGTCGTAAACTGCCTCGGCTGATACTTCGATAGGTCAGGCAATTTTTCGCACACTTCCCTCGCCTCCTGTAAATACGAAATGAGCACGGGGAAAATTACAAGGCGGTCGACCTTATCGCAGAATTGTGGATATAACAGCTCGAGAAAACTACGTGTTCGAATTCCATATCGTCGGGAATAAAGCGAAGATCGAGTTTCGTGGACGTCGATTCGTACTCGATGCCGTCGCATTCCGTATAAATTTTATTCGCCGTCTCCGGTGTATCGCAATCCAACACGGCGTAATAATACTTCAGTCTGTTCAGTTGATACTGTCGCATCTTCTCCATGTGATATTCCGACCCTTCTTCGTTCTGCAATTGGAATTTGATTAAAACCTCAAGCCGTTACGGCTGACGAAGAAAAAAATATACTATTAGGAGTACAAATAAGTATCCGCCGTTTGTTTAAAAAAAAAAATGGGCATTGTGAGAGAACGGTACTTTATGTTTTATTCAAATTGAAATTGCTTGCTGAGTCACTCCTGATGTGTTTCTTGCGTTTGGCACGAATCTCCCTCCAATAATGCGACTTCGTACACTCTCGGCCCTCCGTTACGTTCTTTGTCAAAAAAGAGTCTAAATTTATTGTACCCACAGCTGCTCCGATTGATGTTTACTTGTGTTGATTATTCGTATTATCGATTGTAGTGTGCAAAATGAATTTATCGCACGTGAACAAATAAAAACTGAAGAATTCGATTGTCAACGACTCGGTAGTAACTTTCGTAATAATAATATTAACATATCCACGATTTCGTAGGCCCAATACAATCGGAAGGTTTCGTCGCAGCAAGCGAAGAGCAGTCGAAGTTTCGCTACTTTTTGGTCGGATTATCGTAATAGGCTTCTACCTCATCATCCGTGTCTACTTCTTTTGCTCTCCTCTCTGCACCGACCAGCTCTATGGGTCCCCTGACTTCCTCTTCCTTCATCCTTTGCAGCCCAAAGTCGGACGGATAGATCTGTAAAATTGTCACAATGCGTCGAGTATCCATTTTTCCATAAACACGGCATAATCAACGTTTACCCGAAAACATTTGTTTTTACGGGTCCAGCGGTTGAATCAGTTGTGAAGCGTGAGTATTTACCGTTACCGATTTGATCAAGCCGCCCGGAGGCAAGAAAGAATTGAAAAGGACCATGAGATCTACGGCGCGTATTCTATCCCAATCCATATTGCACGCAGCCAAGCGGCAGGTCGTTTCATCCGTTGTTTCTGCCTCCTTGTCCAGCTCGCCCCAGTCATGTTCTATCTCTTCTTCCTCGTCTGCGGGTGTCGAATCGTGGTATCGTAAAACATTAATTCGAGTAATTTCGACTAGGGCATGGATACCGGTGTTTGATATTAAAAAAAAACGGAATATCTACTCTAATAATGTAAGTATATTTAATACATATTATAAGGATAATATAAATCTAATAATAAGACTAATAATAACGATATTTCGATATCAGAGTTGAAAAAATGAAAATGTACAATCGATATATCGAAATAATACCGATAATGGAAAAAGCTTCGAGGGACCGAGCTCTTTCGACCGAACGGCACGCCCGGAACCATCCGACGAGGGCGCGCTATCTTACCATCTTCGTTTTCCGTACTTTCATCGTCGGAGGAACTGTCGGTCAGTAGAACTCCTTCGCCTCTGGCGTAATCGATCGTCAAATCTCGCAACTTCTTTTTAACATCCTTCGCAATTTTGTTTCTATCGTCGTTGTCCCTGACGAAGAGTTGCTTCTCGTTCTCCGCGAGTTCCGCATCCTCGCAGCTGAACTCTCCAGCGGAGTCCGCATCTGAAGCATTCTTGTCGTTCAAACTCGTCTCGGAACGTTCGTCGTTCTCTTCGACGGAGCGTGCAGATTCGTTAACGATTTCCGCGCTGGATTTCGGTCGTTTTTTTACTTCGGCGGTGGGCGCTTTCGCTTTCGGCGGGTCTTTCTCTTCGTCGTCCTCCTCGCTGCTCGATAAGTCGTAATACTTCCTGAGATTCTCCGTCGACGATTGATCGACCGGTCTGCCGCGTTTGTCGATTGTATATTTGACGGTGAATTTTTCATCCTCGAACATGGAACGGAATCGGTTGTCAATTTTCACTTTGCGCTCGCTCTTCGGTATCCTCCGGAACTTCGGATCCTTGGCTATGTGCGCGAAACGCTTGTCCTTCAGCATTTCCTCCATGACTACTGGAAATAACCGAATTGATGAGGAACAAAAGAGATTTCTTTGAATCGTCCCACTTCTGAGGCGCCCGGCTCGAGAGAGCGACTCCGGATAATCATAATTAAGTTTTTTAGGTTAGGTTATAGCCCGTTGCTTGATTCAACCGAAACTTACCGTTCGCGGTGAGACTCGCGTGTTTGGTGACCGAAGACACGAATGTGTGTGCGTTTAAAGGGCTTTGGAACGGAAAATTAGACGGTTTATTTGTTTGTTTT
This sequence comes from Ophion costatus, assembly GCA_951751655.1. Classification (NCBI taxonomy): domain Eukaryota; kingdom Metazoa; phylum Arthropoda; class Insecta; order Hymenoptera; family Ichneumonidae; genus Ophion; species Ophion costatus. The sequence goes on along the minus strand of OX632360.1, from coordinate 40,577,592 downwards.
TTTTTTAAGGATCGCGCACGTGGGAAAACATCACGGAACCGCAGTTTGGTATCTGCGGGGGTGGGGCGAGCGTACGGTCTTAAGGTGCGACCTCGTGCAGTCGCTCGACCATGGAGACTAAAGTTAAGGAGCCCAAACGCATATGGCGGAATCGTCGAAAAGTGGATCGTGAAAGTGATGAAAGATCTTGTAGTGCGAAAAATATCCGCAAGCGATACCAGCGCCTGGTACGGGATAGGATAGGTGGTGGATAGGATAGGCGGATAGGATAGGTATGTGAGGACCGGCTTAACAGTGTGTGACATACATACAGTCACGTATTACTGTCAGTTACTATATATGTGAGTATTACATATATGACAGTTACATATAGTTTACGCAGTTTACGCTGTTACGCATCGTTGAGTGATATTTCGATATTAAAAGTATTTATAAAAGCAAAACAGAAAAAAACCATCCAATAAAGGTAAGAACTGAACCTTAATATTATGTTTATGCAATTAATTCTCGAATTAGCAAAAAAATTGACACATATTGACATCGGCAAGTACAACCACATGTTGATTCATTTTGTCAAAGCGTTTGTATTTTTTTTTATTGCGTGCTATCGTCGCCGAATTTAATTATAATTGCCATTAATTTTAATGCTGTTAGAGATTTCTTTGATATACAGCAAAAATGTAATGCATGATGCTTGGACGAAAAAACGTTTTTTAGGTTAAATATGCGAATCCTTTAATATAAATACCCCTCGCTCCCATTTCGTTATAATGTACGATTTGAAAAAAATATTTTTCTTGGAAATCCAGTATGCAATATTCACATTATGGCTGTTCAATCGTACATGTCACCGTATAAAAATAAAACATTTACAGTATAGATCACCTCCAAGTAAAAAAATTACTGAAATATTATCATTTCATAATTTAAACAAAAGCATATCAATATTACTCTTCAGTATTACAAGCTGCGCTAATAAGAAACAAATATACGACAAATTGCGGATCGACGATTCAAAATCACCGCGCGGACGGAGCCCGCAGTGGTAGCGCCGCCAGGCGGGTACAATCCGCGGATCGTTCATCACTTTCACAACCATTTCGCCAGCATTGCGTTTGGGCTCCTTTACTCTTGTCTCCATGGTACAGCCTTCGGGCTCCTTTACTCTAGGCTCTATGGATAGAAGCATGGCCGCAACGGGTATTGTGATCGGAACGAACCTAGCGGCGACTAGTGAAGTGCCAACTCTCTTCAATAAGCTACCTACTCCACTGGAGTTCCCAGATCTGTGGGTAAGACCGTGATCGCAGATTTTAGGCCAATGAAGTTGGTATTGGGTAATGGGAACAAGTAATTAAGGCCCCACCTGAACTAGAAGGTCCGAAGAATCGTTTTTATTTATTGCTTAAATCGATAGATGCACTATCCAAGAATATATTTACAAAGTTACAGAGGCCAATCGTAAATATTTTCGAAGATACAAGGCCAAAGGCATAGAAGCGATTGATATTTGATATTGATATTTCCTCCTATTGAAAACTTGAAGCGCGTTTTCTCCAGTTTTCGTTTTCACGATTTGTCCAAATTGGTGGGCGTGATAGCAAAAAAACTAAACGACCTATTGAATCAAACCAAAGTTTATTTTCTTCATTATGAAAATCTCTTCTAAGTGAAATAAAAAAAAGTCTCTGAATAATTTTTATAGCACGTTAAAGTGTTTTTTTAAACACATTTTTTTCAAACTTGAGCAAAGTAATCATTTCACGATTTTTTCAGCTTTTTTTAAATTTGCCCAGAAGAAAAATATACGAAAATGAAAAGTTTTATTCTTTTTCTGGTTTCAGTCAAGAATTAAGAGCTGCATCTCTCCCGCCGATTGGGGACTGCAGTGTTAAGACGCACATGGCATAGGCTGATATATCTGCAGTCATTTATTGTTTCATGTTGAATATTGTTTTTTATACATTTCAAATATACATGAAAAGGTACCTCAATATCTACTGGGCTCATTTGTTTCTTTCCTGACTAAAAAAATTCCCCAAAAAAACGCTTTTTTCGGTTCTTCTAATTCAGGCTCCCGCCTCAAATAAACTCGACGAATACTCCATGCTTTTGAATTTTTATTGCTCTATACACATCAACTACTTGACACACATTGTTTTAAATAATATTTACAATAAAATATCGTTCTCCTTCGATCGTGTCGCGCATGATCGAACAAGGGAATCGATAAATCGACACGAAACCATAGTATTCGATGTGTCTATACTTCAGCAGGAATCAGCCGCGCGTCTCGCCCACGGTCTTACATACAGGTCTGTAGCTCCGACGTTTTTGCATGGTGGAAAGTGTCATCGTTAGTGAGGCAAAAACGTAGTTCCACATTTATCCACTGGAAGCGCTGTCAAGTAGAAGTAGTCTTGTATATATATATATATATATATATATATATACAGCAATGGATAAATAACCTCCTGACAGCCTCTGCTAAATAAAGTAAATGCCTAATACGTACGTCGCACCGAACGGTGAGAAAAGTTTTCAAAATCATAGTTAAAGGCGATCGGTGTTCAAAGTTCCACAGGACGAAGAATTGCCTCGAAAATGGCGAGTCGCAATACATTCGATTAAGGATGCGCGAGTTCGCCTATCAACAAAACCAAAAACGGCAAAAACAATTTGTTGTAAAAAAACAAACTCGCCAAACTGACGAATCAACAAAAACGGTGCCTTTTAAACGTACACAATGCGTTCATAACATTTTTTAAATTCCTCTTCCTTTATATTTATTTTCAGGTTTTTATTAACATTGTTAAAAAAGCCAAAATAAAAATAAAAGTTGTAGAAACAACCGAGGAATGCAATCTACTAAGAATAAACGTTAGTTATAAGGAAAACAATTAAGACCGCACAAATTTGTTCATACCTCATCTATTCCAATGGCGAAAGACCAAATGAAAATATTACAGAAGTTCGAGCAGACGAGAATACAGTCTACTGAAATAATAATTTTCATTCTGCCCGGGGGATCAGGAGTGAAAAATACTCAATCATTTTCCATTTATATCGTTCTCACAAATATTGGGTTTGTTCGTTTTGGCTACACTTTTCCACACTTCGTACGCCTTCCGAGGACTTTCTATCACTGTATCTATCGAAATTAAGGAAAGTGTACCTAAAACGAACAGACTCTATGTTTACATCGAAAAATCCGCGCGTTTGCACAGCTGTTCGGATCTGCGTTTGATTGGCTGACTTCCACCTAGCAGCGCTGCGGGTGGCAAAAGCGAGAACTGCCGTTTCGCCTCATTATCCGAGTCACTCCCAACCCTAGGAGTTTCCAGACCTGCAGAGTAAGACCGTGGTCTCGAACGTTGATTTGTATTTGCTTATCACTGAAATAAATACGCGAAAGAGATCATTCGTGCAGTGTCCTGTAACATGTATATCATCGTACGTAGGCCCTTGCGAAAAGTGCCATTGCGAGCATTGAAGAAATTAACGTCGACTGTTAAAATTCGATAGTTAACCGCATCACGATTTTCAAGACTCTCGATAACTTTTTTCAGCCGTAAAATTATCTCGGTCGATGCTTCGAGGAGCTTCATAGAAACGTACGAGCCCAAATACGTGCGGCTTTCAATAATAGTCTTCCTTGCCATCGAAGGGCGTTTTGACGAAATACGTCGTCAGAGTTCCCTTGCCCTTCACATAAGTTGGTCCACGACAGACGAGCTCGTATCCGGCATTTTTAAGAATCTTCGCAGTGTCTTCGGTGACCTGAAGCCTTCCCATTTCGCCGCAGCTGTCCATTCGCGAAGCGACGTTCACCGTGTTTCCCCAGATGTCGTACTGGGGCTTTTGGGCCCCGACTACACCGGCTATCACGGGCCCGTGATTGAGGCCTTCAACGACAAAAAAATCATTCTCATTGGACTACAACTTCCGTATTCCATTTTCCAGCATTTTCGGCCCAAGAGACCTTTCGCCTTACCCATTCTGAGCTTGAACCTCTGAAACGATTCCCTGTTGATCTGATCGAGTATCGTCATCAATGCGATTGCAAACTCAACGAGAACGATGACGTTGTGATCTTGCTGTTTCAACTGGTCCTGGTTGGCCATAAACGCAAAGGTCAGTTTTCAATCGACGTTGATGAATAAAAACAAACTTCTTAATGATCGTCCGTTTTGTCACGTGCGTCGAATGAGTTGGTATCTATCCATAGCTTTGCCGTTTGTAGAGATTAATAAAAAAAAACAATACCACGTAACAGCCAAAAGTAGTAAAAAAAAACATAGCCTAAGTTTCAAAGATGGCGAAGAAATCTCTCGTTTGGAAAAAAGTCACGAAAATTAGCTTTTTTCCCGGCATAAAAGTATCTCCCCCCTTAAACTTTGGAGAAAACGGATCAATTTGTTTTTTTTAACACCGCTAGGTGTCTTCTTTTCGATTGTTTGAGCCGTTGAGAAAAGCTGCTCGTTATATGCACGAGTGAAAAGAGGCTGAAAAAAAGCAGACTTATTCTTGCCTTTCCGTTTATATCCTCCTTTCCCGGACTCAGACCGGAAGCGAGCATGTACGTGCTGCCGATGGTCTTGATCTTCTCGATACCCGAGAACTTTGGTTTGAGAAGCAACTTGTCGAAATCGCATATTATCTCGTTTAGTAATCTGAGACACTCGAGACCTTGCTTGTTGATGTCAGTCTCGTCGTAGAATTCCTTGTAGTTCGGTATCGAGGCGAACATCACGGCTATGCTGTTGTAGCGTTCGTGATACAGATCCTTGAGGTTGAAAGAAACCCAACAGACGAATCGTTCGAATAAGTGAAAAAATACCACAGTATATTTCACTGGGCATCAATTCATTCAAACTTAGTTTTTTTGCATTTTCTACTGGTAGGCAAGTGTTTCATACTTTATCCGACATTCGACATTGATTATTCACTGAAATAACAGTGTACCAAAGATGCACGAGGCATCGTTTGAATTGTGTTTTCCGCGAAAGTGCACTGCAAAACCAATTTCAAGTGCCTCGATGTTTTATCGGTGTCTTTATTTATGAATCTCCCGAAGTGAGGGGTCTGCATAAGCTTGAGCGGTTCAGAAGTACGATGTTTTTATAGCCTAGGGTGTCAACATCAATTTCCAACAAAGATTTTGCGAGAATTCCAAAAAATGATGCAGTTGTGACGATTTTTGTGAATGGTCAGATCGCCACTGCATTATGGCGAATGGCTTCACTGTGATTTATCCTTTTTTTCCTGTTGCTGTTCTCGAAATTATGTTTTATGGTACGATGTAAGTCGTATAAAAATATGCGTCCGATTCGGAGGAGTGAAGTTTGTGACATTTTCTATCGTATTACCAAATGATTTTTCGATATGTTTATTTGTTAATATCAAATGATAAAAGTTGTTTCTTTTGGGGTAGAAAATTTGACGTTTTCTCTACCAGGGGAGTTGTGCTCAAGGTGACCTAGTTGGATGAGACGACACGCCCTCAATATATTCGAATATTCGCGCTATATGAGTGACGATGACGTTCTATGGTCGGCCAATAAGTGTTGCGAGTAGGGAAATCTAGTATTCGCGTCGCGATTCTCACGTCCCAGAGGTGGCGCAGCGATGTTTCAATATGGCCGGTCAAAGTAAAGCCTATGGAGACTAGATACAGGAGGCCGCACTCGGCCTTTCAACTCGTCCCCAAAACGGTATCACGATAGATGGCGCTGGGGTGCTCCGAACCACGTGTATAGATATACGCAAACATGAGTCCGATCAGGGAGGCTAGCCTCCATGACTTTACTATACATAGGGCCCGCGGCATCTATGTTGGAGCCATTTTTGGGGACGCTTTTTTCGCCGGCTTTGCACGGGAGTTTGGTCTTCTGGTATCGAGTCTCCATAGCCCATGGTAGGGAGCCTTCGGAGCAGGGGTCTGACCCTGGGATAAATTCTCTTAACAGTAACGTGTCCCCGTATTGTCGCCACGTAACTAACCCACCATGCGGCGCTAGTAGTCACCCGCATGACCCCCACTCCGCAAAGCACCTCACCGTATTATTTCGTCATTTTTTCTCGATCTGTCATTGTTCTCGAATAAAAAAAATCGTAGTGTGGTAAAATCGTAATTATTTTATCACATTAGAAGAGCGATTTGTGGCTCATCGCAATTCAACACGTGTTTTCGAGTCTATATTGGACGACGTGTATAACTATGAAAAGCTCTCTTTTCCGTGTATAGAACACGCCGATAGTGTTCTTTTACACATAATACAATATTACGTATTGATGCGGATGCAGCAATATTCTGCACGTCTCAACGCAGAACAAAAAAAAAGCAATCTCGACAAGAAAAAAATCGCAAAACATTGTACAACGTGACTGATCCATTATTTAAAAAATATTAATGTTATCTGTTTATTTCGTTCAATAAATATTTTTAAATGCATAATATTGCGACAGGTGTAAATATTGCATCCCTTCCTATATACACATATACTTTTAAATTCTATTCTAAACAATGAATTTTCCAGACGCGTCGAATGCAAATTATGCAGACGCTGCGCGACTGGAGTGGGGGTCATGCTGGTGACTACTAGCGCCGCATGGTGGGTTAGTTTACGTGGCGACAATAACGAGACACGGTAGACCCAGCAGTGCCAGGGGGCTGCTTCGGAGGCTAGAAAGCCAAACATGAGTCAGAGTGCACAGTGCGTACCGTGCAAGATGTTTGCTTGTTCGTAAATTCGATACATCGAATGAAATACATCGATGCGTCGTTAAACATTGACAGTAAGCGATGTATCGGATTGATGCGATGCATCGAATAAAAAACATCGATGTTTTCGATGTTTCTCCTCAAATATCGTGCCCCCCTTATTGACTCTCTCCACGAGGGGGCGCTGGTAGTCACCCGCGTTACCCCCACTCCGCTCGCGCAGCGTTTGCACGCACATGGGACGCGTTTGGATTATCAATTATTAATACATTACACTTCCAGAGTACATTTTTACAAGGGAAGGGATAGGATATTTACACGGATCGTAGTATCATCGTATTATGCAAATATTTATTAAATGCCAACAAATAATCATTATTTACTTTAAGATCAATTTTTCATTACGTCAAACAATACTTGGATAATATTTTCTTTTCCAGATGATGTTTTTGGCTCAGCGTTGAGACGTGCACAATATTGCTACATTCGCACCGTTACGCAACATTAAATTACGCGCAAAAGAACATTATCGGCGTGTTCCTTACATGGGAAAGAGAGTTTTTCGTGCCGATACACATCGTCCAATGTGGATTCGAAAACCCGTGCCGAATTGCTATGAGCCACAAAGCTCATTACACCAAATCGACTCGTTTATACACCAAACTGCGGAACACCTTCAAAAACTTCGACATTTTCCAGTAAAAATTCAAGACCGAGAAAACGGCAAAGCAAATATCAAGTTTGTGGAGGTTAGGAACGATGAAATAATACGAGGCATTTTGCGGAGTAGGAGTGAGCCGGTTGACTGCTAGCGCCGCATGGTGGGCTTTTTTCCGTAGCTTCAATAGCGGGGCCGCCGATTGTTAAGACGGAATGACACCTCATCGCGGTCGGTATGGTAGAACAATTATAGATACCCAAAAATCTCTGAAACGGCTCTTCAGATCTTGTCGAAACTTTGCCAAACGACGTCAAATAGATAGACCAACATCTGTCTGCCCCTCAAATGTTCTGAATTTGAGCAAAAAAAACGTAGATTGGCTTATCATCAGCCGATCTACGTTTTTTTCTGGTCATCCATCGTGCCATCAAAACGCCAAAACCTCGTCCATTTAATACTCTCCTCAGCACAAAAATTCAAAACCGACCTGTTTCCCAAGCTTACGCAGACCCGTTGAAAATGGATCTATTCCACTTGCCTGATTGGCCCTCGTAGCGAGGAAGTGATCGGCCACGTGGGCCGGAAGTATGTTCTCCAAAAGAATCTTGTTGATGCCTCTCATAGTTTCCACCTCGTCCTGCTCGAACTTGAGCTTGTTTTTCCACATAAAATCGGTCCTCGAGGTGAACTCGACCTGTCGATCGAGCACGTGAAGCACCAGGGCGACGAGAAACAGCAGATAACCGATCTGCACGAGATAGTGTATACCGAAGAAGCTGCGGCACATGATGCGCCCGACGATAAAATAAAAGTGGAAAGAACGAAAAAGTCGTGAAAGTGAGAGATGCGCGAAGAATGAGGAGTTGCGAGCTTTTTTGTTGTCCGTCGTGTCGAACGACTTACTCGTGTCTGTAACCGGCGTAGTAAAATGAGACTATCGGCGCTTGCGAGAGTACAACGAGAACGACAACGATCGATAGAGTCATGACGCAAAGTTTCACGAGAAAACCGATTCTCAGATGTGTCCAACCGACCAGCAGGGCTATCGCTGCTGACTGCAGATAAACCTGCGGGCAAAAATCGTTTTTCGCATATTCATGTAACAACATTTATATCAATATCGATAACGTAAATCTATCAAAAAAATTCTCTCTATTGCTCTTCCACGTAAAAAACTTTCAACAACATCGGAGGACGCCAAAGTGATGTTCCTCGTGAGTGTAAGTTTAAGGGAGCTTTCCAGTGTGAAATTTTCAAAAAATCGATTTTTTTTTTGTTTGCTTTATCGAATAGTATACACTCTTCCGAATATTCCCTGAAATTTTCATGCCGAAATTCAGATTATTTCGGTTACTGTACAGCATTTCTTGGAAGAAGGCAACGGAGCGCTACAGCTACAGCGAAACTTTGAACGCGTTTTTCTCGAAACAGCATTTTTCAAAACGGTGTCCAACTTGGAGGGCAGAGTTTTAAAGCTATCGAGTTGAATTTTTTACACAATATTCTTAACGTCATTGTTTATCGTGCTATGGAAGCTTTTTTTTTTTTTGACATCTTCCTATTTTTTTGTAAAAAAACTGCCCAAAAAAAATGCTAAAATCGATACTTTTTGTTCAAACCGGCGCCATTTTTGCAAAAAAAAAAAAAAAAAGCCTCCATAGCACGAAAGCCAATTATATACCGATCAATAATCTTTTTGTGTTTTTTGTTTCAGATCAAAATTGTGACCCCCAACGTGGACACCACATCCAAGTGCATTTTCTGCAACAATTGTTTCATCATTTTTATAGATATTAATTAATAAATAAATCGATCTTTAAAAAATTGTTTTGTATTCTTCAATACCCAATTAATATACAAAAAAAAACCAGACCGACTAGATTATTTTTTCTTTAAAAAAAAAAATCGCAAAAAACAGCGATTTTTCGGGCTGTCACACTGGAAAGCTTCCTTAAGATAGTTCTATCGACAGGCTTCAATCCATAAGATTTTCGTAATTTTTTTTTGAGCTTCGCTAAATATATTAATAAGCGTCTCTGTAAAATTTCAAGGTCGGTCATCGACCTTATTACAGAGAAAAAAATAAATTGCGTGCTTTTGCGAAGGAATCCCGAGATGACATACAAAAGCCCAATTTCCGGTCGCTATAAATGCGGTTTTGGCAAGGCTATATTTTTCAATTTTTTGGGCAACGTATTTCGAAAACCAATCGACCGATTTACTTTAAATTTAAAGCGTTTTTCGGAAAAGTCCTCATATTGCGTAATTACCAAAGATGCCTCAACGTTTACCGGGCTCACTTGTTTATTCTCCCTAGTAAAAGTCCCGAAAAAAGGCTTTTGGACGTTGCAATTCATGCTCGAATAACGGATGCGTTAATGTGCGTCGGGAGTAGCTTTACCGGTACGATGTAGTGTCTCGACTCGTCGACGTCAATGAGGCTCACGAGAGTCGACGAAATGGCCAATACTGCAGTAATGACATAAACGGCAAATCTGATTCCGCGAGTCAGGGCCGCTCTGCCGTTGTCATCGTTGGAATTGCCAGTTTTTTCGGAGTACCAAGTGATCCCAGCGAATATCGCGAGCGAGGCGAGACCAGCGGAGAAACAGCCATACACCGTTACGCTCCTGACGAAACAAAAATGACCAACGAAAGTGGAATAGTGCACGTATTAATTTCCATTATCCACGTGTATGGTTCGAAAAACGAAGATTTACGTTTGCTATGATCAGGGCGTTGTTCACCTGACAAATGTGCTCGTTTACCTTGGCTGATAAATGACCTGAATGAGAAACATGGTCGAGTAGAGAATGTTGGACGCCAGAACGTACCACCGATACTGCTCGTCCCTTTGTTCGCTGTACTGCGTCTCCTGACTTCTGTCCTTGAACCTATACGTTATCGGTGACATACCTTCGTTTCCGGACAACCAATGCCTGATGAAAACAAAATTGCCAACAGTTCAATCCCTGCACGCTCGTTGCGTTGATGATATTTCTTTTGGGTTTTCAACTCACTTGATGTCGAAACAGTTTGTGTTGTTCGGCAACAAATTCGATTCGATCATGGCGATGCTCTACGGAACGATTTGCACAGTTGCCGTTTGAAAGAAACGTGAAGTTTTATCTGACATTTTCTTGGAATGTATGCAGGGTGTCATGTGTATCTTGTGATTTCGAAACGACTCAAGAACAGGGGAGTAAATGGAAAAATCCCGAGACACGTATCGAGTGGACTCAAAACCAGGAGTGAAGTGACAAGATGTTTGTTTAAGGGGTCTTCTCACTTTAGACGCTAAAGAGGCCATTTTCGTGAATGTTTTCGATTGGTTTATATTAAAGATATTGGTATCAAATTTGTTACACTTAATGAATCCAATTTCGAAATACTTTTTTGAAAATTTAATTTATACGAGTCACTATTTATGGACGATAATGGTAGATAAAAAAATGAGATCTCGGAGATGGATCATCCGAAACGAAAGTACAAAACGGTTTTAGGTTTTTTGATACGTGCTTTAGGGTTTTTGATACGGTTTTAGGTTTTTTGATACGGTTTTTGGATTTTTTATACGTGCAAAAATAACAAAATGGCGGACATTTTCGAAAAAACAAAAAAAAACGTATTTTTTTCACCGATTTTGGTAAAAAAATAGTCAAAATCGAGATTTAAAAATCCTTGATATGCGCTATAGGTGTAGTTGAATTGAAGATGCAGGAATTTTTCTATTTTTGGCAGTTGTAAAATCTCGACGTTACGCAAACCTCGACACCCCTCCCCCCCCCCGAAATTGCGTTACTCAATTTGCGTACGGTCCCTATGGTTTACATGAACACAAAAAAAATGTCCGATGTATTTCGAAAATGTATTTGTAAAATGTAACAACTTTTATATCAATATCTATAATATAAACCTATCAAAAAAATTCATGAAAATAGCCTTTTATTTAGCGTCTAAAGTGAGAAGACCCCTTAAGGGGGGAGATATCTTTGGGCGCGAAAGAAATTTGCTGGTTTCCATGATTTTTTTTGGGGGAGGAAAGATTTCTTCACCATTTTTGCGACTTAGGCTACGTTTTGTTACTACTTTTGGCTGTTACATCGTATTTTTCTATATATGCAGTGTGGACCATTTAACGCGACCAGCCCAAATATCTCCGTTGCCTTCAGAGTAAGGAAAAAAATGTCACGGGCTAATTTGATTGATTTCGAAGGGTTGACGCAGTGGTGGAAAATTTCATTTTTTTCAAGGTCATGGTTATTGAGTTCTCAAGGTCATCAATGGTTTTTCAAATGGGAATATGTTTTCTTTTAATTAAGAAGTTGTAGCTCATGTTCAGACGAATCCAACGACCTATGATAGCATGACCTTGAAATGGTTTTTCACCAAAATACTTCGTGAAATAAATAAATAAATAAATAAATAAATAAATAAATAAATAAATAAATAAATAAATAAATAAATAAATAAATAAATAAATAAATAAATAAATAAATAAATAAATAAATAAATAAATAAATAAATAAATAAATAAATAAATAAATAAATAAATAAATAAATAAATAAATAAATAAATAAATAAATAAATAAATAAATAAATAAATAAATAAATAAATAAATAAATAAATAAATAAATAAATAAATAAATAAATAAATAAATAAATAAATAAATAAATATATATATTGACGTTGGCAGCAGAAAATTTATTTCCACTCACGGTTAACCCGATATTTTTTGCGAGTGTGGATTCGGTGATATTGGCGAAGGGTTTGTCGGCACCCCAGCACTCGACGTACTTGGTCATTTTGCTGCTTGGTCTAGACCTAAAGAAAATGTATATACACTATAATTTTCCGTACGGAGCCCACTTTTATTTGACTAGTCGTCTCTATCGATCATCGAGCATATGCGGTTGATAAAATTCAAATTCTCACCTCGAGGGAATCGGTCCAGGTCCGTATGTTTTTCCATTTTCCTGCAACCCGTTCTCTTCCTTCGGCTTCTAATGAACGAAGAAATACAATCGTGAAAGAATATAAGGCGCGGTAAACTTCCGGGATGCGTACAAGCTAGAAAGTCGCGGTCTGAACATTTTCGCAACTCCCTTATATTTGCGTTAGGGGTCTCTGCGGAGGGGTGGAGAAAAGTTTGAAATTGATGTACGCGTAATGACGAGCCTGCGGTAAGGCCGAAAGAGTTGTATCGGGGGAAGATAAAGGTCTTGCAAGATTGCGCTGTAGATTTTGAAAGATCGACGAGTTTGCCAAAGTCCGATTGAATTTCGATCGTTTCACGTCAGGGTAGATAAAAGTTTGCTAAGTTGCCAGTTAGCGTTCAATTATGGCAATTTGATTGTAAAAAATCGGCCACGCTTATAATCGTTGACTGTCACCTTTGGTGGGATTATGAGGAAAGTCTCGACATTGTGGTCGGCGAGATAAGCCTCCCTCGAGCCACCCTCTCCGGGCTCGACCTCGAATCTATCCCCGAGCTGATGAAGGGTCGCCTTGGTCACGTGAACCCTCCTGAAAAATAGTCTCAACTTCATTCGAGATTTGCACGATGTTTTCACTTTTGTCTCAGCGAGGTATCACTTAATTGCTGTCCGAAAAAGAGGTAACGAGATTAAATCGTCGCGTTGCTGAACTGAAATAACCCGGGAGGAAGCGAGACGTTTTTACAATTGTAAGATAACAAAACTGGTGCTATATGAGTCAGCTTTTCGTTTCGTGGACAAATGAGGATAGCTGGCGAACCAAACCGGCCTTGTGCAGGAATTACTTTTTTACAGGAGAGGTCAAAAACCAAAATAAACAAATAGAAACGAATTAGAACTTTAAAGCTAGTAGTAGCAGTAGGAGTAGCAGTAGGATTAGTTGTAGCATTAGGAGTAGCAGTAGGAGTATCAGTAAGAGTAGCAGTAGCAGTAGGAGTAGCAGTAGGAGTAAGGAGTAGCAGCAGGAGTAGGAGTAGCAGTAGAAGTAGGAGTAGCAGTAGGAGTAGCAGTAGGAATAGCAGTAAGAGTAGCAGTAGCAGTAGGAGTAGCAGTAGCAGTAGGAGTAGCAGTAGGAGTTAGGAGTAGCAGCAGGAGTAGGAGTCGCAGTAGAAGTAGGAGTAGTAGTAGGAGTAGTAGTAAGAGTAGGAGTCGCAGTAGGAGTAGGACTAGCAGTAGGAGAAGGAGTAGTAGTAGCAGTAGCAGTAGGAGTAGGAGTAGCAGTAGCAGTAGGAGTAGCAGTAGGAGTAGCAGTAGGAGTAGCAGTAGGAGTAGCGGTAGCAGTAGGAGTAGCAGTAGGAGTAGCAGTAGCAGTAGGAGTAGCAGTAGGAGTAGCAGTAGCAGTAGCAGTAGGTGTAGCAGTAGGAGTAGGAGTAGCAGTAGCAGTAGGAGTAGGAGTAGCAGTAGGAGTAGCAGTAGGAGTAGCAGTAGGAGTATCAGTAGGAGTAGCAGTAGCAGTAGGAGTAGCAGTAGCAGTAGCAGTAGGAGTAGCAGTAGGAGTAGCAGTAGGAATAGGAGTAGGAGTAGCGGTAGCAGTAGGAATAGAAGTAGGAGTAGCGGTAGCAGTAGGAGTAGCAGTAGCAGTAGGAGTAGCAGTAGCAGTAGGAGTAGCAATGGGAATAGCAGTAGCAGTAGGAGCATAAGTAGGAGTAGCAGTAGCAAGAGGAGTAGTAGTACGAGTAGCAGTAGGATTAGCAGTAGGAGTAGCAGTAGGAGTAGCAGTAAGAGTAGCAGTAAGAGTAGTAGTAGCAGTAGGAGTAGCAGTAGGAGTTAGGAGTAGCAGCAGGAGTAGGAGTAGCAGTAGAAGTAGGAGTAGGAGTAGCAGTAGCGGTAGCAGTAGGAGTAGCAGTAGGAGTAGGAGTAGCAGTAGGAGTAGCAGTAGGAGTAGCAGTAGCAGTAGGAGTATCAGTAGGAGTAGCAGTAGCAGTAGGAGTAGCAGTAGCAGTAGCAGTAGCAGTAGGACTAGCAGTAGGAGTAGGAGTAGCAGTAGGAGTAGCAGTAGGAATAGGAGTAGGAGTAGCGGTAGCAGTAGGAGTAGCAGTAGCAGCAGGAGTAGGAGTAGCAGTAGGAGTAGCAATAGGAGTAGCAGTACGAGCATCAGTAGGAGTAGCAGTAGCAGTAGGTGTAGTAGTACGAGTAGCAGTAGGAGTAGCAGTAGGATTAGCAGTAGGAGTAGCAGTAAGAGTAGTAGTAGCAGTAGGAGTAGCAGTAGGAGTTAGGAGTAGCAGCAGGAGTAGGAGTAGCAGTATAAGTAGGAGTAGCAGTAGCGGTAGCAGTAGGAGTAGCAGTCGGAGTAGCAGTAGGAGTAGGAGTAGCAGTAGGAGTAGCAGTAGGAGTATCAGTAGGAGTAACAGTAGCAGTAGGAGTAGCAGTAGCAGTAGCAGTAGGAGTAGCAGTAGGAGTAGCAGTAGGAGTAGGAGTAGCAGTAGGTGTAGTAGTACGAGTAGCAGTAGGAGTAGCAGTAGGATTAGCAGTAGGAGTAGCAGTAAGAGTAGTAGTAGCAGTAGGAGTAGCAGTAGGAGTAGGAGTAGGAGTAGCGGTAGCAGTAGGAGTAGCAGTAGGAGTAGCAGTAGGAGTAGCAGTAGGAGTAGCAGTAGCAGTAGCAGTAGGTGTAGCAGTAGGAGTAGGAGTAGCAGTAGCAGTAGGAGTAGGAGTAGCAGTAGGAGTAGCAGTAGGAGTAGCAGTAGGAGTATCAGTAGGAGTAACAGTAGCAGTAGGAGTAGCAGTAGCAGTAGCAGTAGGAGTAGCAGTAGGAGTAGCAGTAGGAGTAGGAGTAGCAGTAGGAGTAGCAGTAGGAATAGGAGTAGGAGTATCAGTAGGAGTAGCAATAGGAGTAGCAGTAGCAGTAGGAGCATCAGTAGGAGTAGCAGTAGCATTAGGAGTGGTAGTACGAGTAGCAGTAGGAGTAGCAGTAGGATTAGCAGTAGCAGTAGCAGTAGGAGTAGCAGTAAGAGTAGTAGTAGCAGTAGGAGTAGCAGTAGGAGTTAGGAGTAGCAGTAGAAGTAGGAGTAGGAGTAGCAGTAGCAGTAGCAGTAGGAGTAGCAGTAAGAGTAGTAGTAGCAGTAGGAGTAGCAGTAGGAGTTAGGAGTAGCAGTAGAAGTAGGAGTAGGAGTAGCAGTAGCGGTAGCAGTAGGAGTAGCAGTAGGAGTAGCAGTAGGAATAGGAGTAGCAGTAGGAGTAGCAGTAGCAATAGCAGTAGTAACAGTAGCAGTAGTAGTAGTAGTAGTCGCCGTATCTCGACAGTTAATGACCCGATCAAAAAATGTTTCAAACAAAAGTTGTTTGGAATAATACAATACGTATGAAGTCATTTGACGTCCAATCCCCTATATCTTTGAAAATAGCGGCACGAAAGCGGGAGAGCAGCACTGACCCAGAATTTTCTAATTGTTTTTGAGCCGCTATTTTCAAAGGTAAGGGGTTTGACGTCAGACAACTTTGTACGTATTTTATTATTCCAAACAACTTTTGTTTGAAACATTTTTTGAGGCGCTAATAGAGGTGTGCTTGAAGCACACGAAAATAAATTTACATATTGCGAACGAGTCCGGTTTTGTTCGCCAGCTCCTTAAATATAATCTCTTTCTTCTTTGAATCATGATTTTTTTTTCAAGAAAAGATTTCTTTACCTTTTTTGAGACTTAGGGTATGATTTATCGATACTCCTGGCTATTACATGGTTAGAAAAAAAGATTAATCTTCAAAAATGGCCGCGGTATGGCACGGTCTTCTAAACTGCATTTTCAAAACTGACGTGACGAATAACTAAAAAACTCACCAACCGATACTAATGAATTTTGATATGAATCTTTCTAGCCTTATTGTCTAAAACATGAGCCTAAATGTTTTTGAAAAAAAAAACGTGTTTTCTTTTTATCGCGAAATGAAGCCATTTTTCGGAATATTCGATCTTTTTGTTTCAAAGTGTACCATTTTATCGATTTCCAACATTTCTCACTTTTTCTTGGTTTATGTTCTGCGTATGAGTGTTAAGGGAAGAAAAATCTCAGTTGGTTTTTTCTTCAGATTAATACCGCCGACGCTACGCGTCACATATCTTCGCTATTTTTGAAGATTAATAATAAGGAAAAACTACGTAGCAGCTCAAAGTAGTAACAAAATATACGCTAAGTCTAAAAGACGGTGAAAAAATCTTTCTTTAACGAAAAACAATCATTAAGATCAGTAATTTTTTCCTCGCCTAAAGATATCTCCCCCTCCAAGTGCCACTGTAATTTATCAGTGATACAGAAAGGCCCTCCTCATGGCCCCACAATACTTCAAATGCAAATTCAAATGTGAAGGTATACTGACCCCGGTAATCCGCCACTCTCCATGTGGTTAGCCAGGGTTACATCGTCGCTCCATACATCGAATTGCCACTTTCGAAGTCCCAGGACACCGCACAACACGTTGCCGGTGTGTATGCCTATCCTCATGTCAACGTTGAATCCAGTCGCTTCGCGTACGAATCTACCACGCGTCAATCCGTTTTTGGATTCTTTGTTGTCTTGTTTTTAAACGAATTTATTTTCCTCATTGTTACTCGCGGGCTTTGGTCGGCTCGCGAGTTTTTACTTTGCGTTGAAATTTAGACAAAATAATTTGCCGTAAAAAATATTTGTCCCCTATAATAAGAAGACATATGGCAACATCGTTCCACGTCTCCAATGACGTAAGTTTGCCCGGCATGTTTAAAATAATATACTGCAACACAACATTTTTGTATGGAAGGAATTTTAAGTCCAACAACGTTTTTAATTAGTCATGAATTAACCAACACTTTTGTTTGTTGATGAAGATAACACAAACAATACAAATTATTAATATTTATGACGCAAATATTGTTTTTACGGTAAAAGATTTTAACTTTAGGGACACGATAATTTTTTTTCTCTCGAAATATTAAACAACACTGTTCTGCGGTCTTGCCATATGTCTTCTTAAGGGAGCTTTCCAGTGTGAAATTTTCAAAAAATCGATTTTTTTTTTTTTGCTTTATCGAATAGTATACACTCTTCCGAATATTCCCTGAAATTTTCATGCCGAAATTCAGATTATTTCGGTTACTGTACAGCATTTCTTGGAAGAAGGCAACGGAGCGCTACAGCTACAGCGAAACTTTGAACGCGTTTTTCTCGAAACAGCATTTTTCAAAACGGTGTCCAGCTTGGAGGGCAGAGTTTTAAAGCTATCGAGTTGAATTTTTTACACAATATTCTTAACGTCATTGTTTATCGTGCTATGGAAGCTTTTTTTTTTTGTCATCTTCCTATTTTTTTGTAAAAAAAACTGCCAAAAAAAATGCTAAAATCGATACTTTTTGTTCAAACCGGCGCCATTTTTGCAAAAAAAAAAAAAAAAGCCTCCATAGCACGAAAGCCAATTATATACCGATCAATAATCTTTTTGTGTTTTTTGTTTCAGATCAAAATTGTGACCCCCAACGTGGACACCACATCCAAGTGCATTTTCTGCAACAATTGTTTCATCATTTTTATAGATATTAATTAATAAATAAATCGATCTTTAAAAAATTGTTTTGTATTCTTCAATACCCAATTAATATACAAAAAAAAACCAGACCGATTAGATTATTTTTTCTTTAAAAAAAAAAAATCGCGAAAAACAGCGATTTTTCGGCCTGTCACACTGGAAAGCTTCCTTAATATAGGGGACAAATATTTTTTACGGATAATTATTATGTCTCTACTGAACGTTTTTAGCAAAACTGTTGAACTTCGATTTTTACCAGTCTTGAAAAAAGTCTTATTTTGGATCAAATATGAAGACTGCGTGGTCAGAACTAGGGGCCACAGGTATCGCAATATGCCTGCATCCAAATTATTCGCGTTCGAATTTCAAGAAACAACTGAAGCAGCGACAAGTCACGAAAAATTTTTTACCGAGCCCCAACATTTGTATTTTCTCTTTAGAGCCCGAGATATCTTTTTAAATTTAACTTATTACTGTTTTTTTGTTTCAAGAGATTTATCCTTACATTTACGATTCTCCCTTGTGAAGATAAGTTGTACAGTGACTTGGGCATTAGTATAATAGCCGAAAGTATCAGATGTGTCCTGAGGGACGGAAGAAACGTACATTTGTCCTGGTGGTATAGTTTACCTAGGGAATTTGGGTGGCATTTTCCTCTTACGGAGACAAGGCTATTATCATACAGGGAGATGAAACACGACGTTTGTACGAGGCTCAAAGGGACTCTCGACTTAATAATACAGGAACAAGAGATGTCTCAAACGTGCGGTGTCGTCCAGTCGTCGTACGCCAGGTTTTAAGGCCGAATTCTAGTGTGAACGCCCGCTTTCGGAGTGATTTTTTGGTAATTAAATTCAGAGAAACGGTTGAATCTACAGTGTTAGTATTTTACAGTTATATTCGTACATGTTTGAGGTAACATCTTAAATTTTTTCAAAGCGTTTCGTTCGAAACTGTACATGATATTTGATGTTGCGCGGGTCATGTCCCGAATTTTTTTAAATTTTCGTCCTTGTCATCGGAAACAAAACATTTTTTTTTCATTTCGAATAAAATGCTTTGAAAAATATTAAGGGGTTTGAAAATGTCCAAAAATCCGAAAATTATATCAGCCGTCACCAACTTCTTTTTACACATGAGTGTTTTCCGAATAGTGTAAAGACGATTCAACTCGTTATTATTGTTTGATTACATTCTGAGGGACTGTAAAAATGTTAATAAATGTGTGGTAAAAGTTCAAAGATAATGTGTTTTAATTGTTCGTAAAAAATGTCGGAAAAAATGAAAAAATATAGATCACGTGTTCTCAAAACAAAATGAAAATGGGTGTTGACACTTCCGTCCTTATATCTGATACTTCCGTACTTTATTGCATTCATCTTGAATGGGTCTTCTCAATTGAGACGCTAAAATCGGCTACTTTCATGAATTTTTTTCATAGGTTTATGTTATAGACATTGATGTAAAAGTTGTTACACTTAATAAATACATGTTCGAAATTCATTTAACAAAATTATTATTTATTTAAGTCACTATTTATAGACGAAATTTGTAGTTAAAAAAATGTGCTGAAAAAATTGTCGGTCTGTGCTGTTGATGAAATCTCGGAGATGGATCATCCGAAACAAAAAATCAAACGGTTTTAGATTCAATATGTCAATGGCTATAGCGCATATCATACGATTTTGTATATACGCAAAAATAACAAAATGGCGCACATTTTTCGAAAAAAAAACAACAAAAAACGTGTTTTTTAAACAAAAAAGTGTTTAAAAAAAACATGGTTTTTCTGAGAAAAAAAAACAAAGAAAAACGTGTTTTTTTACTTCGAAAAAACCAAAAAAACGTTTTTTTCAGTGGAAAAACGTGTTTTTTTTTCGAAAAAACAAATTAACGTTTTTTTTCGAAAAAAAAAACAAAAAAAAACGTGGCAAAAAAATTAGTAAATATCAAAATAAAACAAATCCTTGATATGCGATCCCCAAACCCAAACCCATCCCCAGACCCAAACAAACCCAAACAGAATGGCGGACATTTTTCGGAAATAAAAAAACGTGTTTAAAAAAACAAAAAACGTGTTTTCCGAGAGAGAAAAAAACAAAAAACGTGTTTTTTCTAAAAATAAACAAAAACGTGTGTTTTCGAAAAATAAATAAAAAACGTGTTGTTTCGAGAGGGAAAAACAAAAAAACGTGTTTTCGAAAAAAAAACAAAAACGTGTTTTTTTTTCGAGAGAGAGAGAGAGAGAGAGAGAGAAAACAAAAAACGTTTTTTTTTCGAGAAAAAAAACAAAAAACGTGTTTTTTTCGAGAGAAAAAACAAAAAACGTTTTTTTTTCGAAAAAAAAAAACAAAAAAACGGCTTTAAAAAAAACAAAAAAAATGTAGCAAAACAATTAGTAAATATCAACATTTTTTGAAATCCTTAATATGCGCTATAGCGTAAAGAATAGTTGTAAAGAATATGTGGTTAAAATTTCACAAGGATCGGTTCAGTAGCTTCGAATATTTTATCAGCAAGCCGTCGAAAAACGTTCTGTCAAGAAAAAACGCGTTTAAAGTTTGTTTGGGTTACATAAATAAACAAAAAACATTCTTCTATATATTTCGAAAGTGTATTTATTAAGTGTAATAACTTTTATATCAATATCTATAATATAAACCTATCAAAAAAATTCATGAAAATAGCCTTTTTCAGCGACTAAAGTGAGAAGACCCCTTAATACGATTGGTATACGATGAAAATTCTTTTCAAATCCACATGATGCTCAGCAAGTGATTCGCATTATTTGCCAAGCGCTTTTGTTCGTCGGCGAATAAGACTGAAAAGCAAATATACTTATTTATTTATCAGCTGAAGGCTTGTCAGCTGATAAATAAATGAAAAATAAATAAATAAATAAAAAATAAAAAAATGAATAAAAAATAATAAAAACAATAAATATAATAAATAAAAAGTAACAAAAAAAAGTGAAGGCTGATCAGCTTTTATCGAGTGCGAGTAAGGTTGCACGAAGTTTCGGAATTTCTCCGATAGGGCATGACAAATATGGGATTCCAAGCTGAATGTGTCCTCGGAGGATACCGACTAAATTTTCCGAATCACAATGACATCCTTCGGGGACACACACGAGCGGTGGGAATAAAACAGCGCGATAATAATCGCGTCGTGGACCTTCTTCGCCGTCCTTTTTACGATAACGTGAATTCGAAATCCACGATAAACACAGTATCATACGAATTCGCAGTTTTGCAAAAAAAAAAGGCACAGAAAAAGCATCATAGAGGTAGCCTTTGCCGTTCTCGGCAAGTAGGAAAAAAGCTCCAACGTGTTTGTCTTCATAATTTTTGACATTTTCAATCGTTACGTAAGATTTTACGATACCTTATGGCCTCGATCATTTCGAGGCCCATGTTGACACAATTGTAAGCGTGGTTTGGGCGCGAAACCGGCAAACCGGAAACGCAGTAATAGCAATCACCGAGAATCTTTATCCTCATGCACTGATTATCCTGAAAACGAAAATCAATTACGTTATTGGGGTGTTTTTATTTCTGCTCCTGAGTGTTACGTTTAGCGTTACGATGCCGAGGAAATTGCCAAAAAATCCGTCTGTAGTTACTCGCATGAATTCGAAACTATTTGACATTTCGTGATATAATTATGGGGGGCTGTGGGGGGGGGGGGGGGGCTTAGACAAAAAAGTGATTTTGTTCAGTCGTCTTTTTTTTAACCCTGAATCCGTGAACCTGGATCGTCTTCGTCTTGCCCAAAATCAATTTGTTCGACGGTTGCTTATTGGGGGGGGGGACGGGGGGGGGCTTCGACAAAAAAGTGATTTTGTTCACAGTCATATTTTTTAAATCCCGAATCCGTAAACCTGCGTCGTCTTCGTCTTCTCCAAAATCAATTTCTTTGCAGGTTGCTTATTGGGGGGGGGGGGGGGGGTTTCGACAAAATAGTGATTATGTTCATAGTCATATTTTTTTAAATGCTGAATCCGTAAACTTACATCGTCTTTGTCTTGTCCAAAATCAATTTCTTTGCAGGTTGCTTATTGGGGGGGGGGGGGGGGGGGCTTCGACAAAATAGTGATTATGTTCATAGTCATCTTTTTTTAAACCCTGAATCCGTGAACTTGGAACGTTTTCATCGTGCCCAAAATCAATTTGTTTGCAGGTTGCTTACAATGCCGTTGTCCCTTAATCATATTGGATCAATTTGTTTCTACCAGGAGGGGAGGAGGGTCTGGGGGTATTTTTAGGTTAGCCGTGTCTCCTGGCTACGCCAATGTACATGATACTCAGGCAAAAGAAGGTTTCTCATGATCCACGAGATCTCATAAACTCGGCGTACTCCTTTTCAAGCGTTGAATTTCTTCGCCACCTAACATTAACGAAGTTTTATTGCGCTACCCTCTGTCCCCAGGGAAAATGCCTCATTGATTATGTTCTCAACGTTCTTGTACCCAACATCCGAGTTGGACCATACGAAGGGAAAGCAAAGCTTGAAATTCACAATATTTATCGTAAATAATAAATAAACAAAAATAGCAGACGATTCACAAAAGTGCCTACGCCGAGAATGAAAGAAAAAACTATATATAAATATATAGATAAGTATACGTATATGTATGCACGTCGTGAGAAACGGAGGATCATAAATGCGAGAGGCGAGATGAATTGACCCCGATATAAGGGGACAGCTACTTTCATCGAAACGATATTTCTAGTTCCCATGACGATAAATCATCGATTCTCACCATATATATATACATATATATATGAGGTATTCCACGTGAATCCGGCGGACTTTTTTCCTGACCCCCGCCAATTCGATTAACTTTTTTAATCTGATTCCATTGACTCTAAAACACACCCCGAATTTCTTTTTACATTTTTTGAAACAACCCTCAGTAAAAAAAAAAAAATTTCCGAGAAAACGCCCCGATTTAAAAATCTGAAAAAATGCCCAAAAATGCGTGATTATATATAAAAATTTTCAAGCTATCACCCGCAGTGGGAGTATGATTTTTTCTCCGCTGAAGACGACGTCAATTGAAATTAATACCAGAACTTTTTGACTGCTAACGAAAAAATCATACTTGCACCGCGGGCGATAGCTTGAAAATGTTTACATATAATCACGCATTTTTGGGAATTTTTTCAGATTTTTAAATTGGGGCGTTTTTATTTTTTGTCTGAGAAAACAATTTTTTTTGACTAAGGGTTGTTTCGAAAAATGTAAAAAAAAAAATCAGGGTGTTTTTTGGAGTCAATGGAATCAGATGAAAAAAAATAAGTCGGCGGGGGTCAGGGAAAAAGTCCACTGGATTCACGTGGAATACCTCATATGTACCCTTGCCTTTTTGTACGGCAAGCACTATGGCTTACACCGTTGTCAGTCTCTAGGTATTATATAAATCGATTTTAGAAGCTATATCGACGTCCCAAGGTCTGCCTCTAAGAAATTCCGGCACCCAAGAAAGGTTTGTTCCAATGTTATGGCCATTCTGGCCCTCTCGAACAGGAAGATGGCTCGAAATTTTTTACGGACGAGCTTTCGTTCTTCACGGACGACTATACGTTTGGCAAAAGAAATACTGCAAAGCAAGGCCTTGGACAGTAAAATACGCGTTTTTCCATCACCCGCTGAGAAACAATTGATAAAGTATCAGGTTGAAAGTTTTTTCGACCCAGTCAAGAGAAAAATACAAACGCAATTCTTAAGGGGGGATATAAAAGTTGATATACTTAATAAATACACTTTCGAAATACATCAAAATTTTTTTAATGGATTTATGTAACCCAAACGAACTTTAAACGCGTTTTTCTCGAAACAACTTTTTTCGACGGCTTGTTGATAAAATCTTCGAAACTACTGAACAGATCCTTAGGCAATTTTAACCACATATTCTTTAAAACTTAGCTATAGCGAATATCAAGGATTTTTTAAAATTTTGATATTATTTTTTTGCCAAAAACGGTAACAAACACGTTTTTTTGTTTTTTCGAAAAATGTTCTCCATTTTGTTATTTTTGCGTATATGAAAAATCGTATGATATGCGCTATAGCCATTCACATACCGAATCTAAAACCGTTTGATTTTTTTGTTTCGGATGATCCATCTCTGAGATTTCATCAACAGCGCAGATCTACAATTTTTTCAGGACATTTTTTTAACTACAATTTTCGTCTATAAATAGTGACTTGAATAAAGAAATAAATTTTATTCGATGCATTTCGAAAGTGTATTTATTAAGGGGTTACCCCCACTTGCGATTTTGAAAAAATCGAATTTTTTTATTGCATTTTTTTGAAGTATAAGTATCTGAGAATATGTCCTGAAAATTTCAAGTCGATCCGAACAAAATTGACTGAGATATGAGCGTTGAAAGAGCAGAATCCGTGAATTGAAGAACTGAAATTGAAACTTTAAACGCGTTTTTCTCAAAATGGCATTTCTGAAGTCGGTGACCAAGATTACTCGAACACTAATGAACCGATCTTCTTGAAATTTTGCAGGCTTATTTAATACATAAAAATGTAGTCCTTAATCGTTCGATTTTTTTTTTCGAAAAAAAATGGCCGTTTTATAGCCAAAAAACGGCCGTTTTTGTTCGTTAAAATCGAACCATTAACTTTGACTGTCCGCCATTTTGTGAAAAATGAATATTTTTTAAAATCCTTCGATTAAAGGCTAGTTTATACTTATATTTGACTAAATCCATCCGCATTTTTTTTTCAGATGATCCACTTCGCCGCAATGTTGGTCACCGCAAACCGTGTATATAAAAACATTATTTCATTAACGGCCATTTGCCACTAAACAATGTAATATTTTTCAATAAAAAAATTACTGGAAGTTCTTCAAGATGTGTTCTTCAAAATGGTATATTGATCGATTAAAAAAGTTTTGTAGTTTTCTTTAAAAAAATTCATGAAAAAGACCTTTTTTTCGCGCTACAAGTGGGGGTAACGCGTTAACAGCTTTTATATCAATATCTGTAATATAAACCTATCAAACGAACTCATGAAAATAGCCTTTTTTAGCGTTTTTTACTAACGAAAAAAATTGATTTTTTCATTTCAGATAAAGCTGTCGTGAGTTATCCTGACCACCATGAGGACATTTTTTAGGGGTCTTCGAAAACCAAGTCCCACCATTTGAATCTCCCAAATTTTTGGATGCAAATTTTAAAAAATGTTGAAATGTTGCTCTTTTATGTGCTTAACATTTTGAATAGAATAATTTATGTATTATTATATATTTGTTAAAAATAGAAAAAATATGCTTTTTTTGGCTTCGAAACCCACGTAACTGCTTAAAAATGTCATGAAAATCAGCCATCTTTTCCTCGCCTAAAGATAAGCAGTGAAAACGTGTGTGATTGCTATACTGCAATCGCGGTTTTGTCTCACTTCCTCGTGCATAACAAGTTCGCAGTTGCGTTATTCAACGACAGGGCGAGAGATTAATTGGACGTCGTGGGTTTCGAGAAAATAAACTTGGTGTTTCAAAGACGCATCGCTCGAAGGCCAGGCGATCACGTTAAAGTGGAAATTCCGTTGGGACCGCTCTCGTATGGAAAATTGATTGTAGCACGATCATTTATTCGCACGGTAGACGAATGTGGCGTTTTGGCCACCGGCCAATACAGTGCGGAATAAATTTTACTGTAAAACTTGGTCGTGCGTTAAATTTTTCGACCTGATTTATAGAGGAAAAAAAATGCTGGATTCATTTGTATCATCGTCTTTCGGAATTTCCCCCGAGGTCGATCTTTTGATTGCCTTATTTATGAAATGGCGAAATTCCGTCGGAATATGAGAATATCGCGCCGCAGATATTTTGATTGGGGTAGAATATCCATATGTCGAATATCCACAAGTCGAATTTCCATAACCGGATATGCATAAGTGCGAATATCTATAAGTACGAATATCCATAAGTCGAATATCCATATGTCGAATATCCATAAGTCGAATATCCATATGTCGAATATCCATAAGTCGAATATCCATAAGTACGAATATCCATAAGTCGAATATTCATAAGTCGAATATCCATTAGTCGAATATCCATAAGTCGAATATGAATAAATGGATATTCATAAGTGAATATCCATGAGTGAATATTCATAAGTATGAATATCCATAAATGAGTATAGAGTAGAAATGAGTGCTAGAAACGGCGGGAAGTAGACAAATGTAGTGAGTATTGAAAGTAAGTATAGAGTAGAAATGAGACAACAACAGTATAAATAGACCGATGATTCTCAGTCAGAAATCAGTATGCTTCCAAACTGCTTCCAAACCTAAACAAACCCAAACAAATTCACTTTTCCTCTACCTCCCGCCACTTCTACTGAATACTTACCTTCAATACTCACTATAGTTGTCTACTTCCCGCCATTTCTGGCACTCATTTCTACTCTATACTCACTTATGGATATTCGTACTTATGGATATTCGTACTTATGGATATTCGTACTTATGGATATTCGACTTATGGATATCCGAATTATGGATATTCGACTTATGGATATTCGACTTATGGATATCCGATTTATAGATATTCGACTTATGGATATTCGACTTATGGATATTCGATTTATGGATATTCGACTTATGGATATCCGACTTATGGATATTCGACTTATGGATATTCGATTTATGGATATTCGACTTATGGATATTCGACTCATGGATATTCGACCTATGGATATTCGACTAATGGATATTCGACTTATGGATGTTCGACTTATGGATGTCCGACTTATGGATATCCGACTTATGGATATCCGACTTATGGATATTCGACTTATGGATATTCGACTTGTGGATAGTCGGCTTATGGATATTCGGCTTATGGATGTTCGACTTGTGGATATTCGACTTATGGATATTCGATTTATGGATGTTCAGCTTATGGATGTTCGACTTATGGATATTCGACTTATGGATATTCGACTTGTGGATATTCGACTTGTGGATTTTCGTCTGATGGATATTCGACTTATGGATATTCGACTTGTGGATATTCGGCTTATGGATGTTCGACTTATGGATATTCGATTTATGGATATTCGACTTACGGATATTCGACTTGTGGATATTCGACTTGTGGATATTCGTCTTATGGACATTCAACTTCTGGATATTCGACTTATGAATTTCCGACTTATGGATATCCGACTTATGGATATTCGACTTATGGATATTCGACTTATGGATATTCGACTTATGGATATTCGACTTATGGATATACGACTTGTGGATATTCGACTTATGGATGTTCGACTTGTGGATATTCGTCTGATGGATATTCGACTTGTGGATATTCGACTTATGGATATTCGACTCATGGATGTTCGACTTATGGATATTCGACTTATGGATGTCCGACTTATGGATATTCGACTTATGGATATTTGACTTATGGATATTCGACTTATGGATATTCGACTCATGAATGTTCGGCTTATGGATGTTCGAATTATGGATATTTGACGTATGGATGTTCTGCTTATGGATGTTCGACTTATGGATATTCGATTTATGGATATTCGACTTATGGATAGTCGACTTGTGGATATTCGACTTGTGGATATTCGACATATGGATATTCGACTTATGAATGTTCGACTTATGGATGTTCGACTTATGGATATTCGACATCTGGATATTCAACTTGTGGATATTCGACTTGTGGATATTCGTCTTATGGATATTCGACTTCTGGATATTCGACTTATGGATATTCGACTTGTGGATATTCGTACTTATGGATGTTCGACTTATGGATGTTCGACTTATGGATATTCGACTTATGGATATTTGATTTATGGATATTCGACTTATGGATATTCGACTTGTGGGTATTCGACTTATGGGTATTCGACTTATGGATATTCGAACTTATGGATATTCGTACTTATGGATATTCGACTTGTGGATATTCGACTTATGGATATTCGACAGTGGATATTTTCCATTTGATCGAATGACGCGCTGGTACTTCGGTGCTGAATTAATTACACGATGTCGCATGCATATACACAACCCTCATTTCCCACCTGGACGAAACCCTTGGAGAGGGCATGTCTCAAGGTACGTTACAGACAGGAAATTGACAGGGAAACTCCCGCACCCCGTTTCGTAAGATACGCTCAGTAGAACGCGTTAATTAATTTCGCAAGCGTTTATACGTTGTATATATGTATACGTGGGCGCTACGTTTAATTTGCAAAGATGCCGGGTACGTCGCGTCCTATAGACATCGATTTTCACTCGCGGGGATGCTTCGAAATCTTGGCAAGAATCTATTAAGCTGCGGACAAAGAGAACACCACTCTTATCTTATCGAATATTTATGAAATTCTATTTTTTATTCCATAACCGAAAATTCCATTACGCATCGCAGAACTTCTTGGAGCATGCGAAAATTTCGCGTTAGATTGGGAGACGGTAAGAGCGATCGAAATATTATATTTATTGTAATTGGGAAATTTGGTGCAGCCTGTGTTCGTTAATAATGTGATCGTTTATAAGAATATCAATATCAATAAATTTGAAAAAAAAATATATGTTATCGTCTAGACTGTACTGAGTATTTTAAGAATTTTTCCAAGTTTTTTTCAGCCCAGAACACCGGGGATAAAAAAGAGTTTGTTGTGTGCAATTTTATGAATTTTTTTTTAACTATTTAGCACCAAGGTAAACCATTTTTACCACCGGATTAACGATAACTACACCTGTGTCAAATAAAAAAGAAACACCCTATCTTATGAATCGTAAACTATATAGCAGGGTCAGGGTAGCCCAAATTTGAGCTCTATTTTTAACCGCTTTCTCACCAGCCAATTAAAAAAAAAAACACTTGTCGCGAAATCTGCAAGCGGTCAAAAAATATTTAAAGGTCGCTCAAGCCTCCGAAAGATTCAATTTTTTTATTAAAAAATCGATTTTTTTTCGTTCACCTCTCGCCCGTGCATTTTACGTTTTATAATTTAAAAATCAACCTCGAATTTGAAAAAAAATTTCATCCTGAAAACTTGTACTCTGGGGTTTTTGAGGGTGCTGATTACGAATCTGAACTCAAAATTCAGGAATTCACAATGACGACCAAATATGGCGAATGAAAATACATTTTCGTCCGCCATGAATTTTTTTTTCATTTTGTGTCCAGATTCGTAATAAGCGACCTCGAAAATCCCAGAGTACCAATTTTTATCTAAATCGAGTAATATTTTCAATTTCGGTCCGCCGTTCTAGCGCCGCCATTTTGAATTTTCAAATTTAAAGTTCAGATTCGTAATAAGCGACCTCAAAAATCCCGGAGTACTAATTTTCATCTAAATCGAGTAAAGTTTTTGATTTTTGTCCGCCATATTGGCGCCGCCATTTTGAATTTTCAAATTTTGAGTTCAAATTCGGATTCAGCGAGCCCAAAAACCTCCGAGTGCTCTTTAATGCTCTCCAAAGCGCTTTAACGCTCTTTAATTCTTTAATTAAAGAATAAATTATTCTTTAATGCTCTTGTCCGTAAAAATATTATAGGCCCCCCACGATATGGGGTTAGAATTTTGAGGCAAATTAAAGAAATCCGTTACAAAAAAAAAAGGATAAATTGTTTCGAAAATTTCACGAAATCAAATCCGGTCTTAAACTCTTCGAAATTTGTTCAAAACTGCCTTTTCACGCGAAAAAGCACTTTTTATGCACAAAAAATAAGATGAAAATATAAAAAATGTATCGTAGCGTGAACAAGTCCAGTCTCGTTCGCCAGCTCTCCTCAATTGCATATTTCGTCAAAAATTAGCATCTAGAGAATAAATTTATACTTCGTATGCGTTTTTTTAGGTTCATTGAAAAATAAAAAATTAATATACCGTCATCTGCCTCGACTGGACCGTTCCAATCTTCTTAAGTTACTGCGATAATAAATGTTTTCCTTCCACCGGTCGATATCGCGTATAAGCGGTTACGATACTCCGTAAGCTTGAATTATGTGGGAGCAGGGTCGTCAGAAAAACCCCGTCAATTATAGGGTCGCCATGACTCTACACCTTATGGCACACAGGGTTAACCTTTGATTACGCTTTTTTTCAGGCACCGCTAAAAACTTTTGCTCTCGAAAGATTTTCCTCTATCTTCATAAGATCTTGCCCCTTGGGGATTCTACTTCTCGATAAGCCGACCCTTCTTCCCCAGTGAGCGAGCCTTGTGTTCGTGAGGATAAAATCCTCCCGAGGTTTCAATAAAAATCTGTTCGGAATACGCTCCAACACGTTTTTTTACATTTTTCAACACGTTTTTTACACTTTTTTAAAGTCACGCTAAAAACATGTCATCAAAAAAATGTAAAAACTCGCGTCTGCGTACTCATGGGAAGTTACCAGCCTTGTCTACACACATGAGTGTGCAATTTTTACACATTTTTCAACACGTTTTTTACACTTTTTTAAAGTCACGCTAAAACATGTCATCAAAAAAATGTAAAAACTCGCGTCTGCGTACTCATGGGAAGTTACCAACATTGTCTACACACATGAGTGTGCAATTTTTACGCATTTTTCAACACGTTTTTTACACTTTTTTAAAGTCACGCTAAAAACATGTCATCTAAAAAATGTAAAAACTCGCGTCTGCGTACTCATGGGAAGTTACCAACATTGCCTACACACATGAGTGTGCAATTTTTACGCATTTTTTAACACGTTTTTTACACTTTTTTAAAGTCACGCTAAAAACATGTCATCAAAAAAATGTAAAAACTCGCGTCTGCGTACTCATGGGCAGTTGCCAACATTGTCTACACACATGAGTGTGCAATTTTTACGCATTTTTCAACACGTTTTTTACACTTTTTTAAAGTCACGCTAAAAACATGTCATCAAAAAAATGTAAAAACTCGCGTCTGCGTACTCATGGGAAGTTACCAACATTGCCTACACACATGAGTGTGCAATTTTTACGCATTTTTTAACACGTTTTTTACACTTTTTTAAAGTCACGCTAAAAACATGTCATCAAAAAAATGTAAAAACTCGCGTCTGCGTACTCATGGGAAGTTGCCAACATTGTCTACACACATGAGTGTGCAATTTTTACGCATTTTTCAACACGTTTTTTACACTTTTTTAAAGTCACGCTAAAAACATGTCATCAAAAAAATGTAAAAACTCGCGTCTGCGTACTCATGGGAAGTTACCAACATTGTCTACACACATGAGTGTGCAATTTTTACGCATTTTTCAACACGTTTTTTACACTTTTTTAAAGTCACGCTAAAAACATGTCATCAAAAAAATGTAAAAACTCGCGTCTGCGTACTCATGGGAAGTTACCAACATTGTCTACACACATGAGTGTGCAATTTTTACGCATTTTTCAACACGTTTTTTACACTTTTTTAAAGTCACGCTAAAAACATGTCATCAAAAAAATGTAAAAACTCGCGTCTGCGTACTCATGGGAAGTTGCCAACATTGTCTACACACATGAGTGTGCAATTTTTACGCATTTTTCAACACGTTTTTTACACTTTTTTAAAGTCACGCTAAAAACATGTCATCAAAAAAATGTAAAAACTCGCGTCTGCGTACTCATGGGAAGTTACCAACATTGTCTACACACATGAGTGTGCAATTTTTACGCATTTTTCAACACGTTTTTTACACTTTTTTAAAGTCACGCTAAAAACATGTCATCAAAAAAATGTAAAAACTCGCGTCTGCGTACTCATGGGAAGTTACCAACATTGTCTACACACACGAGTGTGCAATTTTTACGCATTAGATTATTACACACCTTCGTAGCTGTCCCCATAAGCAACACGTTTATTGGAACACACATCAAGTGTGTAGAATCCATCGTGTGCCTACTCCCATCATACTACATCATCATAATGTATTTAGAAAAGACAACTATCAAAACTGTAAATATATAATTAACTTTATCATTAATATAATTGATACAATAAACACAGCGTAATGTATAAGTAATCTCCAATAAATACACATATTTTGACGATGAAAAGCTTTGTCACTGAATTAATTTTTCCGACGCATCCCATGTGTATGCAGTACTGCAAAAATAAGTGTGTTGTTTCTACACACTTTGAGTGTGTAAATGGCTGCAGACACTTTTTACACGTTTTAACGTGTGTAAGAAAATACCACACGTAAGTGTGTTGTTCGAACGCACATATCCGTGTTACTTCTGCACCGTCTTTTTTTTACACACGTTAAAACGTGTGAAAAGTGTATACAGCCATTTACACACGTGAAATGCATAAAAACAACACACTTCAGGTGTGTAAATGGCTGTGGACACTTTATACACGTTTCAACGTGTGCGAAAAATAACGGTGTTAACGGCGGGGTAAAGTTAATTCGGCGAAAAAAAGGCATGTTTTTAAGATTTTTTTTGGCGTAACGAATAGTGTTCGTTTATTGAAAAATTTATATATAATAAAGTAACATTTGAACAACATTCTCCTAAATTTGCATTGCAAAATATTCAAAATTGAGCGAGTGAAAATTAAACCCCGGAGGCGCCTCGAAAAAAAGTTGGTTTGCGGTGTGCACCATAACTCGCAACAGAATCTTCTGAAACAAAAAAATCAAAATGCATTTGTTAAAGGAGATGTTTCTCGAGGTAATGACGGGAGGATTTTTTTTTTTCGATTTTTCGATTTTTCGTAGCACTT
This sequence comes from Ophion costatus, assembly GCA_951751655.1. Lineage (NCBI taxonomy): Eukaryota > Metazoa > Arthropoda > Insecta > Hymenoptera > Ichneumonidae > Ophion > Ophion costatus. The sequence goes on along the minus strand of OX632360.1, from coordinate 40,544,998 downwards.
GGGAGCCAAAAACCCGATGTTCGCTAAAAAAAATCGGCTAATGTGTTGTTGAAAAATTAGTAATTATTAAAAAAAAACAAAAAAGCTCTCGACAATACCTGGTGAATTATGTGAAGAAGTACTGTGCAAAATTTCAAAGCGATTGGTCCAGTAGATTTTGAGTTATCGTGCACACGGACTTCAAATATGACAAGTCTCAGAAAAACGGTTTGAAAAACGCAGAAGAGTTTGGTCGCTTAGCGCTCATTGCACATAAGTTTGAGAACACTTCTCGATTGCATAAAAATCTGAGAAAATTCATGCATATTAAAGGTACTCCAAAGATTAATTCTGCATAATAATAATTCCAAAATATTATTAACAAAATGATGAAAAAAAAAAATTAGTCAACAAATTTCCCCGCAACCCAATTTTTGTTCGTGATTCGTTCATTTTTCTGAATACGTATGAATTTTTTCAGATTTTTCAATTATCTTTGAATTTTTAGAAATTCAAAATAAAACTGGATAATTTTCTTATACTCACTCAAAGTCGTCGATGCCAGGTCCGTAGAGCAAAAGGCTTCCATCAAGATGATCGAGAGCATCTTTTTGCGTTTGTCTACGCAAAACTCTTTCTTCTTTACTGTCGTGCGCCGCGCAGCTTCCGCCCAGGTATAAAACCCGACATGGAGCAATAGACGCTCAAATACTCATAACTTCGTCAATTTTACTCCGATCGACTTGAAATTTTAACACAATATTCTTGATATATTATGCATTTATTTAAAAAATTTAAAAAAAAAATTTAAATACTTTACCCCGCCTTTAAAATAACACGGATATACACTGGAAATCCAAGTGTGTTATTTTCACACAGTTAAACAACTTACTTACTCCGTAGATACGAAGAAATACGTGTCGCCTATTTTCCCCCATTCTACAAGCATGCCAAATTTCATCGAAATCGGTGAAGGTCAACCTCACAATCTTTCCTTACAAGTGAAAAAAAACTCTGCATAAAAATTTGCGTGTATCAACGAAGGCGAGTTACGAACAGATGCAAGAGGCGATCGACCCGGCTATCGTATGACCGGATGTGCAGTGAATTCCGTTTAAACAGTTCGTAACTTTGTGTACGCAAACGCACGCCCGTGAATTTCATTGGGCCGTACTCGTGTTTTGCACCATTTGCACGAGGGCTATCAAGATTTCGAGGAATCGATAATAAACTTTATCGTTGCACGTCGTGGCCCCGGGAGGTTTGTCTTTCTCTCGCCGCTCATTGCGCGATTTGCCGGAAGTAGCGCAGCCCACTCCCACCGGATTTGTACGGAATATTCGTCGACCGAAATGCAAGCACGTGTGTGTTCCGAACTCGTCGGCTGTACTATCAGTTCGCCAAATGCAACGTCAAATACCACCGGGTTTGTTTTCATATATCTCATTTTTCCACGAAGTCACGAGTTCGCGTTTCGTTCGATATAAATTCAACTATATTTCATTGAAATGCTCACGTTCGTCGAGTTGATGGAAAATAAAGAGTTTCGTTTCATCAAATATAAAGTTTGACATAAAATTAAAGTATGACGAGAAAGTAAACTTTAACGAAGAACTGAAGTTTGACGAGGAATTGAAGTTTAACGAAGAATTGAAGTTTGACGAGGAATTGAAGTTTAACGAAGAATTGAAGTTCAACGAAGAATTGAAGTTTAACCGAAAATTGAAGTTTCGCGGAGAATTGAAGTTTAATGAAGAATTATAGTTTACGAGGAATTGAAGTTTGACGGAGAGTTAAAGTTTAACGAAGGATTAAAGTTTAACGAAGAATTGAAGCTCAGCAAGGAATTGAAATTGAACGAAGATTTGAAGCTTAACGAAGAATTGAAGTTTAATAGAGGATTAAAGTTTCACGAGGAATTAAAGTTTAATGAAGAATTGAAGTTTTGCGAAGAATAAAAGTTTGACGAGGAATTGAAGTTTGACGAAGAATTGAAGCTCAGCAAGGAATTGAAATTGAACGAAGATTTGAAGTTTAACGAAGAATTGAAGTTTAATAAAGGATTAAAGTTTGACGAGGAATTAAAGTTTAATGAAGAATTGAAGTTTTACGAAGAAATGAAGTTTGACGAAGAATTGAAGCTTAACGAAGAAATGAACTTTAACGAAGGGTTGAAGTTTATCGAAGAATTGGCGTTTAACGACGGGTTGAAGTTTATCGAAGAATTGGCGTTTAACGCCGGTTTGAAGTTTAACGAAGAATTGAAGTTCAGCGAAGAATTGAAGTTTGGAGAAGAATTGAAGTTTAGAGAAGAATTGACGTTTAGAGAAGAATTGAAGTTTAGAGAAGAATTGAAGTTTAGAGAAGAATTGAAGTTTAGAGAAGAATTGGTGTTCAGGGAAGAATTGAAGTTTAGAGAAGATTTGATGTTCAGGGAAGAATTGAAATTTAGAGAAGGATTGAAGTTTAGAGAAGAATTGAAGTTTAGAGAAGAATTGAAATTTAAAGAATTGAAGTTTATAGAAGCATTGAAGTTTAGAGAAGAATTGAAGTTTAGAGAAGAATTAAAGTTTAGAGAAGAATTGAAGTTTAGAGAAGAATTGAAGTTTAGAGAAGAATTGAAGTTTAGAGAAGAAATGAAGTTTAGAGAAGAATTGAAGTTTAGAGAAGAATTGAAGTTTAGAGAAGAATTGAAGTTTAGAGAAGAATTGAAGTTTAGCGAATAATTGAAGTTTAGCGAAGAGTTGAACTTTGGTGAAGCATTGAGGTTTAGCGAAACATTGAAGTTCAGCGAAGCATTACAGTTTTGCGAAGCGTTGAAGTTTAGCGAGCCATTGAAGTTTAGCGAAGGATTGAAGTTCACCGAAGGATCGAAGTTTAGCGAAGTACTGAAGTTCAGCGGAGGATTAAAGCTTGACGGCGAATCGAAGTTTAACGAAGAATTAAAGTTGAACGAAAAAAATTACGTTTGAGGAAGAATTGGGGTTTAATGAAGAATTCAAGTTTAAAAAGGAATCAAAGTTTAACGAGGAATTAAAGTCCAACAGAGAATTTGAGTTTAACGAATGATTCAAGTTTGACGAAGAATTGAAGTTCAATGGAGAATTCAAGTTGGACGGGATATTAAAGTTTAACGAAGAGTTGGAGTTTGATGAGGAACTGGAGTTTAATGAGGAATTAACGTTTAACGAAGGGCTGAAGTTTGACGGAACATTGAAGTTTGGTCAGAATTGAAGTTCAATGGGTAATTAAAGTTTGACAAAGAATTGAAGCTTAATGAAGAATTGAGGTTAATTGAGAATTGAAGTTTGGGGGGGGGGGGTTGACTCTTAACGAAGAATTGAAGTTCAGCGAAGAATTGAAGTTTAACGAGACATTGAAGTTTGACGAAGTCTTGAAGTTTGGCGGGGGATTGAAGTTTGAAGAAGAATTGAAGTTTAATGGATGATTGCAGTTTGGCGAAGACTTGCCGTTTAATTGGGAATTAAACTTTAATGGGAAATTAAAGTTAATGGGGAATTGAAGTACAAAGAAGAATTGAAGTTTAGCACGAAATTGAAGTTTCGTGGAGAATTGCAGTTTAACGCAAAATTGAAGTTTGGAGAAGAATTGCAGTTTAACGCAAAATTGAAGTACAGAGAAGAATTGAAGTTTAGCACAAAATTGAAGTTTCGTGAAGAATTGCAGTTTAACGCAAAATTGAAGTTTAGAGAAGAATTGCAGTTTAACGCAAAATTGAAGTTTGGAGAAGAATTGAAGTTCAACAAAAAAATTAGGTTTTACGGCGAATTGAAGTTTTAAGAAGAACTAACGTTTAACGAGGAATTCAAGTTTAACGAAGAATGCAAGTTCAGCGAAGAATTAAAGTGAAAAAAAACTAAAGTTCAATGAAGAATTGAAGTTCAACGAAAAATTGAAGTTTAATGAAAAATGAACGTTCAACGAAAACAACGAGCCACACAAGTGCAGGTGATCATTCGTTCATTTGGGACGTGCGAAAACATCATTTATGTTTATCGCAAACGGATAGGAACGAAGAATATCACGAGATATTGCGATAGTCGTATTCATGCATTCGTCTCAGAGTTCTCACCGGAAACGACCGTGAGGGATGCTTGATATTTGCGGCATTCGCGCCACTGGCAGTTCTCAGTCCCTCCGTGACTCGTCTCGCCAGGTCTACTCAGCAAATTCGGCCGAATTCTTGGGACGGAAAAAGCGAATGGATGCAAAAGCGAAAAAGCTGCGACCGAATGTTTTCCTTGGTATATCGTTATCTCAGGGGAAAATTGTTCATCGCTGGGTCTCGTCAGTGTCCGATTGAGCAAGCGAAAATAGCATGGCATCGTCAGTCCAAAACATCGAGCCAATTTCTCGAGGGAGTTCATATTACCTTATTGAGATGGCAAACGCTCGTGTCTCCCTTTGATTCTTTGGAGCATGAGAATTTGTAGATTTCCCGATGTCGCGAGAATCAGTGGGTCTTGCGAGGGATCGTAATCAGGGGAGGAACTTTACGGCGAAAACTAGGCGTGTTTGACGCGCGTTCAAAGTATGTAGAAGTAACACGGCATAAAGGCTGGACACCCGTTGCCATGCTGATTCTACACACTTATGCATTTGGTAGCACGTAATGCGTGACAATTACACACCCATTGAATGATTACATTGCATTAAACTCATTGGTTGATTTGACATCGTTCGATCAACGTCGGGAGTAACAGCTTACGCGTTTGGCGAACATAACCCAGCTTTGTTTTGAAATTAATTTGTATAGAAGCCGCCACAAAATATGCAAACAACAATTTATGGAGTTTTATCATTTATCGCGTATCAATAATATGTATAATTATATTCTGCCTATCGTGTTAATTCCGCTGGGGTAATTCAAGCCTATTTTAATAGGTTTCCGGCTGATTTTTTGCAGTAGAATTTTGCCAGTAGAATTTTAGCAGCACAGTTTTAGCAGTAGAGCCCGTTTAGCAGTAGAATTTTAGCAACACAGTTTTAGCAGTAGAGTCCGTTTTGAAGTAGAATTTCAGCAGTGCAGTTTTAGCAGTAGAGCTTTTAGCAGTACAGCTTTAGCAGTAGGGCCCGTTTAGAAGTAGAATTCTAGCAGTACAGTTTTAGCCGTAGAGCCCGTTTAGCAGTGCTGCTTTTAGCACTAGAGTCTATTTAGCAGTCCATTTTCAGCACCAGAGCCCATTTAGCACTAGAGCTTTTAGCAGTACAATTTTAGCAGTAGAGCTTTTAGAAGTACAGTTTTAGCAGTAGGGCCCGTTTAGCAGTACAGTTTTCGCAGTAGAGCCCGTTTAGCAGTAGAATTTCAGCAGTACAGTTTTAGCAGTAGAGCCCGTTTAGCATTAGAATTTCAGCAGTACAGTTTTAGCAGTAGAGCCCGTTTAGCAGTCGAATTTTAGCAACACAGTTTTAGCAGTAGAGTCCGTTTTGCAGTAGAATTTCACCAGTGCAGTTTTAGCAGTAGAGCTTTTAGCAGTACAGCTTTAGCAGTAGGGCCCGTTTAGAAGTAGAATTCTAGCAGTACAGTTTTAGCCGTAGAGCCCGTTTAGCAGTGCTGCTTTTAGCACTAGAGTCTATTTAGCAGTCCATTTTCAGCACCAGAGCCCATTTAGCACTAGAGCTTTTAGCAGTACAATTTTAGCAGTAGAGCTTTTAGAAGTACAGTTTTAGCAGTAGGGCCCGTTTAGCAGTAGCATTTTAGCAGTACAGTTTTCGCAGTAGAGCCCGTTTAGCAGTACAATTTCAGCAGTGCAGTTTTAGCAGTATAGTTTTAGCAGTAGGGCCCGTTTAGCAGTAGACTTTTAGCAGTACAGTTTTATCAGTAGAGCCCGTTTAGCAGCAGAATTTTAGCAGAACAGTTTTAGCAGTAGAGCCCGTTTAGCAGTGGAATTTTAGCAGTACAGCTTTACCAGTAGAGCCCGTTTAGCAGTAGAATTTTTAGCAGTAGAGCCCTAGTACCCAACCATAGCTACAGCGCATAACAAGGATTTTTTAAATTTTGATATTCCTTATTTATTTTGCCAAAAGCGATGAAAAAAACACGATTTTTTGTTTTTTCACAAAATGTCCGCCATTTTATAATTATTGCGTATATCAAAAATCGTATGATATCCGCTATAGCCATTAAGGGGTTACCCCCACTTGCGATTTTGAAAAAATCGATTTTTTTTATTGCATTTTTTTGAAGTATAAGTATCTGAGTATATGTCCTGCAAAATTTCAAGTCGATCCGAACAAAATTGACTGAGATATGAGCGTTGAAAGAGAAGAATCCGTGAATTGAAGAACTGAAATTGAAACTTTAAACGCGTTTTTCTCAAAATGACATTTCTGAAGTCGGTGACCAAGATTACTCGAACACTAATGAACCGATCTTCTTGAAATTTTGCAGGCTTATTTAATACATAAAAATGTAGTCTTTAATCGTTCGATTTTTTTTTTCGAAAAAAAAGTGGCCGTTTTATAGCCAAAAAACGGCCGTTTTTTTTCGTTAAAATCGAACCATTAACTTTGACTGTCCGCCATTTTGTGAAAAATGAATATTTTTTAAAATCCTTCGATTAAAGACTAGTTTATACTTATATTTGACTAAATCCATCCGCATTTTTTTTTCAGATGATCCACTTCGCCGCAATGTTGGTCACCGCAAACCGTGTATATAAAAACATTATTTCATTGACGGCCGTTTGCCACTAAACAATGTAATATTTTTTAATAAAAAAATTACTGAAAGTTCTTCAAGATGTGTTCTTTAAGATGGTATATCGATCGATTAAAAAAGTTTTATAGTTTTCTTTTAAAAAATTCATGAAAAAGGCCTTTTTTTGCGCTACAAGTGGGGGAAAGCCTTAACATACTGAATCTAAAACCGTTTGATTTTTTTCTTTCGGATTATCGAACTCCGAGATTTCATCAACAGCGCAGACCTACCATTTTTTAGGACATTTTTTTAACTACCATTTTCGTCTTTGAATAGTGACTTAAATAAATATTTAAAAAAAAATGTATTTCGAAAGTGCATTGATTAAGTAAATACACTTAATAAATATCTAGGCTTTTATATCAATATCTATAATATAAAGCTATAAAAAAAATGCATGAAAATAGCCTTTTTTAGCGTCTAAAGTGAGAAGACCCCTTAAATCAACAAAATATATTATATTTACACAATAAATGAATACGGGAATCGCGTAGATAATTTCCGCACCGAATTTGTGAAGAACTGCACGTGACGGGCAGTCACTACTGATAATTCGATTCTCCAAGAGCGATGTAAACACAAAAATGCGATTCTCGCGACGCCATCTATTTCCAGCAGCTATACCTTAGATGACTATTTCTCGTTCAAATATTTACAGGCCACAGGTATACGCTTTAGCAGAGAAAAGTGCGATTTACAATCCCATGTGTATTTCTTCTCCGTTTGGCTATCGTTTTCATGGGGAATGTGTACTTATGGGAGTTCTATGGTCGACGAAGGCATCTGAGAAATGCGAGATACAGATTCCTTCGTGGTACGCACTCTTGAATTCTCCATCCGAATATCAAGAGTCGTTGCAGCGAATCTTTGAGGTATTGAAAAGAAAAAAGAAAAAACAGGTCTCTCGATCCAGTTAAGGGGGGATTGTCTTTTTTTTTCGCAAAATTTACCGCTTTTTGGGAATTTTTTTGTGAAGAAAGTATACAACGGAAAACTTGTGAAACTTGGCATATAGTTTTATTGATCTGTTTACTACATACAAAAAAATTTTTAAACAATTTCATCAAAAAATCCGCCTCCCACCCCCCTCGACGCGCGATGGTCCTTTTTTGATGGTGTGCACGATTACAGCCTTCACGTTCATCCTGCAACAAAAACCCAAAAAGCATTTTACTTTAGACACATATAGCTATCGTTCGATGAAGGGAAAAAAAAAAAATTGACGATTTGGTGACGTTTTGAACTTGAAGTATCGATTTTTCGAAAAAAATTGATCGATTTTTTGTTATAAATAAAAAATTATTAAACGTATTGCTTTTTTGCTTCATCAAACGATAGCTATATGTGTCTAAAGTAAAATGCTTTTTGGGTTTTTGTTGCAGGATGAACGTGAAGGCTGTAATCGTGCACACCATCAAAAAAGGACCATCGCGCGTCGAGGGGGGTGGGAGGCGGATTTTTTGATGAAATTGTTTAAACATTTTTTTGTATGTAGTAAACAGATCAATAAAACTATATGCCAAGTTTCACAAGTTTTCCGTTGTATACTTTCTTCACAAAAAAATTCCCAAAAAGCGGTAAATTTTGCGAAAAAAAAAGACAATCCCCCCTTAAGCCCCGTAAAAAGTTATTGAAAACAAAAACAGTACGAACATATTCGCATTTCGATAGTAAAAGAAAAGTTTCGATAGTATTCAACCTTTTCTTTTGATAAAAACTTTGTTCGATTTTAAACGAAGACGGTCAAGTTGGTCTGTATATCTGTGACTTTTCTGATTTCACCCACTTAAATTAACACGGTACTCTTTTTTTAAAGACTTATTTTTCAAAAATATATCTTTGAAGTTATAGTTATTACGCGTGGCTTCCTCCGCGTGCAATTTATAACGCAGCGGGAGGAAACACCTTAAGGGTCGAATGTTCGGAAATACTGAAGTGCAAGTTTTATTATTTCCGTTATAGAGTGTTTACGCCAAGTTTCCATAAAAACCGACTAAAAAAATATCGTTTTATACACAAACTTTCTCACCCCCTTGCAACCCCTTAAGGGTTGAATTTTTGGGAGATGCTGAAATACGTGTCTCATTGATTTTATTGTAGAGTGTTTATGCAGAGTTTCAAGAAAATTGGATTAAAAAATATATATTTTTCCCATACAAAGTTTTACACCTCATTTCACCCCCTTAAGTGTCAAATTTCGAAGAATGCTTCCTTAGTGCACCTCTACACCGTCTAAGGAACGTATGTACCAAATTTCATTTTTTTATCTTGAGTAGTTTTGGCTGTGGGTTGTCTGTCAGTCAGTCAGTCACGGAACAGTTTTATTTATATATATATAGATATACAGGGTGTTCCAGAACCGAATGCGTTCCCTAAAATGGGGGGATTGGGGGTGAAATTCTGAGTCGATTGATATAAGCATGTGTGGGTCTCAGATCAACGGTTGAATTATTGTTGATTTTTAAAGGCAGACCAATCAGGCGCGCTCGATGAGCCGGCGTACCGCCCACCGACGTACCGCCGACTCATCGAGCGCGCCTGATTGGTCCGCCTTTAAAAATGAATAATAATTCAGGTGTTGATCTGAGACACACACATGCTTATATCAATCGACTCGGAATTTCACCCCCAACCCTCTCATTTAAGGGAACGCATTTAGTTATGGGGCACCCTGTATACCGGGTGGCAATTAGAATGTGGCCATGCATTTTTCGACAGGTTTTGCACGGCCATCTTGGGACGGTTGAGGCGCGCTTTTTTAAGTTTAAATAAAATATGTTCTATGAAAAATTACAATAGAAAAGAGCTATTTCACCCCCGAAAACCGAACGTTTGCCGCGTTCGACTAAAGCCGGCGGATCCGTTTTTAGCAAAGATTAGAGCACTTTTGTTGTTCTTTCTAACAGGTGCCTTCTCACTGCATGACCTAGCTGGCGCTATTGATAATTATATTTCGCCTGAAGGCTTTTCGTACCGGCATAGTACAAGTTCTTCGGTTCTGGCAAGTGAGCGAAGAAAAATGCTGCACGCTTCTCTCATGGGTCAAGTAATCCCCATTCCTTTAGCACCTGAATACTACGTATGAGAAGACAAACGGAGATGTTGGAGGATTTTGCCTCGCGGTAGCCAGCGAGATGAAAAAAATGGACAAGACAGCCGGAGAGAATGCCTCTGGGGTTGAGATAATGAAAAAAAGCACAATCGTTGATAGAAAATCGATGCACTGGGGAGGAAATGGTATTCTCGATTTTCCACCGTGGACTGTTACAGTATATTCTCATGCTACGTGCTCTCGGAGATACTAATGCATCCCGTGTACTCATAGATGGAGGGCAACTTCGCGGCCTTCCGGACACGTCTCTTCGAGCTCTCAGGATCTTTCACAAAATGCGATACATACGTCCTTAAGGGGGGAGATACCTTTAGATTTTCATGACTCTTTTTCAAAGGGAAATATTTATTTACTATTTTTGAGCGACGCGTATCTTTTTATATCTGCGAAACTCGACTTTTAAGGGTTGAAATGCACCCTCGAAAATTGGGGTGTATTTCGTTTTTCGTCGATAACCTTTTAACGGTAAGAGATATTAAAAAAAATCAAATTGCAACAATGTTTATTTTTCCGTGCACTATACATTGGAGATGAGAACGATAACGTCATCGACGAAAAGCAAAAAACACCCCTATTTTCGAGGGTGCGTTTCACCCCTTAAAAATCGGTTTTCGCAGATATAAAAAAATACGTGTCGCCTATTTTTACCCATTCTACAAGCATGCCAAATTTCATCGAAATCGGAGAAATCGACCTCGCAACGTTTTCTCGTGAGTTGACAGTTTTGAACTCACAAGGAACATCACTTTGGTGCCCTCCTCCGATTTTATTGAAACTTTGTTATGTCGAAGAGTATCAAAAACTAAGGGACACGTACTTTTTTTTATCTGCGGAACAACGGTTTTAAGGGGTGAAACGTACCCTCAAAAATGGGGATGTTTTTTGTTTTTCGTCGATAACGTTTTAACGGTACGAGATATAAAAATTTTTTTAACTGTAACAATGTTTATTTTTTCGTGTACTATAGATTGGAGATGAGAACGAAAAACAAAAAAACGCGCCGATTTTCGAGGGTGCGTTTCACCCCTTAAAAATCGGATTTCGCAGATATAAAAAAATACGTGTCGCCTATTTTTACCCATTCTACAAGCATGCCAAATTTCATCGAAATCGGAGAAATCGACCTCGCAACGTTTTCTCGTGAGTTGACAGTTTTTAACTCACAAGGAACATCACTTTGGTGCCCTCCTCCGATTTTGTTGAAACTTTTTTATATCGAAGAGTATCAAAAACTAAGGGACACGTATTTTTTTTTATCTGCGGAAAAACAGTTTTAAGGGGTGAAACGCACCCTCAAAAATGGGGATGTTTTTCGTTTTTCGTCGATAACGTTTTAACGGTACGAGATATCAAAAAATTTTAAACTGTAACAATGTTTATTTTTTCGTGTACTATAGATTGGAGATGAGAACGAAAAACAAAAAAACGCGCCGATTTTCGAGGGTGCGTTTCACCCCTTAAAAATTGGATTTCGCAGATATAAAAAAATACGTGTCTTTGAACTTTAAACGTTATTGCCGAAAAAAACGGTTCATCGATATTAGTTTACTTTCAAAATACGTTTTAATCAGTTGGTCAAACGAGCAGAAAAATATTTAACGGATATTCGTCTCACTACGGGTCTCAAAAACATCCTCAAAATGTCGTCAACTGTACACACAACGATGCAATAAAAACAAAAGGGAAGCCGTCTTTTTTTATCGTATTTTGTATGTATGGAGTATGGAATAAGGAAGCGAAAATATCCAATTTGTGCGATTCACTTTTCTTACCTGTGCTATTTGATCGAATCGCCCGAAGAGTTCGTTGAGAGTCTTCACGAGATCCGAGGCCGAAAGTTGCTCGGATAAAGGAGTGAAATTCACGATATCCGCGTACAGTATACTAGAAACATGAAAATGTATTTTCTGTATGCAAGTAGGCCAAAAAGTAAGTAGAGAAAAAATACTTTGAACACAGACGTCGTTTAAAATTTTATTAATCGATAAAAAATTTGACATTCAAAAAATGTCAAATTTTTCAAAATTCAAAAATAATTTCAAATTTTTCACGATTCAAAAATAATTTTATATTTTTTTAATTCAAACATTTTTGAATATAAAAAGTTCAATTTTTTTTGTAATTTTCGAAATAAAAAGAAAAATTTAATGTAATTTTTTTTTTTTTTCATTTCTAATTATTTTTCGAAAAATTAAAATTTAATTTTAATTAAAACTAAAAAATTCATTTTTTAAAATCATTTGCTGTTTCAAAAAAGTTCAAAACTTTTACTGAAGGAAAAATGAAACAACGATCGAGAAAGTTCATCGCGTTATTTCCTTTTGCTGAATTGGCTGCGAGCGTAAACTTCGCGACTGCTAGTTATGGTCATAAAATAGAAATGAGATTTAATCGAAAGAGATACATTTCGATTTCCTGCCCAACATTTCGCGAATTCGTGCCACTCACGTACGCCGTTTCCAAACGAAGGCGAACCTATCGCGATCAGGGTCGCCCGACATCGAATTCGCATTTTCGAGGGAAACGGCTCTCCCGTCTCTGCACCATGACGCGTTGAACTTTCAAATTTGCCTTGAAGGCCTAACTTGGGTAAAAAAATTGCATTTTCCAAAAATATTTTGACTCGATAGTATAACCATTTAGCTATATGCCCTGAAAATGTTATAAAATAATTCCTAAAATTGAATTACCTACAGCTCTTCACAGTCTTCAAACTTTAAGGGGGGCATTACTCTCTGGATACTTCGAAAAATAATTTTTTTTCGCATATTGTTATAGTGTGAACTGTCAAGAATATTTTGCGACCAACCGGACCCTGAAATTCTAAAACGAAGTTACACCTGTTTTAGTGCAACAGTGTGCGTCGGGTTAAGGGGCTATACTAGTGTGACATTTAAAAAAAAAAACGTTTCTTTTTCCCTTTTTCCACAGCAACCGCTCGTAGGTATAAAATCGATAGTTAAATATTTAAAAGCGGTTTTCTCGAAATGACATTTTTCAAAGGCCATAGCCGGGTAAATAAATAAATAAAAAAGAAATAAAACTATAGAACATCTTGCGAAAGATGAAGGTTTGAAAAAAAATAATAATTTTCCTTGCTTTATTTTTTTTTTACTATAATCCACTTGGGCTACAATAACGAAAATTTTTTCATATAATCTTTGGGCACCTTATTAGATAATATAATTTTTTCAAAATGATCGGTTTGGTACGCCACAGTGAAAAAAAAGAAATAGACTTTATTGATATATTTTAGTTATATTTCTGTACTGATATATTTAGTTATATATACACAATAGAAAATTGTTAGTTTAATTAAACTAACAATTTTCTATTTTAAATATATATAGGTCAAATATAGGCAAATGTATTCTTAATTTTCCGAAACATTTAATTGAGTACTTTTCTTTAAAAAAATTCCCGAAATTCACCTAAATTTTCAGCGTTCACACTGGTACAGCCCCTTGACAACAATGACTTCAGCATGCTGTTTTTCAAGAGAAAAATGAGGTTTTCTTCGGAGAGAGCTGTCACTTTTCGTATTCTTGTGAACAGCACCACCACGAACACTTTGAAAGATTTTCTTCCGAAAAAATTACATTGTAACCACAAACAGGTGTACAACACGCTGGGAAAAAATTAAATAATTCCAACCGATGTGTCACTAGGAAAAAATTCATCATTCCGAGCCTTGAAATTTGGGCTTCCAGGGAGGGATACCCCGTTAAACGCGTTTCTCTCGAAACGCCATTTTCAAAGTCGTTGGTCGTGATATCTCGAAAACCACCTGATGGATTGTTTGCAAGCCTTCAGGCGATACGATCAGAAACATTTAAGGGGCCAGTCTACTTTGAAAATAAAAAAAAATCGATTTTTCTTTTACCCTAATTTCGAAAGTACATACATTCAGAAATATTGGATTTTGTACGGTGCGGGTAAACATCAATCAGAGCAGCTGTGGGTAAAATTGATTCAGGCTCTTTTTTGACTTTGATTTTGAAATACGAATACAATTGCAAAGTTTTACCTGACGTTGTTGTGACGTTGCACGTACATCTCGTGAAATCGCGTCTGCTTGTGTTTGCTCGCTTCCTGACAAGCATCTGCCATTTTCAGCATGATGCTTCGTTTTACCTTCGATCAGACGAACGAACATTATTGTCTCTCGGTCCACCTAACGGCGATTGTCTACCTTGTGGTCGAATAAGCTCTGAGTAATGTGTTAATCTCAGATATTGTCGTGGGCTTTTCTTTACTGCCCCGTTAAGGCGTGTTCTTTTTTTTTTTTTTATTTCATTCCACCAGTGGGATGGAATCATAAAAAGGAATCCTGCGCGAGAAGCGCGCAATTTATTTGTCACGTTTTAACTGTTCATCCTGTCTGATGAAATGAGCCGGCGACATTGGATTAAGGGGTAAGGCCACTGTAAATTTTTTGAAAAATCGATTTTTTTTTTATTGGCTATAAAAAACTATTCGCAAAACTTTAAACGCGTTTTTCTCGAAACATGGTTTTTCAAAATGGCACGCAGCATAACTCGAACAATTTTCATTTTTTTTACTTGAAATTTTAACCAGATGTGAACATTTACATTATCTTGAGAATGTCGATCGGAATTTTCAAGAACTTTATTTATTGATTTTTTATTAACAAAAAACTTGCCGTTTTTTTCGTCAAAAATCAATTTTTTTTTTTCAAACGCACGCCAAATCCACAAAAATTGATACTTTTTAAAATCCGATCGACATTCTCTAGCTATAGCCCTCTAGATTGATGGTTTTTTTTTTTTTGTTCTAGATTCAAAAGTGCACCAGTGGTGCTGCGTGCCGCGGAGCCCTGGAAGCAAAACATGTCCCGGGAAGATAGCTGTGGAACCGCCATTTTGTTTTTTTTTTACTGTAAAAAAATTTTATAATAAAGTTTTATGTATGCCCGATAACACCATTAAAAGTTTTTTTTTCAAATACCTTCAATTTCGGGAGCAAAAAATTAGTGAAAAAACCTTTTTTTTTGGGCCGTTACAGTGGCCTTACCCCTTAAAGGAAAATCCTTTTAAGGGCAATCCATCAACGGACAAAGAGAATTCATCAGTGAATTCCCAGCGTTTGTTCTTAAATCTAACGGTGCATCTGTGGTCAATTTGGGAGCACTCGAAAACCGAAGGTCATTCGGAGGTCGTTCGGTAAAATCCAAAAATTAACATACACAATAGATTGTAATGTACGATGCATGAAAATTCACAAAAAATCGTATAGAAATTTCCGTAAAGTATAATATTACGGTATATTATTTTGTTATAAATAAAACGAGTGTTTTGTTGATATTACATTTTTCGCACTCTATAGGAGATCGAGCTATCTCATTTTCGCAAAATGATATCCGGCAATAAATTCATTTTCGATGTTCCTTCGCATGTCCCGTGGGCTTTGACGACCCCACTTGATTTCCTTCCCGCGCTGGCCACTCGCCATTCCGAGATCTTTAAGGCGTTGCATATGAGTAGGAAAAAAATGTTGGCTTGGGTAGTCAACAAAGTGTAGACTTATTTTTTGTTGCCGTGTGGTTCACTTATGTTTTTGCGTATATGTAGATTGCATTAAGGGGTTACGTGGGTTTAGAAATATCACGAAGTCCAGTTAAAAAAATGTATTATCCAATAGTACAATATGTCTAGAATATTCTCCCAAAGTTTTGAGTCAATCGGAGTAAAAGTCTAGGAGAGAGAGCCTTTGGGAATTCCGGGTTACATGCTAGTAACTGGTTCGCCCAATTGATATCATACGAACTACCTAGTGGCTGTCTCACTGTGAGCTAGTAATATTGTGAACATTTTGTAACCTAGCCCTGGTCTAGCCACTGCCTAAGCGATCGTTACTGCAGATGTCGTTGTATTACCATAAACGTGCCACCTATTGACTCGAACCTGATGACCTAGCCAACGCTAGTTACGAACGACAAAGTAAGGTTATGTGAAATACATGTAGTAGTAGTCATGTAGTAGTAGTAATGTAGTAGTAGTAGTCATGTAGTAGTAGTAGTCATGTAGTAGTAGTCATGTAGTAGTAGTCATGTAGTAGTAGTAGTCATGTAGTAGTAGTAGTCATGTAGTAGTAGTAGTCATGTAGTAGTAGTAGTCATGTAGTAGTAGTAGTCATATAGTAGTAGTAGTCATGTAGTAGTAGCAGTAGTCCAACGATCAGCTCATGGCAGGTTAGCTGACTTGAGGCACAGATATTGTTGCGAATGCAAAAAAAAGTTCCCGTGGCTACCTCGACATGAACTAGCCGATACTAGGTAATGGCGGCTATGGGTTCTTTGGCTAGTCACTATCTAGCCGATTGTGGTTGTAGATGTCGCTCCGTTATGGTCAAAATTCCGTCTAGTGTCTACGTCATACCTGCCTCGCGAACTCGAGTTATAGATGGCCTTACGAATAGGAAACAAAATTCAGTTGGGTACATCGCCATGAACTAGACAAGACTTCGTAATGGCGGCTATGTGTTCCTTGCATACCCGACTGGAAGTTGACGTTGAGTTTTTGTACAGTTCATTGCTGGGTCAACCCAATTCCTTGTTGGGTCATTATCGGGCTTCCCTATCAGGTTATTATAGGGTGTGTAACGATCTTATAGGGTTTTCTTTGGGTTCTGTCAGGTTTTGCCTTGGGTAAGCCCAATTTTTTGTTGGGTTCTTATCGGGATACCCTAACCGGTCCTACCATTAACCCACTGAAATCAGTAGCGTTGCATGGGTTTGGGTTCGGAATGTTTTAGAACGTTATCAAAATGGGTAAAATCGGGAATGAGTTGGTAGCAAAACAATCTACCCTTCATTGATTGAATTCACAATTTATCGTTTTTGTTTGGTTTTATTTATTTATGCTTACATGTAAGCAAGAACACTTTTGATTAATTTTCAAATCACATATTAATTTTTTGATTAAAGATAGAGGAACTAAAGAATACAAAATAAATTGCTGAGCACGGACACGAAGCATAACAACAAATAAAATGTCTCTACGCTTATCAAAGTATATATGTGAAAAACTTGATGAAAAATTAAGTTCCGAATAAAAATGAAAAAAATTCCGAATAAAAAAATAATAAAAGTTCTACAATGAAAAAAAAATCTCATAAGATCCACTTATTATTGCAGTATCTATCAAAAATGTATTTGTATATCTATTTATTATTGCGAAGTGTAAGGTTTATATGTTCAGCTATGACTCATGTGGCTACCCCTAAATAAACATTGTTGGGACCTTACATCATTACCTTATCCAAACTCCAGATGGGATAACCCTGTTAAAACGTTATAAGGACGTTATCGGTACTTCCCATCGCAGGGTTGTCCCAATACTATCTTTATCAGGACCTTGAGAGGCATTTCGTATTTAGGGTTCACCTGAAAAGGTCCTTATGCCGTATAGGGTTGTCCCTATGAAAATTTCTGATCGGGTAGATGTCTCTGCTTTATGATAAAAATTCCACGCAGAGATAGAGAAAACGTTACGAATAAAAAAAAGAGAACAGCACGTGCTCGCGACCGCTACAATGTTTTCGCTTCCTTACTGACCATACATTTACATCGTTGCAACATTATAGCTTATATAATGCCGAAACTATTAATTTGCCACTAGCCAAAATAAGTACACAAATTCAATTTGAGGTTATGTCACTACACACGCGTATCGCTTTCAATAAGAAAGAAATTATCATGTTAATTCGATAATGTTATTTGCATACATTGTCACTACACCTACTTCTCAATAACCCAATTTTGTGCATAGCCACATATGTACCCGATGCGAAATATCATAATTAACAAAGTAGGATTGGCTCACAAGAAACATCCCTCAGATGACACCCTTCGATTTTGTTGAAATTTGGATATGTTATAAAGCACCGAAAAGTAAGCGATACGTATTTTTTTTATCGGCGGAAAAGCGGTTTCAAAGGGTGAAAGCACCCCTTGAAAAAAAGGAATCTCTAGGGTGGTTCACCCCTTAATATTTTTTGTTGCAATGTCACTATAGTGGACTTGTCATTGCTTCGGATTAGAAGAATTTTCGTTTTGGTTTCATTAAAATCGGTGGACTCCTTGAGTGTGAAACCGTTATATTATATTACCCCTAGAGATGCCTTTTTTCGAGGGGTACATTTCACCCCTTAAAACCGTTTTTCCGCCGATAAAAAAAATACGTATTGCTTACTTTTCGGTGCTTTATAACATACCTAAATTTCAACAAAATCGAATGGTGTCACCTAAGGGATGTTCCTTGTCGGTGGACAACGGCGCAATCCCCCAATCCAGAGTCCCGGGATCGAAACCACCCCACACGTAAGCGTTATTAATACAACTCAAAATGAATATGTTTAATTTATTTACAGCAAAAATACCGTATTTGTAATTAGTACATCACGAAGCTCGTCGAAATACTGTGCAGTGATGTAAACAACGTACGAAAAAAATTCTAGCTACATCTAGCCGTTCTGTAACTTCAGCTGGGTAGTAGCTAGGAGACAATTTTATATTTTTTCGAACGAAAATAAAAACTCATCACCATCTAGCCGGAAATAAATATTCTTAATCGCCACTGGCTAGCCGTTTTACTTAGCTATGGCAGCTTTTAACGCTTTCAGCGTGACAGTGGCTTAACACAAGAATCCAATTTTTGTATCCAGTCGCCACCTAATTTTTTATTCCCAGTCACTAGCTGAAGAAAAGTAGGTCATGGCTAGGTCAGAAATTTTATGCAGCCTTGAGATATTTCTTTCTATGTAGTCAGCATATTTTTTTGGTATTCAGCAACTAGACGACCAAAGCGTTACAAGGCTGGGTAGTCAATAGCTGAAACGGCTAGCTAATGGCGATCCGAAACATAACTTTACTAGCTTGTGGCGAGGCGGTGATGAGTTACGTTTTCCACTCGGGCTTCAAAGTAGTCTTCAAAGTTCTGATAGAACTACGCTTTCGTCTTCTTTTTTTATGTTCCTCTTGTGAAAAACCCCTATATTATGCCGCTGGCTCAACTGAGCCACCTAACTCATGTGATATTCATGTAAGTTTCGTCTACTAAGCAACGTAGTAGTAGTAGTTTATTCCATATGTCTTGCATTTGCTGTGACATGGCCCAACTTACATTTTGCGTTACAAGTTTTCACTTTTTTTCTGCATACATTTCGCCTTGCGTAAACAAATAAATATATAGTACAACAATAATCATAAGGCTAACATAAATCCTATTGCGATTCCTTAGGGATACTCGGTCGGTCTGGTAAGCAACGTTTTTCTACAGTTTTCTAAAAGGTGGCCCCGATGGCTCAGTTGATCTTACTTTTGATATTCACGTAAGTTTGGTCTACTGAGCACCGTTTTACTACAGTTTTTTTAATGGTGTAACATAGCCAAATAAACGACCTACCTATTTCAAAAGATATCATTACTTAAGGGAGCTTTCCAGTGTGAAATTTTCAAAAAATCGATTTTTTTTTTTTGCTTTATCGAATAGTATACACTCTTCCGAATATTTCCTGAAATTTTCATGCCGAAATTCAGATTATTTCGGTTACTGTACAGCATTTCTTGGAAGAAGGCAACGGAGCGCTACAGCTACAGCGAAACTTTGAACGCGTTTTTCTCGAAACAGCATTTTTCAAAACGGTGTCCAACTTGGAGGGCAGAGTTTTAAAGCTATCGAGTTGAATTTTTTACACAATATTCTTAACGTCATTGTTTATCGTGCTATGGAAGCTTTTTTTTTTTTGACAGCTTCCTATTTTTTTGTAAAAAAAACTGCCAAAAAAATGCTAAAATCGATACTTTTTGTTCAAACCGGCGCCATTTTTGCAAAAAAAAAAAAAAAAGCCTCCATAGCACGAAAGCCAATTATATACCGATCAATAATCTTTTTGTGTTTTTTGTTTCAGATCAAAATTGTGACCCCCAACGTGGACACCACATCCAAGTGCATTTTCTGCAACAATTGTTTCATCATTTTTATAGATATTAATTAATAAATAAATCGATCTTTAAAAAATTGTTTTGTATTCTTCAATACCCAATTAATATACAAAAAAAAACCAGACCGATTAGATTATTTTTTCTTTAAAAAAAAAAATCGCGAAAAACAGCGATTTTTCGGGCTGTCACACTGGAAAGCTTCCTTAACACTGCATTAATTTGGTGCTATACTGCTTAGAACAAAATTATGATCAAGTGACCCTGCTCTGCGCTAAATGAAGAACGTATAACGGATGTGGAGATTTACGAATTGGTTAGTTTAGTCGTGAAATTGATCTGGTTTATTAACACCGGTCACTGGAAGAGCCGCTAATTGCGTGAGTTTGCAAGAGAATCCTCCTGTCACCGGATGAGACTTCTTTCACAAGCACGATCGTATGTTACTGCAGCGACGTGTCTCGTATCCCGGCTTTAAAAACGGCGTCTCCAACCAAGCCTCCAAGTGCACACCGTGATATTCTAGCCCTTATTTAGTTACCCCGCTCGTCTAATACGCGCTCTCGGGTCTATAGTGGTGTCTCGTGGCTGCCTACCACTTTCGCGACTCGCCCCGATGCCACGAGAAACTAAGTGGCCTGACAATCATCTCAAGACCGATATATACGTGTAATTGACATTCGTCTTTCTCGACTCTGCCAATACTTTGTCAATGGCAACCCCCTGACTCACAATCAATTCCACACCTCTCAAATTCCCATTCCCAATTTTCTTTCTTTGCCACACCAATTAACTTGTCATTCGCGAGAGCCGTAATCGATTCGGGGAGCATCAACTTATCAGACTTAAGGGCAACTTAAGGGGCCGTGCCTGGTTGTAAGAGTCGAAAAATCACTTTTTTCAAAACCGTATTTTAGCAGTATGATGTCTTACAAATGGTCCGGAAAATTTCAAGATGATCGGATCAAAATTGACAGATTTGTAGATTGTCTGACACCCGTCGATTTTTTTCCCGATGGATACTTTGGACTTGATGAACGAAAAATGGCCATTTTTTTTCGCAAACATCAAGACTCTGCCTTCGAACACGCGCCATTTATTTATACTTGACATTTCGGAAATTTCTTCGATTGATCATAGGATGACCTAATCTGTTTGATTTCCTAATGAAATCTCTCTGATTTTTCGATATAAGATAACCTGGACTGATACTTTTTCGAAAAAGCAACTTCGGTAGAAATTTATCATCAGAAGATGCTGAATCTAAAATATTTGCGATTTTATTTAAAAAATCTCAAAAATGAGCTGCTTTCGACCGTTCCACCTAGGAACTAATAACTAACTGGCGAAAATATGTCAAGTCTGTGCACCAAACAAGAATGGCAAACCAGTCGATGATGAGCTTTATTGTAAACTTTCATTTATTTTATTTACCATGAATTTTTCGACAAAACTCATCGAGTTCGTCCAACGAGCCGTAGGCGGAATGTGGATTTTTTGCCCGAGGAATTTTGGGAAGACGAAAGATAAAATAGCCGAATGCAATCGCCGATGGAATGGGGCTTATAGGCATCGTTTCGATCGCGTCGAACGCGCAGATATTCCATATGCGGAGTGACGGGATTGAAGGGTGGAAAATGGAAGGAAGCGGGATGAGTGCGAGGTGGAGTTATATACGAGCCGTGGAATCCATACGTGACGCAGATATATCGACGTGCACATCACGCTTTCGAAACCCGCGTCTCTGTGTGGGGCTTTTCTATGCGCTTTTCATTTTCCGCGTAGGAAGTGAAAGGCGCATAGATAAGCCCGTACGAGGATGACGCGAGAGTCCCAAGATCCTGTTTGCCGAACAAAATTGGTGAGTTCGAAAAAAAGGAATACCAAAACGTGGGAGTTACGATTTCGTTCATCTTTCGTTCTCCGGTAAGGGTGGCTTCCGGTCGATAAAAAATGTTCTAGTTTTGTTTGGTGACTCGTTTAGAGTTTGTCCACCCATACCGCCAATAAAAAAGTTGGCCGTCTCTGTACAGTGGGAGATACGATTTTTTTTAACTTTCATCCCCCGATAAGGGTGAGTTCTGTTTATTGAAATCCCTTAAAATGTTTAGTGGGATCTTCTATAGGCACCTGGAAGCGTTCGTTACCCCGCAACGAATCAAACTTCAGGCTCATAATAAGCCCTCTATATGGGCTGAACCGACCAGTGGATGGACAGAAACTGACAAGGAACATCCTTCAGGTGACACCCTTCGATTTTGTTGAAATTTCGATATGTTATAAAGCACCGAAAAGTAAGCGATACGTATTTTTTTTTATCGGCGGAAAAACGGTTCTAAGGGGTGAAACGCACCCTCGAAAATAGGGGTGTTTTTCGTTTCTCGTCGATAATGTTATCGTTCTCATCTCCAATGTATAGTACACGAAAAAGAAGCATTACAAATTGAATTTTTTTTATATCTCGTACCGTTAAAACGTTATCGACGAAAGACGA
Source organism: Ophion costatus (assembly GCA_951751655.1). Classification (NCBI taxonomy): domain Eukaryota; kingdom Metazoa; phylum Arthropoda; class Insecta; order Hymenoptera; family Ichneumonidae; genus Ophion; species Ophion costatus. Next base: position 40,522,731 of record OX632360.1, on the reverse strand, counting down.
AAAATATCACCATTTTTGAGGGTGCGTTTCAACCCTTAAAACCGTTTTTCCGCCGATAAGAAAAAATACGTGTCTCTTAGTTTTCGATACTCTTCCACATAAAAAAGTTTCAACAAAATCGGAGGAGGACATCAAAGTGATGTTCCTTGTTATATCAATTCCTCCAATATTATTTGTTGCAATACAAGGAACATCGTTTGCTGTCCTTCCACTTTGTTGCAACTTATGTATATGGTAGAGCATAAAAAAATATTAGATACGTATTTTTTCGAATCAGCGGCAAAATAGTCTAAAGGGGTGAAACCCGCCCTTAGAGTGAAGCATGTCAAGGGCTGATTTTGCAGTTCCACCCACGAGCACTCCACCGAATTCAGTGAAACAGAAACGAAAATTCTTTCAATGGAAAACGCTCAGCAATCCACTATGGGTACATTGAAAAAACACAAATTAAGGGATGAACCGCCCCTTTATTCTTCTTCCTCTCAGCCCATGTTTAAAAGGGGTGCATTGAGTGAAACGTAACGGGTGGCACTTTGAAGAGAGGACAAAATTCCAGTTTACGTATTTCTGCTGGACAGCAAGCTTAAGGGGGTAAACTACATCCAACACATTTTCAACGATTTTTAATGGAGTGTAAGGATGTTAGGGGTAATTAATGGTGAATTCGCATTCAAGAGGTACACCTCCATCTGCAGGACTTCTAAAAAAAAATTTTTAATTCATTTTTTTTCTCGCCTTGGCCCAAATAAGTAGCTTCACTGAACCGTCGATGATTTCTTGTCTGCTTCGATTTGGAAGTTCAGCTTTCGCTCATGCGCTTCGTGATAGTTTTCTCATCGAATTCGAATTTTCGAATTTTCGAATTTTCATTTTGATTTTTTAGCAGAATTACAAAGTTGGACCTTTGACTTTCCCCAGTTATTTTGCCTGTTTTTCGACCATTTTTCAAGTGGACTTTTCGGGAATACTCATTGAGATATCTTCGGCGCAGCTACTTGCGCGCAGGCTATAATAGGCAAGGCCGTTTTTCTGAGTTTCTGATGGCAACACGAGTGAAATTCAGAAAAAAATTAGCCTCTCGTATCGGCCAAGGTTTTTCACAGTTTCCCTGTGCCCTCGTGCAGACTTTGGGGGGAGGGGGGACTTTTGGAGAACAGTGGGGTGTTAGAAAAAAGTGACGGTGGTCACCAGTTCGGCGGGTTTCTCAGAAACTTGAAACAATGCAGTGACAAGTGTGGGGTGAAAGTCAAAGGGCTGTGTTAATCGTAGCCCTCAAGCGCTTGCGAAGGAACATTGAGAATACAAATATTGCAAGATATAATTTTGCTGAAATGAGTTAAGGGGTGTTCTCACTTTAGACGCTGAAAAAAGGCTGTTTTCATGAATTTTTTTGATAGTCTTATATTATAGATATCGATATAAAAGATGTTACACTCAATAAATACACTTTCGAAAAGCCTAAAAAAATTGTTTTTATCTATTTATGTAACCCAAACAAACTCTAAACGCTTTTTTCTCTCGAAACAACGTTTTTCGACGGCTTGTTGATAAAATCTTCAAAACTACTGAACCGATTCTTATGAAATTTTAACCACATATTCTTTACAACTATAGCTATAGCGCGAATCGAGTTAAAATTTTTTTTTAATGCTTACTATCTCTATGGCCAAAAACTGAAAAAACACGTTTTGTCTGTTTTTCCCCCGTAAAAACACGTTTTTTTTGTTACCCCCCCGAAAAAACACGTTTTTTGTTTTTCTCGAAAAAACGTGTTTTTTTCTGTTCGAAAAAACACGTTTTTTTTGTTTTCTGTTCGAAAAAACACGTTTTTTTTTGTTTTCTCTCGACAAAACACGTTTTTTTGTTTTTTTTCTCTCAAAAAACACGTTTTTTGATTTATTTTCTCGAAAAAAAAACACACGTTTTGTGGTTTCCCCCCAAAAAACACACGTTTTGTGTTTTTTCTAAAAAAAAACACCTTTTGTGTTTTTTCTCGCAAAACACGTTTTGTGTTCCCCCCCGAAAAACACGTTTTGTGTTTCCCCCCCCCGAAAACACACGTTTTTTGTTTTTTTTCTTCGAAGGACACGTTTTTCTTCTTTTTTCGAAAAAAAAAACACGTTTTTTCTCTCTCGAAAAAACACGTTTTGTGTTTTTTCGGAAAAAACACGTTTTTTTGTTTTTTTTTTCGAAAAGCACACGTTTTTTTTCTTCTTATTTTGTTTTTTCTTGTTTGTTTTTTGTTGTTTTCGAAAAAAAAAAAAAACGTTTTTGTTGTTTTCGAAAAAAACACGTTTTTTGTTGTTTTCGAAAAAAACATGTTTTTTGTTGTTTTCGAAAAAAACACGTTTTTTGTTTTTTTTTTTCGAAAAAAACTTTTTTTTTGTTTTTGCATATATCAAAAATCGTGTGATATGTGCTATAGCCATTAACATATTGAATCGAAAACTGTTTGATTTCTTTGTTTCAGAAGATCCATCTCCGAGATTCATCAACAGCGTAAACCTACAATTTTGTTAGGACATTTGTTTAACTACCATTTCCGTCTATAAATAAATACATTTAAAAAAAATGTATTTCGAAAGTGTATTTAATAAGTGTAACAACTTTTATATCAATATCTATAATATAAACCTACCAAAGGAATTCAAGAAAATAGCCTTTTTTGTGGTGGTAACAACAATTTCCTCTTTTCAATTTTTCTTTCATCAACGACGGATCCCACTCTGCAGTTGGCAATGAATACTTACGGCCTGAAACGCCGCGGCTGATAGGAAACATTAGAAGAGAAAAAAGACGATGAAAACTCACCTCTGCAGCGATATAAGCTGGAATAACGCTGAGCAACAGTTGTTCCTGTTGCTCTCTCTCGCACTCGAGCTTTATCCTGGACTCGATGACTACTTTCGTTCCCGCGAATGTTCTGCGATGAGCACGGCTCGTTAAATTTCTATAATAAATGCCGGCGAGAATGGCGGCTGTGAGGAAGACGGCGTCAGCGCTGATCTAAAGTTTCAAACGACGCATTACGGAAATTACAGTTTTTCCATCTTCGTTGTGGCTATGAATAAAATGTTAAGGGGTGCAAAATTTGCTGCTTTTCGTGATTTTTTTTTCAATTAATTAATTATTTTTTTCTTCACGCGTTCTTTTCTTCAAGAAATAATTTTATTTCTTTTTTATTTATTTATTTATTTACCCGGCTATGGCCTTTGAAAAATCTCATTTCGAGAAAATCGCGTTTAAAGATTTACCCGAGGCATTTTATACCTACGAGCGTTTGCTCTTTTGAAGGCTGCCATTCGGGGAGTATTAGAGATAGGGCCTTGACATTTTTACGGGATATTCTTGAAAGTATAAACTGTCGAAAACAGCGAAAAAAAATCGATTTTTCGAAAGTGTCGCACAGGTATAGGCCCTTAAGGCGGGATTCTACTTTGAAACTTTGAAAAGGCTAAATTGGATGAAAACACTCACCTGGAACACGTCGAAGGCATATTATATGGCCCAGGCATCGCTGATTGAGGGTAAGATAATTTTTTCTACGATTTATCACTCACCAAAACTTTAAACGCGTTTTTCTCGAAACGACATTTTCAAGTACCGTGGTCGTGATAACTCAAAAAGTACTGAACCGATCCTTATGAAATTTGGAACACATATTCTATATGTGTGTACCAACCGACCTAACTACAATCAACTTAAAATTTTGATTAGAACTATTTTTTTATTGCAAAAAAAGACCCAAAAAAAACGCATTTTTTTTTTTCGTATTTTAGCCGCCATTTTGTTAATTTTGCACGTATATAAAATATTCTAGTTAGGTCGGTTCCTGAAGACATACTGAACATGAATCTATTTGATTTTTTTGTTTCGGACCATCCGTCCGGAAGATTTCACGACCACGGCAACGGTACCTGCTTTTCGAGGCGTTGGCTTTAAACATATTTTACGTGTACAAAAAATGAATAAAATACATTCAAAAATTTTTTTTATGTACGTAAAGAGTGTATTTATTGAACAGTTTAAACCCCATATCGATATCTTTAATAGTATTCTCAGAAAAAATTCACGAAAATAGCGTTTTTTTCATGGTTTCAAAGTAGAATCCCGCCTTAAGGGGTAAGGCCACTGTAAATTTTTTGAAAAATCGATTTTTTTTTATTGGCTTAAAAAATAGCTTTCGCTAATAAAAAATAGTTTAAAACGCGTTTTTCTCGAAACATGGTTTTTCAAAATGGCACGCAGCATAACTCGAACAATTTTCATTTTTTTTACTTGAAATTTTAACCAGATGTGAACATTTACATTATCTTGAGAATGTCGATCGGAATTTTCAAGAACTTTATTTATTGATTTTTTATTAACAAAAAACTTGCCGTTTTTTTCGTCAAAAATCAATTTTTTTTTTCAAACGCACGCCAAATCCACAAAAATTGATACTTTTTAAAATCCGATCGACATTCTCTAGCTATAGCCCTCTAGATTAATGGGGTTTTTTTTTTGTTCTAGATTCAAAAGTGCACCAGTGGTGCTGCGTGCCGCGGAGCCCTGGAAGCAAAACATGTCCCGGGAAGATAGCTGTGGAACCGCCATTTTGTTTTTTTTTTACTGTAAAAAAATTTTATAATAAAGTTTAATGTATGCCCGATAACACCATTAAAAGTTTTTTTTTTCAAATACCTTCAATTTCGGGAGCAAAAAATTAGTGAAAAAACCTTTTTTTTTGGGCCGTTACAGTGGCCTTACCCCTTAAGCAAGTGTGCTTCGCAGGATGTGTTACATTCGAATATTCTTCCAAATTGCCGATAATCTTTCGTTTCTCAATCAGCCGTACGTTTCCTCTCGTTGCATGGACCATTTCGACCAAAGATCGACGCGCGATCGATCTCGACCGGAAGTTCGCCTCACCTGATAATAGATGGCGTCATCCTCGGCGTGATAAACGAGGAGGCTCTTGACGAGATACGAAGCGGCAAGTGCGACGGCGATAAAGGTAGGCCGTTGCTTTTTGAGTCTCGGCAGGGCTGCGATAACGGCGATGATACAGGCGAAAAGTGGCAGTGATCCACCGAGAACGAGAATTGCCCCGCCAATAATGATCGACGAGGTCAGACCGACCGCGAATCTCGCGCGTCTCGATTTGATAATCGATGGAAATTGCGTGACGACGAGAAGACTCAACGACGAAACGAGCGTGATCGCGAGGCTCGAAACCGGCGATACAAAGTACGTCAGGTCCTGCGCACGATACGGAAGAAATTAATTTTAAAAAATAAATAAAAAAAATTTCCGTTTATTTGTGCGTTGCTCGAAAATAATTTTTTCATTGATTTCTGCTCGAGCGAAGCTCGTTGTCGGAACTAAAAAAAAACTTGATCATTGTCAATGTAATAAAAACTAGAGAAAAAATGGTATTCATTTTTTTTACTAAAAATTACATTTTTATTATTATAAATTTAATAAAAAGAAAGATCCGAGCTTCGGTAATAATCAAAGATTGAATCTTTTTTTTAAATTAAATTTATCATTTCATGAGTAAAAAAGAAATGTTTTATTCTTTCTTTAGTTTTTATTTGGTTTATAGACAAGATTTTTTTTGTTCGAAAAAAGAATAAAATATATGTTTTTTTTTAACTTATAAAATGATAAATTTAATAAAAAGAAAGATCCAAGCGTTGCTTGTTATCAAGATATTCTTTAGTTTTTATTTCATTAAATTCATTTTTGTTTCCTCAAATAATTTATTGCCCTGCGCACGATACGGAAGAAATTAAGTAAAAAAAGAATTCTCGTTTATTTGTGCGTTGCTCGAAAATAATTTTTTCATTGATTTCTGCTCGAGCGAAGCTCGTTGTCGAAACTAAAAAAATGTCGATCATTATCAATGTAATAAAAACTAAAGAAAGAATAAAATGTATTTTTTTTCTCATAAAATTATAAATTTAATAAGGAGAAAGATCCAAGCTTTGGTTATTACCGAAGATTGAATCTTTAAAAAAATTAACATGATCGATTTACGAGTAAAACAGAAATATTTTATTTTTCCTTCACTTTGTATTTAATTTATTATGATCAAGATTGTTTTTGGTTTGAAAACATAATAAAATATACCTTTTTTTACTTGTCAAATGATAAATTTAACAGTTTATAAGTGAAAAAAAGAATATTTTATTCTATCTTTAGTTTTTATTTCATTCATAATGATCAAAATTGTTTTAAGTTTAAAGAAGGAATAAAATATATTTTTTTACTTATAAAAGGATAAATTTAAAAAAAAATCGAGCTTTAGATATTACCAAAGATGATTGGATCTTTGTTAGAATTAAATTTATCATTTTATAAGTAAGAAAAATATATTTTTTTCTTTAGTTTTTATTTTAATAAATTCAATTTTTTCCTCAAATAATTTCCTGCAGGGCAATAAATTATTTGAGTCGCATGATAAAAGTAAATTGATACGCTTGATCGAAATTGATCAGCCGATCGAGATTCCGTTTCCCAAGGCTCCCGGAACGAAAGTATATATCAAGATTCACTGCACGTACGGAAAATGTCGGCGGGACAAAGGGGCATGGTTGAGAGGAAACGATGATGCTCCGAGCCAGCGGAAAATCTTATGAACTCAAAGGCGGAGGGAGCGAGGATAACTTTTTTTCCCCTGGGGATTATGACCATCTTTTTCGCCAATTCTCGGGCCTCTTTTTTCACCTTCCTCATGAATCTATCCCCGGTTCCTTAATTAATCGAGCTTGTATACATAAAGAGGGACATCGTGAAATTCGAGGGGTCAGATACATAAATATATACTTAATTCAATGATATACGTAGCTATATTGTATATAAATGGATAAATAGTAGGGTGGTTAAAAAAAATTGATTTTTTTTCGCGGTACTCAACGGAAAATGTTATTACGTTATGAAAAAGTAATTCATACAAAATTTGAGAGGTCTCAACATTTTTTTAGGTAGTGCTCAAACGACTTTTAGTTTTTTTTTTTCTCGATTTTTCGTCAATTTTTTTCTTTATTTGTTTTCTTACTCCAAAACATATTTCTAAAAACAACACGCATACTCGTTAGACTTTCAGTGATGTAAGCACCGTGTTCTTGTTCATCAAGTGGTTGATATAATTTTCACAACCGAATTACATATATTGATTCTTAATCGGCAAATGCAAATTGTTTATGGTAAAAACAAAAAAAAAAAATTGTGTATTGTTACAGAAAAAATTGAATCACTATTTACCTTGAATCACGCACTAACATTTTCTACATCGGGATAAAAAAAAAACTAAAAAAATTGTTTAGAATCCTCAAATTTTGCAAAACTTTCGTTTTCTTAACATACTTTAATTTTCCATTGAGAAAAGAATCGATTTTTCTAGCCACTCTAATGAACATAGATATACACTCATTACAAAAATTAAGGGAGCAGTAAAATTTCAAAACTTTTCATTGTTTTTGAAACAGCTGTAACTTCGTCTAAAATGGCCGTAAAGTAAAAAAAAATGGCATTTTAAAGCTTGAAATCTCTAGTTTACGAATCTCACCCGTAATTTTTTTTAAGCAACACGCTCGCCGTCAATCGAAGAAATAGCGGAGATCAAACATTTTCGAAATTTCAAATGATCGTACAGCGAGCTAAAGGTGGGTCTCGTAAACTGAAATAAATTCTCTAAAAGCATTTTTTGGTACTTTAGAGATTTTTTTTTCCTTTGAACCTCAATATTGATTTGAAAAAGTACGAAAAAATGACTTTTTTTTCCCGTTTTGGAAAATCCACGTCAACTTTGCAAATATTGCGAAAATGACTCATGTTTCTAGGTTTTTTAAAGTCCAGTACATGCCCAAAGACCCAGGACAATTTAAAATTGTTCGGGTGAACCGTTATTTTTTTATCGAAGCGTCAAAGATTTATAAAAAATTAAAGGAACACTTTTATTGTTCCTTAAATGCCAATGAATGATGATTAAAATGAAAAAAAAAAAAAATCGTCACTTTTTCTCAGTTTTGCAATAACTTTCTTTTAAATCTTGGAAAAAGAAAGAAATGCAACATTTTGAAAGAAAAAAAATGTCAGCATTCGAAAGATCGATCATGAGAAATTGTGAAAAAAATAACGTAAATTTTTTTTCCCTGAAATTTAGAAATATATGTATACACTAAAAAGTGGGAACTTGCAGATCGCTTTTTTTTTGTGCCGATAAAGCTGTGTAGGCGGTATTGTGAATGCTTTTCCTGTTCGAGTTTTATGATTTCCCACAATAAATCGAATGAAAAATTTAATGCTAAAGAACGCGAGAGAGAGAGAGCGAGAGAGAGAGAGAGAGAGAGAGAGAGAGAGAGAGAGAGAGAGAGAGAGAGAGAGAGAATTATACGGAAGAATTTCCCCAGCGCGTGAGTCAATCAAGTAGAAAAAGTATTATTGGGTCAGACCTTCCTCGTCTCTGGGTCAACTACGCAACGATTTTCATACTCCCTTACAAGGAACATGACTCAAGTGTCCGCCTTCCATTTTATTGAAACTCATACACGTGATGAAGCATTAAAAACTTTTAGGCCCTTAAAGAAAGGCCCGTCACCCCTTAAAGTAATTTTTTTTCAACACTTCTACATTTGTCTTCGCTTTGCATTAGAAGAATTTTGGTTTCTGTTTCATTATGCACGGTGAACTGCTTGTTCATCCAAATTACAAAACCACCCCTTGACACTCCTTTGTTTGGGGGGTGGTTTCCCGCCTCAAAACCGTTTTTCCGCGGAAGAAAGAAAATGCGTGTCTAATCCACTTATTCACAGTTAAGAAAAAATCTTTCCTTTTGAAAAAAAAGTGATGAAAATCAGCAATTTTTTCATCGTTTAAAAGTATCACCCCCCCCCCCCCCCCCTTAAGTGATGTCTCTTGGTAGGCTTTTTTTCTCTCTCTCTCTAAATTTCTTCAAATTTCACGCGTTTATTAAATTCACAATTTATTATTTCGGAATTATTTCGGAAATGAACAATTTTGTGTTAATGAAAATGAAAAATTGTTCATCTTGCGATATATTGATATCGGAACGTCCACAGGATACATACTTTTTTTTATTATCAATTCACACGGAGATAATTAATTTGTGAGATTCTTCCAATTCTCTCGACTTGTTCGTACTCGTGGTCTCTGGCTATTTGTCTTTTGTTTCTCCGCTCGGTCTTGAAATGAACCGCGAAATGGGAAAATTAGCTCGTGCTCGAGAGCGTGAAGCGAGAACAGGAAGGGGGCGAGAAGGTAGAATAAGGGAGTTGAGCTTGATTAAGTCGCTCGCGATAATTCATTACGCGCCTTCGCCATTGTATACCATAATTATTGTTATCCGTAGCACAATTGAGTTATGTAGCAATTGACGAGAAAATTGAAAGGAGAACCAGTAAATGGAGCAAATTCGCAAAAGTATTAGACATGTTGGAGAAAAAAGTAATCGAGAATCGAAGCGAACAATATTCCAAGTGATCTATATATGCCCTCTTAGAAATGTTCTCGAAAAAAATGTGCGCCGAAAAAAAAATTGTCTTCAAACCAAAAATTCCTGTTCAAAGTATCACAGGGAAAGAAGCGAAGAACTTTGCATTACTTTAAGCTTCAATTCACAAATACAAAGCAATTGATGATACTTTAATAATGCAATTAATAAATAGACGTAAAAATTTATTCCTTCGGGCGTTCAATTAATGGACTTCAAACAAATAATCGAAATACATCGAGAAATACTACGAATGGACGATATTTGCGATAATTTTCATATAATAATTACTATTATGTAAATCAGAACCATCTATAGTTTTAAAAAATATAATGTCAAAATGAATTTTTTTGTCTCTTCTAAGGCGGGGGCTCCGTTTCCTGTTCTCTTTATTCTCGACGTTACTCAAATTTAATTACGTCCACAAATTCACGAAAAGAAACTATGTCTCACTATACGTGGATTTTATGTGGAAAAATTGAGGGAAATTTCCTACAGAAAAACATTTTTCGGAAAATAGTTAGGCTAATTTTTTTAAGTTTTTTTTTCGAACATTAATTGAGCTAGGTTTGGAGTAATTCTGTGTTCAAAAAAATAATGCCGTTAATTTTCGAGGTATTTTATTTTCGGAATATAATGAAGTTAATATTTTAGCTATTTTATTTTTGGAAAATAATCGAGTTAATTTTTTAGCTATTTTGTTCGCGGAAAATAATCGAGCTAATTTTCGAACGATTTTATTTTCGGAAAATAATTGAGCTAATTTTCGAACGATTTTCTTTTCGGAAAATAATTGAGCTATTTTTCACCTGTTTTATTTTTGAAAAGTAATTGAGCTAATTTTTTTAGCCAGTTTTGAGTTGATTTTGACGAGACACTTCCGGGAAATTTCATACGGGGAAATAGACGTTGCTCACCAGTAAGAGCAGATATTCGATAAAAAGAATTGGGCGAGCACAAACTTGAAGAGAAGAAGGAAGGAAAGGGGCTTGGAAACAAGGATCTACAAGTTAGATTGTAACGTAAAGTTGGATTTGTATGTCAGATTGATTTTCAAATTTACGTGCGGTTTGTGCATGTAAGCGGCTTAACGTAATTGATTTTTAAGTTTCTCAGGTGAGCAAGAGGTTGCGAAGAGCGTAACTATTGCCATACGATGGGAAATAAATACATAAACGAAGTTCTCAAGAGCGTACCCAGGATCTAGAGTAGTGGGGGCAGCTCATATTAGTTTCGCGGATCACGGGGGGCAACAGATAATAGACTCAATTTTTTTTCGGGGGCGGGGCAGTCCCCTACCCCTCGCTGGGTATGCCCTTGAACCTTCAAAACATTGCAACATTTATTAACTAACAATTTACATTGCACAAATACAGCGCAATTTATCGTCAATAATCTGTGGTAACGTCAATTGTTGTCATATAAATCGTGAAATAATCGTTACAATTAAAAATGTTGTAATATGTAACATTCACAATTAGATATGTTGTGATATGTAATAGTCACAATTAAAAATGTTGTGACATGTAACTTTCACAATTAAAAGTGTTGTGATATGTAACATTCACAATTGAAAATGTTGTGATATGTAACATTCTCAATTGAAAATGGTGTGATATGTAATAGTCACAATTGAAAATGTTGTGATATGTAATAGTCACAATTAAAAATGTTGTGACATGTAACTTTCACAATTAAAAGTGTTGTGATATGTAACATTCACAATTGAAAATGTTGTAATATGTAACATTGTCAATTGAAAATGGTGTGATATGTAATAGTCACAATTAAAAATGTTGTGATACATAACATTTACAATTGAAAATGTTGTGATATGTAACATTCACAATTGACAACGTTGTGATATGTAATAGTCACACTTCAAAATGTTGTAATATGCAATAGTTACTCTAAAAATTGTTGTGATATGCCGCATTCACAATTGACAATGTTGTGATATGTAATAGTCACAATTAAAAAGGTTGATTCGTAACATTCACAATTGAAAATGTTGTGATATGTAACATTCACAATTTAAAATGTTGTAATATGTAATAGTTTTTCTAAAAAGTTGTTGTGATATGCAACATTCACAATTGACAATGTTGTGATATGTAACATTCACAATTTAAAATGTTGTAATATGTAATAGTTTTTCTAAAAAGTTGTTGTGATATGCAACATTCACAATTGACAATGTTGTGATGAGTAATAGTCACAATTAAAACGGTTGTGATTCGTAACATTCACAATTTAAAATGGTCTAATATGTAACATTCACAATTGAAAATGTTGTGATATGTAGTAGTCACAATTCGAAATGTTGTGATATGTAAAATACACAATTAAAAATGGTGTAATGGGTAATAGTGACATTACAAACTGTTGTGATATGTAACATTCACAATTTGAAATATTGTAATATGTAACAGTTCCATTACAAAATGTTGTAAGATGTAACAATTACAGTACAAACTGCTGTAATATCTAACACTTACATTACAAATGCACCAAAGTAAATGTACGTTCACAACACAAGTTATGAAATGTAGATGTACATTACTGATTATTACAAACGGCAAAAACTAATTTTCTTCGCTGTGACGGAGAAATGCGAGAACTACACGAAGTGTCAAATGACAGTCGTATATGTGTATCCTGGCGTTTAAGAAAATCATCGGACTGACTTCTCGAGGATAGACATCATTGATAATTAGCCGGTTCAACTTAATACACGGAATAATGACTCACGTTGGAATGGAGAAGGCAGAGTGTTACGAGCGCTGTGAGAGAAGCCAGACCAGCGACCAAGAGCGTGCCCGTATACAGCGAGGCTGTCACTTTTCCCTCGTATCTGTCCCGGAGTTTTTGCAGCTCTTTGACACTGCCGTCATCCGCACCCTCCCCCGGGCTCTCTGCAACATGAAGCAAATCACTCCATAAACCAAAGTCATTGCTTGAAACGCATAATTCGCCTGTCAAATGTGCGGTCACCCTACGATTATAACAGCGTTCCTATTCAGTGCCTTTCGAAAGCAATCATCGTTGACATGTAACAATTCAGACGATATAAAAGTTCATTCGAACGGCATGCGAAAATCTCTTTGAGAATTAAAAGTAGGGTGACTAGGGGCAGCACGAAGGTGTGGGGTCATTCATCATCCTGGCTACTGAGCAGTGTGCGCGAGCACAGTGCTCCTGGTGGAGGTTCAAGGGATGGCGGAGAGGTGGATGGGTGTGAAAGTATCAACTGTGACGGAAGCATGTGTCTTGAGTGAGAAAACAATATCGAATTTTTGGTAACGTTTATCATCGTTTCAGTTCGTTCGAGTTGCTGATATTGATGAGGGACAGGTAAGTAACTACAATGAATGTACTAACTATTAATATAATGACAACGGTTCGTCAGAAGTGTTCAAGATTATTGGGTGATTTTTAGTTGATTCGTTGACCGTCTAATGGAACAAGATGAATACAAGCTATCGCAAGGCTGCAATATTTCACAACGTGCCACTATCTACGTTAGAAAGACGGGTTAAAGCTTTAAGAAAGCGTAAAATGAAACTAGTATGGCTTTGGGTTTCTCTTCGACCGGTGTTTCTACAAGAGGAAGAAGAGGACCTAACAAATGGTTTGAAGGGTATGAAAGCAAAATTATTCTGACTGAATAATACAGAACTTACAAGGAACATCTCTTTGGTGTCCTCCTCCGATTTTGTTGAAACTTTTTTATGCGGAAGTGCATCAAAAACTAAGAGACGCGTATTTTTTATCGGTGGAAAAATGGTTTTAAGGAGTGAAACGCACCATCAAAAAATGGGGATGTTTTTCGTTTTTCGTCGATAACGTTTTAACGGTACGAGATATGAAAAAATTTCAAATTGCAACAATATTAATTTTTTCGTGTACTATACATTGGAGATGAGAACGATAACGTTATCGACGAAAAACGTAAAACACCCCCATTTTCAAGGGTGCGTTTCACCCGTTAAAACCGTTTTCACGGCGATGAAAAAAATACGTGTCTCTTAGTTTTTGAAACTCTTCCACATAATCGGCGGAGGACACCAAAGTGATGTTCCTTGTTAGACGATTGGCTTATCGAATTGCTGGTATTGAGAGTCAAACCATTTTGATATGCAAAGATGCCAACAATTCTTGCCCCATCGTGATTGAGGGTAAGATGGGAAAAATAAAGGTTTAACTGGAAAAAATATATATATTTAATAATTAAAAGGTAAATAAATGTTGATTAGTTTAAAAGAATAATCAGAATTGAGTGATCTGTATGTACTGTTTTTATTTGAACATGACCTCAGCATTCCCATCTTGACTCTACTTCCCCTAAGTACAAAATGAATAAGGAGAAATTCAAATATAACCAATATTATTGAATCCATTATTTCTATCTTAGGAAAGTTGCTACAAAAAAAAACGAAAGATCTTGCAATTAGATAATGATTTATGGAAACGAGGCGGGCAATTTGCATATTGGTGGTACACATGTATGGCGTGACGAGGTGCTGTACCTCGACAACTTTCCGCGCGTGCGGTAAGCGCAAAGTCCGGCAATTTGTTCCCCGGTCATAACGCGATACCACGTGCATTAAGTTAATTAATCGAATTATTGCGCGGCTCGTGGGAGTGTCCGGCCCAGATAATGAGGTGGTTAGAGTAGCAGAGAAAGGGCAAATGTTAATACAGCTAATATCGCCTCGCTGCACAGAAAATTGTTGAATAATTCAACATGCGGGCAAGGACGATATATAGGGCCGAGGATACCTGATGATAATTGGAAACTTTTCGGAAGGACTATTTGCAAGCCCAACGTTGTCCGTCGACAAAGTAGCGCTCGCCGTGACGACTTTTGTACTTTCGTAACTCGAAGCATGAATAACTACGAACAGAGCTTGGAATAGCGGAGCTTTTTCGATCGATATAGATGTATCATGATCGATATAGATGTATTAGCGCATTCATTTATCAGTTTTTAGAATCCGATATTTTGAAAACTATTGGGCCGCGCCAAAAATCCATTTAAGCAGTGACATATGTCATCAAAAAAGCAATCTGTGGAAAAATCCACCCATATCGAATTACTTTTATCCGGTATGCCAAATCTACGATCGAAATACCATAAGTACCCGGTAGTATAGTGGCAGCGTGCCTGAATATAGATAGGTAGGTCGAGGATTCGAGTCTCCATGTAGGTGACATATTTTCTTCGATAGGAATCATGTATGGGCCTGAAGTTTGCATCGTTGGAACGCAACGATTTTTTCTTGGCTTCGTTATGTTTATTGGTATCGAAAATCACACACTCAAGATTTGGACTCTAGATTGCTAAACAAGAACGCCAAAAGATGGCCGACGAATCTTTATAGGATTAATCTGTTAAAAAACATTTTGGAAATTCAGCGCAAAAATATTTCGTTGCGTTCCAACGATGCAAACTTCAGCATCATAATCATGTCAGGGAATAACAAATCATGATAAACAATCATACAAGTAGTACTCTTAATTGAACATTTTTGAATTTATAAAATATCACATACATTTAGTAGACACACCATTCAATATGGTAAAAACCACTATTGATAGTGTAAGGAATCATCTATTTTATGAAAACCTACTATATTATATAGCATTGACAAACAACGTATGCTTGAAAGATTGTTGGTTGGGGTTAACATATGATGATAGTTAACACAACTGCTAAAATATCATAAACAGTACTATATTTTCGGCAGTAACCATCACTATAAAATATTATTGTCCCCTCAGGGTAATATAAAATATGGTTGAAATATGGTTGAGGTTACTATACATTTCTCTCTGTGAACTTGAGTGTCCGCCGTTGATTTTGTTGAAACTCATATATGTGATAAAGCATTGAAAACTATTAGACACGTGTTTTTTATATCCGCGGGCAAACGGTTTTAAGGGGGGGAAACTGCCCCTCAAAGAAAGGCGTGTCAAGGGGTGGTTTTGCAGTTTCACCTACCGATCTGAATGAAACAAAAATCAAAATTCTTCTGATGTAGAGTAGGGTTTTTTCAACCTTCTTGAATACGCGAACCCCGTTTACAAGTAAACAAATCTCGCCACCCCCCCCCCCTTTAAAGCTGGCAAGGGAAGTTTTGAAATTATTAGGGCCATTCGCCACTTCCTACCTATGTGAACTAATAGTCCAGTGAAAGAGACGAATACTCAGCACTTTTAGCGTATAATTAGGATGTATGACTGAAGCTAGATGGTTGCATACTGACAGTAAACCCAATTAAATTTTGCTCCTCAACTCGCCACAACCCTAAGAAATAGCGGTTGAAAACTGAAAAATCGCCGTATCTCGATAATTAATAGCCCGATAAAATAATGTTTCAACCAAAAGTTGTTTGAAATAATAAAATACGTAAAAAGTTGTTTGATGTCCAGCCCCCTATCTTTGAAAATAGCGGCATAAAAACGATTAGAAAATTCTGGGTCAGTGGTGCTCTCGCGTTTTCGTGGCGCTGTTTTCAAAGATAGGGGAGTGGACGTCAGATAACTTTATACGTATTTTATTATTCCAAACAACTTTTGTTTGAAACATTTTTTGATCGGGCCATTAACTATCGAGATACGGCGATTTTTCTGTTTTCAACCCCTATTATTTAGGGTTGAGGCGAGTTGAGGGGCACAATTTTAGTGGGCTTACTTTCAGTATGCACCCATCTAGCTTTAGTCGAAAATACTAATTCTACGCTGAAAGTACTGGATTATCGTCTCGTTTCCTGGACTATAAAGTTCTGTTACATGATGAACAAAAAAACTAACAAGTAACATCACTTTGGTATCCTCCTCCGATTTTGTTGAAACTTTTTTATGTGGAACAGTGTCAAAAATTAAGAGACACGTATTTTTTTACCGACGGAAAAACGGTTTTAAGGGGTGAAACGCACCCTCAAAAATGGGGATGTCTTTCGTTTTTCGTCGATAACGTTTTGACGGTACGAGATATAAACAAAATTCAAATTGCAACAATGTTTATTTTTCGCGTACTATACATTGGAGATGAGAACGATAACGCAACGATTACTTTTTTCGCAGTGCCCAATTTTTCGCACATTTAGTCTCCAAATTCGAGTGTCATATTTTTGAAGATCCTCATTAAGGACACATAACCTAAAATTGCAAAAGAAGAGTTTGGATAGTAACAAAAATAAATAAATTGAACAATGAAGATAAATTTTCGTTGCGTCCCAACGATGCAAACATCGACGCTATTTTTCGACAGGATATGAAGGAGAGGCTGATATATTCAAAGCTCCCGTTTCTTCCGGGTAATTATACTTGGGAAATCTCTTATAGAGCGTTTTCGAAGGCGGGATTGGAATTTCGTGTTAAGGGATCTCACGTACGTACGAGATAAAGAGGCGACCGCCGAAAACAGACTCCGAAAACGGAGATGCTACACACTAATGGGAGGACCATGATTATCGAGATCTATTCGGAACATTTGGAGGAGAGAATATGCCGAGAGCGTTAACATTTCGAGAGGGGGGCCATTATACATGTAAGTTTGTTATTACGCACACTATACAGGGTGTCACAAAAGTAACGGGACCGCTGAATATTTCCGCAGGTAAGACAATTTCCCAAAATGTTAAGGTCGTTCTGGAAGTAACTTTTCCCAAGGAATTCAATGGTGACCTTCATTTTGACCTTGGCCATGTCCTTCAAGGTGACGTCAAGGTCAACTTTAAAGAAATATGGGAATCAGTACTTTTGAGTTTTGCGTTTACATTTATAAATTCTTTTGCTTTGAAGTCTTCTAAATTTAAACAAGGTCTGGATACCTCGAAAGGTCTGGATAGCGGCAAAACGGGAGTTTTTATTACAAAAAAAAGTTGACCTTGAAGTCACCTTGAAGGTCATGGTCAAGGTCACGAGAGAGGTTACCACTAGATGCGCCTTGTTAAAATTGATGTCTTTGGTCGTAACGAAATAATTTAAAAAGCTTCTATTTTCTGAGGTGTTCATACTGTGTTTAAGTTGAATTAACCCTACAGTGACCTTCAAGGTCAAATCCGACCGATGACTTGAGTACATATCTGTACGTCGAATTTCTCGTTCTATCGATTGCGGATGTCAAAGAGGGAGTTTTTATTACAAAAAAAATTTGACCTTGAAATCACCTTGAAGGTCATGGTCAAGATCACGATCAAGGTTACCACTAGATGCGTCTTGTTAAAATCCATAACTTTGGTCTTAACGATAGAATTTAAGAAGCTTGTATTCTTGTTCGAGGTATCCATACTGTGTTTAAGTTTAATTAACCCTGCAGTGACCTTCAAGGTCAAAGGGGACCGGTGACTTAAGTACATATGTGTACGTAAAATTTCCCGCTCTATCGATTGCCGAGGTCAAAAAGGGGGTTCCCATTTGAAAAACAAAAGTTGACCTTGCAATAACCTTGAAGAACATCGCCAAGGTCAAAATGAAGGTCACCATTGAATTCCTTGGGAAAATTTACTTCAAGAACGACCTTAAAATTTTGGGAAATTGTCTTACTTGCGGAAATACTCAGCCGTCCCATTACTTTTGTGACACCCTGTACATGTATACCTGTAGATTTCGGACTAATCTGCTTCGACGATTAAAGTTCCCTCTAGCTCAGCGAACTCCCCTGGAGCCTTCTCGTGGCCTAATCTCTGATAAAAACCTGCGATGTCATAACTCTCATAATCTTTGTTTCTCAACAAAACTTCACTCGACCCTCGTTAATAAAGCTCTAATTACGTGCGATAAACTCAGCCATGTGTTATACTTCACTATTTGTTTATTACCCATTCGAAATTATGTTTCCTGATTCGTTAGCCAGAACCGGAACATCATATTTCGTGCATCAAGTTGGATGACTTTTTTTGGCGGATTAAATAATTCCGTTTGTGTCGAATTGAGGCGGTCATCCCATGTGAGAGGTCAAAAAAATCGATTCTTTTTTGCACATGTTGAAAAAGTGTAAATGTAGTATATAAAAATAGTAAATATATAAAATGTATATAAAAATAAAAATAGCCGTCATGTGGGATGTTAATAATAATTAATAGGAAACTTAACTAATCAAATAATAAAAAATAATCTTAAATAATAAAATAATAAAAAATCAACTTAAATAATAAAATAATAAAATAAATAAGAAACGTAATTATTAATAAACCCGTTGATAATTGCAATATCGAAATCGAACTTAGTTATTTGGCATATTAAAACAAAAACACCGATAATCGTCAATATAGGAGACGACGAAGATATTCGAATACAGTGTTAAAAATATAGCAAATAAAACCGTGCCGAATTAACGGGTTATACCTGGCTCGTGGCCAGAAAAAAGAATTTTCATAAATATTTTTTTCTGGGATAATGGTGTGCAAGTTTAAGCCATTTATTATTTACATTCAACTGCATGGTTCAAAGTACCTTTCGCGATTTTCGTATTGAAAAATATTTACAAATGTGGCAGATACGATGATTTGTGCAGACCGCTGTCTGAAAATCGTCCTTTGCAGTGACCACTGCTGCCCGGAAACAAACCATCCGAAGTAAAAAATAAATCTAACGCATTTAGTTTTTGCATAGAATTATCAAGTGCTTGGACGAGAGATTGAACAAAATCGTTTTCTGAAAAAATGGCCGCTGTCCAAAGTAAAAGTACCGATTTTCGAAAAAAAAAACGCTCTATTTCCGTTGATAAAAAATTATGCTTTGAAAAGAAAAAAATCCACGTTCGAGCACTGCTTTTTGATATGTAAAAGAAGCTTCTAAAATTTAAAGACGATCGGTGCCGAAATTTTTTAGATATCGTCGTCACCGATTTTGAAAAAGTAATTTTGGGAAAAACGAGTAAAGTTTGCCGATTCGAAGAACCTGCAGATTCACTAAATTGTACGCGGCTCGACTTGACATTTTCAGAGAATATTTTTGAAATGTTATTTCTATTTTGTAAATTCGTCGATAAAAAATCGATATTTCCAAAAAATTCAACGGGGTTCAATGTCTCAAGGTTCGTTTTTTTAGGGACCAGGCGATTTTACAAGAACTGGAATAGTTTTGCTCAAAAGTACTTGCCAAGTGCTATTTTCGCGAATTTTTTCAGATTTCCCGCAACAGGTGACATTGGCTCTCGTTCTTCGATTCTGCAAGCTCGAAGTGGGGCGGCGCGAAAAGAAGAACGAATATCCGTGAATAAGAATCTGTATGCCCTTCTAATAATAGGACAATCTTTTCGTGCATCGCGTGATTTTTTGGTTGCGACCACAAACTTGAAAGAAATATTTACACTCGTACTCAGTGGATAATTCTTACGTGGCGAGACCAATTTTTCATAAATTCCTTAAGGGGGGAGATACCGTTAGGCGAAAAACAAATTTACCGATTTTCCCGATTACGTTTTGAAGAAAAGACTTCATCACCGTTTTTTGAGACTTAGGGTACCATTTATTATTTGCTTTGGCTGTTATATGGTATCCTTTTTATGAACCCCTTCGTTGGCACTGACGCAACAATGCGTCAACCTTTATTTCCCGATTTAACTTGCTCTGATTTAAAATCGGAGCCTCACTCGGCAGTTTTTGGGCTCGCTGAATCCGAATTTGAATTCAAATTTGGAAATTCGAAATGGCGGACAAAAATCAAAAACTTTACTCGATTTAGATGAAAATTAGTACTCCGAGATTTTTGAGGTCGCTCATCACGAATCTGAACTTTATTTTGTATTTTTTCATCTGTTATTTTATTTATCTTGAATACAGATGTCGAACTAATGGCAAAATTTGGTACATATGGGTCTTAACCCTAGGACCCTGCACATGGGTATCGCAAACTCCACATAATAAGTGAGAAAAGCTAAAATCATTTTTCTTCGTTTGTTCAACCGCATTTTTTATGGCGAAAAAATTGATATTGGGTTTTTCCGGCATACCCTATTCCATTCTTCAGTCCTTTAGGGTTTGAACGGAAAAAAAAGTCCTACGAGAAACAGTTCGTAGGCAGCGTTGATTTGAAGTGCTGGGGTGCGCGTAATCCCCGTGTAGGTTCTTTGTTTCGTACAGATATAGTGTGGGGTCCTAGGGCTGAAATGTAGAAACCGAGAGGCTGTGACGCGAGGATGGACGTGTCCAAGTTACAAGGATTTTTTGCTTCACTAATGTCCAAATCGCCCACGTAGACGAAAAATTGTACATGGCAATTGTGAAAAGTGGATGCCGTGAGGTTACGGGTCGTGCAAGTGAGTACTTTGATTGACTGGTCAGACGAGAAATCGCGATCGACGTTGATCGAGTGGTGGGTATGCACGAAACTCTCGACGTCGAATCACGCGTGCTGTGCGTGTCGAACCTTTTATCGAAAATTTGTCATCCGTGTACCGCAGCACGTAGAATAGCGATAAAAATTGGATGCATCGTAACTTCGTTCGTTCCGTTCGTGTGGGAAAAATGACCGAGTTACGATAACCAGTTGAGGAGGTACGATCATTTCCGGGGGGTCAAAAAAGAGTCTGAATTTATTTTACCCACAGCTGCTCTCATTGATGTTTACTTGTGTTGATTATTCGTATTATCGATTATAGTGTGCCAAATGTTGTGGTAAATGATGAATATCGTCATAAGCCGCCTCTTCCTGAGGAAGTATTGGAGGGAATTACGCCAGTCTTAGAAAATTTGAGCAGAGACGATTTGCTGCAGCGTTGTTTCGGCGGCTTCACGCAAAACAACAACGAAAGCTACAACAAATCAGTTTGGGCAATAGCCCCCAAGTGTCAGTCCGGGAGCAAAAAAATCGTCGATATTGCAGCTGATATCGCGGTATTATTATTCAATGATGGCCTGAGAAGCCTCATGAAAGTTTTGGAGACGTTGGGGATAACTATCGGCCCAAATTGTTTCAATTTTTGCGTTGAAACCGACGCAGCGCGGATCGAGCTGGCGGAGCGCTCGCTCACAGACGCTGCAAAAGAGGCAAGAAGAGCCTCTACAAGTTCGAGAAAAGATGCTAGGGACAATGATTTGCTACTTGAAGGCCAGCTATATGGTGCCGGCATCGCTGATTTGAGGTAAACATTTTTTTTTCCAATTTATCGCATAAATTAACAAACCTAAAACTTTGAACGCGTTTTTCTCAAAACCACTTTTTTGAGTGCGGCACGCAGCAGAACTCGAGCAATTTTTATCCGATCGACTTCAAATTTGGACTGCATCAATAAAACTAGATTATCTAAAGAAGTACATAGGATTTTTTCGATATCTCAATAATAAAAAAAGTTATAGCCTATTTTCGACGAGAAATTTTGCTCGAAAATCGTCCGTTAATTTCAAAAGCGTGCCTATTTTTTAAAAATCAATATTTTTTCAAATCCCTATGTACTTCTCTTCAAAATATCATATTATTAACGAAAACACTCGGTATTTTTTTTCAGATCGACTTTGAAGAGAGTTCTGCTGCGTGCCGCGAACCACTGCAGAGGCAACAGTACCTGACGCGGGAGCTTCCCCAGCGTCACCATGGGGCGTGAAAAATTTGAAAAAAATTTTTTATGTATCTTCAATAAACAACGAACAAAACAAAAAATTTTTTTTCGAATATCTCTTTTTTTTCCCACAAAAAAAAATTCTTGAAAAATGGCAAAAAACAGGGGGTCACAGTGGTGTTGTCCGTTAACAAACATTTTTTCCCGAATGAATATCCTTCCCGAGTACGCCTACCGCTAAACATCGTCAATTTCCCCCTATCAAGTAAAGTATCCGGCCAGTTCGTGACACCTTTCTGTTTGGCATTGTCCATTTTCACCCAATTTCCTCATCGCTCATACACCGGGAGTCGGAAGTCGTAAATTTTCGCAAGATGACGAGCCGGGACGAGCGTACGACGAGCGTGAGGAGCTCAAATACGTATACCCATGCTACGGAGGCTCGTACGATGAAACAGCGAAAATGTATATCGTCGGATATCAGCCCGATACGCCCTGAGCGATATAATAATACGGACACGTACATCAACGACGAAAACCTCTACAGGCACACCTGGATCGATCGCTGGCAAATTAAGGGGGGATTGTCTTTTTTTTCGCAAAATTTACCGCTTTTTGGGAATTTTTTTGTGAAGAAAGTATACAACGGGAAACTTGTGAAACTTGGCATATAGTTTTATTGATCTGTTTACTACATACAAAAAAATTTTTAAACAATTTCATAAAAAAATCCGCCTCCCACCCCCCTCGACGCGCGATGGTCCTTTTTTGATGGTGTGCACGATTACAGCCTTCACGTTCATCCTGCAACAAAAACCCAAAAAGCATTTTACTTTAGACACATATAGCTATCGTTCGATGAAGGGAAAAAAAAAATTTGACGATTTGGTGACGTTTTGAACTTGAAGTATCGATTTTTCGAAAAAAATTGATCGATTTTTTGTTATAAATAAAAAACTATTAAACGCATTGCTTTTTTGCTTCATCAAACGATAGCTATATGTGTCTAAAGTAAAATGCTTTTTGGGTTTTTGTTGCAGGATGAACGTGAAGGCTGTAATCGTGCACACCATCAAAAAAGGACCATCGCGCGTCGAGAGGGGTGGGAGGCGGATTTTTTGATGAAATTGTTTAAAAATTTTTTTGTATGTAGTAAACAGATCAATAAAACTATATGCCAAGTTTCACAAGTTTTCCGTTGTATACTTTCTTCAAAAAAAAATTCCCAAAAAGCGGTAAATTTTGCGAAAAAAAAAGACAATCCCCCCTTAAAGGACGCGATGGCCGATATACGGATGCGTTTAATCCTGCCGAGCATGCCCTTTTACTCGCTAGCGATTCATATATCCATACACGATATTACCTTTCGGCCTCTTTCGGTCGAACTACCCTAAGTGGATCACCTCGATCTCCTCGCATCGTGCTCGATAACTTGCCAGAAGTGCACCTACATTTGTGCCATACATCGAGGCAAACGTACCAAGGGAATTATCAAAGTTAAAGTTCACGCTTTCCGCGTGTGCGCTTCCTGTCAACTTACTGTCACATATATATCGGCTATTCCATTTTAGTCTTACACCTCATTTATCTCGAAAAATCTTACTCCGACAAGTATTGAGTATAGTGACACTTTCAGGCTACAAAAGAGGCGTAAAAAAGGTTTTTTGGCCCGAAATTCAAAATGACGATGTTAAGCTGGCCAACGTATTAAAAAAAAAATGGAAAACTAACTTTTTTACCAAAACAATTGTCAGCCCAAAACTAACAACTTTCGTAGGAATTTTTTTTTATAAAGTCCTTCATTTTTCGGTTAGGACACTATTTGTTGACGATTTTAGCGCTATCCAGAATGCACCATGAGGAGGTAAAGTCTAACGTCCCAAGTGCAAGTGCGCATGTGTGTGTAGGTGAGAATTTGTTTGGGTTTGCGTGGGTTTGGTTGATAACGGAAGTGACGAGCCACGGATACCTAATCCTTGTTTGGGTTTGTTTGGGTTAGCGAATAAACCCAAACTCACGAGCACATGTATGCTTGGGATTTTAGAGACTTCTCATGGATAGCGCTGGAATAGTCAAAAATGTAGTTCTAACCTAAAAATTGTGGACTTTATTTTCTTTGATACCTACAAAAAGTGTTGGATTCGTTCTGACTAGTTTTTCGGTGAAAAAGTCATATATCCATTGAAAAAAAAACATGCCAACTATCTTAGCGTGGCAATTTTGAATTTTGGGCCATTTTTTTAACATCTTTCAACCCTAAAAGTGTCACTGAACTCAATACTTGATCGGAGCAGTATTTTCCGAGATAAATCAGGTGCAAGATAAAAATGCTGCACCCGGTACAAATGTATATAACATAATGCATCGATGTATGAATGCGTGCATGAGATGAATGTATTTCCTCGTTTTTTCTTCTCTGCGATAAGGCAAGAATTACTACCCGAGATATTGGCAAACAGTGCTACGGCATTGAACTTTTGGAAATAAAAGAACTCGCCCGAATCCCGTTGCTTCCCCTTTTATTCGATTTCATGTTGGGAAACGCATAACCTAAATTCCCCTAAGCCTGGACGAGGAAATCAACCTTTTTCGTCGTCACATCGCGTGGGGTTCATTCGCAAAGGTCCCGTCATCGTCGAGAGCCAGTGAGGGCAGAATAATGAGAAGGGTGGAGCTACCTTTAATTCTGCCAGGATATTACAATAGGAAAAAGTGAAACGTTCGTCCGGAATTTGTTCGTGACGTTGTAGTTTGCACAGTTGGAAAGCAACGATGTTTTTTCCCTCATTTTTCATTCCGTCATTTTTCTTGTTATATTGAACGTCTTTGTTACAAATTTAGGTCGTAAATCTGTAAGAACAGGAAAGTGGAACTGATTGGGAACGAGTCGACGAACAAGCGGTAAATGACCAGGAAAGTTGTAGGGAACAGATCGGCCAATAACCAAGAACAAACGAGGAAATTAAAAATGACTGTCAGCATTTTTGGAATCTTTGAGCAGGTAAAATCAGGCGTGTATTCAATTTAGTATTTCGACAAAATATTGTTTGTTGGTTATCTGCTTGCTAATGTAGTTTATGAGTGTATACGTACACTTGCTCGCATTTCCTGATAGGCAAAGAGACGGAAAAACGTGCACAGATTACTAGCCGAGCGAAATAGGCCTAGAGTGCAAAGGGTTATTTCGCAAGTATCGCAAAATCATAAGCGTAAGTGCACGCTGTAAACATAGCACTGCTGTACGTGGCACAACTCACAGGACGAACTTTTATCCTCGTACGATGGTACGTTGCTTACGCGAAGCGTTTCGCTTGTAGCCACCTGGCGGATTTTCGGCGAAATACATTGAGGTAATTTTTTCCCGGCCAGAGCATTGACATTTCCCAATACGGCGACGGGGTGTTCGAAAACCACGAATTACCTGCTTTACTTTTTTGCCTCATAAAATAATTTGGCTATTCTTTATACTCAAAGCACCCGACTAGAAATGGACGTTGGGTTTTTGTACAGTTCGTTGCTGGGTCAACCCAATTCCTTGTTGGGTCATTATCGGGCTTCCCTATCAGGTTCTTATAGGGTGTGTAACGATCTTCTAGGGTTTTCTTTGGGTTCTGTCAGATTTTGCCTCGGGTAAGCCCGATTTTTTGTTGGGTTCTTATCGGGCTACCCTAACCGGTCCTACCATTAACCCACTGAAATCAGTAGCGTTGCATGGGTTTGGGTTCGGAATGTTTTAGAACGTTATCAAAATGGGTAAAATCGGGAATGAGTTGGTAGCAAAACAATCTACCCTTCATTGATTGAATTCACAATTTATCGTTTTTGTTTGGTTTTATTTATTTATGCTTACATGTAAGCAAGAACACTTTTGATTAATTTTCAAATCACATATTCATTTTTTGATTAAAGATAGAGGAACTAAAGAATACAAAATAAATTGCTGAGCACGGACACGAAGCATAACAAAAAATAAAATGTCTCTACGCTTATCAAAGTGTATATGTGAAAAACTTGATGAAAAATTAATTGTCGAATAAAAATGAAAAAAATTCCGAATAAGAAAATAAGAAAAGTTCTACAATGGAAAAAAAATCTCATAAGATCCACTTATCATTGCAGTATCTATCAAAAATGTATTTGTATATCTATTTATTATTGCGAAGTATAAGGTTTATATGTTCACCTATGAGTCATGTGGTTACCCCTAAATAAACATCTTTGGGACCTTACATCATTACCTTATCCAAACCCCAGATGGGATAACCCAGTTAAAACGTTATAAGGACGTTATCGGTACATCCCACTGCAGGGTTGTCCCAATACTATCTTTATCAGGACCTTGAGAGGCATCTCCTATTTAGGGTTCACCTGAAAAGGTCCTCATGCCGTATAGGGTTGTCCCTATGAAAATTCCTAGTCGGGGCATTAATCATCGTAATCCCGGTATTTATGTTAAGCATTGTTGCTCTCCCCGATTATCATTGATGAAATGGATGCTTTTAATGATGAATAGAATTACAACAGATGTATCAGTTTCATCAAAATCAACTATAAATATCTTTCATGAGATGAAAAGCAAAGTAGCTCTTCTTTATTTCTTAAAAACAGGCTCCACTTTTTAGAACATGTCAACGTTCTGGCCGAGTAGACATTACGTGACAACGTACTTGCTCGCAATGTATCGAGGCCAGGAGATTGTAATTTCCAAACATAGAGAGTAGGCCGTAAAAAAGGATTTTTCGGTCTTCCCGGTTTGCTCCATGGGAGGGCCCGGTCAGGTCAATCAGACAAGGCACGTCTGGTCAGGGCCGAACACAAAATAGGGAATTCTAGTTATCAAATGTTATCCTTATGCTTTATGATACCAAAATAATAGTGACAGAAAGTGAATTATTCCATAGAGAAGTATTTGTTAATGTTGATAAAAACTTTTAGAAGTTTGTGAAAACTGTAAAGGTGTAATTTCGGAAGAGTACGAATATGGCTTCGAATATTGGCTCGACAGATATCGCCGTTCCTTATCCGGTCACACTGCTGGCTACTTGCCAGATCGACAGCTGTTTCATGGAGCACATCTTCCGCGAGTAGGAGCCAACGATCTTAGAACTTCAAGTTTTTCAACCGTCGAGTTGAACGTGCAGCCCTCAGGCTCGATATCGATAAACGATAGTGTTTAATGCATCACTTCGGAACCAAGAGTCGCGGGTTTGTTTCACTTTCGACTGCTCTAGCGCGATTTATCCTTTCCCCTCAAGTGAAGAAGAAAAGTCGACAGGCCGAGAAAAGGAGTGAACAAATGGAAGAATACAATTTGCAGCCTGCTGGGTCAATTTTTTTTTAATTTCCAGTTTTTGCGCACGCACGACAATTCTTTGTTTATCCGAAATGAAAGCATTTATTTGCTTTCATCATTAACCAGACCTTTTCTTTGAAAATTGAGGCAGTGAATGTCTGATACGAATACGATGAAACGTTTGAGCAGTTCTCGGTCTAAAACGGCAAACAAAATGTGGACAATGAAGAATTAATTTTCGTTGCATTTCAACGATGCAAGTTCCAACGTCATAGTAAATTACCGATACAAGACTGACTACTAACTGAAGTGACGAAACGCGTTGCACCGGGGTATCCGGATAATTGGAGCTCTGTATTCAATCCTCGTAGCAAGAATTTCCACTAATCATACAAATAACAACGATTAATAATTACTACATGGCGCACACGAGTGGATAACAACAGATCTTAACGGAGACTTTGTCCTTGATTGAGCAGCGGGAGACGTTAGCGGCTCAACATGAGCATCTAGAAGAAGAGGAGGGATGCCTCTATGGACCAGGCATTGCCGATTAGCGGTAATTATAAACACATTTGTGTAAGCACATTACAAAACTTATACACGTTTTTCTCGAAAACACGTTTTTAAAAATGGCTGACATTCTCCTGACCGCGGTAATTAACATATCGACCTGAAATTTGGAGAGCATACTCAGAAGATATGTCTTCACGGAATGACGGATCGTTTTTTCGATACAATAAAAATACAACAATTTCACCGATAAGGCTGTGCCTGTTTATTTTTTAATAAGTTGTCGAATCGTGGTTCTATTTTTGAGACGCAAATACCCAAAACACGTTCTAATTGGAGCTTATTTATCTTAGTTTTTATATTCACCATTAAGGGGCCAGTCCACTTTGGAGCCACAAAAAAGGCTATTTTCGCGATTTTTTTGGAGAATTTTATAAAAGATATGAATATAAAAGTTGTTGGGCTTGATAAATAAAGTCTTGAAATACATTAAAAAAAAAAATTTTATTCATTTTTATTCATTTTTAAGTACAAAAACTATAGTGTGACGTAACGCCTCAAAAATCACAACTCGGCAATAATGACCCCCGGATATAAAATTTTATCAAAGAATAAAAAAATGGCAGATGAAAAACGAAAAAAGTAAAAAAAAACGTAGTTTTTCGCAAAAAAAATAGTAAAAATCAAAATTTCAAAACCATCGAGTCATCTTGTTGCGAATCATGCTTACAATATGTGGTTCAAATTTCAAGAGAATCGGTTTATTAGTTTTAGAGATACGCTGGAGCTAGATTTTAAAAACGCTGTTTCGAGAAAAACGCGTTTGCAGTTTATACTATGAAAAACTCTTACCTAAACTCAATCGGCAACTCCTGCACCGTACAAAATCCAATATTTTTGAATGTATGTACTTTCGAAAACAGTTTTAAAAAATCGATTTTTTGAAATTTTCAAAGTGGACTGGCCCCTTAAAGAGAACGTTATAGTCCAGTAAGAGACAAAAACCACAAACTTTTATCGTATAATTAGAATTTTTTACTGAAGCTAAATGGTTGCATACTGAAAGTAGCCTCAATGAAATTGTGCCCCTCAACTCGCCGCAATCCTGAGGAATAGGGGTTGAAAACTTAGAAATCGCCGTATCTCAATAGTTAATGGCCCGATCGAAAAATGTTTCAAACAAAAGTTGCTTGGAATAATAAAATGCGTATAAAGTTATCCGACCTCCAATACCTTATCTTTGAAAATAGCGGCACAAAAACGCGAGAGCACCACTGACCCAGAATTTTTCAATGGTGATCCAAGTGATCAAAGGGAGTGTCGTTGTCGGGCATACCTCATACGTATATACGCTAACGAGAGTATTGTAACGGTGCGTACTCTTTATTTAGTGTATCGCAAGCACGCAGCTCGAAGCACACGGTAATAACCGATATATAAAAATATATATGTGCGTACGTTCGCTGGCAATTAAGTGGATTGGTGATCGTGGCGCGTAGCGATTGCGTTGCTTCACGTACGGACGGTTTTATACTCTAATGCGAACTCAATAAGGTTCGTTACCGTATCGATGTACGTAGCACGGAATTGCCGGACCTGATGGTCATCGATATGGATACAAGACTGAAATTCCGTCGAATTTGGGCAAATTGATAATTTCGTTCGGACGAAACAGTCTCTCCTGTATTGTTGTACACAAATAATGGCTTTCGCCACGCTGACAGAAAAATTCTAGTGATATTAACTAGATGTGCCTATCGCATTAAATTTAATTTGAATTTACTGGATTTTTCGTGAAATCGATTTATTTCCTAGGATAAAGTTGATCAGTGAGTCACGTATTTTGACTCACCGATCACGATTATGGTAGTGAAAATATCCGCAAATTCGATTTTTAAAGTCAAAACTCACAAAAACGGATTTGTAAAAAGTTTTTCTGTTTTTTTTAAAATAAATGTTAATCGTAGAGAAAAATATTTCCCACAAAAGTTGTAGCCTATAAAAAGATTGATCTTTTATGTTCTATATACATTTTGTCTTGAGCGATTCAGTTTCGAGAAAAATGGGATAATGCTCCAATGAGTACATTTTGCTAAACTCCATTAGTTTCGATATATCTACTTACGCACTTCACCACAGAAAGGTTGGCGTTTAGTCTTTAACGTGCAGTCTTAAACCCAAACAAATCCAAACAAAAAAGCAAAAAGTAGAATAAAATACAAAAAAAGCAAACAATAAAATACATGAAAGCAAAAAATAAATATGCACTTTAAAAACTCAACTCCAACCTTCTCGCGGTATACTGCGTAAGTAGATAACATCGAAACTAATGGAGTTTAGCAAAAATTACTTATTGGCGTATTATCCCATTTTTTTCGAAACTAAACGATTCTAGACAAAACCTGTATAGAATATAAAAGATCAACCTATTCATAGGCTACAACTTTTGTAGGAAATTTTTTTTTCTAAGATCAACATCTATTGAAACAAAGTAGAAAAATTTTTTAAAGATCAGTTTTTGTGACTTTTGACCCTGACAATCAAATTTGCGGGTATTTTCACTATCATATTCGTGATCAGCAAATCAAAATACACGACTACACGAAATTCCACATTAAAACGAAAAACGTGGGAGGCGTGTAATAGAAAATTGATGAATCAAGAGTTCACCTAAGTAACTAACAAGTCACTAAAAAGTAACCAAGAGAACTTTTGAAAAAACCAGGCCAAAAAAGTTATTACTTGTAGAAATGGCATGCAAAAAAATCAAAAACCGATAATTTTTTTTTTAATAACATAGTTCCCAAAGTCTCGAATCCCGTGGGACTTTTAATAAACTGAAATTCCAGCGTCTAGGACATGATCTGAGCTATCGACAGTTGCAGGATTATCCATGCATTACAGGATATCCTGTATATAATATAGGTTATGTTTGGAAAATCTACACCATGATATTCGATAAAGCTCTCTATCACAATGATATAAACTAATTGATATAGGTAAAGTGATACAACAAATAATTATAGGAATTCAATTGGTCTCTTATGCCATATCTGCGACTGTCAAGAAACATCACTTTGGTGTCCTCCTCCGATTTTGTTGAAACTTTTTTATGTGCAAGAGTATCAAAAACTAAGCGACACGTATTTTTTTTTATCGGCGGAAAAACGGTTTTAAGGGGTGAAACGCACACTCGAAAATGGGGGTGTTTTTCGTTTTTCGTCGATAACGTTATCGTTCTCATCTCCAATGTATAGTACACGAAAAAATAAACATTGTTGCAATCAAACATTTTTTTATATCTCGTACCGTTAAAACGTTATCGACGAAAAACGAAAAACATCCCCATTTTTGAGGGTGCGTTTCACCCCTTAAAACCGTTTTTCCGCCGACAAAAAAAAATACGTGCCTCTTAATTTTTTTTACTCTTCCACATAAAAAAGTTCCAACAAAATCGGAGGAGGACACCAAACTGATGTTACGTGTGAGATGCTTTAAACACTTGGTAGCGTAGGATCAGCATGCGTAGCTATAGGTAGCCAGTTGTAGGTTCAATTCCATATATAGGCGAAATATTTTCTTCGATAAAAGTCACTTCAGAAGAGCAGGGGATGGCAAATTATGATACGAAATCATTGTAGAACTTTAAATCGAGTATTTCGTTCCATTTTGGATTTACGAAAGATTATATGCATATATCCAAGTGCATATAATCTTGCACTTGGATTTGCAGTGTATATTGAAAGCAACTAAAGATTTATTCAAATCGAATCTTAATCTATCTCATTTATATATATATATAATATTTAAGGGGTTACTTGGGTTTGAAAACGTCAGAAAAACCATTTTTTAAATTTTATTATCTAATAGTACAATATGTCTAGAATATTCTCCCAAAGTTTTAAGTCAATCGGAATAAAAGTTTTCTCAAAACCCTATTTTTAAAAGGAGGTAAAGATTTCTCAAAAACTAATGCACCGACCTTATTGAAATTTTGCACGCTTCTTCAAAATAGCATTGACAAGTGATTGAACAAACATTTTTATTTTTTCGATTACAAATAATTTTACAAGGCTATACGCAGTGTAAATTGTACTAAAAATTGAACTATTTTGCATACAACTCTTCTAAAAATTCAAATTTCAATTTTTTTAAAAATCCTTTGTTCAATCACGAGCTATACTTATCTACTAACGGAAAAATTTGTTTTTTCAATTTCAGATAAAGCTCTCATGAGTTATCCTGACCACGACGACGGCACTTTTTTTGGGGTCTCCGGAAACCAGGTCCCACCGGCGGAATTTCCCAAACTTTTGGATGAATTTTTTATAAACATTGTTAAAATGTTGCTTTTTTATGTGCTTAACATTTTGAATAAAATAATGTATGTATTATTTTTTGAAAAATAGAGAACATATGTTTTTTTTTGGCTTTTTGGTTTTGTTTTAAATTAAATAGTTTATATATTATTTTTTTTTAAATAGAGAAAATATTTTTTTTTTGGCTTCGAAACTCACGTAAGATCTTAAAAATAATAGCTGAATTTTTTTTTGTTAATATGTTTTGAACAAATTGAATCGTAGTAGGCCGTGTGGCAAGGAAAAAACCTGTTTGATCTAAGTAGATCCTACTTGAATTTGGAAAAAATGGCAGTGCATTGATTCCTGCGTCAATTTTTTTTTTCACGAAATCCCGAGACAAATCCTGAAGACATTGGATCGTTATAGGTACTGGACGTCGATAATCGCGTTCGTGAAATCGCGAAAGGTCACGAAGCGCGTGCAGCGTATGGGAATACAGAGGGGCAAAGCTTCCCCGAAAGTAAGACCAGAAGTGAGAGGAGCCCGAGTCTCACGCGATATAGATACGAAATATATGCGTGATAAG
This sequence comes from Ophion costatus, assembly GCA_951751655.1. Lineage (NCBI taxonomy): Eukaryota > Metazoa > Arthropoda > Insecta > Hymenoptera > Ichneumonidae > Ophion > Ophion costatus. The sequence continues at coordinate 40,490,034 of OX632360.1, read as the reverse complement.
AAAACAACTCTCATACGTATCCATTGTTCTGTGCTGTGGGGTCGGCTTTATAGCCGAGACTCGGAGGTCTCGATCGCGAATGAGATAGTATAATTGTATAAAAGCGAGCACGTAAGGCACACACGCACTTCTCATCTCTCGGTCGTGTTATAAATAGAGCGCGTAGAATCAAAAATAAACGAAGCTCGTGTCCAGCGTATTTCTAGCTTTATGCCCCTACAGTTTCTGCAATTTGCTTATACGTTGAATGACTCTCGCTGACAATAACAATAACAGTCATGAATATTTATAATGCAAAACTTACCAGTTCGTTTTAAGGGGGCCAGTCCACTTTGAAAATTTCAAATTTTCAATTTGAAAATTTCACTTGAACAAATCGACGATGATGAGCAATCAGAAGGGATTTTGTACGGTGCAGGAATTGCCGATTGAGTTTTTCATAGTATAAACTTCGAACGCGTTTTTCCCGAAACAACGTTTTCAAAATCTAGCTCCATCGTATCTCTAAAACTAATAAACCGATTCTCTTGAAATTTGAACCACATATTGTAAACATGATTCGCAACAAGATGACCCTCGATGGTTTAAAAATTTTGATTTTTACTCTTTTTTTTTTGCAAAAAACTGCGAAAAAACGCGTTTTTTTTACTTTTTTCGTTTTTTATCTGTCATTTTTTAATTTCTATTTCAAGACTTTATTTATCAAGCCCAGCAACTTTTATATTCATATCTTTTATAAAATCTTTTTTTTTTAATCGCGAAAATAGCCTTTTTTCGTAGCTCCAAAGTGGACTGGCCCCTTAATATTATTTTATATTGTCGACGACTGTCGTAATTGTTGTTGTCATATGAGTTTGAAGTTTGCATCGTTGGAATGCAACGAAAGTTAATCATTCCCAATCCCCTTAAGGGCTTACAGCACTTTAAACGTCTAAAATTGAGTAAGTTTTTTGCGATCTTTTTTGGGTGGAAAGACAACTGAGAGGATAATAATATTCAAGGATGGTATTAGTAATATCTTCGAGTGAATAAAAAAAAAATATATTATAAAATTATACAATATGGTGACGCTGGAGGCATCGCGAGGCTGGAGGATTCTCGCGAGGAATCTGTGGCAGGCAGTGTAACTGACGCAAACATGAATTTGGAAAAAAAATAATGATAATTTTATTCATTTACATGAGTATAGCTAGTGAAATACGCAGGGAATTTTGAAAATATGCATTTTTGTGTAATTGGCAAGCATTTAACCCCTTCGTTGGCAGAGAGAATTCGACAAAAAATGACCAAAATGGCAAGAAATTTTTTTTGTCCTCACAACTTGTACTCTGGCGTTTGTGAGGGTGCTGATTACGAATCTGAACTCAAAATTCAGGAGTTCGCAATGACGAACAAATATGGCGAATGAAAATACAAATAATACAGATTGATTTAGATGAAACTCGGTACTCAAGCTTCATATATCTCCACCTATTTATTGTATTATGTTCCATGTTATTGAATTCACCATGAAAAATTCCTTCATTTTGAGTTCAGCATCACACTCAGCGTCCCCGAAAACCCCCGAGTACCAAGATTTATCCAAATCGAGCTGTTTTTTGCACTTTCGTCCGCCATATTAGATCCGTCATTAAAAAATTTTGAATTTTGTGTTCAGATTCGTAATAAGCGACCTCGAAAATCCCGAAGTACCAATTTTTATCTAAATCGAGTAAAATGTTCAATTTCGATCCGCCATTCCAGCGCCGCCATTTTGAATTTTCAAATTTAAAGTTCAGATTCGTAACAAGCGACCCCAAAAATCCCGGATTACTAATTTTCATCTAAATCTAGTAAAGTTTTTTGATCTTTGTCCGCCATATTGGCGCCGCCATTTTGAATTTCCAAATTTTGACTTGAAATTCACTATTGCGTCAATGCCAACGAAGGGGTCAGTAAATAAAAACATGCCACGTAACAGCCGAAAGTAATAATAGAACATACCCTAAGTCTTAAAAATGGCGAACAAATGTGTCCTTTTAACAAAAAGTCATGAAAATCGGCAAATTTTTCCCCACCTAAACGTATCTCCTACCTTGAGCTACTCTATACCGTTTTCGTCGAGGGTACGAGGAAACTACGAAAAACGCGTACCGTTTTCGTAGGTGGATTCCATCAACATGTCGACATGCGACAATGCGCATGATAATCCACACCAATCTATCCACACCAATGACTCAGAAGTATTGGCCTTTCGCTGACTGTTTGTTTGGGTTCGTTTGGGTTTGTTGGGGCCAATACTCAGCAGTATTGGCCTTCCGCTGACTGTTTGATGCACCAGCCAGTGCCCGGCTAATCGGTCACCGCTCCGAGTGTCGGCTATGCACAACGCTGCTTAACGGGAAGTACTACCGGAGCCAAACTCCGACCGCCCACCCACCAGTGTAGGTTACGTATATACCTACATACATAACTGTGATATCTAGACATACGTACCGGACCACTTGGTCATTCGTGTCGTTAGTGAACTTGAACTAGAGTTAGGAACAATTGCCGCTGACCTCCCAGCTATATAGAAACGCTCCGCTTTGCGCCAATTGTATCGGCAATGCTCATCATTACCGGAATGTAAATAGCGGTTGACTACCATACGTCCATACCATTCATCACAGAATCGCAACCGAAATGCTAAAACTCTGCAAAAGCCCGTCGAAAAAAGTGTCTCGCTGAAAGGTCGTTCATTCCACTCTGATTTTCAGCTGTTGCGCTTTTCGAATCTCGCATATCCGTCAATCATTCCAGAAAATAATGAGAAAAGAAATGAATCAAGCAAAGCGGACAACATTGAAAATACGCTTCGCTGGCACGGTGCCTAACTGCGTGTGTCGGCCCACGAACCCAAACGAACGTCTTTACGATCGCCATGAAAATCTTCTCGACTCTATCTCTCACTTCGAACGACCCCGCGATCTCTCCCACGCTGCGTTCGCTTTTCGTTCCGCAATAAAGCACACGCCGTAAAGTTTTCCAGCGACCGCGCGGACAATTTCCAGAGATCATCCGCGTTGCAAAAAGGACCGCTGGATGCATTTTCTGGCGACTCGAGGTTGATCCTGACCAGTTGTTTTGACAAGATTTCGATATTATTCGCAACTCGAGTTTATAGTAGCTCAAGCTTATTGTCGAAATCTACTCTCGCGTGCGCTTCGTCTCAGAGGACCCTTCGATCAATGAAATCCCAGTAGAATATAGCAGGAAGGAAAACGGTGGATCGATTGGTAGCAAAATGAGACGTTTGATTATAATTGGAATGCCTTCATACCTGGTCAACGAGTTATGAAGATACGAGAGGAATTTTATTCCACTGAAGACCCTGATCAGCCACTATGGATACTATTCGCGATCCCCAAAAGTCTTGGGGCCTCTCGCGGACTAAAGCAGACGCTCTACCAGTATAGTAAACTTTGTCAAAATACATTGGTAACAATAGACAACATTCAGAAAAGGAAAAATTAAGCTTAAAAAATTAAATAAGCTACCTAAAGATTAGGTCTTTAAAAAAAGTAGCTGTTGACTCTGAAAATCTTTTTAGGCCATGGTCTTACATACAGGTCTGCAAACTCTATGAAATTTCGGTGGTAGGGGTGACCACGGTCTTACATACAGGTCTGGAAACTCTATGAAATTTCGGTGGTAGGGGTGACCACGGTCATGCATACAGGTCTGGAAACTCCAGTGGAAGAGGTAGCTAGCTTATTGAAGACAGTTGGTAGTTCACTAGTCGCCACTAGGTTCGTTCTGACCATAATACCCACGGCACGGCCGGGGCTGGGGGCGGCGGTTCAGACAGAGACAGCACTAGTTGGCTCGGACAGCACTAGATGTCACGGAAAACAGGCGTCCGAAGACCCTTAATAACGCCGCCATTTAGTTGGTCATCCCAAAAAAAAAATTTTTTTAAACTTGACAGTTATAATAAACTCATGTCCAAATTGGAAAATGATCAGATTTTTTTATCCCCTCTAAAAAAATTCCAGAAAAATACCTATTTTTCACGCTCCTAAAGGGATTTCTCGCCTCAAGAATCGATTTGAATCACATCGCTGAAATGCAGGTTACGTTTCAATACGCTGAGTTCTTTCCTCGTGACTTTTCACGTGTTTTTTATTCGAACGTGGTAAGCATGCTCGAACGGCGTGTATAGGGGAACAGTGTAGAATCCAATTGGATCCTAATGACGATTCCCTATGTGCGGTGACCCTAACAATTCTCTATAGAGATGTGTCTGCATTTTGGGACTCCCCAATAGTCCAGGCGAGATAGGATTTCACCTGGAATTAATTCGGAGGTGCGATTTTCTTTTTTATACTGGGGGGGGGTAGTTGGTAGTGTAAATCTCGATTTTCGGGAAAATCCCCCCAGTGCGTTTGCCGCCATCTTGATTTAAAGAAGGATTTTTTGTTTTTCGAATAACTCTCTTATTTTCAACCTTGGAGTGAAAATGACACTATCCAAAGTTGTGGGAAATGTAATTCCCCACAAGTTTGGTGATGATAGTTTTTACCCTGGGATCGATATTTATAGAGTTAGACTGCTAATAGGGGTGAAAAACAATTGGGCTACTCTTCCACCTGGGTGGGGGCCTACGTGGGATTAAAATTGGAGGTACGTATCTTATGGAAGGAAACAACATTAGTATGAATTTGCCGTAACTTTCAAGTTAAAAGAACTAATCAGGTGTTAAAATTCACAGGTTCTACTTGCTGAAATGGCTCTTTACGACGAGAGAACACAGCCTAAGTCGAAATAATTTGAATTACGTACCTGGTTGTCCATCACTATTTTTATAACAAATTGAATAATAAATTTAATTTAAAAAATGAAAAAAGTAGCACCCCTTTTTAAATTATAACTCCCAAAATATTGATTCTAGGGTAAAAATGGTACTAACCAAAGTTGAAGGAAATAAAATTACCTACGTTATTATTTATTACCATTTTTACGATAAACTTGATAATAAACGAAATAAATGGCCATAAAAAAAAATTCGCCCCTAAATTAAGTATAAGTCCGAAAATATTGATCCGAGGGTAAAAATGCTAATAACCAAAGTTGAAGGAAATAAAATTTCCTACGTGATTATTTATTACCATTTGTACAATAAACTTGATAATAAACGAATTAATTTTTTTTTAAACCGTTTTCCCCTTATTAGCAGTCTAACTCTATAAATATCGATCTTAGGGTAAAAATTGTAACTACCAAACTTGTGGGGAATTACATTTCCCACATCTTTGAATAACATCATTTTCACTCCAAGGTTGAAAATAAGCGAGTTATTCGAAAAACAAAAAAAAATTCCTCTTCAAATCAAGATGGCGGCAAACGCAGTGGGGGGAATTTTTCCGAAAATCGAGATTTAGACTCCCTAACACCCCCCCCCCCAGGTATAAAAAAAAATCGCTTCCCCAAGTTAATTCCAGGTGAACCGAATTTTAGACCTATCTCGACTGGACTACAACAAATTCGGGCAGACGATCACGGAACGATTTTGTTTTTGGATGATGGAACACATTCCGGTTGAGATAATGAAATTAAAAAAATTTCAAACGATGTTAGTCGGGAAATAGCGCGGAATCCACTCGGATTCTAATATAGACTCCCTACGGACGGTGTTTCGATTAGATCCTGATGAGGATGTGGTAGGGTTCAGAGACCCCCAACAAATTTCTGCACGGGGTAGGTTAGATTAGCGAAGTACGGGTAGAGATAATAGAAAAGGGTTCAATTGAAAAGGGTAGTACGTAAAAATCCGCAAGGGTATACGCTGAAACCCAGGGAGTCCAATAAACAAACAAATACACACACTGTCCTATTAATATAGGGTGACCTATTTTAATACCACACCCTAAATAAATCCAGAAAATAAATCTAATAAAAAATCTTTCGTATTATTGTAGGAAACTTTTTTGTATTCGATTTGCGTTTTTGGGAAAGATATTTGAACAAGATATTAAGGGGTTACGTGGGTATGAAAATCTTAAAAAATCCAGTTTTTTCAAATTTGATTAATAGAATATTCTCCCAAAGTTTCAAGTCAATCGGAGTGCAAGTCTTTGAATTTCCCAAATTTTTAGATAACATTTTTTTTAAATATCGTTGAAATGTTGCTTTTTTGTGCGCTTAATATTTTCAATAAAATCACTTATATATTATATTTTTTTAAATAGAGAAAATATGCTCTTTTAATTTGAAACCTACGTAACCCCTGAAAAAAAATTGTTTACTAATCTTGCGGCATCGTTCATTTTTGTTTCTATTGGGCTGTATTTTTTAATTTGCTTAGAAAGTGCTGGTTTTGAAACGGATCCACCTGAAAATGAGTCACCCATCTATAGCTTAAAAGGCACGGAATTGATCTAATAGCTGTAACAATCTTTGTGCTACAACGATGACGTAGTTGCACCAGACTAATCTCCGAATCTCTTGTAGGAAAGACTTTTTGATCCGAATACATTTTCGCGGTTTAGTTCGATGTACAATTAAAATGCGAAAGCCTGTGTATAAACGAAGCTTCGATCCCTTCAGCCCCAATCAGAGAAGATCAATTAATCTGGGCTTGAAGCTTGCATCGTTGGAATGCAATGAAAATTCTTTTCGATTCTTCATTTCTACCGTTATCCAAAATCATATCCTGCAGATTTTTCGGAGGTCGTCGAATAAGAATCCTTGAAAAAGTTTGCGTGTTTCTTGTAGCTCGAATCTGCCAAAGGAAATTTGGCAGATGAAACAAACAAAACAATAACTTTCGTTGCATCCCAACAATGCAAACTTCAACGTCATCAATTTGCCTATAAACTCGCAATCGCCATGCATTTTCCAACATTAATTTTACAAAAACTTTCGTCACTGAATTTACTCGTCCATCGACAAAAAAACCTTACCATTCTCCAAAATGATTCCCCTATCCTCCGCACGTGAGCTTATTGATCTTCGTAGCAAATAGGGTTTGTTTGTTTTTTGTGTATATATTTTTTATTCGTATCAGTCCCTTTGGCCCTTGAAGAAATCGACCGCGTTACTGTCTCGAGGTATAAATTACAAATTCTATGCTCCGCGTCCCGCTATTTTACCCACTGCTTTCGTAACCTATATAGGTGGCCCAGGCGATTCTCGTGTATGGGATAAGAAAAAGATTGCGGGAGCCGGAGTCACCCTCGCGATTTCGGATTGCTCTTTATGTATATTGCGACTTGGATGACGATGCAAAGGGCAAAAAATAAGAAGTCGAGATGACATGGAGGACACGGGGTGAATCTGAGTAGTGGAGTTGAAAACGTATTTTGGGAAAATTGGTCGAGTTGACGAAATTCCAGACCTCATGAGTACACCCACATACGAGCAGGACCATATACACGGCGGAACAACGGAAAGTTCGTAACTGGGTAACGTATGTTTTTCGGCATCTCACGTTTATTGCGATTTGCCACGAAGACGAGTCGCTTGTCCTCGAAGTTCGAAGTGCAAAAAAGACGAATCTCAAGGTCTCCGAATCTCCACGTATAGCAGCGAATTATATATTGGGAGGGATTTATATTTTTTTCCAATCTGGTGAAAACTAAAGGATAAATGATGTTTGTTCATTTAGTGGGAATTTCGAGCCCCTGGAAAATCCCTGATCAGGCATGCTGATTTTTTTTCATGTCTTGATCAGGATTTTTTATCAAGCCCTGATCACTTTTGTGACACTTTTTCTGATTTCGGTCTGATCAGGGTAAAAAAATCAAGGCCTGAACAGGGTGAAAAGTAAAGGCCTGACATGCAGTCCGAAGAGAGAAGTTCGTTGTTGTTTCGGAAACTACCATCTATTACTATACTATTTGATTCAAATATATTTTTTTAAATGTACAAGAGAAACTTTTATAAATACAAAATAAATTGAAATACTTCATTTAGAGTTTTACCACAATGATTTTGTGTTATAATCACTCATTCCCTGGTTTTCTGAATGGATTTTTTCGACAAAAATGTTCTGCATCCACATGGGATCGAACCTAGAACCTACCTATTAGGATTAATAAAAAATGTACGCGCATAGGGTGAACAGAACGACGTTTTCTCGACGTTTTGACATATAGTTGTCTGGTGTATGATAAGAGGTTAGGCGCGTAAAAGGCGCCGAACTGTATATAGGTCCAGTTACTTGATGATTGAAGCCAGCCAGAACAGGCGAATTGAATGAAGCCGTAAGTCCAGTTGTCTGATCATCGCCTGAAGGTAGTCTGATCAGGCTAATTTATCCAAGCCGTAAGTCCACTTACCTGACAATCGCCAGAAGCTAGCCGCAGCTATTCATTTGTTGCGTTGTTCAAGCTTTCAATTTGCCGCAGGGAATCGATAAAACTTGCATTTACTATTCCTTCCGGATTCTTTGCAATTCATCACGCGGCAACTTTAGTGGCCCATTTTTAGTAAAACAATACTTTTAATCTAATTGCAAAAATCTTGTACGATTTCATACAGATTTGGCAGATAAATAGCCGAGTTTATTGCCATTTTTGTCCGCTGCGGGTCCTGCGTTCGATTTCGTTACGCCCACCCTAACTCTGCACGGAGCCAACAGAGATGTGGTCGCATCTTGGGACTCCCCAACAAATTTGCGCACGGCATCACGGGAGGATATTTTTTGTTTGTTTGGAAGATCCAAAAGTTTTCGGTTGAGAAATGCAAATAAAAAATTCACAAACGACATCAATCGGGAAATGGCGCGGAATCCACTTCGATTCCAATGTGGACTCCCTACGTGCAGCATCCCTATCAAATGCCTATAGAGATGTGGCAGGATTTGGGGACTCCCCAATAACCTTCTGCACGGAAGGTAACGAATCGCCAACTCTGCATGACATTGAAGTTTGCATCGTTGGAATGCAACGATAATGAATTTCTTTTTATTTCCTAAATTTCCTTGGCAGATTGGAGCAAATGATTATTCAACAAAGTCGCGCAACTATTTCCGTGCATTTGATTTCACGATCTAGAGCTTCTTTCTGCAACATTTGCCGTTAGATAATAACGAAAATGAAAAATGAAATAGATTTTTCATCGCTTGCCATCGATGCAAACTTCAACCCCATCAACTCTGCCCACGAAGTATTCGAGGATGGCCCGAATCACCCGCTCTCGTCGAATATCCATAAGTCGAATATCGATAAGTACGAATATCCATAAGTACGAATATCCTTAAGTGCAAATATTCATAAGAACGAATATCCATAAGTACGAATATCCATAAGTACGGATATCCATAAGTACGAATATCCTTAAGTGCGAATATTCATAAGTGCGAATATTCATAAGTGCGAATATTCATAAGTACGAATATCCATAAGTACGAATATCCATAAGTACGAATATCCATAAGTACGAACATCCTTAAGTCCAAATATTCATAAGTACGAATATCCATAAGTACGAATATCCATAAGTACGAATATCCTTAAGTGCGAATATTCATAAGTGCGAATATTCATAAGTGCGAATATTCATAAGTACGAATATCCATAAGTACGAATATTCATAAGTGCGAATATTCATAAGTACGAATATCCATAAGTACGAATATCCATAAGTACGAATATCCATAAGTACGAATATCCATAAGTACGAATATCCATAAGTACGAATATCCATAAGTACGAATATCCATAAGTACGAATATCCTTAAGTGTGAATATTCATAAGTACGAAAATTCATAAGTACGAATATCCATAAGTACGAATATCCATAAGTACGAATATCCATACGTACGAATATCCATAAGTACGAATATCCATAAGTACGAATATCCATAAGTACGAACATCCATAAGTACGAATATCCATAAGTAGGAATATCCTTAAGTACGAATATCCGTAAGCTGAATATCCATAAGTGAGTATAGAGTAGAAATGAGCGCCAGAAATGGCGGGAAGTAGAGGAAAAGTGAGTTTGTTTGGGTTTGGAAGCAGTTTAAAAGCAGACTGATTTCTGAGTAAGAACCGTCGGTCTATTTATATTGTTGTTGTGTCATTTCTACTCTATAGTTACCTTCAACACTATATTTGTCTACTTCCCGCCGTTTCTGGCACTTATTTCTACTCTATACTCATTTATGGATATTCAGACCTATGGATATTGGGTTATGGAAATTCGACTTATGGATATTCGGTTATGGAAATTCGACTTATTCTACCCCATATATTCTACCCCAACCGAATCACCGATGAATGTTAGTTAAAAGATATTGATGTTTCCTATAGTAGATATCGTCCAATACATATCTTTGAAACTGCCAAAAGTTCCTCAACATCATATTTGAGCAAAACCAAGCAATCAAACCTATCCATACTCAAGGCGGTCATCCCACGTGAGAGGCATACAAAATGGGATGATTTTGTTTGCTTACATGGTAAAAAATGTATGCGTGATATATGAACCCGGCATAGCAGTTTAATGGTGAGTCGACATTGTCTTTCTATAAATCATACTTGAACTCATAAACGCATTTTTCTCAATACTGTACTTTTCAAATTGGCTTCTATGATATTTCAAGGACCATTGAATGGATTTCGCTCAAATTTTTATGGTATAGTCAGCACATCTATCGTGTCCACCCGAAATGGAATATTCCTAATATCTGCCATAGTTTTCTTACGCTGGAAAAGTCCAAAACCATGACGAAACTTGGAACTTAACTTTTAAAACCGCGCCAAAAATTCAATTTTCGATATTTTCACTTTACTTCCGGCGATAGCCTAAGGTCTACTAGTTAAAATTCCGTTTTATTCTTCTATTTCAGATGAGCAAAACCTCCGGAATCATGGCAGCCGTCAACAAACTTTTTTCAGACATCAGTGTCTTCCGAACGGTGTAGAGTCGATTCAACTCGATATTTTTGTTTGATAAAATTCTGAAGGACTGTAAGAATGTCAATAAATGTGTGGTAAAAATTCGAAGATCGTGCGTTTTAATAGTTCATAAAAAAAAATCCAAAAGAGTGAAAAAAATAGCTGTCACATGATGACCCCACTGATGCCTCCGTGAAAAAGTGTTGGCTCTAATCTTGAGTTCTTGAAGATTCGTCGATCGCGTTGCGTGAGAAATTCAACGGCAGAAATGGCGCGAGTCGCGAGTATCGGAAACGTATCGTGCGACGTCGCGGGGAAGTCGATTTCTTAAATACAATTCGCGTGCACGAGTGACGGAAGGGGAGAAAGTTAGCGGAAGAAGAGTTAGCGTGTCGGGGGACTATACGGTGTGTCCATCACCGAGAAAACTCGAGGGAGCGTAAGCGGGGCGGGCGAGTGAGCGTCTATACGTGTTTCGCGAAAGTTTAAGGGACGGAAAATTGGCGCAATGTGTAAGAGGAAGTCTGAGAGAGGAAGAGACGTCGAGGCGACCGATTCGCGGGAACTCCGAGAATTTATAGTGACAACTGGCATAGTGTTGAATTTATGTTACGCATTATCGTTTTATCTCGTGCCACTCGACTCGCAGGGAGAAAGCACAAATGCACGTATACGGAAATGTGAATTTGAAGACATTTGAGGTGGAGAATCTGCCCCATAGTAGCCAACTACTACACAACGTCTTCAAAATTGCCTTCAGTTCTTAAAGGGGGTTTAAACCTCCTAAAAAATATTGAAGAAATCTTTCTTTTAGAATAAATCATAATCACCAAATTTTTTTCTCCCCTAAAGGTATCTCTTAAGGGGTCTTCTCACTTTGGACGCTAAAAAAGGCTATTTTCGCGCACTTTTTTCATAGGTTTATATTATAGATATTGATATCCAAGTTGTTACACTTAATAAATACACTTTGGAAATACGTTAAAAAATTATTTGTTTATTTAAGGGGTTACCCCGACTTGCGATTTTGAAAAAATCGTGTTTTTTTATTGCTTTTTTTTGAAGTATAAGTATCTGAGAATATGTCCTGAAAATTTCAAGTCGATCCGAACAAAATTGACTGAGATATGAGCGTTGAAAGAGAAGAATCCGTTCTTCGTGTAAACTGAAATTGAAACTTTAAACGCGTTTTTCTCAAAATGGCATTTCTGAAGTCGGTGACCAAAATTACTCGAGCACTAATGAACCGATCTTCTTGAAATTTCGCAGGCTTATTTAATACATAAAAATGTAGTCTTTAATCGTTCGATTTTTTTTTTTCGAAAAAAAAATGGCCGTTTTATAGCCAAAAAACGGCCGTTTTTTTTCGTTAAAATCGAACCATTAACTTTGACTGTCCGCCATTTTGTGAAAAATGAATATTTTTTAAAATCCTTCGATTAAATACTAGTTTATACTTATATTTGACTAAATCCATCCGCATTTTTTTTTCAGATGATCCACTTCGCCGCAATGTTGGTCACCGCAAACCGTGTATATAAAAACATTATTTCATTGACGGCCATTTGCCACTAAACAATGTAATATTTTTCAATAAAAAAATTACTGAAAGTTCTTCAAGATGTGTTCTTTAAGATGGTATATTGATCGATTAAAAAAGTTTTGTAGTTTTCTTTAAAAAAATTCATGAAAAAGGCTTTTTTTCTTGCGCTACACGTGGGGGTAACGCCTTAAGTCACTATTAATAGACGAAAATGGTAGTTGAAAAATGGTCTTTAAAAATTGTAGGTACTTTATTTATAACTTGAGATCATAAATCTGTAACTAAAATACTTAAAAACTTTAAGATGATACTCATAGCCTAAATCGGCCGAAAAGCTTTGCTATCAATGCATGCAACGACAATGAATTGTCGTTGCATTCCAACGATGCAAACTTCAAGAGTATGGTCATCGTTTGGCCATATTGTGGTCTCTAACCTATCGCCGAGGGAACTCAAGTAGCTTTTCTAGAAAGCAACGAAACATCTCCTTCAAAGTAACGATGGCCATCATTTTGACAGCGAAAAAACTACCATAGTAGACTAGCATAGTACTGTGACTTTTTCACCCGCGAGCTTGGGGACAAGAATATTTTTTGTTCTTGCAGGGTATATTTCTGGATTCGCATGTGTGTCATACTGGACACATGATATCGACAGCAGCCCATTGTCCACCCTTCGAACTACCTGGCAACGCATTCCACCTGTTACTGGCGCACATTAACCAGGAGAACGAAAAATTGATAGGTAAATCAATGAATTTCACAACGTATCCTCAAAGGAAAAGGAAAATGGAACGCTTTCCACAGAATCAATGAATGCATCGAGAAAGAACTTTTTTTCATAGACAGCTTGAAAAAATTATTTTTCAATAAATTAGATCGAGAAGGAGAAATCATTAGGAATCATTTATCGATTGAAGTTTTTCCGACGTATAATGCCAACGTTGATTTGACTGATTATGCATTTTCCTTACAGGTTTTGCAGACTAGCCGATTAGGGTCAAATAAAGAACATTTTCTTTTCACCAAACATATATTTTTTAGTTAAAGATATATTAGTCTTTGTAAACGTTACAAACTATACGGGAAAATTATATACATAGAAATAGCAATGACTGATTTTTGTGCAAAAAAACAACATTTTTAACCGACTTGAAGAAACAAAGGAAATTCTCAACTCAATCCTTCTATCGAAGAATTATGTTCAGCTGGATAACATAATTTTTTTAAGACCAAATATATGGAAGTTTGATAAAATTGATATTTATTTTTTTTAACTGAAATTCGAAACATAATTTAAACATTATAAAGTAAAAAAAAAACATTAAAAGCAAATACAGAACCTGTTCTTCATTATAAACAAAAGTTTGTACACCGGTGATGATAAACAAAAAATAAATATAAATACTTATCTATAATGATAATGATGTGGTTGTGTATCGACAGATCGAATACAAATGTATTTTTGTAGCTTTACTTTTAATTTGCCTAATTTACAAACGTAGCTTCAAAGTAAATTGCTTTTCAGTGTTTTAAATCGTCAATGTTTGGCACTGCCATAACTTTCTTTTGTGTATAATGAGGAATAATATAAATATTAAAGATATACAAAAATATTTATTTTTATACTGTTCCGTTTTTTTTTGTCAAGTTGGTTTCATTTTTCGTATTTCTCTCAAAAAGTAAATTGTGAGAAAATTCCAGAAAATTTCCAAAATTCCCTGACTTTTCCGTAATTACTCCGGGAGGAACGAAATTCCCTGAGTTTTCTCTGTTTTCCATTTGCGTAACAACCTTGGTAAAAAAATTTGATCGGTAAAACAAGAAAATTTCATAACGAATGCATCGAGGGGAAAATGAAGGACTTTTTACAGAATCAACAGATACTTCGAGAAGGAACATTTTTTTCGTGGTTTATGTACGCCGAACTATATTGTGAAAATAAAATAGTTCATGAATGAGGAACAGCTGGCAATTAATCGTTTTTCGTCGTTTTATCAATTTTTATACGCGTATGTTACTAATTCGTACTTTATTCGTTGATGCGTTGAAAAACTGTGGAGCTCGTTAATTACATAAGTCAAGAAAAAAAAATTCTTGGTGGCGACAAAATTCTCGTGAGTTTTTGTCAAGAGACTACTGATGAGACCTTTACCAACCTATATTTCAAGTTACTACACAGGGTGATAACCCTCAGTGTGAAATACAAATGAATTTGTATAAAACGCTATGATATACAAATAACAAAAGAACACTATGATATACGAATGAATTTGTATTTCATAGTGAGTTATACATTTCATGAATTCCATAGTGAGTTATACATTCCATGTATTTCATAGTGTTTCATAATACAAATACAATTTGTATTTCATCATTATGAAATAAGAATTTATTTGTTGTTCATCACTATGGAATACACATACAATTTGTATTTCATACAAATCTCAATTTCAATACAAATACAATTCCAATACAATTACAGCCTTCAATTTCAATACAAATACAATTTGTATTTTATCATTACGAAATAAGGATCCATTTGTAGTTCATCACTATGAAATACAAATATAATTTGTATTTCATCATTATGAAATACGAATTCATTTGTTTTTCAGCACTATGAAATACAAATTTATTTATATTTCATAGTGATGAAATTTCTTGTATACATTTCATGTATTTCATAGTGTTTCATAATACAACTATAGTTTGTATTTCAATTGTATTTCAAATTCATTTCTATTGCATAACTATGAAATACAATTTCATTTGTATTTCATAGTGCTTCATAATACAACTTGTAATTCAATTTGGACGATACAAATATAATTGCAACAAATAATACAATTTATAATTCATAGTGTTTCATAATACAACTACAATTTGCATTTCATAACTATGAAATACCATTTCATTTATATTTCATAGTGTTTTATACATTTCATGTATTTCATAGTGTTTTATAATACAAATACAATTTGTATTTCATCACTATGAAATACAAATACAATTTGTATTTCATCACTATGAAATACAAATGAATTTGTATTTCATAGTGATGCAATTTGTTTTATACATTTCATCTGTTTCATAGTGTTTTATAATACAACTACAGTTTGTATTTCAATTGCATTTCAAATTCATTTCTATTGCATAACTATGAAATACAATTTCATTTGTATTTCATAGTGTTTCATAATACAAATACAATTTCATTTGTATTTCATAGTGTTTCATAATACAAATACAATTTCATTTGTATTTCATAGTGGTTCGTAATACAAATACAATTTCATTTGTATTTCATAGTGTTTCATAATACAAATACAATTTCATTTGTATTTCATAGTGTTTCATAACACAAATACAATTTCATTTGTATTTCATAGTGTTTCGTAATACAAATACAATTTTATTTTGTATTTCATAGTTTTTCATAATACAAAAACAATTTCATTTGTATTTCATAGTGTTTCATAATACAAATACAATTTCATTTGTATTTCATAGTGTTTCATAATTCAAATACAATTTCATTTGTATTTCATAGTGTTTCATAATACAAATACAATTTCATTTGTATTTCATAGTGTTTCATAATACAAATACAATTTCATTTGTATTTCATAGTGTTTCATAATACAAATACAATTGCATTTGTATTTCGTAGTGTTTCATAATACAAATACAATTGCATTTGTATTTCATAGTGTTTCATAATACAAATACAATTTTCATTTCATCATGATGAGATAGAAATAAATTTGCATTTCATAGTGTTTCATAATACAACTACAATTTGTTTTTCATAACGATGAAATACAAATTCATTAAAATTTCATAGTGTTTCGTAATACAAATACAATTTGTATTTCAATTGTATTTCAAATTCATTCGTATTTCGTCACAATGTAATACAAATTCACTTGTATTTCATAGTGCTTCACACATTTCGTGTATTTCATAGTGTTTCATAATGCAAATACAATTTGTATTTCAATTGTATTTCGAATTTATTTGTATTTCATCGCGATGAAATACACATGAATTTGTATTTCATCGCGATGAAATACACATGAATTTGTATTTCATCGCGATGAAATACACATGAATTTGTATTTCATCGCGATGAAATACACATGAATTTGTATTTCATAGTGAGTATCGTTATCAGTTCATTCGAGGAGGCTAGAGCGTTAGCCACAAGCAAGGATTTGAAAGAAAAAAATGTATGTTATTGTCTAGAATATAGTGAGCCTTTACGGACTTTTTAAAACGTTTTCACCACAAAATGCCGGTGATGAAAAAAGTTTAATGTATGTCATTTTACGTGCGGTTATATGGCCAATACGTTCCAACTACAGGTGATGTATTTTTTTTTTACTATTTAGCACCAAAGATAAACCGTTTTTAATAACGAATTAACGCAAACTGAACCTTAGTATATATTTGGAAAATACCCATCTTGCCCATTGTAAACCATATGTATTCAATATTAAACCATTAAGGTTTGATAAGAGATCACAAATCTTGGCTGGCGAATGAAGAGCATTGCTGCCAACCAAAATTAAGGGGGGAGATAAAATATCTTCAATAGCAGAATAAAATTAATTCGAAATTCATTATAATTAATTATAATTTTATAATTCATTTGGTAATGAATTATAATTTAATGATAACTGTCATTAATTATCAATCTATTAATTATAAAAGCTAAAAAATCGCGATTCTAAATGTTTTTGAAAATAACAATAATAATTTTTTATTACAAATTGCAGCTTTTTCGGAAAATTCAATCGTTTTGTTTTAAAGCGTACCATTTTCTCGATTTTGAACATTTCATGTTTTTTCTTGCTTCATATTTTGCGTATGAGTGTTAACGAAGGAAAAATCTTCGTTAGTCTTTCTTTAGATTAATTCCGCAGATGCTTCGTGTCACGCCGTCTGACAACATTCGCCGGATTTCATTTAGAACGTTCCATGTTCCGCCATTTTTAACAATTAAAAAAAAAATACCTTGTAACAGCGAAAAGTAGTTATAACGCTGGCCCTAAGTCTCAAAAATGGCGAATAAAGTTTTCCATTTAAAAGAAACCATGCAAATCAGAAATTTTTTTCTCGCCTAAAGGTATCGTCCCCCTTAATCGTTTTCGCGAATATTTTGACTCCAAAATACGAGCAGAGGTAATAAAAAGTGTTGAAAACATTTCGTTGGGCCGGAATCCGCCTTCATTTGTGGGTTAAAAGAGCAAAGAATATGTATATATATATATATATATATATATATATATATATATATAAAGATATTCCCATTTTCATTATTCGCGTCACATTCGATTATTCGATAAAGATATTCCCATTTTCATTATTCGCGTCACATATTCTCAGAGCTCGAGAAAAGCCACAGAAAAATAATTCACGTCCACTGAACGTACCAGAGTAGACAATTATTCCAATATAAACGACGACGAATTTGCTTATCGCAACTCACCTTCTTCATCCATGTTTTCGAACGATTTCGTGTTTCCGTCTGGCTGTTGAACTCTTTCGAGACTTTTCGAAATCCCTATTCCCTCCGTTGCTCACTTCGCGATCTTTAACGCCCCTCAAACTTCCATTATTTCTTTATTTTTCTTATTTTTTTCGTTTCTCACGTTTTCGTTCCGGTGCGCGTCGAATTCGCGTGGAAATTCGATCGTTGGCAATGCTCGCCGGGTAACGGGGTAAAACTAGCGAAAGATCGCGAAAGTGTGGCGAAATCGTCAAACTCTCAGTCGCTCTTTGTGCTCGCACATTCGACGCTTCTAATCACAACGGCTTCGAATTCACAGTTCACGTGTACATTGAGAAGCTTGGGTGTATCGAAGATATCGGTAGGTGATACGCATCAAAGCACGATCGTTAATTCACGCGTCTCGGAATATTTGCGGGCGAAATTGTGAGACGCGAATGATCGCTGTACGACTCAACAAGTTCTGGCCCCAATTACACGAAATATATGTGTATATATATATACGCGTGTGTTTCCGAAGAGCTTGACACTAAAAGCGAGTGAGCTTAGCGATTTCTCGCTCGCTTCGAAAGACCGAAATAAATGCAATTTTACGAGGAAGAAAAGAATCGTAACGAAACTCGAGACACTTTCGCGAGACTCGTCGCACAATCATTCCGTTAGAGGGGACGAGTGACGCGTACACGCGCGACGCGAAAAATGAAAACAATATTCTTTTTCCACGCACCCCGGTAACAGCCTGCTTACGATTTGGCAGTGGGTTTTGCTTTTCTTTTCTTTCTTAACTTCTTTGTAACCTTCAACGCCGCGCGGGTGTCAAGTGAGCTTGGCGAGTGGGGTGCGAACGTCGGCTTAGCGCGACCGCGTCGCCTGCTCAACTGGTGGCAAACGAAAGTCCAGCGTGCGACGAGACATCCGAACGAAATTTGTCTCGTGCGCGCACACGCACGCGCTCGTCCCGAGAGTCTCGTCTTCCTCGACATTTTCTATGTACAGCTTCAAAAAGTCTCGCGGGCTTGCTAGAATCTCACACGAATAAAGCGAAAAAATATTTTTTATTGTTGCGACAAGAATTGCGAGAATTGCGAACGCAGGTTTAATCGCTTCGCGCGATTACTTTTTAACCGCGGGATCGTTGATCGCGAGTCGTGCGCGTCCTTTTTCACGGTAACGCTCGATTGGAGCGTTTCGTCACGTGGTCTAATTATGACGACCTGCGGAGGGGGGAGTGCAACGTCTAGTGTAAAGCTTGGACTATCGGCGCTTTTTCCGTTGCCGGTGTTATTTCGATATCGACAAGTTGTAATATCGGAATACCGGTACATCGATGTTGGGTAAGGTTACGAGCGAGCTGAAATTTTGCAAAAACCTTCCTTCTAATATGTTAAGATAACCTCTAAAGGGATTTTTGGCGACGCCCAATAGTTTTAGGGTTTGTTTGGATTTGTTTGGAGGAAACGGAGAGCGGGATAACATATATAGGTATGAATTGAAACGTAACAGATATAGATATAGTCGGCGCGCGTTAATAAAAAAAACTTAAGAATTCAAGATCTGGAAAACTATTGCGAGTCGCCAAAAATCCCGTTGGGGGTTGTCTCAAAATACTAAAAGGAAGGTTCGTGCAACATTTCAGCTCGATCAAAGGGGAGGGGGGTCGGAACCTTATCGTAATATTTTTCGATGTTTATGGGAAACCTTTATCAAGGGCTAAAGCCACTGTAGAATTTAAAAAAATCGATTTCTTTTAAATTGGCCTAAGAGATACTTTGAATCATCTCGATTAAGGGGGAAAAAGTTTGGTACCTCTAAAACAAAAGTCCCCTCAGAACACAATTTTTCAAAACGGCAGGCAGCATAACTCCAACAATTTTCATTCTTTTCACTCAAAAAT
Organism: Ophion costatus; assembly: GCA_951751655.1. Taxonomy (NCBI): domain Eukaryota; kingdom Metazoa; phylum Arthropoda; class Insecta; order Hymenoptera; family Ichneumonidae; genus Ophion; species Ophion costatus. The sequence goes on along the minus strand of OX632360.1, from coordinate 40,470,217 downwards.
TTATGCACATCTTTAAAATAACATTCCGAAGTGAAATACGTTAATTATAGCATTAGTGATTAACAAATAATTGTCCTTTTTTCTGTCGAAAATTAAGTTTTTATGAGGTTGAAGTTTGCATCGTTGGAATGCAACAAAACCTCTTTTTTTCCTTTTTCTCCATTTGTATTGTTATCCAAAATTATTTTTGATAGATTTAGGTTTTAAGTCTCGAATAATGAAGGATCTTCGAAAAGGTGGCATTACGGAAACGCTTTTACGTATTCTTTTTAAAGATTTAGGGCCTGAATTTGCACGAAAAAGGCTTTCAACGATAATAAAAATAGAGAAATGACAAATGAAGTAAAATATCGTTGCATTCCAAAGATCCAAACTTCAACGTCATGCCTTCAATATCGAGAATCGCACTGATACACGGTTAGGTGGAACTTAGAAAAATTGATATAAATTAAAACTATTGAGAACATTGGTTATCGTAAGGGCTTACACATGATCAATTTTTTTTTTAAATATCGATTTTTTTTTAGTTAATTTCTCGAAACATAGTGTTTGAGAAATATTATCTGAAAATTCCGAGTCGATCTGTTTGAAATTGAGGAAGTTATGGGCGCTTAAAGGTAGATTCCGCAAACCGGCGAACTTCAAACGCGTTTTTCTCAAAATAACTTTGTCAAAATCGGTGAGCACGATATTTTAAAAATCACCGCGCCGAAGGACTTCAAATTTCGCAGGCGACGAAATAGTTTTCCTCGACGAAAATAGAAGGTATTTTTCACCGAACATCGATACTTTCACTTTGCATTGCGACTATTTTTTCGAAAATCATAATTTAATAAAATCCTTCGTCCAAGCTCTAGATAATCTCATGCAGAATTGTATCTACCACATTTATAAAAATTTGTTCAATACAACAATTGCAGAAGATCCTTAAGGCCGCATTCTAATGTGAACACCTATATTCAAGGGAATTTTATTTTTTGGGAACTAAATTTACGAAACGATTAAATCTACAGTGTTAAGTGGACTTCTCACTTTAAACGCTAAAAAGGCTATTTTCGTGAATTTCTTTGATAGGCTTTTAATATAGATATTGATATAAAAGGTGTTACAGTTAATAAATACACTTTCGAAATACATTTAAAGAAAAATTATTTATTTAAGTCATTATGTATTGACGACAATGGTAGTTAAAAAAATGTCCTAAAAAAATTGTAGGTCTGCGCTTATGATGAAATCTCGGAGATGGATTATCCGAAACAAAAAAATCGAACGATTTTAGATTCAGTATATTAATGGCTATAGCGCATATCGTACGATTTTTGATATATGCAAAAGCAACAAAACGACGGACATTTTTCGAAAAAATCTGGTTTTTCATCGTTTTTGGAAAAAAATAGTAAATATCAAAATTTAAAAAAAATCTTGATATGCGTTATAGCTATAGTATCAAAGAATATGTGGTTAGCATTTCATAAGGATTGGTTCAGTAGTTTCGAAGATTTTATCAACAAGCCGTCGGAAAACGTTGTTTCGAGAAAAACGCGTTGCAATTTCGTTTGGGTTACATAAATGCATAACATTTAAAAAAAATGTATTTCGAAAATGTATTCATGGAGTGTAACAACGTTTATATCAATATCTATAATGCAAACCTATTTCAAAAATTCATGAACAGAGCCTTTTTAGCGGCTAAAGTGAGAAGACCCCTTAACGTAAAAAAAAATTGAAAAGCTGCATACGTTTTGCCCGAAAAAATCGCGAAAATTCCTATTTTGACCTGACACAGAGCATCAGAATTCGGTCGCGTAACCGATTCCCCGCTTCAATCGAGGTGCCATCGTGAACACCCACCTCGTTCCTAATTTTCGTCTTCGGGGGCATTGACTGCGAAGATGAGAAAACGGAACGTTGCGTTCCCTCTGTTTACCTTTTTTTGTTCTCAAAATACAGACATTTGTTGCAGGTTTCTGTTTTCTTTTTTTTCAGCTGTTTGCTTCGCCTGCCGAAGTGGTGGAGCGCGAAACAAAACATATTTGGGGGTGTCGTACCTCCAAATGAATATCGGTACAGTCAGGATAATGCTAAGCGTAATCTTTATTGGTAATACACTTATTTCACTATGTCAGTCTTTTCGTTATCACTTTTTGTTTTTTCGCTCGCGAGGGAACTTGCTCGAGAACTGTTTCGGAAGTGCTATATCTTCCCTAGCTATCTAGCGACCCTATCCGAAACCACGCGTCACAGATCCCAACGCCGTGGTTTCAACTGTTGCTTCCGTTGGCGCTGCCTCGCCCCTCTCTGGACAACTTCCTCCGTCGGTAAGTCACCTCGTGGCTTCGTTGCGTGTGACGATACCGCCACATCTACTCCCCCCCCAGTGACCTTGACAGGGTCAATGGAAAACGACACTTTCTTCGCCTTGGAGTAGGTCTTTTCGGGCTTGTCCATGGTGGATCCCCACTGATGAGGCTGGACCTCGTCGTTTGTATCTGGCGCTGCTTTTTCGTTCTCCGGCTTGCTGACGTATGCTGGTTTCAATCTCTCGACCGATATCGTCTTCTCGTTTCCGTCCACGTTAACTACGAAACGCTTATCATCGAGTCGTTTGATAACTCTGTACGGTCCTGCGTACGGCGGCTCCAGTGGTGGCTTTACGGCATCAACCCTCACGTACACGTGTGAGCACGAATAAAGGTCCTTTAGGATGAAGACTCGAGCCTTGCTGTGGTGGGCCGTCGGAGTCGGACGTATGCCTCGGATGTACTCCCGGAATTTTTCCACGAAGATCTGCGGGTTTGCCGGTATATCGATATTTATGAAGAACTCGCCGGGTACGCGCAGTGTTGTCCCGTAGAGCATTTCCGCGCACGATGCACCGAGGTCCTCCTTGAATGCTGTTCTCAGCCCCAGCATGACGGTCGGCAGCAGTTCAGTCCAGGGAACCTGTTTACTGCACATCATGGCTGCCTTCACTGACCGGTGCCACCTCTCGATCAGACCATTTGACGCCGGATGGTATGGAGTCGTACGGATTCTCTCTGCTCCTACCAGTCGCGCCAGCGACGAGAACAGCTGTGACTCAAATTGTCTCCCCTGGTCTGTGGTGATGGTTAGCGGGCTGCCGTATCGGCATACCCACTGTTGGTAGAAGGCTGCTGCTACGGTCTCCGCTGTGACGTCCTTCATCGGGACTGCTTCAGGCCACCTGGTGAACCTATCGATTATAGTCAGGCAATACCGGTACCCGTTTACCACTGGCAATTCTATAATGTCCATGTGTATGTGGTTGAACCGCGCGTCAGGGACGTCGATCGGACTCGGTAGCAGTCGGTTGTGCCTGTGAATTTTCGACCTTTGGCACGGTTCGCATCTCCGAGACCACTCCAGCGCGTCCTTTTTTATGCCCGGCCAGACGTATTTTTGTCGCAGTATTCGGCATGTGCTTCTGCCGCTTGGATGCGAGAGGGAATGGACCGAATCGAAAGCTTTCCGACGAAGGCTGCTCGGGATGTACGGACGTACTACCCCGGATTCGACGTTGCAGTATACTTGCACGTCTCGTTCGACGCGGAGCCGTTGAAGCGCCAAGGATGTCCTCTTTTGGAGAATCTCCTGAAGTTCTGGATCCTCGTGCTGGGCTTCCTCAATATCTTTGGCTGCGATGGCTTTTGGCATATCGATACGGCTGACCTCTTCGATCCGTGACAGCGCGTCCGCTACTACGTTGTCATCACCTTTAACATAGATAATCTCCGTAGTGTACTGCGATATGAAGTCTAGTTGGCGGAGTTGTCGCTGCGCGACTTTTTCCGACTTTTGCCGGAATGCGTAGGTTAACGGCTTGTGGTCGGTCTTGACCACGAAATGCCGACCGTCGAGGATATGATGGAAAAATTTTATCGCCTCGTAAATAGCCAGCAGCTCCCTGTCGTACGTGCTGTATCGTGTTTGTGCCGGGTTCAATTTTCTTGAGAAAAATCCGACTGGTTGCCACTCGTCCCCCTCCAGTTGTTCCAGGGTAGCTCCGATGGCCGTGTCCGACGCGTCCGTGGTGAGCGATAACGCCGCCTTTGCTGACAGGAACCTGGTAAGTGTGGCTGATGCCACCCCTCGTTTGCAATTTTCGAGGGCTTTTTCCGTTTCCGCTGTCCATTGGATTCGTCTCTTATCGTTCTTTTTTCCCCCTTTTAGGAACTCGTTCAGAGGCCCCTGATACTTTGCCGCGTCCGGGATGCACCTGCGGTAATAATTAAGGAGCCCGAGGAATCTTCGGAGGTCACTGATCGTCTGAGGTTTCGGGAAGTCGACGATCGCTTGGACCCTTTCCTTAGGAGGATGGTAACCTTCTTCGTTCACGATGTATCCGAGAAACGTCACTTCTGGTTTTCCCAGAGTGCACTTATTTGCATTTATTTTCAGGCCGTGTTTCTGCAATCGTTCGAAGACGACCTTCAGGTGCTCGCGATGTTGTTCCGGGCTGTCCGATGCCACCAGGATGTCGTCGATATATACGATCGCGAAGTCGATTCCCCTGAAGACTGAGTCCATGAACCGCTGGAACGTCTGAGACGCGTTTCGGAGCCCGAACGGCATTACCAGGAACTCGAACATTCCTAATGGCGTCGTGATAGCCGTTTTTTCAATATCCTCTTTTGCCATTGGTATTTGGTAGTACGCCCTTGTAAGGTCGAGCGTTGAGAACATCTTTTTCCCGTGTAGTCGCTGGAAGATGTCGTGGCTGTGGGCTGTCGGGTACCGATCCGGTATCGTTTTGGCATTCAATGCCCTAAAATCACCACATAATCTCCACCCGCCGGATTGTTTGGGTTGAAGGTGTATTGGGCTTGCCCACGAACTCTTTGAGGGACGTATCCATTGGTTTTCCAGGAGGTATTCAATTTCATCCTGAAGTGCCTGGAGCTTTTCCCCGACGAGGCGTCTGGGTCTTTGGAACACCGGTGGTCCCGTTGTCTCAATGAAGTGCTCGACCGTGCTCGATGTTTCTGCGACTGGCGACACCGTAGGTTTTGTGATTTCGACGAAGGATTGCAAGATATCGCTGTACTCACCCTTCGGGCCGATCGTCGACACGCTGTGTACCTCAGCGTACGAAACAGTCCCTTTGCAGGTAAGCAACGTCGTCATGTCGACCATTTTTTTATTTTGTAGGTCCGGAAGCAGTCCATAATGCGCCATGAAGTCAGCTCCGATGATAGCGGATTGGACGCCTGCTATTATAAACGGCCAGCGAAATGGTCTCCGAAGCCCCATGTCGACCGTGAGCACCTTTGTGCCGTACGTGCGGATCTCCGTCTCGTTGGCTGCGTAAAGCTTCAGTGTTCCTTCCGGGATCTTTTCAGCGAATACGTTGCGCGGCAGTACCGTCACCGCTGACCCTGTGTCAATAAGGAATTTAATTTTTGTCTTCTTGTCGCAGATAAATAGACGGATTTCGCCTCCGGAATTGTTCGTGCTGTCTCCCACCGCCTGTATTGAGGACAGCGCCCCTAGTTTCCCGAGTTACTCGGGTTGACCCATGCGCAGGGCATGGTGCACTTTGTCGACCGTACGCCGAATCTCCTGTGGTAGAAGCACACTTCCTTCCGATTGGGTGTCGCCGATCTGCTTCGAGAGCGACGTTGTTGGCTTGGCCGGTAACTATTGTTATTGTCCTTTGGCCATGACTTCATGAGCTCAGTAAACATGTGCCGAAGCTCTTTCACCTCTGCGGAGAGCTGCGTGCAAGCCTTGCATGCATTCTCTGCATTGTGTTTTGGCGGTCCAACTGCCATTACCTGCGGAGAACCCATCGTGTCGACGATTCTGTCGGCCATTTCCGCTAGGCCGTCTAGTTCGACGTTGCTCGATTTTACAAGCATGGGTTGGAGTTGCGAAGGCATGCGACTTAGCCACATTGGGTATAGTACGTCATCTGCTACGCCGCCAGCTGCGAGATCTCTCATTTCCCTCAACAGCTGGGAGGGCTTTCTGTCGGCGAGTACTAGCTCGTTGAGGAGGGTGAAAACTTTCCTCTCTCTTGATTGCGACAATCGCGAGATCAATGCTTGCTTCAAATGTTCATACTTATCTCGATCTGGAGCGCTCGACATTACATCCGTGATCTGCGACAGCGTTTTTGCGTCCAGAGCTTTCAGGACTGCGCTGTACCTAGCTTGGTCGTCGATGACGCGCGACGACTGGAATTCTGACTCGACGACATAAAACCATATGTCTGGTCGGTCCGGCATGAAGGCCGGAAGCTGCACCTTTCGGATCGACGTGAAGAAGTCGTTGTTCAGGAAGGCGTTGTACGGTGGGCCTTGCCCATCCCCGTGGTTTCCCATCGGCTGCGGATTCAACGTGGTTTGATATTCCCTTGTCTCAGTTCCACCGGCCTGGGTTGTTGTAGCCTCACTGCGTGTGTTTGCTCGGGTCTTTGGCCTCGCGTCGGCCGCGGCCTGTGTGTCGCCGGTCATTTTTCGGCGGGCCACGTGGTCACTCGAGGGCGCACGGCCTTTATCCAGAGTCCAATGCCACTATTTCCGCTTCGTGAATCGCGATGCGCGCACACGAGGAGTTTTTTTTTTTTTTTTTTTATTATTATTACTCGAGTTTGTTGCGAGCGCGTGGTTTCGCGCGCGTGCCTTTTTCCGGCGTGTCGCGCACGTGTTCCCGCGCGTCCGTTTTATATGCGCGCGGATCACGTCGGGGTCACCAATTTTGGGGGTGTCGTACCTCCAAATGAATATCGGTACAGTCAGGATAATGCTAAGCGTAATCTTTATTGGTAATACACTTATTTCACTATGTCAGTCTTTTCGTTATCACTTTTTGTTTTTTCGCTCGCGAGGGAACTTGCTCGAGAACTGTTTCGGAAGTGCTATATCTTCCCTAGCTATCTAGCGACCCTATCCGAAACCACGCGTCACAGATCCCAACGCCGTGGTTTCAACTGTTGCTTCCGTTGGCGCTGCCTCGCCCCTCTCTGGACAACTTCCTCCGTCGGTAAGTCACCTCGTGGCTTCGTTGCGTGTGACGATACCGCCACACATATGACTAACGCCGCGATATTTATCGGATTGTGTATTGACGACGCGGGAATTCGCCGTTTATCATCGAAGAACTTTCCGATCTTTCCGCAAGTGCGGAAACTGAGGCTGATTTTAATTATGGAAAACGATCCAAAACGTTGGCAATTTTAAGGGAGAAGATTTTAGGCGACGACGAAATTGCTGATTTTCATGATTTTTTTTTTCAAAGGAAAGATTTCTTCACCATTTTCGAGAATAGCGGAGTTATGACACAGTCTTCTAAACGGATTGCGGATGATGTTGTCAGACGATCAAGTGTTAAAAATGTTGTCAAGTGTTAAAAACCTGTATTTTCTTTTTTAAATAAAATGAAAATGGCGGCGTCCCGCGGGGCGGACAGGGGAGGTTTTAGTCGGTATATCACCATTCAGACGGTACATGTGTGAGAGTTCGACACACGGGAGAGTCCACAGGGCTCTTTTACGGTGCGTAATTTGCATTTTTACCCCTCCTAAAACAACTGCTAACTGACGGCACCTCTAGCAGATAAATAAGGAACTATGTTTTTTTCCTCCGTATCGCGGAAGCTCCCCAACACTAAAAAACGCCGAAGTTTCCAGCCCTGTATTTCCAGCCCGTCTTGCAACTCGAAAGAATTTCAATGGTGGGGGTGGCTCGCGTGTTAAAGCCGTTTTGGGTGGCGCTAGCATCGAGGGATGTTGTTTTGATAGTGTGAACATAACCTGCGCAATATGGAATTGCAAGCATAGGGTTTTCCAATTGGCGCGGGTAGATGTTGGCTGCCTGTGGCGGCCATGTTGTTTTGGTGGCGTCTATCTAATCTGTTGTTTGTTATTCAGTCACTGATGCCAAATCACCATGGCAAGTTACACGATTGAACAGCACGTCCAAATGATAAAACTTTATTATCAAAATGAGCGTTCGTTAGGGCAAACGTTGCGCCCATTTTAGCGACGAGGCGCATTTTTGGATGAATGGCTATGTTAACAAGCAAAATTGCCGTATATGGGACGACGCCAACCCACACGAGGTTCACCAGGTGGCAATGCATCCACAAAAAGTTACTGTTTGGTGCGGATTTTGGGCAGGCGGCGTTATTGGTCCGTACTTTTTGAAAACGACGTTGGTGAGGTCGTCACTGTCAACGGCGAACGCTACAGAACGATGATAACCGATTTCTTTCGGCCCAAATCGAACGATATGGATGTAGACATGTGGTTCCAGCAGGACGGCGCTACATGCCACATCGGACGCCACGATGCACATTCTGCATGAACGATTTGAGGTTATGGTTATCTCTCGCAGAGGTGACGTGAATTGGCCACCAAGATCGTGCGATTTGACCCCGCTAGACTTTTTCTTGTGGGGTTTCGTGAAGTCGCAGGTCTATGCCAATAAGCCGCAATCGATCGATGCTCTTAAAATCAACATAACCCAGACCATCGCTCAAATTCAACCGGATCTATGCGGCAGAGTCATTGAAAATTGGACCACTCGGATCCGTGCCACCGTGAGGAGCCGCGGTGGACATTTGAACGATGTTATATTCCATACATAATGGCATACATAGGCCTTTCAAATAAAAAAAGAATTTCGTTAATACCTCACACACAGCTTGTTTTATTCCATTTCAACATCTACCCGCCCTTATTGAGAAACCCTTTATATCGTAAGCACATAGTGTGGTCAGTCGAGTGCGATAAACGTGCTAACGACTTACAATTTTACTTTTTGAGGCGAAGAACATGTCTTCGACATCTATCATACGCGGTTGTTTGTTATATTCGAACGCGTTTGAGGAAAAATGCACTCCAGGATAATAGAAACTAGAAAAACATTGTTCAAAAAATTGTCTAAATTGACAAAACAATACAATTATGGTTATTTCGCTACTAAGAGAGTGTTTTATCAAGAAACATATTCAGTCTAAAGTTCCATAAAATGGATAATTAGATAAATCGATGAACGTGCGCTCAAGATGAAATGACACATCGACTAAGGCGCCATGAGTGCTAGCGATCATAGGGAGAGAGAGCCACCGGGCTGTGGCGATTGATACTTTCAACACTGAAAGCTTGTGGGCCGGCATCAATGACATAGTCTATTCAGCGCGAAATAAAAGTTTCGAGAATACAGCTAAGCTCATTCTCGGGCTTCTTAGGTTGTCCTTTTTGAAAGCTGCGGGCAAACGCGTATTTTCCATAATAAAAATTATCAAGGAAAAGCTATGTCTTTCTCAAACAAAATGTCAGTAGGAATGGTTGAAGAAATTTCACACGTTCGCTGCACTCTCAATGTCGAATGCTTTAAATGTATACTAACAGCAGCAATCGCTTCAATTCCAAGCCACGAAAGTTGCATGCTTAGATATATTTTTCGCTTATAGTTGTGTTAGCGATATTATGATTACGGCGCCAATAAAGAGAGTTATTATTTCGTTTCGGTACAGGCGTCTGTATATGGAGAACCAGAGTTTCGGGGATGGAGGGTTGAAATAGTTTTCGAAGTAGAGGGTTCCTTTGTGTCTTCTTGTGTTTCGTAGGTGTCTGTTGTTTGCAAACATGGGTTTCTCTCTTGTTAGAAAGAAAAAGTCTGAGGGAAGGAGACAAGTTACGAACGTTTTGCCATCACAGGTGGCCGCTTTAGCTAGTGCATCCACCCTCTCGTTGCCGAGGATCTTCAGGTGACCCGGGATCCAAACTGAGGTGATGCTTAAGGGGTAAGGCCACAGTAAATTTTTTGAAAAATCGATTTTTTTTTATTGGCTATAAAAAACTATTCGCAAAACTTTAAACGCGTTTTTCTCGAAACATGGTTTTTCAAAATGGCACGCAGCATAACTCGAACAATTTTCATTTTTTTTACTTGAAATTTTAACCAGATGGGAACATTTACATTATCTTGAGAATGTCGATCGGAATTTTCAAGAACTTTATTTATTGATTTTTTATTAACAAAAAACTTGCCGTTTTTTTCGTCAAAAATCAATTTTTTTTTCAAACGCACGCCAAATCCACAAAAATTGATACTTTTTAAAATCCGATCGACATTCTCTAGCTATAGCCCTCTAGATTAATGGTTTTTTTTTTTTGTTCTAGATTCAAAAGTGCACCAGTGGTGCTGCGTGCCGCGGAGCCCTGGAAGCAAAACATGTCCCGGGAAGATAGCTGTGGAACCGCCATTTTGTTTTTTTTACTGTAAAAAAATTTTATAATAAAGTTTAATGTATGCCCGATAACACCATTAAAAGTTTTTTTTCAAATACCTTCAATTTCGGGAGCAAAAAATTAGTGAAAAAACCTTTTTTTTTGGGCCGTTACAGTGGCCTTACCCCTTAAGGTATTTCAAAGCGGTCATCCCATGTGACAAGTCGAAAAAAAAGAAAAATTTTGCTTTGCACGAATTGCACAAAAGGTGTACGTGTTATAAGGACCTGACATAGCAGACTTATCGTGAGTCAACATTTTCTTTGTGTCAATCGTTCGTGAACTATTAAACGCGCTTTTCTCAAAACTGTATTTTTCAAATTTGTTTCAGCGATATCTGAAAAACTATTGAAAGGTTTTCGCTCGAATTTTCTATCGTAAAGTGAGCACATCTATAGTTCCGGCCCGAACTAGAATATTCATATCTGCCATAGTTTTGTTTACGCTGGAAAAGTCGAAAAAAGTCGAACTTAACTTTTAGAACCGTGGCAAAAATTCAATTTTCGATATTTTCACTTTAGTTCCGGCGATAGCCAACGGTCTACTAATTAGAATGCCGTTTTATTCTTTTATTTCAGATGAGCAAAACCTCCGGAATCATGGCAACCGTCAACCAACTTTTTTTACACACGAGTGTCTTCCGAACGGTGCAAAGTCGATTAAACGCGTTATTTCTGTTTGAGAAAATTCGGAGGGACTGCAAAAATATTAATAAGTGTGCGGTAAAAGTTGAAATATAGTGTGTTTAATAGTTCATTAAAAAAAATCCCAAAAAAGCGAAGAAAATAGCTGTTACACAGGACGACCTTCTTGAGGCGTCGATGAGAGCGAGATAAAGTGCCACGATGATGCGTCTAGACCGCACGGTGGAATAAAATAGACCGTCGCCACGTTACCTCAAGGTTGTTGCTAAATTATTTTTGATGGCTTGTTTATTGCTAGTCATTATTTACATAGTTCATTTTCAGGAGTTAGGATCATCAGAAAATTAATTACCGACGTTTCCAAATCCAATTAAAATATACACGAACTTACCTCACCTCCTTACCTCGCTATGCTTACGGAAAGAAAAAAAGGGAACACATCACAATAAATAAATGAATAAGTTCCCCTTACTCGTATCCAACATCAACGTATTTGAAATTAGTGCGCTAGGTCTTCGATCGGGTCTGCTATTTCCATAGTTCCAAAGTTGCCACATCCCGAACTCGAGTTCGTCCGGTGTGGTCAGATTTTACCCTCTTCCGTTGCCAAACGGGCTCTGCACGGATGTTACTCCTCGTACGGGCACATTTTATTTAAATTAAGTTAGCTAAAAAAGTTTTCGAGGAACAAAATAGCCTTGACCAGCACTTCCGAAAGCTCCTCATCCTCCACAGGGTTGTTTCGAAGGGTTCGAACGGGGTTCGAACACAAAAGAGACCATGATTCGCCCGATGGATTGCCGTTGATCCTCGCCAGACTCGATCAGTCAACGTAACTCAAGTTCTCTGAGCGGACGGTCTCTTCCAAACTTCCAAACTGGAGCACCTTTCCTCCAGCGTTTCAGCGTTAATACCCGCGGTTCGTTCATTTTCTTTTTCTTTTCAAAGACTGCATCAACATCTGTACGCGGTGTTTGGCTCGATTTTTCAAACGCTTCTCGTTCGACATCCTTTTCCGTTGGGCGAGCAACTTTTTTTGGTCGATCGGATTGGAAGCTCTGCTCATCCGAGTCGACGAACCGTTCGCTTTACACATGCGCTCCCTTTTCAATACCAATTTTCTCATCGCTACACACTTGACGCATCGTTTACGCTTCGACAGCAACGTGCAATCTTTCTGACGCCATCGATCGACGTAATCTTTGTACGCGCTGTCGGCGGAAAAATGCAGCACGTTGACAGCCCCGATCCCGACGCAAACGTTAAGATTTTTGAATCTTTCCAAAATCTTCGGCAACATGATAATTTGACTCAAGGCCGAATCAAGCTCGCGTTCTTCGGGATCGATGATGCGTCCATAAACGAAGTAGTGAATCGATCCGCCGGTCGCAACAACGACGGTCTTCTCTACCACCGGCACTTCGACGCCGCTGTCGCGTTTCGTTACCCAGTATACGAAAACTATACTCCGTCCTCGTTCCGTCGACGTTTTTTTGATATCCCACGATTTAGGTACGAGGATGAAAGACTTCTCGAGGACCTCGTTACTTTTGGCCCCTTCGACGCTAGAAGCAGCTACAGACGCCGACGAACGTTCGTGAGGGTTTGACACGACCGCGGCAACCTCTGAGAGTGGCAGGGCCGCGAATTCGCTCGACTCGTTCGATCCGACGATCTCTGACTGACGAGACTCTTGCGGCAGTAGGGTGACGTCGTGCGTGAAATCGTGCGTCGACGTAGCTTCTGTCTCGACGCGCGAGCTCGGCCCCAGCGGATCCTCATCCATGAGCGGTTGCAACAAAATGCCTTCGTGCGATGCGCTCTGTGCACTCTCAGCGTCAGCCATTTCCATCTGCGTGGAATCCACGATGTTCGCATCTGTGTAAATATCGTCGCATTGTATACGGCGGAAAATGGTGCCGAGTGTTTATATTTATTGTGAAAGTAGACGAATAAATTCCATCCGTAATTATACGAATCGAATTCTTTTTCGTTTGTTTCAGAGTGCTCGTGATGGTGCGATCGGTGAGTAATTCCGATATTCTATTCTATTACATTACATTACATTACATTACAACCATACATAGGAGGTTTGTTAAAAAAATCGGACGGATATAAAGTCCATACATACGAGGTATGTTTAAAATCGGATTGAAGCGGACAAAAATAGATATCGATGAATAAATATATATTTTTCGAGAAAAGTGAAAAGTCGCCTTATTTTTTTAAACAAACCTCGTAGATGTTTATTCACCTGAGTGTGCCTGCAGTGCTAGTATATCAAAAACTTCCCTCATCGGATCGTCGATCATAGCATCACCGAGTGGTTGCCCGACCTCGTCGTCATCCTCGAATATCGACGGCACTGCGGACTGATCGAGCTTGGGCTTAATGTACGCGACCTGAAATCATCATACAAAAACACGTATAACGCGTTCACCAAAAGTCAGTGCCAGGAACGAGGCTCATTGGTGAAATTTGTTTACATCGCTTCACAACGTACGAAAACCATGAAGGGCAAATTAAACTTACCCGAGCAATAATCCGACCATCGGCATCTTCTTTCCTCCACTCCCTTAAAATAAACTGTTTTTCGAAGTGTTTTTCGCACACGAACTGAGACTGTTTCAGTCCCGGAACGACCGCCAACCATTTTTTATATCGTTCGTTATCTTTCGGCACACGGAAAACCGAATATTTTTCGTTCGTGATCCGGCACCCAGTGTGGCACTTGGGTATCGCGCACGACTTAGTCATGTCGACGAATTTTTCGCAAAGACGCAATCACCTTTAGCTTTCTGCAATAATATTATAGTGCAAGCAGATGGGTGTAACACTGTTTTATACGATGTTGAAGGAATGAGATTATAGACAGGCTGGGGTTATGTGTCACGTCAACACGGGAGAAGTCAGGGAGACTAGAGGTAAGGAGTGGACAGCGCTTAAGAAACGTCCGCAAAAATACAGCAAATAAGGAGGCGCTGCGATCGTTTGTGTCCGATCGGTTAGCTCCGCCTACTAGCCTCGTGCTCTTGGCGTGCTCTCGGTTGCTGTTGACAGCACATTCGTGGTGGGGGACCTAACTGTTGCGTCTACCTCTCCCATTTCGCTGTCTTTCTCCTTGTTGCGAACTCACAATAGCAACTAATAATTAATGAAATTAAGCGGTGAACCAACTAAATAAACCAACTAAGGAAATAAAAACAGAACACAGATGTAGCCTTGATTGTTGTGGATTGGAAATATGTTTCAGAAAAGGGTATTCAGTTGATTCATTTTTTCACCGATGCGAATGAAAGTTTGAAAAAAATTGCCCTATGCAAACAATATTACTCTTTATGTGGCTTGTAAATGCAACTGCACTGGAGTAAAAAAGGAACTTGTCAAAAAATTGCAGTTGTATTTGCAAGAAAAATAACTTATGAATTATGCTCCTTTTTATGCTTATTACTCCAGGGGGAATGAAGCGTGAAGGTTATGTTTCTCGTGAACTGAACTACATGCATGAAAAAAGAAACTGAAGGCTAACTCTCATGACGATTGATTGAAAGCAATATTGAAAATAATTCTACCTTGGGCTTTGAAAAGAAAACAATTTCATAAAGATTTTCTCAATATTACAAAACACGATAATATTAAAAATAAGCCTCAAAGCGGAGCGCAAAGGCACAGCGAAAACAAATTCTTTCATTATTTGTGCGCATGCGTTAAGTTTGGACTATTATAATTATTTGAGACATTATCGTCAGGAGAGCTGCTAGTGGCACGATCTGGAACTACATATTGACCTATGTGTCCACTCCTTCTCTCTCTAGTCTCCCTGGTTGCCACGAGCCCAAACGCAATGCTGGCGAAATGGTTGTGAAAGTGACGAACGATCCGCGGATTGTACCCGCCTGGCGGCGCTGCCACTGCGGGCTCCGTCCGCGCGGTGATTTTGAATCGTCGATCCGCAATTCGTCGTATATTTGTTTCTTATTAGCGCAGCTTGTAATACCGAAGAGTAATATTGATATGCTTTTGTTTAAATTATGAAATGATAATATTTAAGTAATTTTTTTACTTGGAGGTGATCTATACTGTAAATGTTTTATTTTTGTACGGTGACATGTACGATTAAACAGCCATAATGTGAATATTGCATACTGGATTTCCAAGAAAAATATTTTTTTCAAATCGTACATTATAACGAAATGGGAGCGAGGGGTATTTATATTAAAGGATTCGCATATTTAACCTAAAAAACGTTTTTTTGTCCAAGCATCATGCATTACATTTTTGCTGTATATTAAAGAAATCTCTAACAGCATTAAAATTATAGGCAATTATAATTAAATTCGGCGACGATAGCATGCAATTAAAAAAAATACAAACGCTTTGAAAAAATGAATTAGCATGTGGTTGTACTTGCCGATGTAAATATGTGTCAATATTTTCGCTAATCCGAGAATTAATTGCATAAACATAATATTAAGGTTCAGTTCTTACCTTTATTGGATGGTTTTTTTCTGTTTTGCTTTTATAAATACTTTTAATATCGAAATATCACTCAACGATGCGTAACAGCGTAAACTACGCAAACTATATGTAATTGACATATATGTAATACTCACATATATAGTAACTGACAGTAATACGTGACTGTATGTATGTCACAAACACTGTTAAGCCGGTCCTCACGTACCTATCCTATCCACCACCTATCCTATTCCGTACCAGGCGCTGGTATCGCTTACGGATATTTTTCGCACTACGAGATCTTTCATCACTTTCACGATCCACTCTTCGACGATTCTGCCATATGCGTTTGGGCTTCTTTACTTTAGTCTCCATGGTTTTACGCAAATAACCTGAAATTTCTTCTATTTCACGAATATCTCGATAACGAGAGACAAAACGCCCTATTGCTCGTTGAAATTATTCATAAGAATCTCAACAATTTATTCCGCCTATTTCCATTCAATTCTTTCTACTTTTATTATGTTGCAACAGTGGTATTAGAGTTCTCGTGAAGCTTTTACTGTCGCCCGTGTACAAGGGCCTAACTTCAATAATTAATTGCTCAACAATCACGCAGACGAAGCGCTTGAAATTTTACACGAAGTCGTAATACCTGTTCGCAAATATCCTGAATGACTTTCAGCAAATTCTTGCTAATTCACGATAGCTGAACAACCTCTCTAAATTGTGGAAAGGAAACGTTTGAACTTTCATAAATAATGACTGCTGTTGGAACAGATGCTGCATAGTCCAGTCGAGGTCTAAAACTCGGTTCACCTGGAATTAATTCGGGGAAGCGATTTAAAAAAATACTTAGCGGGGTGGTTGGTAGTGTAAATCTCGATTTTCCGGAAAACCCCCCAGCGCGTTTGCGGCCATCTTGATTTAAAGAAGGAATTTTTTGTTTTTCGAATAACTCGCTTATTTTCAACCTTAAAGTGAAAATGATGATATTCAAAGTTGTGGGAAATGTAATTCCCCACAAGTTTGGTGGTTATAATTGTTACCCTAGGATCCATATTTATAGAGTTAGACTGCTAATAGGGGTAAAAAACGTTTTTTAAAAAAATGATTTCGTTTATTATCAAGTTTATTGTAAAAATGGTGATGAATAATCACGTAGGAAATTTTATTTCCTTCAAGTTTGGTTATTAGCATTTTTTCCCTCGGATCAATATTTTCAGACTTATACTTAATTTAGGGGTGAACTTTTTTTTTATGTTTAGTTATTTCGTTTATTATCAAGTTTATCGTAAAAATGGTAATGAATAATCACGTAGGAAATTTCATTTCCTTCAACTTTGGTGAGTACCATTTTTACCCTAGGATCAATATTTTGGGAGTTATGATTAAAATAGGGGTGTAATTTTTTAAAATTTCATTTATTATTCAATTTGTTATAAAAATAGTGATGGACAACCAGGTACGTAATTCAAATGTCTTCGAATAGCTGCTAAATAACCGGTATCCATAAGAGTGTCCAAAATATCTATATATTTTTTTCTCCCGCACCTTCATTATAACTCGCAAAATATTGATCCTAGGATAAAAATGGTAATAACCAAAGTTGAAGCAAATAAAATGCCCTACCTGATTATTCATTACCATTTTTACGATAAACTTGATAATAAACGAAATAACTGACCATAAAAAAAAGTTCACCCCTAAATTAAGTATAAGTCCGAAAATATTGATCCTAGGGTAAAAATGGTGATAACCAAAGTTGAAGGAAATAAAATTCCCTACCTGATTATGTATTACCATTTTTACGATAAACTTGATAATAAACGAGATAATTAACAAAAAACGTTTTTTACCCCTATAGCAGTCTAACTCTATAAATATCGACCCTAGGGTAAAAACTATAATCACCAAACTTGTGGGGAATTACATTTCCCACAACTTTGGTTATTATCATTTTCACTCTAAGGTTGAAACTAAGCGAGTTGTTCGAAAAACAAAGGATCCCTCTTTAAATCAAGATGGCGGCAAACGCACTGGGGGAATTTTCCCGAAAATCGAGATATACACTACTAACCACCCCCCCCCCCCCCAAGTATAAAAAAAGCAAATCGTACCCGGGAATTAATTCCAGGCTAAATCATATCTCGACTGGACTAGCAACGAATGAGCGATTTCGATCAAACAGCAATAAAAAAACATTAGTGAGAAAATAAGTAATCGACGACTTGCATGTGAAAAAATCGTTTATGTAAATTTGATACATCAATGGCGGATGATTACAAACGAAGTGATTTCACTTGCCACCGAGGCGATATGGTGTACATGTTACAATATGTATAGTAGTTTGCATAATCCCGTCGAACCCAATACAATGTGGAACGACATATTCTCGAAACTTATTATTTTTCGATCTCTCGTTTGTAATCATCGACGAATCGTAGTCGATATTACTCGTATGTACAATTGGACAGGAACGGCTGTCCATGCGTGATATTTCGACATCACAGAAATTCCATTTCGCGCTCAATGCCCACGAATTTGAGCTGTTCGGTGGGCCCGTATCTGAAAAAAAAACGAGTGGCCAAAAAAATAAATACAAAGAAACAGCGGCGACACGTAAAATATTCAGAAAATGAAAACTTGAGGACGGATTATTTCCTCGACCCTTGGTGAGGAAAAAATCTGCTGTTTTTCGTGTTTTTTTTAAAGGAAAATTTTCTTTATCATTTTTGAGACTCAGCATGTTGTATTACTACTTTTGGCTGTTGGATGGTATTTTTTATTTGCCAATCTTTATAAATGGCGGAGGTACATATAATAATCGCATTTTCGAAACTGGCGTGACTAATCGACCGATTCTGATGAAATTTGGTGTAAATATTTCTAACCTTATTGTTCGAAACATGACCCTAAATATTTGGGAAAATCTAAAAGTACTTTTTTTATCGCAAAATATAGCCATTTTTCTTTAAAATTGAATCTTTTTGTTTCACGGCCTACAATTTTATCGGTTTCGAACATTTCTCACTTCTTCTTGGTTCATATTCCGGCTATCGGCGTTAATGAAGCCGGTGCCATACTTCCGCCATTTTTAATGATAAAAGAGTAAAAAATACCACGCAACAGCCAAAAGTAGTAACAAAACATACTCTAAATCTCAAAAATGGGAAAGACGTCTTTAAAAAAAAGAATACAAAATTCGGCCATTCTTTGCTCGCCCAAAGGTATCTTGACGAAATTCTTGAGCCCAGAAAGTGCTTCAACCCTGTTACAATAACGATACGATCAAAATGGTCAAACTTCGTCATCAAATATGTCGATTTAGAAACAGTCATTGCAGTTCCGATCGACCACTACAAATAGAGTATTCGACTATATTAAAAATGAACGTTCTGGACGCCCCGTTGAGGTCACTACTCCAGAAATCATTGATAAAATCCATGATATGGCGATGGATGACAGGAGAGTGAAGGTGCGTAAGATTGCTAGTGCTGTGGGCATCTCGCACGAACGGGTACGTAATATTTTCCACCAACGTTTGGACACGAAAAAGCTATCCGCAAGATGGGTCGCGCGATTGCTCACGATTGACCAAAAACGAAATCGTGTCAAGTGTTGCAAGGACGGTTTGCAGCTGTTCCAAAGGAATCCGCAGGACTTTAAGCGTCGTTTCGTCACTGTGGATGAAACATGGATACATCACTACGCTCCTGAGACCAAAGAACAATCTAAACAATGGGTTGGCAAGGGGGAATCAGCACGAAAAAAGGCGAAGACCGTTCCCTCGGCCGGGAAGGTTATGGCGACTGTCTTTTGGGATTCGCAAGGAATAATCCTCATCGACTATCTGGAAAAGGGTAAAACTATTACAGGCGCATATTATTCATCGTTATTGGACCGTTTGAAAACCGAGCTGCAAGAAAAACGTCCACGATTGGCCCACAAAAAAGTCCTTTTCCATCACGACAACGCACCGGCTCACGCCTCAGCAGTTGTGGCCGCAAAATTAATGGAAATAGGGTTCCAACTCGTTTCACATCCCGCCTATTCTCCAGATTTGGCTCCCTCGGACTATTATTTGTTCCCCAATATGAAGAAATGGCTGGCGGGAAAAGGATTTTATTCAAACGAGGAGGTGATTGCAGAAACGAATGGCTATTTTGCAGACTCAGACAAATCCTATTATACGGAAGGGATCAACAAACTAGAGCAGCGTTGGATGAAGTGTATACGCCTGAAAGGAGACTATGTTGAAAAATAAAAAAGGTTTATCCCGAAAAATTGGGTAGTCAACATTTTGTACAAACGACCCTCGTACTAACATTCGCGAAGATAAAAGCATGTTGTTAGCGTAATGCAAAATAATGAACCGTTTGAGATGATTTCCGTACAGAAGTCGAATACCCTGTGATGAATCTAATGGAAAGCTGCTTTCGTACAAACATTGAGAAATGCCCCCAGCGAAACGATAACAAATCTTCTTGCACCGAGTCGCGTATTGCGAGGCTCCTCGACTCTAATGTTTCGATCGTTTTCCTCTCACCTGTAATCGAAAAACAATTCTTCGCCGGGTTGTATGGCGCGCTTGGCGAAGATGCCTATCCTGTGATCACCGTTGACCATCATAACTTTGGCATAGCAATTGGGGTTGATCGAGTGATTGGCGAATCTTATCTTGTTTCCTTTTCTGGTGGCGTCAACGACGAAATCGTTGTTCAGGTTGAAGAGAAAGCTGCACATGTACTTGTCGTAAACTTTTCCGCGACGATCGGCCTCGTCCTGGCTTATTATCTCGCCGCAATATTCCGATATGAATTCGTTTTTGCCCGCTGAATCTTTGAGGAATATACCCCAGCCAGCGACGTCCGAGGGCGCCATGAGAAGATGTTTGTCTGCGATTGTAAAATAATATGTAAAGAAAATCGTTTTTTTTTTCAACGATCGAACGTTAAACGATGCACAGTAGCTTCGCCCCTTTCCCCAAGCAAAATTTGACGTTTTTCGGTTGTTCTCGATAGTTGTTCAAGGAGGCACGGTCATTACTACGAATCCAACTTTCGGATTAAAATGTTTTGTATGATTTTGACGATCTAATTTATCAGTTTCTATTTGTTCTCGTGCGATAAATTCATCATTTACCACAACGCTTGGCGCACTACAATCGACAATTCGAATAATCAACAAAAGTAAACATCGATCGGAGCAGCTGCGGGTAAAATAAATTCACTATTTTTTGACCACGTGGAAGCGACCGTACCTCCTCAACGGACGTCTCAAGTGTTTCGCATACTTACGGAGTCCGCGCTGTACGCTGACGTTTTTGCACGATATTCTCGTGATGTGAAACTGATCCGCGCCGCACGTTTGGCAGAGATCCGGATCGCATTCTCGCACGGCCAAGTAGCAGGGGCACTGCTTCGTGTTGCATTGGGCCTTGCAGCGACAGCCGGGAAAACGATTCTGGCACTCGCTGCTGCACTGGCAAAACTTTTCGCAAAAATTTTGCGCCTGTATGCACGGACAGGAGTTGTCGCACGGGCGTCCCGGGTGATCGCAGGGCGCAAAATTGTGAACGTGATTCGCCCCTTCGTAAGCCGGAAACAAAGAAGAAAAATGGCAAACGGCCGTAGACACGGTTCGATGGTTTCTTTCGGTCGCGAGATTTGTGATTTTTTTCTCGACTTTTACCGGAATCTTTCTTCAGCTGTATTTTACGGCAGTGCATGGACCAGAGACGATGCTTCTTCTTCTTCTTGCGCGGTGGTGTGAAATCTTTGAGGCTCTCGACCGCGGGTATGTCGGAGGCTTCCTTCTGAGCGAACTGATAGACCTCCTTGCACGTTTTCGTGAGCATTATTTGCGCGAGAGCGCACGGGTTGCCGGGAAACGCTTTGTGGAGCGAACGAAAGAGACTTTGCTCGGAGCCGGTCCACGAGGATGCGTTCTTGACGCGCTTCTCAAGGCCGAGAAGCATGAAGGGCGTTTGATTCTCCGGCTGCGCTTGATCCTCCATCTCTTGCTCGTCCTTCGATTCTTTGTTCACGTTTTGTTTGAAATCTGCAGATTTTCAATAAATATCATCATGCTCGTGACAAGCTCCGATGCGTTGCTTGCACGTTGACGATGTTGAAGTTTGCATCGTTGGAATGCAACGGAAATTTGTATCGGCGTTGGAACTAATTCGTAGCGTTTTACGAGAGATGGCGCGGGTAGTACAGTATTTCGTTGTTACCGACGGTAACGCATTCATCGTGAAAGCGCTATCGTCGAATGTCATTTGCTGTACATAACCTCTTTTTGCATCGTAAGTAACAATGCTTTATATTTTATTGAACACGTCAACATTTGTGCCGAATAAAGTGTTTTTGCGGGGAGCTTTGCTCGATTACTTTAATATGAACAAAAGTGCTGCTGAAGCTCATCGTATTTCAGTGGAAGTGTACTTCCGCAAACTTCAGTATCGTGCACGTTGAGCGAGGCTCCGTACTCTGTTGTACCTTGACAGCTTCCACCTTGGCTGTACTTGTTACTGTCGTTGCTGTCCTCGCTACTCGCCTCGTTGCCGGAATCCACGCTCGCCTGTTTGCGAACCTTGCGCGGTCCACCGCGCTTCTCGTCGCCGTCTTCGTCCTTGATGTCGGCCGCCTGAGCCGCCAGCTTCTCCTTTATACCTTCCTGCCAAGTGGAGACTCATCGTTATTTTTACCCCTCTTTTACCCATTTTTAGAAAATTGGAAGTTTGACGATTTTTTTTAATGCGCCGAATATCATTTCTGAGCACAAGGCGAAAGAGAACGGTGTCGGTGAAGTTTCTCACCAAATGCATGTAACATTCAGAGCCGCAGGCCTCCGAGAACGGCTTGAGGTCGGGTCCTTTACGTTTCTGCAAATTCGGGCCTGGATGGCACACTTGTAGACCTTTGAATCAATCGGCAAGTTATGTGACAAGCGACGATTTTCTATGCTCGAGTACATCGCGATTCTGACACATTCGAGATACTCTAATATCGATTCTTGTTGTACGTGTCGCTTGCAAGAATAATGGCACGTAAGGAATATGTATGATCGCAAGCCCTCGTTTGTGCCTCTGCGCTAGACGACGAGAAGCTTGCGATCGAGAGAGAAAACAAAGATTGCGATCGAGAGAAGAAATTCATTATTTCTTTTTATGCAATGTTTATCTTTACCTTGCGGCGAGGTCCCCCTGGCTGCTACGATAAATCAAGAATCATACATTTTTGTAGTTAATAAACGATTGCACTTTCTTTTCAAACTTGTGACTTTGTTTTTTACGCTTTTCAAGAAATATATGTACGAGATATCCCACGTAATTTCACCTGGGCGTGGCCACGACCTTTTTCGATTCTTCTGTTTTTTTGTTTGTAAAATTGTACCTCTTGGAAGGTTCGTTTTTTATCTCTTTTCTTTCGGGAGTTGTAATTTTTTTTTAAATGTCGATTTCGGAAGTATCGGAAACGTTCAAACGCTGATAACTCCGGAAATAATTGAGATATCGACGAACGGCGATGTATAACTTTTGTTCATTTTGAAGCATACTTTCGGTAAAAAAATGTGAACAAATTATTAATTTGCAATGTCAACGTTTTTTTTGCTTGTGAAGTGAAAAGTATTTTTTTTAAAGATGAACGCCACTTTTTATTTTTTTCAAAAAATTCTCTAAAATGGAGTGACGCATTCTATGATTTTTAAGACTAGTCTCATAGTGGGCCTATTTTTCCTTCTATTTTTTTTTTTAGTTATCATCTTTTTTTGAGATTTTTATCATTTTAATCTCCCATAATGTTATCAATAAATTTTGTGATTTCCAATTCGGCTTCGACAGGCCTGAAACCGTTGACTTGTAATTCGTGGCGAATTTTAGAAAAAAACATTTTTTACTCGCATTCACTGTTGTTTTTGTTAAGTTCAGTACAAATGAAAAATAAACCGTTTCAGGCCTGTCGAAGCCAAATTGGAAGTCACAAAATCACTAATAGTATAATATAATGATTAATAAATAATTATAAAAATAAAATAGAGTAAATAAATGATAAATAGTATAATATAAACAACTATTCGACATCAAAATGATAAAAATCGTTAAAAAAGTGATCAATGCGAAAAAAAATAGAAGGAAAAATGGGCCCACGATGAGACTAGTCTCAAAAATCATAGAACGGGTCACTCTATCTCAGGTAATTTTTTGAAAAGTTAAAAAAATGGCAATCATTTTTTTTGATAAAGTTTTTACCTTAGAAGCCAAAAAAACGTTGAAATTGGCAATTGATAATTTTTTTCATATTTTTTAACGAAAGTATGCTTTGAAATGAAAGAAAAATATATCGTGTAATTTGTCGATACTTCAATTAGTTCAGGA
Source organism: Ophion costatus (assembly GCA_951751655.1). Classification (NCBI taxonomy): domain Eukaryota; kingdom Metazoa; phylum Arthropoda; class Insecta; order Hymenoptera; family Ichneumonidae; genus Ophion; species Ophion costatus. The sequence continues at coordinate 40,446,474 of OX632360.1, read as the reverse complement.
GTTACCAGCGTTTGAACGTTTCCAAAACTGCCGAAATCGAAATTTTATGGAAAATTATAACTCCCAAAAGAGGAGAGATAAAAAGCTAAAGATTGGTGTGGATATTCCTTTTAAAAAAAATCAGGAAAATAAACAATGGCCGGGGTCACGGGCGAGATGAAATGGCGTGGAATGTCCCATAATGAAATATTTCGCATAAACATACATTCGCGTACGTATGTTCGTAAATGTATGTACGTGCGAAATACATACATTACGACTGTCGTAGTATCTGGCGCGGTGTTGTCGTTACGAGGCTCAATTGTAAAGGCAGTACGAGCACCTGCTTGATTATTGTATCGCTGCCGAATCTTCATCGTACTATGTGTCGGAGATAATGCGCACACTAGTGCCCAAAAGTTCGGGCAAGTTTGCCGGCCATTGAGGCTCAATAAATAAACCGAGTCGACAGATTGAACGTGTTTTCCCATGGACCAGACGCCATGACCATGCCTGTCAGTTTTATCCTCATTTCCCTATTTTCGATGAATGTAAGAACAAAGAGCGCAGTGTTGCAGAAATTCAGAGAGTCGAGGCGATTAAGCCACTGTGAAAATGACAAAACTCTCGTTCGTCGCTTGAGGCAACTTAAAATAAAGAGGAAGGTCTAACGTATCGCGCAGAAATCACAGATTAAAGATAAACTTATGATTATAACGATAGAACTGGTTGAAACTTTAAACGCGTTTATCTCAAACTTATGTTTTCCAAAACGGCGTAGGGGAACTCGGGTGTGATATCACACCCGCGTTAAGGCCCCAATTGCTCTAAGGGACCTAACATTGGCCCTTTAAGGGCCCAATTGTTGACGCGTTAAGGGCCCAATTATTGACACTTTAAGGGCCCAGTTATTGGCACTTTAAGACCTTGATTATTGCCAAATGAGGTGGGCCCAATTATTGGCACTTTAAGAGCCCAATTATTGGGAAACACCAGGCCCAATTATTGGCACTTTAAGAGTCCAATTATTGGCGAATTTGGGGCTAAATTATCGACATATTTAAGGCCCAATTATTTGCACTTTATGGGCCCAATTATTGGCGCCTCGAGGTCCCAAACATTGGCACCTCAAGGGCGCAATTATTGGCGCTTCAAGGTCCCAAACATTGGCACTTTATGAGTCCAGTTATTGGCTAATTGTGGGCCCAATTAATGGCAAAATTGGGGCCCAATTATCGGCGAATTGGGTGCTAAATTATTGATACTTTTAAGGCCCAATTACTCGCGCCTTGTGGACCCAATTATTGGCGCTTCAAGGGCCCAACCATTGCCACTTTAAAGGCCCACTTATTGGGCAAGTTGAGGGCCCAATTATTGGCGCTCAAGGCAGGATTCTACTTTGAAACTTTGAAAGGCTAAATTGGATGAAAACACCCACCTGGAACACGTCGAAGGCATATTAAATGGCCCAGGCATCGCTGATTGAGGGTAAGATAATTTTTTCTACGATTTATCACTCACCAAAACTTTAAACGCGTTTATCTCGAAACGACATTTTCAAGTACCGTGGTCGTGATAACTCAAAAAGTACTGAACCGATCCTTATGAAATTTGGAACACATATTCTATATGTGTGTACCAACCGACCTAACTACAATCAACTTAAAATTTTGATTAGAACTATTTTTTTATTGCAAAAAAAGACCCAAAAAAAACGCATTTTTTTTTCTCGTATTTTAGCCGCCATTTTGTTAATTTTGCACGTATATAAAATATTCTAGTTAGGTCGGTTCCTGAAGACATACTGAACATGAAACTATTTGATTTTTTTGTTTCAGACCATCCGTCGGGAAGATTTCACGACCACGGCAACGGTACCTGCTTTTCGAGGCGTTGGCTTTAAACATATTTTACGTGTACAAAAAATGAATAAAATACATTAAAATTTTTTTTTTATGTACTTAAAGAGTGTATTTATTGAACAGTTTAAACCCCATATCGATATCTTTAATAGTATTCTCAGAAAAAATTCACGAAAATAGCGTTTTTTTCATGGTTTCAAAGTAGAATCCTGCCTTAAAGGTCCAAAACATTGCCACTTCACGGGCCCAATTATTGGTGCGCCAAAATAAGTTCACTTCACCCTGTTACTTTCGCGATATTAACACAGGGATGTTTGTGTATGCTTGCAGTAAAATTCACCTTCGTCTAGCTCTCGCGCACGTACTGCCTCAACAACGGCGCCGGCGAGATCGAGCGTTCTCTGTGAACGTCCAATCGCGCGCAGGAAAATTGACACGACGCGATCAAGTATAACTCGAGGTTTCACCAACTGCGGTATACGTAACGCGGAACTCACGATGTAGAAAACAGTCGTATTTGAAGCATCGTCGGCAGAAAAGCGTGTGAAACGAGTGCATCGTTTGCTCGCGGGGAACACTCTTCGCGTTCACTCCGTCGATGTTGGGTGTGCATTCCGGTGGCAGTACATTGGGATCCGATCTCTCGGTCAGTTCGATAAACTTTTGACGCAATTCCTCGGGTCTACCTTTGTCGGGAAACATGCACGAAATTGCCTGAAACGGGAAGCTTAATTTATGCTCGTTCTCTGGATCGTCCAAGTCGAGGAGTTGGAACTGGATTGCCAACGTTGGGAAAGATGTGGTCGATCATGTCGAATGTTTCATCGAACGATTAAGAGAGGCGATACATTTAGGCGGGAACGACGCAATCATAATATGGTTACAACTATAAGCGAAAAATATATCTAAACGTGCAACTTTGGTGGCGTGCTCGACTATCTATTATCCCGGAAAAAAAACTACTAGCTATTGTAAAAATATTACCCGAATTAACGCTATCGATATTGTAAAGTCTGCTTATGCTTATGAAAATGCTTATGAAGAATTGCTGATGAAAATGAGCAATTTTTTCCTCGCCTAAAGGTATCTCCTGTAAAAATAATTTATCACTACGTTGGATATTTACCCCAAATATTTGCATAGATGGAAAACGAGTGTTATCCTTATCTTTGCATTCGTCAAGTTTCTCCCCGTTCGCTTCGACCTTCGTGTCGCCTTTATCTTTATCATCCTTGGAAGACTCTTTCTCCCTGGACGTTTCTTTGCCCTTTTTGGGCGCCTCCTTCTCTTTGTCGTCCTTCTCGTAGACCAAGAGCGCGTTCACCAAATCGACGAAGATCGAATCGTCCATGAATCCGGATTCTCTATCGCCGTGAACCTGCGGAACGTGACGAGTTACGCGACCTCTCATCTATTGGAAAACGGACACTCGACGTGGCGGTTTTCTTGTTCGTACCTTCCCGTCGTAGTTCTTTATCAATTCTTCTATGAAAGTTCCATCCTCGTCGAGGATCTCGTCTCCCATGTAAGGAATATTATGGAGGACGGTCTCGTCCTCCACCATGAAGTTCTGCTGTATCGGAGCCCATGTGTACATGGTCGGTATAGGCGTAACTGCGTTTATTATTTTCACCGGGCAAGTTTGTACTTCGCCGTCGGAACTTGTAGCCTCTGCTTTCTTCATGCAAGATACATGCGCAGGTGTCTCCTGCATCGCCAGCCACATCGCTTTTCCCTCCGCTAAACGCTTCTGCTCGGAGACTAAGAATTCTGCGCAAATGGTACAACGCGCAATTGAATAACGACTCTTCAAGGGGTATGCTTAACCTTGGAATTTCAAGAAATCCATTTTTGGCTTATTTTATCTTCTCATTGCGTAGTCTTGACTTTGATTTGGTTCAAATATTTTGTAGAAATTCCAAAAATCGACCCAAATAACAATTGGCACGAAAGAGTGCATTTCATAGATAGAAATTTTAAATGAAAGATGATTAATTTTTTTACTGGTTCCATTAGTAATGGAGATATAAGCGACGAAAATTAATCGCATTACCAAGTTTGCATCGTTTGCATCGTTGGAATGTAACGAAAATGATTTCTTTTCCAATTCGCTAATTTTCTTCAGCAGACTTATGGCCGTATTCATATGGCCGTATTCATAGTCTCTCCTTATCTCAAGGATAAAGGACGCCTTGATGAAGGCTTCCTTGAATCTCAAAGGCGTCCTTGTTTCATAGTCGCAACTCGACTCTCCCTTCCAGAAGGAAGACATATTTAGGGATATGTGATTGCTTATGGTGGTAAAACCGCTGATAGAAGCGCCACTCGGCTATATTTCAAACCAACTCAAACCGCTTGGCTCTCGATTGTATAGCCTCGAGTGTATAACCTCAAAGTTCAAAATTAGAAATTGAGTTGCGACGAGTACAATTATGGATGAAGGAAAGAATGTTCATTATACAGAGCGCGAAAGGCTGTTGTTAGCTCAGCTTTTTTTTTTAACTCCGTTCACTGCGATACGTTTCGAAACTTTTTACGTGCTCCACTTTTAACTGTTTTTGAGGTTAACCTGTAGACTGGTCTGCGATACAGGTAAAAACTGCATAGACGCCGAGCGCAAGCGCAAGCGTTAGTCATATGAAACGAAACAGCCAATCGCAGCGCCGAAGGTTTCGTCAAGGAAGCTCGAGACCTGCCTTGAAATAAGGAGGCCAATAAGGCTCCTTGTTCCGTCAAGGAAGGCCTATGAAACGCGAAATGAGGAACAAGGAATCCTTGTTCCTCAAGGAAGGACTATGAATACGGGTATTATTCTGTAGATGCTAATTTTTCATAAAAATGTATAATCAAAGGACAAAATTATGCATTTTTGTATTTTTATTACGTAAATAAGAAAAACCTATGTGTCACCACTGACTTGAAAAATTATAACATTATCGATGATTATTATGAAAAAAACTGTGTCAATAACTGTGTATAATAATGCCTATTTATCACGAAATTATTCATTATTGCTATTCATTAATATTAAGTGTTATTAAAAAAAAAGCACTTGACCCCAGACCAATGTGTGTACGCATCGGTGAGAATTACACAGTGAATCGTTTCTTTTTTCACAAATTCAACTTCAAGGAGGTACGATCACTTCCACAGGGTCAAAAAGGAGTCTAAATTTATTTTACCCACAGCTGCTCTGGTTGATGTTTACTTGTGTTGATTATTCGTATTATCGATTGTAGTGTGCCAAATTTTGTGGTGAATGATGTATTGTGGCGCATGAACAAATAAAAACCGAGAAATTAGATTGTCAACGACTCGGTAGTAATCTTCGTAAAAATAAATTAACATATCCACCGTAAAAACGGACTAAATAGACAAAAAAAAATCAACCGGAAACCTATTGAAATAGGCTTGAATTACCTCAGCGGAATTAACACGATAGGCAGAATATAATTATACATATTATTGATACGTGATAAATGATAAAACTCCATAAATTGTTTGCATATTTTGCGCAAAAGCTGCAAAGAAAATTACATTGTGCCGATTAGTTTCCGAAAAACGAATTAAAATTTTTTAAATGCAAAACACGCATGTGCTTTCTTTCGACAACTTTTTCATCTGCTCTAACAGCTTCTTTAAAGAAAATATAGGCCGAACATGGAATTTCTCTTCACAGGCGCTCTCTTAACAGTCTGCTCTCGCGTTAAAAAAGATGTAGTTTCGAGGAAACTGTAGCGTTTGAAAGTCGTTTGGGTCTCATGGACGCAGTATGTGTATAACTAACAAGGAAGAGTCGCGGAGCTGAACTCTCCAATTTCGGTGAAATTTGGCATGTTTGTAGAATGGGTAGAAATAGGCGACACGTATTTTTACTTATTATGCTTAAAATCCATGGTAAATGGATTATTAAGCTCGCACGTAACGAAAAACAGCTCACCCCCAAAAACACTGCACTATTGCAGCATTGATTGGGGAACAAACGAATATATCAAGTTTTTTTTACGATTATCGATTAATTTTCTACGCTAAGATTGTGATGGGTTTATTTTAGATAACACGAGTTGGACCACGGTCTTGAACCCTTGGCAAATAATCGAATGTTGAAAATACGCGCTATGGTGAAAAGTAGGGTTAGGAAAGTTGCACGCGATTGTAGATGAATTACGTTCGATTGAGGGAAGAAAACTTTGTTTCTTTATGATTTTGACGACGATCGGCGTTAACTGACCTGTCATAATTCTGCGATTTTCGTTCCAGGCGATTTTTACCTCGTCCGCTCGTTTGTATCGCTTCAATTGACGTAGTCGCATGTATTCCGATTTAACGCGCTTACGCCACTCGGCGGAAACTTTTGTTTTTGACATTTTAACCTACAAGATATTGCCACGGTGAAGCGTAACTATCTTAATAAACAAATGCAGGTAGGCAGTGTCGGGAATGCGACTTTATTATTTTTCCATCTCGCTACGAAAGTCTATGACGCGGGCCGCCATTTCTGACAAATTGTGCCTTGTGTGTTTGCAACGAAGTTAGGCTCGCATGAAGCATGCTTCATGCTCGGTAGCCAGAGGCGCTGGCGTCAATCGTGTTTCAAACATAAAATTCATATTGTCGATCGAAAGTGCGTTAGCCACAATCCAGGATTGAGGGAACAAAAAATATCTTATTGTTCAGACTATACTGGCTTTACGAATTTTCGGATTTTTTCTCACTACTACGCGTCAGAGATATAAAATAGTTTGATGAATGTAATTTTACGTGCGGTACAATGGTCGAGACGTTCACGCTACGGTGTATTTTTTTTGCCTATTTAGCACCAAGATAAGCCATTTTTAACGACAGATTAACTCAAACTAAACCTTTGTAAAGATTTTGAAAAAAAAACCAACATTTTGCCCATGGCTTGACGAAAGATTACAATGTTAGCTGGCGAATAAAGAGCATTGCTGCCAACCTCAATATCCGTGAAGTTGTCGCATTTCGGCAACACTTAATATAATTTATGGCAATAATAAATTATCTCGTAACATAAATATAAATAGGCACAACTATAAATGACTCAATATTTAATTCTGAGTTGTATAAAACATTCGCTGATGCAGTTTTTTTCATAATGATCATTGATAATTTTATACTTTTTTAAGTTGGTAGTAACACAAAAGATTTTCTTTTTTCCGAGATATAAATATAAAAATGATTGATTTTGCTCTTTAATTATATATTTTATGAACAATTAGCATCTATAGAATAAATCTATATGCTAAATATAAAGCATAATAAATATAAAGATGCAATTAATTGGGATGCAATTTACTGTGTACATGCGATATTGTTGCAGAAAGAGCCTAATGGTCGCTATTTTAATAAATTTTGAAAAAAAAACTTTACAGACTGCAGTTACCACATGATAAATTCTGAATTACTAACTGTTGCATCGAATTCAGGCACATTTCAAGACCGAAAGACTATGGGCAGTAAGAACACACATTTTAAATGCTGTTTCAAGCAATTTTATGGAAAATTGACGGAAAGATTGGGGTTGACAGTTTTTCTTAGATAAAACTAGTAAAATCGTACAAACGGTGCTCAAACCATTATCGACAATCCTGAAAATCTAGTGCATCAGTTTTCCGATTGGCGGCGATCCGCATGGCGAACGTGCACACATGTAGGCGCATCCCGCACGGACTTGCAGCGACCTTCAGCTATTGGGCCTCGGCTCTTTACTGTAGTGAGTAGAAGATGGGTGCTACATCTGGCGCTAGTTTGCAGCGGCTGGTAGCCCATAACTACAAAATCTGTAATACCGTCGTGACCGCGTCGAAATTTCGCAGCGTGTGATACATGGCCTTAAGGTATGATTTTCGCGGCCCCGAATATATTTAACAATTAACCGATTTTTGTCTGTAATCACGTGAAAATGCATCCCCGTATACTGATAAAATTTCATGCCAAATTACCTAACTGTTACCGAAAATCTACGACTCTAGGAAACATCTCATTTATATGGCGCTTTATGCAGATAATATGGTGGTCGTAACGATGGTAACGACAATAAAAACAGTCGCCGAATGTTTAAAGAAAACATTAGTGATAAAACTTAGAAAAATGTGACGAGCAGAAGAATTTTCGTAGCCGCGAGTTTTCACGGAAAATATAACAATGTCTAGATCTACTAAATTTGCGCGAAATTTTTCATTCCGGATTATCGTTGGGTACAATTGATTGTGACTTAGTTTTATTAATGCCATTCGCGATCCCCAAAAGTCTTTGCGCCCCTCGCGGCCCAAGACAGAAGCTCTACCAGTATAGTAAACTTGGCCAAAATACATCGATGGCAATGGACGAAATTGCCAAAACGAGAAATTACTTTAAATTCTACTGTGTTCCGGTGTGAAAGACGGATCGTAAAAGTGTATTGTCATTCCAAAAGCTACCAAAAGAAAAAAGCTTTTGAAAAAAGTGTTTGTTGGCTCTGAAAATGACTCTTCACGCCATCAAGGCGAGTTTGTAGTCACTACACGAGATTTTTTCTTCCCATGTTTGTATCTTTATAAAAATTAAATCGAGCAATATCAAAAGTCATTTCTGTTGAATGCAACGAATGAATATAATTCCAGGCGTCCCTCGTAAAAAGTATGCCCCGAAAAATATAACCACTTGTTCTCGAAACCTGCGAGTGACTCTCTTAACCTCAAAAAAACCTACATCCGGAGCTGGCAAAGCTAAAAAAAAGAACGGTAAGTAAATAATTCACTGCAGTAGCATCTTTACAATCTATAGAGTAAGCCCGATAGCCAACCCGCAGGAAATCAAGAACAAAGTAACTGTTTGCGTTTGAGGTTATATTTAGACCGGCCATATTGAAATATCGCTGCGCTACCTCTAGGACGTGAACATTGCGAATAGTCGCGCCAGAAACGCGATCGAAAAAAGTTCTTCATTGTCGTACACACCGTCGTAAAAATTGGACAATACCTAAACATTGTCCAAACATATGGAGAAGCGTACGTGATGTTTTCTCGCAGCTGGAAAGTTTTCACAGGTTCACACAAGACTTAAATGCATCTGTTTTTTTTTTTAATTTCGTTTTCTTTATTTTGTAGAAAACTGCGTGATAAGTACACCAATAATCTTGCAATGTCGAAAGTTTTGCCGATTAGCCGGGGCACGAGTTCGGGGAGGTAGAGAAAGGGATGGGGGATCAGGAGTCGCCTTTTTAAACGCAAAAGGGTGATGAACACGAGTGTCCCTTCGGCGCAATCGACGAGTCCCCGGAAGGCCTGATTTTTTTTTCTAGCAAGCCGGAGTAGTGAACAACGAACATGGTTCTCTCTCTCTCTCTCACACACCCACGCGCGCGCGCACACACACACACACACACACATACACTCTATGTAATAACGATACAGTTCTACGTTGTAAAAAATGTTTTTTTTTTCGCCCGCTCCTTCTTTTCTTTCTCAATTGGATTACGATCTGATCAAGAGCTGCATTCGATCGCATATCGATAAATCGTTCTTCGTTTCGTCACTTTAACTCCATGCATGTTTTCCCGATACGGGTTTTCTTTTATTTTTCCGAGAGGTGCGGCTGAGTGAGGGCCCCCGAGTTAAAACTACATACGCTTGAAACTTCAACTCGGGGGCTTCATTTTTAACCAATCTTATACAGTAATAATAATGATAATAGCGATAATAATAATAATAATAATATTACGTTAAATTCCTTCTTTTTTTTACACGAATGACTTCTCTGTTTTTCGGCATTGAAAAATCGTTTTTTTTTTTTACGGACGGGAGACGCGAACAGTAGAAGCGACGTAGCGACAAAACGACACTGTTTCTACACATTGATCGATTACTTAAAGAGCATTTTTCGATTATCTTTTTTCCTCCCGGAACTTTCGTTCGGCTGGCTCGAGGATACCAGCAGCGGCGAGATTATTCGTCGCGCGGCCGATAACAACGAAATTAAAAAATTCGCGACAAATCGTACGTGAAAATAAAAATAAACAAAAAAACGAATAAAAATCGAAGCGCGACAAAGGCTCGTCGCCGTTGCATTATCTGTTCAAGCTCTCGAACGAGCGGAAGGGAAACGGAAAAATCTCGCATCTCACTAGTTATGCTCAACTCGGGAATACTTTTGTTTTTTCTTTCTTCTCTAAAACGAGTCGCTGCAGTCTCGAGGCGAACGAACGCGGATTACATTAAAACAAAATAAACGAAAATGATTTTCCTCGTTCTTTTGATTCACACTACAAATAACCATCAGTCTGTGGGTCTGTGCATTGATTCGTACTTTTTGGTCGCTGATACTAATTTAACAGACAAACGAAAATAATTTAAAAAACGAGAGAGACGACGGAGTAGAAGGGAGAAAAAGATGGGGTCGAAGGATTGAGGAGTTAAAAAAAATTTGTACAGTAAATTCTTCGTCGTATACCGAATGCACCCTCTAAATTTTAACACCTCCGCCGCGAGCCTCGGACCGCGGAGAAATATGCATTTTTTCGTAGCCAATGATACTTATTTTACACCCCAAAATGTGTTGTTTTTTTTTTTTCGAAAAAAAAGTGCCTAAACATTCGTGCAGAGTGGGAGATGCGTTGAAAAATACGAAAACGAAATGGGGTCAACGCGACCCCAGTGTGCAGTCGAAGGGTTGAGGCGGGCGATACCTTCGGGCGAGGGAAAAATTCGCCGATTTTCATGATTTTTTTTTTCTAAAGAAAATATTTGTTCTCTATCTTGAAGCCTTAGGGTATATTTTTTACTACTTTTGGCGCTTAAATAGTATATATTTTTTTCCCAATAATCAATAATCATAAAGAATACAAATCTTTCGAACCTTATTGTCTAAAACGTGACCCAAAATGTTCTTGAAAATAAAAAAAAACGTAGGTATATTGTTCGAAAAATGTAATCTTTTCGTTTCAAAGCGCACCGTTTCATCGATTATCAAGATTTTTCTCTCTTTCTTGGTTCATATTCTGGGCACGAGAGTTAACGAAAGAAAAGTATTCGTTCGTTTTTTTTTCGGATCAATCCCGCCGACGCTACGTGTCACGCCGTCTGACCCAATCCGCGGCAGCCGGTTTAGAAGACCGTGGCGTATATCCGGCATTTAAAAAAAAAAAAAAAAAAAAAATATACGCTGCAATCCCGCGAAAAATCCAAGAGAACTATCCGAAAAAAATGCGGTGCGCTTCCGGGTCGGCATTCAGCCAAACCTAGTAATAAAACGTACCCCAAGTCTCGCGAATGGTGAGGAAATTCTTCGTTGAAAAAAAAATCATGAAAATCGCCCTTTAAAAAGTGTTTCTTCAACTGTAAATTTGACAGAGTAGACGATCGATTTAAGGTCCGGAGGGTGCATTCGATGCGGACAAATAATTACATCGTCAATCGTCCCGGAGCTCCTTGACCGAAATGAAACGAAACATAAAAAAAAAATTAACGAAATGGACGCTTCACGGCAAAAGGATCGAAGGAACGGCCGGTTCTATATCTCCGTCGCATATTTCTCGACCCCTAAACAAATTGGGCTCGGCGCTCTGGCCGTTTTTGGTGAAGATATAAAAATTGCATTTTTTGTTTGTTTCTCGAAACTTATCATTAATATCATCATCGTTATAACTATCATAATTACTACTACGATTAAACGAGCCGGTTCCTTCTTCCGTGAGAGACTAGACACGCCGATTTTTCTTCCTTAACGACAACACGATTAAAACGAGAAATCGCGAGCTCTTCAGTCGTTCGGCGATCGATCCGAAAGATTTTGCGTCGAGAGCCTTCTTCCTCACTACTATCGTAATTCCACAAACGAAGCAAAAACGAACGATCACTAACAATCGTAATGACAATTTATCTAGATCGATTGGCACAAACCGAGTTTCGTACTTTGTGGCAAATCGACGTCACGTATTTTTTGTTTTTTCCCAAAAGTTCAACGACTCGTAAATTTTAGCTTCGTGTTTTGCCTCGTGGACTCAACGAGATATTCGAGAACGAGTATTATTCGAAAACAAATGTTATCCAGTCTCGGTTGTCTGGCGCGGGGATCGATCGGCCCAGCCACGATTTTCATATCTCATCGAGGATCAACAATTGAAATACCCTCCTCGATGGGGACGGGGAGGGGGGGGTAGGGGGTGGAGAGGCCGGAAATATAAGATTGATTAAACGATCGCAAGACTAAGCGCTAAATCGTAATCATAATAAAGGTCCGATACGAATCTTGCCTACTTGGATTTTTACATAAACGCGATTTACATATATTGTTTGATAAATTTAAATTCGATACTAAATCTAATAACATTCAAATTTAACCGAGGCTTGCACAGGACCCATTGGATTAAACGACTCGTTAATCTTTTCATCTTCTTCGTATTATTATTATTATTATTATTATTATTATTTTCTTTCACCTAATTCTCCTCTTATATTCCCCGATAATAATTTTTCTTCTCCCCTTACCCCAGCCCTTAATCGTAAGATCACGTCTTCCGCCTTCTCAAAATACAACATTTTCGTTATCGATAATAAATTTTTCTCTCGCTCTCGCCCTCTCTCACTCTCGTACTCTCGTCTTGTTCGCTTTCAATTAATCTTCGTCGTCTAATATTGCATCCACGTGAACACACTTTCGAAGATGGAGAGAAACACGAAAAACAACAATGTAACAACGTACTTTGCGAATTCCCGTCTCTCGTCTCGTCATTCTTTTTATTTTTATCCTTCGGAATTTTCATTCGCGGAATCGCTTCATCTTATTCCTGCCCATCGTAATTTTTTCTTCGTCTACGAAAGTTGGCCGCGATTGCGATCGAGAGCGCCGGGGGCACGTTTCGTTCGGACGATACGCCGAATACTTTGTGGAGCAAAATCGATTGCGTTTGATTAACTACGATAAGGGACAACCGAGCGCACGTGTGAATTGTCGAACTTTATGGACGCGAATTCGGGCGAGAACATTTCGTGGGAAAATTGGTGTGAATTGTGATGGAGAAAAAAAATTGATCGGTCACTGCATCCAACCCACGTGTTGATTTGTGGAAGAAAAAAAATAAACGTCGAATCTCCGCTCGACCTAATTATGTTGGGTTGTCGGGGAATATACAGTTGGGATACTTGGTGACTTCTCGTGCTTGTGTATGGGATATTTTTTGGTTTTCCCGAGGTTTTTTTTTTTTTGGTGAAATTGTACCACATGGGAGGAATATCCACACCAATTTGTGAATTTTTGTCCTTTCTGTTTGAGGAGTTGTAATTTTCGGAAAAATGTCGATTTCGGAAGTTTTGGAAACGTTTGAACCCTGATAAGTCCGGAACTAATTGGGATAGCGACAAATGGCACTATATTTTTTTTTCCCATTATTATGCATACTTTCGTTGAAAAATGTGAAAAAATTATCGATTATTTATGTCAACGTTTTTCTTGCTTCGAAAGTGAAAACTTTTTTTTTAAAGATGATCGACATTTTTTTATTTTTTCAAAAAATTCTATAAAATAGAGTGACCCATTCTATGATTTTTAAGACTAGTATCATCGTGGGCCGATTTTTCGTTCTATTTTTTTCCGTATTCATTGTATTTTTGTCCATTCAATGTCCAATAATGCTATTAATGATTGTCCGATTTCCAATTCGGCTTCGACAGGCCTGAAACGGTTTATTTTTAATTCGTGCTGAATTTAAGAAAAAATGTTTTTTCTTCTTCAGAAATCACTTTTTTTTTTGTTAAATTCAGTACAAATAACAAATAAACCGTTTCAGGTCTGTCGAAGCCGAATTGGAAATCACAAAATCATTAATAGCATTATTGGCCATGAAAATAACTAAAAATCGTAAAAAAAATATGATTAATTCGAAAAAAAAAATCGAAGGAAAAATGGGCCCGCGATGAGACTAGTCTTGAAAATCATAGAACTGATCACTCTATTTCACAGAATTTTTTGAAAAAGCCAAAAAATGTCTATCATCTTTAAAAAAAATAGTTTTTACTTTATAAGCAAAAAAAACGTCGACATTAATAATCGATAATTTTTTTCATATTTTTTGACGAAAGTGTGCTTCAAAATGAAAAAATATTACGCAGTGCAATTTGTCGATATCTCAATTAGTTCAGGAGTTATGAGCGTTTGAACACTCCGGAAACTTCTCGACTGGACATTTTTCGGAAAATTATAACTGATAAAAGAAGAGATAAAATTGTAAGAATTAGTGTGGATATTCCGTTCGTGCGGTACAATTTTACCAAAAAAAATTCAGGAAAACCAAAAATGGTCGGGATCACGGGCTAGCTGAAATGGCGTGGAATATCCCATATAGTAAAATGTGCTCTGCCCCGACCACCGACACGCGGGTGGCTCGTCCTAGCCCCTGACACGACGCTTTTCCCTACTTCGTTTACATTGTCGCACAATTTCACCCGTCGCTTTTGTAAAAACGAAAAAAGAAAAAGAAAAATGAGGCCTTATCTATCCGTACGACGATGAAAGTTGACTATCGGACATTGATGAGGGACGCTCGAGAGAGACGAGAGACGCGACGTCACTGATGCTGCAATGGAGCAACCCGAGGTAGAGGAAAAGATTCCTCGCTACACTTCTTCACGCCAACCCTTTTTTTCTCAACCGAAAGAAAAATGAAAAAAAAAATCGCGAATTTTCGTGAAGGTGTTCCGCGGTTCGGAGCGAGCCTAGCCAAACGGAGTCTTCCAATGCGAGTCACTAAAACGCGACGTCGAAGGCATCCGAGACTCGTGTGCTCGAAGAACCGCCAAATTTCATCTTTCCCTTGCACAATTTGCAAATTGACGAATAAAATTTCTCCCCCTATCAACGTCGCTTCAAAAAAACAAGTCTCTCGTTCCAGCATTCTGGAAATGGAAAGGAAATTTTCTGGACACACTTTTCCGATGATGCGCCAAAAGTATTAAGATTTAAGAACTTTCGGGACAATTGACGATATGTTACCATTTGGCCATGAAATTTCTCTACAAGTAAACAAATTCTGACGACCCCCCCCTTTTGATTTGAAAAGGAAAGGTTTGAAATCATTCGTGCCATTAGCCACTTCGTACCTATGTGAACTAATCGTCCAGTAAACGAGACGAAAACCCAGCACTTTAGGCGTAGAATTCGAATTGTGAACTGAAGCTACATGGCTGCATACTCGAAGTAACCTCGATGCAATTTCACCCCTCAACTCGCCCCAACCCTACGGAATAGGGGTTGAAAACTGAAAAATCGCCGTATCTCGATAACTAATAGCCCGATCGAAAAATGTTTCAAACAAAAGTTGTTTGGAATAATAAAATACGTATAAAGTCGTCTAACGTCCAACCTCCTATCTTCGAAAATAGCGGCACAAAAACGATTAGAAAATTCTGAGTCAGTGGTGCGTTTTTTGCCGCTATTTTCAACGATAGGGGATTGGAAGTCAGATAACTTTATACGTATTTTATTATTCCAAACAACTTTCGTTTGAAACATTTTTTCATCGGGCCATGAATTATCGAGAAACGGCGATTTTTAAGTATTCAACATTTTATTGGGATTACTTTTAGTATGCAACCGTCTAGCTTCAGTCAAAAATTCTAATTCTACGCTAAAAGTGCTGGGTTTTCGTCTCTTTTACTCGACTATAACGTTCTCTTCAATGGCGAACATAAAAACTAAGAAGAGAAATAGGCTCCAATTAGAAAATGATTTGGTTATTTGCGTCTCAAAAATAGAATCTACAAAAATTCTCACTGAAATTGTCGTATTTTTATTGTTGGTAGGACCTACGACCCTTGCTTTTTACTTTTACCTGGCTTCCGACCCACACGTTGAAAAACACTGCAGTACGCGAATTTGCTGCATAAATTTCAATCGAACGGTAACACATCGTCAATTGTCCCGAAGCTCCTCAACCCTTTGTCGACACACTCACATTTGGCCAAGATATTGACACTTTGGGTCATCGCGACGGGGCTGGTTGAATCTCCGAGCTTTTAATGATCAGAACCCTCAAAACTCCCAAAGAATTTTACGCGAAATACCAAAACTACGAACATCTGAACACCGTCGATAAAATTAGGCTCTGGAAGTTTCAAAAGTTTCAATATTGTCAATAAATCGACGAATTATTTGACGATTTTTTTATTTATTTTTATCGAGAAGTGATTTTACGTCAATTTCGAAATTTGTCCAGACGATGTTATACGTTCTGCATCATTTACGGTCAACTGTGTAGGCTTTCGCTGGCACGATATTGACGGAAGTTGGAATTTCGGAACACTAAAATTAGGAATTGCAAACTTTTAAAACTTCCGTAACCGAATTACTTTGACGGTGTTCAGATTTTCGGAGTTTTGGATCTTTCGTGTAAAATTCTTTCGGACTTTTGAGCGTTTTGATCATAAAGTTCGGTATTTCTATAAAATATAGAAAAATTCGAGAGACAAATAATAAGTTTTTTCTTTACAAAAGATAAAAAACCAATGAGTTCGTTTTCAGTTTCGTTAGCAGTTAACAAAAGTCGTTTTCGTTCAGTTATTTACGTTAGTTAAGTTAGTTATTACGTTAGTTATTCAGTTAGTCAAGTTTTTATTTACAAAAGATTTTAAAAGAGACAAAGTTCGAAAACTATGAAGTTCGGAATTTCAACGCGGCCCCAATTTGTCCTGGTACTTCAACTGCCATTGACTCTTCGGTCAATTTTCATTGAAACGAACGTCAGGTGTACACTTTAAACATTTCTCGATACGTCTGCATAAGCAAAATTCGGCGAATAACAAATTGAATCGTTAAAAAATAATTGATCGAAGCATTCAATTTTGGAAGAGTGAGCATTTTACGAAAAATTCATTCGGGTCAAAATGTCTTGGTGTGTCAACGTAGGGTTGAGTGTCGAAAGTTCCCAGACGTGACATTTATTGCGATAAATATTCGGAAGCGGGGCTCCTGGCAGAATCAGGCTAATTTTTGTTTGGACTATGTTGGGTTTGTTTGGGTTTTGTTGAGTGTGCTTGGATCTGTTTGGGTTTATTTGGATTTTGTTCGGGTTTGTTTGGCTTCGTTTGAATTATTTTGGGTTTTGTCGAGTTATTTTGGATGTTTGGATTCGTTTGGGTTGTGTTGGGTTCGTTCGAACCCTTGAAGAAAATTGACGTGATTCTATCAGGAGCCGAATCCACCCCACTTCCGAATATTTACCTTTGTTCCTTCATTGTTCAATTTCCATTTCAAGCACCAGCCATCGATGTCTCGAAACTTTTCCATTACGACTTCCCACAAACTCAAACAAAGCGTCAATCGTTTCTCTCGTTTCTCTCGCGTCGTCTCTCCCCCATTGTTTTCTTTTCTGTTGAACGTGTGTTCAGTGTCTTTTCATCGTTCCTTCGTAATCGGTTACGTAGCATAATGATTCTTTCCGTTGTTTTAGCCATTATCGTAAGTATCGATATTGATCTACCTAGCCTAATATTTACAAGATTTCTCCTTGCGTTCTATCCTATTTTTCCATCCCTCCCTCCTGCGCGTCTTTCCTCGCCTTGGCACTCGTTTTTAATTTTCTTTCTTTTTTAATCCACGACGCTCGTCGCAGCCTCAGCCCCCCCCCCCCCCCCCTCGGATTGCCCCAGTTCGTTCGAAACGTGTAAAACAGCAATCGCACGTTCGCTCGCTCGTTACATTTTCACATCCAGGCACAAATATCTACACGCGACTATATTTCGCAGTTTCTCCGTCCCTCCGTCATCCTCGTACGCTCAATATTTTTTTCCCGTCACGGCCTCGATCTCCCATGTACGCGGGGGCCAAATTGACTTTTTTTTCCTCGTTTCAAGCAATCTTTCAATTCTCACGTCGTTTCCTATGCTCCTTTACGTTTTAATATTAAATCTCGCAAACATGCATGAGTCGCAATATTGCCAATAAATAATTTACTAAGTCTTTTTCGCAATGAACAAACTTCCGCGATATATATATATATATATATATATATATATATATTTAAATGTGTATAGATATATATGCTCCTTTGCTCCGTTGGCAGCTGAGCATTTCCTCATTGGTGCTCCACTTTCCTCGAGAGGCATAAACAAAACAAAAATGCCTCCGAGAGCGCGAGAGGGAGTTTCTTTTCTACCCCAAATTTTGCATATTTTCTTTGCCTATATATATGTAACAAAAAATGATCCACCTCTCTCGCCCTCTCTTGCACGGCGAGGTACACGTTTCCGGTGTACTCGATACTTTCGTTTACTTATTCATCTTAACCTCTGTATGCGGCTTGGCGAATCTTTCGGACGGGCCGACAAGCCTGAAGCCTTTCCCCCCTCTCTCTCTCACTCCTCTGACTTTTGTTTCGGAAAGTCAGCAAGCGTTTTCTCGAGGGCTGGAAAGAAGGCAGATGGAAAGAGAGGGGGGGGGGGGGAGAGAGAGAGAGAGAGAGAGAGAGAGAGTGAGGAGTCTCGTTGGAAATCTGGCAATGGAGCCTGGAGCTACGGTCCTCGTCGACTCATTCTTCTCTAATAATATATTATATCTATATATACATATATATGTACACACAAAAATTACGTTTGTTATTCCTCCTTCGTTTTCCCCCCGTTAAATACACCATATACGCAATATATATGTATATATAGTATTGTGAAGTTTTTTTGTTTGTCCCGCGAGTCAGTCTTGAGGATCTCCTTTCCCCCGCATCGCGGAGGACTACTTGTAGCACCCGATTTTTTTTAAATTCCTATTCCGTTGTTGTCATATATCCGTCCCTATACCCTACGCGTCACGGGCTGTCCGTGTTTTGGTTTTTGGGTTTGTATGATAGTCTCGCAGTAGCCAGGCTCTTAGTGGGACAATGGCGCGGGGGGGGGGGGGGGGGGGCGGCGCCAAAGCGACGACAAACTAGGAGACGATCGGGTTGTCCGCTCGTTGATTAACTCATGGTAATCTTGGCCTTCGTCCTCCGTCTCGTCCTCGTATTCTTGCGGTTTTTGTTCTCGTTGAACGTCGAGGGGGCCCGTGGTCCCGTCTTGTTCCATCAGACGTGTTGCCGGTGATGATTCGTCTCGTCCGCCTCGCACGGGACGACCGTCAGACTCGACAGATTGCTGAGATTCCCGCTCGACTCGGAGTAACTCGAGAGGGTCGGCCTCCGCGAGATTGCTGGCACGACTACGGCCGGTGTCGAGCCACCCGGACTCGGAAACTTACGGAAGACCCTCAGCAACGAGCTGCCCGCGCTGTGACATCTCACTATACGCTCCGGGGGATCCAGCAGGGCTGCGTGGCTTCTGTACGGCGGCGGACTCTCGCTGTCGAATACCGTCCTGTTCGGCGGCGGCCTCACGCACTTTTGGTATATCTCGCTCTCCTGTGTCGACGGAAAAATCTTGTTAGAGACTCGTATTTGCTATGCGCTTTTGAGGTCATGACGTTTTTGAGGTTATGGGGTTTAGCCGTCGTTCTAACTATCCTAGCCTGTATGTACGAAGTTCTTTCAAGCGGTCGCAGAGGTGTGGTGCTCAGTTCCGCCGCAGGCGTCGCTAGTGTTCTTGGGAAACTAGCGTTCTAGAACACTAGCGACGCCTGCGGCGGAACTGAGCACCGCACCTCTGCGACCGCTTGAAAGAACTTCGTACATACAGGCTAGGATAGGGAGTTTGGACTCCTTTACTCTATGGCCGTATTCATAGTCTCTCCTTATCTCAAGGATAAAGGACGCCTCGATGAAGGCTTCCTTGAATCTCAAAGGCGTCCTTGTTTCATAGTCGCAACTCGACTCTCCCTTCCAGAAGGAAGACATATTTAGGGACATGTGATTGCTTATGGTGGTAAAACCGCTGATAGAAGCGCCACTCGGCTATATTTGAAACTAACTCAAACCGCTTGGCTCTCGATTGTAAAGCCTCGAGTGTATAACCTCAAAGTTCAAAATTAGAAATTGAGTTGCGACGAGTACAATCATGGATGAAGGAAAGAATGTTCATTATACAGAGCGCGAAAGGCTGTTATTAGCTCAGCTTTTTTTTTTAACTCCGTTCACTGCGATACGTTTCGAAACTTTTTACGTGCTGCACTTTTATCTGTTTTTGAGGTTAACCTGTAGACTGGTCTGCGATACAGGTAAAAACTGCATAGACGCCAAGCGCAAGCGCAAGCGTTAGTCATATGAAACGAAACAGCCAATCACAGCGCCGAAGGTTTCCTCAAGGAAGCTCGAGACCTGCCTTGAAATAAGGAGGCCAATGAGGCTCCTTGTTCTGTTATGGAAGGTCTATGAAACGCGAAATGAGAAACAAGGAAGCCTTGTTCCTCAAGGAAGGACTATGAATACGGCCCTTAGGCTCCTTGGGGAGGAGTCCGAACTTTTATGGTGAGACTTGAAAAGAGTGGCTGCAAAAAATGTGGTCGAACAGGGATGGCGCCACTATTGCTAAGACCTCGAGAAGTGAGCCGCGTGTGACAAAGACGGAGCAAATAAATCGTGAGAAGTGAGCTGTCTGTGACGCATAATAATACTTGAGAAGTGAGCTGCGTGTGACAAAGACGGAACAAATAAATCGTGAGAAGTGAGCCGTGTGTGAGGCAGAATAATACTTGAGAAGTGGACTCCGTGCGAGAGATATGTAAAATGATGTATACCGAAGAGGTCTCCGTAAATACGTAAAGATAGAAGAATATTGTTAATATAGTAATGCCCAATAAACAATATGCATTACTTGCATAATTAACAGTGAAAAAGGTACAAAATAATACTAAGAATGTAATACGTAGTGATGGAAAAATATTTTCATTATAACAGTGTTCAATTGTACAACGAATGGTAGAAAATGTCTTAAATAATACAAATGCTTTTTTTCTTGAACCAATTTTTATTTTCTCAGGTAAATACGACGGTAAATTATTCCTAGTGAAAGTACAATGCTTTGTGATCGGTTTGTATTAAAACTCGCAATCGGCGGATCGGTAATGCGATTATTCTGACATAACATATTTGAATGAAAATAAAAAGAAAATCACACGAAAAAAATTGCAATTACTCATTGGGGCAAGATATTTAAAAAAATGTTCAGTATTTATTTTTCGATTTGAGAAGAACACCGTAATAACAATATAAAGTCGAAGCGATATTGCTTGCTTCAATGTTTTCAAGATAAAAACATGCTGTAATGTTTTAAAGATAAAATATCTGTGTCCTCTTATCAGCATCAAGGCTGGTTTATCTCGAAAATTCGATTGTAACAATTCTCAAATGTATATTTGAAACTTATTTGAAAACCACACACACATACGCATAAACACTACCATTTAAAGTATTATTATATTATTATTGAAGTATTCAATGTATATCATTCAATGGATTCAATGAAGAAAACAAAATTCAAAGAATGTGAGATTCGCGTTCGGTCAGTTGTCGAGTGAAGTTAGCACCGGAACCCTTCGCGCGATCGTAGCGCCATCCCTGTTGCCTTCATTTTCGGCCATCACTTAAAAGGCCGAGTTTAGGCTCCTGTATCTAGTCTCCATGATGGCCAGGTTGGCACAAGTGTCGCGAAGTTAGAGATCATGGAGGCTACATAAAGGAGTCCGAACTGTGTATTAGGAAAGTGACCACAAAATCGAGGAACGAAAGGGTTTCCGAAAGCGCCTTTCTGGAATTTCCTGGTGCTGAATGTTACAAGCGACAGCTTGAAATTAGCTAGTGGTGTGGCATCCACGATAACAGGTCAACAATTAAAAATTAAAGTTGTGTGACGTCCAACCCCCTACCTTTGAAAATAGCGGCACAAAGGCGATTTGAATATTCTGGGTCAGTGGTGCTCTCGCGTTTTTGTGCCTCTATTTTCGAATATAGAGGGTTGGACATCAGATAACTTTATACGTATTTTATTATTCCAAACAACTTTCGTTCGAAACATTTTTTGATCGGGCCATTAATTATCGAGATACGGCAATTTTTAACTGTTCAACCCCTATTCCTTAGGATTGGGGCGAGTTGAGGGGCAAAATTTCATTGGGGTTACTTTCAGTATGCAACCATCTAGCTTCAGTCAGAAATTCGAATTCTCCGCTAAAAGTGCTGGGGTTTCGTCTCTTTTACTGGACTACAACGTTCTCTTCAATGGTGAACATAAAAACTAAGATAAATAGGCTCCAATTAGAACATGATTTGGTTATTTGCATCTCAAAAATAGAACCACGATTCGACAACTTATTAAAAAATAAACAGGCACAGCCTTCTCACTGAAATGGTTGTATTTTGATTGTAGTGCAGGACCTACAAGCTTTTTACTTTTACCTGACTTGCAACCGCGACCCCCCGAGCAGGACTTCGCGACCTCCCGGGGGGTCGCCACCCACACGTTGAAAAACAGTGCTCTGGCTTATCCGGAAGTTAGTTTAAGGGGTCAGTCCACTTTGAAAATTTCAAATTTTCAATCTGAAAATTTCACTTCAACAAATCGACGATGATGAGCAATCAGAAGGGATTTTGTACGGTGCAGGAATTGCCGATTGAGTTTAGGTAAGATTTTCTCATCGTATAAACTTCAAACGCGTTTTTCTCGAATCAACGTTTTCAAAAACTAGCTCCGTCGTATCTCTAAAACTAATAAACCGATTCTCTTGAAATTTGAACCACATATCGTAAACACGATTCGCAACAAGATGACCCTCGATGGTTTGAAAATTTTGATTTTTACTCTTTTTTTTTGCGAAAAACTACGGAAAACGCGTTTTTTTTACTTTTTTCGTTTTTCATCTGCCATTTTTTTATTTTTCGATAAAACTTTATAACCGAGGGTCATTTTGCAGCTGTTGTCATACTGAGTCTAATGGACTTTGATTTTTTTATGCTTCTATGACAAGCCGTTGCCGAGTTGTGATGGAGCTACCTAGCCCACCTATTTTTGAGGCGTTACGTTAAGGGGTTACCCCCACTTGCGATTTTGAAAAAATCGATTTTTTTATTGCATTTTTTTGAAGTATAATTATCTGAGAATATGTCCTGAAAATTTCAAGTCGATCCGAACAAAATTGACTGAGATATGAGCGTTGAAAGAGAAGAATCCGTGAATTGAAGAACTGAAATTGAAACTTTAAACGCGTTTTTCTCAAAATGGCATTTCTGAAGTCGGTGACCAAGATTACTCGAACACTAATGAACCGATCTTCTTGAAATTTTGCAGGCTTATTTAATACATAAAAATTTAGTCTTTAATGGTTGGATTTTTTTTTTCGAAAAAAAATGGCCGTTTTATAGCCAAAAAACGGCCGTTTTTTTTCGTTAAAATCGAACCATTAACTCTGACTGTCCGCCATTTTGTGAAAAATGAATATTTTTTAAAATCCTTCGATTAAAGACTAGTTTATACTTATATTTGACTAAATCCATCCGCATTTTTTTTTCGGATGATCCACTTCGCCGCAATGTTGGTCACCGCAAACCGTGTATATAAAAACATTATTTCATTGACGGCCATTTGCCACTAAACAATGTAATATTTTTCAATAAAAAAATTACTGAATGTTCTTCAAGATGTGTTCTTTAAGATGGTATATTGATCGATTAAAAAAGTTTTGTAGTTTTCTTTAAAAAAATTCATGAACAAGGCCTTTTTTTGCGCTACAAGTGGGGGTAACGCGTTAAACTATAGTTTTTGCACTTAAAAATGAATAAAAATGAATTAAATGTTTTTAAAATGTATTTCAAGACTATTTATCAAGCCCAATAACTTTTATATTCACATCTTTTATAAAATCCTCAACGAAAAAAATCGCGAAAATAGCCTTTTTTTTTCGCGGCTCCAAAGAGGACTGGCCCCTTAAAATCGCTAGAAAAAGTCGTACGGAACAGAAAAGCAGACAAGCGAGAAATCGTCGTACCTGTTCGGGATCGCGAAGATGCAGCGTAGTGTGAGCCCCGTAAGGTCTCTCCTCGCCGTCTGGGAGTTGAAGCCGCGGTGGAAGATCGAGAGCGAGATCCTGTCGCACACTTCCGGCTCTAATGGCTCGATCTCTCGCCGCCGCGACGATCGCCTCTTGCATACCGTCGCTGCCGTGACCACCGACGATGACTCCGCCACCGCCGCCGCCCCCGCCCCCGCCCCCGCCGCCGCCGACGTTCGGACCGTCCTCGACCAGTCCACCCCCGAGACCTCCGTGACCTCCGCTACCGACCTCCATGCCTGCGCTCACCGACAGCATCTGTGTGTGTGTGTGTTTTTTTTTTCAATCCCAAACAAACAACATTATTCATCGTTGTTTGAGAATTTTCGTCTTCGGGACAAGAACGCGATAAATGACATTATAAACGAGAAATAGAAAAGTTGCGAGATACAACAGGAACGCTTCGAGAGCGATGGCGTCGAAGTTTGCATCGTTGGAATGCAACGAAAGGTTAGTGCAATTTTTTTAAATTTCTTCATTTTTGTTTAATTTTTTCATTTAAATTTTTTTTGACTTTTTAAATTCCTTTTTTTACTTCACAGATGGCGTTGGTCAATATTTTCATTTTTTCAATGAAACTTTTTTTTTTTTTTTTTTTTCATTTCAATTTTTCATTTTATTTGTGGCATTTCTATTTTTTATTTCACCATTTACTCACGAGGAACATCCCTGAGGTGACACCCTTCGATTTTGTTGAAATTTGGATATGTTATAAAGCACCGAAAAGTAAGCGATACGTATTTTTTTTTATCGGCGGAAAAACGGTTTCAAGGGGTGAAACCACCCCTCGAAAATAGGGGTGTTTTTCGTTTTTCCTCGATAACGTTATCGTTCTCATATCCAATGTATAGTACACGAAAAAATTAACATTGTGGCAATTTGAAAATTTTTTATGTCTCGTACCGTTAAAACGTTATCGACGAAAAACGAAAAACATCCCCATTTTTGAGGGTGCGTTTCACCTCTTAAAACCGTTTTTCCGCCGATAAAAAAAATACGTGCCGCTTACTTTTCGGTGCTTTATAACATATCCAAATTTCAACAAAATCGAAGTGTGTCACCTGACGGATGATCCTTGTCAGACGGCGTTGATCGATTTTTTAATTTCTTCATTGTTATTTAATTTTTTGAACTTAATTTGTTTTTCATTTCAATTTTTTATTTACTTTTTTTTTCATTTCAATTTTTTATTTTATTTTCTTTTTTTCATTAATTTTTTTACTTCGTAGATAACGTTGGTCAATCTTTTCATTTTTTCATTGAAAACTTTTTTCAATTCAATTTTTTATTTTATTTGTGGCTTTTCTATTTTTTATTTCATATTTTACTTAGATGGCGTTGATCAATTTTTTAATTTCTTCATTGTTATTAAATTTTTTTAATTTAATTTTTTTTTTTCATTTCGTCATGTTTATTTCATTTCAATTTTATTTCATTATTTCCATTTTTTTTTCTTGTATTGTTGGCATTTCGGCTTTGTTTCATTTTTTACTTCAATCGTGACGTTTAACTTTGCATCGTTGGAATGCAACGGAATTTCATTTCATTTTGTTTCTTCGTTTTTATTTCATTTCAATTTTTCTTTCTATTTGTGGCATTTCTATTTTTTTTTTCATCACTTACTCAGATAGCGTTGATCAATTCTTTAATTTCTTCATTATTATTTCATTTTTTTTATCGTCATTTTTATTTCTCTTCAATTTTATTTTATGATTTCAATTTTTACGTTTATTGTTGGCATTTCATTTTTTACTTTATATGCGACGTTGAAGTTTGCATCGTTGGAAAACAACGGAAGTTCATTTCATTTTTTCCTTCATTTCATCATTTTTATTTCATTTCTTTCATTTCGGCATTCTTATTTCGTTTTTTAATTAATGGATGGCGTTGATCAATTTTTTTTTCATTCCAATTTTAAAGATATTAACTTTCGTTGCATTCCAGCGATCCGAACTTCACGATCATAGATAATTATTAGATTTGTGAAAGAGATATCTGAAACGTCGAAGTTTGCATTGTTTGAATGCAACGAAAATTATTGTCTATTTTCTCATATTTATCATCTACGAAATCTTTTCCTATAAACTTAGACTGTAGATCTCCAATGAGGGTCCGGAAAAACGTTCGATCGATTTGCGCAGCTCAAAGTTGCCAAAAAAAAAATCGGTCTACGAGGGAAGCTCATGTTGCGCCCCAATTACGAAAATCTCAATATTACAGAATTTTCCGTACGGGTCTGAAGCCTGCATCGCTGGCTGCATAAGGATCGATATTTGACGGAACAGTAGTCTCGAAAATTCCACGAGACCACATGTACACACGATTTTATGATCGATTAACAATTGCACTTTTTACGAACCATTTAACGTTCATTTTCGAAAAAACTTGAATTTTCGTAAAAATCAACGTTTTTTTAAATGCTCGTAACTTTCTGAAAAATGGACCAAATAAGATAACTTTTCTCAAATTTTTGTATTAATTAATTAATTAAAATGTACTTTATGGAAAGAAAATATTTACCAAATATTCAGTCATCGTTGCTATTACTTTTTTGTTTAAAAGATAAAACACGATTTTTTCAAAGTTCGATATTTTTTAAACTCGATTTTTTTTTCGTAAAAAATATTATAGATTTTAAATTTTTTGCCTCAAGACACGTCGTGGTAAGATTTTTCTTTCTATTTTTTTTCTGAATGGAAAGACTGTCTTCATTTTTTTTTTCATAATTGAGTAAAAAATTTACCACATATTTCCAGTTATGTAAACAAAATTAAAAAAAGCACTCAGTTCTTACAAGGAAACAAAAACGAATAAAAATTCCAGCCACATCAAGAAGGGGTGTGGTCTGAAAGAGGTCGATTTGGCGAGGTTGCTCTTGATAACGACGAAAAAAAAAGAGAGCAAATCGTTTCAATGCTTTTCTATTGTGTTAAAAAGTATAATTTCGATAAAAACGCGTTTAAATAAATTTTGGTTCGTAAAAGAAAATCCCCGAGAGACGCGACGTCCCGTGACGTCCGTAAAAGTAAATTTTATATGTTACTGTTAAATTTATACGGAGTGATCGATACCAACTTCGTGATGTAGGTCCTCTGTAGGGGATGCAATAGGCATATCGTCTAAATTTAGTGTGAGAGACAAGCCCATACTCCGTAAGCAAGTGAATCCGCGAATTGTAAAAATTAAAAAATTAAGAGTTTTCAAGCGGCCCCGCTGCATATTTAAACTCGTACCCTATACAGGGTGTACAATTTGAGTTGACACACCGAAATATCCCAAGAAGGATGGCATTTGAGGGAAAGAAGTTTAATAGTTTTAAGGAGGTACGATCACTTCCACGGGGTCAAAAAAGAGTCTAAATTTATTTTACCCGCAGCTGCTCCGATAGTGCCTGAAGTTTGCATCGTTGCTATCCAACGATTTCATTTTTTTTTAACTTTTTAATTTCCTACAAATTCTTGCTCAGTTCGGCTCTAGCGACTAAAAAAATATGGTAAAATGAATTAAAAATATTTTCGACCATCCGGACCAACCCTTATAGGGGGGTGAAATTTGAAAAAAATTTCTATCTCCCGCACGTTTGATGTAATCGTTTTTTTTATTGGCGTCGATGTAAGGTGATATGAAAGGGGCCTCGGAAAAAAAATTTCAGTCCTCTAAATGTTCCGGAAGTTTAACCCCCCCCCCTACCGGGGGGGGGGGTCAAACTTGAAAAAAAAATTATATCGCCCACGCGTTCGATATAATCGTTTTTTAAATTTGATTTGCATGGAAGGTGGCCCGGAATACGCCGCCGAAAAAAATGTCAACCCTCTAAATGTTCCGGAACACACCCTTATCAGAGGGTGAAAGTTGAAAAAAAATTATATTTCCCACGCGTTTGATATAATCGTTTTTTTTATTGGCGGAGTTTGTAGAGAGGCCCGAAAGTCACCTCCAAAAAAAAAAATCAGCCCTCTAAATGTTCCGTAACGCAGTCATATCGGGGTGGAAGGAAGGCGGGAAATTCGAAGAAAAAAAATTATCTCCGGTGCGTTCGACATAATCGATTTTTTTTTATGGAGCCTGCTCTGATTGATGTTTACGTATGGTGATTATTCGTATTATCGATTATAGTGTGCCAAATGTTGTGGTAAATGATGAATTTATTGCACGTGAACAAATAAAAACTGAAAAATTAGATTGTCAACGACTCGGTAGTAATCTTCGTAATAATAATATTAACATATCCACCATAAAAACGGACTAAAAAGACAAAAAAAAAATCAGCCGGAAACCTATTTATTGAAATAGGCTCGAATTACCTCAGCGGAATTAACACGATAGGCAGAATATAATTGTACATATTATTGATACGTGATAAATGATAAAACTCCATAAATTGTTGTTTGCATATTTTGTGGCAGCTTCTATTCAAATTAATGTCAAAACAAAGCTGGGTTATGTTCGCCAAACGCATCAGCTGTTACTCGCGACGTTGCTAAGTCTGTGGATGCTATTTCGTCGTTCTGACCATTTTCAACCGGAAATTGAAACTTTCTTGTAACGTATTGCTTTAACTACACGGTGAAGATTGATTTTCTTATTTTTTACAATATCTATTATATCTAATTTATCGAATTTCAGTTTTCCAACGGGTTTAGTTGGATACGTGAGCAGAAAAACCACGATCACCGCACTTCCGGTTGACCGTCTCCTTAAGACGACGTGCTTCGGTAACTCAAAGTGCTCGATTTTGCAGTTTTATTGCGAAAAAAACTAAACGGTCAAAATAGCTCAAATTTTGGCAATAGGGGCATAAAGTATTCGTCAAAATCATATAAAAATTTCAAATCCGACAGCTGGATTCGTAGTAATGATCGTACCTCCTTAAGAAAGAAAAATAATGACGTTGAATCTTGCAACGTTGGAATGCAACGAAACTTCTTATACATTTTTTAATTCATTCATTTTTATTATAATTCGTCAGTTTTTTAAATTCATTGAGGTCGCGAATCTCTGATGAGGTCGATAAACCGTTTCGCTCGCTTTTCGTGACCTAAAACGGCCATAAAATTGCAAGCGGTAGAAGAAAAAGTTGACTCGAGCTGCGTTCCAACGATGCAAACTTCAACGTCGTGAAAAATGATGGCGTTGGTTTTTTTTTATCCGGGGGAGATTTTCAATGCTGATTCAACTTTAGCTTTTTAAATACGAATCAAGGTTTTCTTTTTTATTGCGGAATAGTTTTTTGCGTAAGAAGAAAGGTAATTTTTTTTACTCCGATATTTTTTATATTTTGAATATTCAACCAAACAGATAGCCAATATAATAGTGAAAAATAAAAACAAAATCTTTCGTCCAATATTTAAAATATCTACGATAATTGAAGTCGAACAAATAAAAAAAGTTTCACACCTAAAAAATTTCCTATTTTGTTACGCGACGAATGATTATGAAATGAAGCTGATTGGTTCAAATTTTAAAAGAACTATAATTGATCTGGCGCTCGTTTAAAATTTTTTTTCTTCTAACTATGTCTACGGTATGCCACAATCTGTATCGATTGAATATTTTTTCTAAAATATGTTCAGTCCAAATTTGAAGTAAATCGGACGTTTAGATTTTGAGACATGACGTACGCTAAATTGCATTGTATACTTTCGAGATAAACGCGAGAGAAGAAAACGTACACCAAATCGACTTTTTCCGTATACAATTTTCGTATAAATGTTTGGGTCTGCTCAATATCTTCGGTGATTCTTTATGGCGTCGGGTACGGGCAATACGAATAGAACATTTATTTTGTTCCAGAATCGTTTTTTTTTTCGTTATAAACAATTTAATTGTTATAATGACGATTGTGACGAAAAAGTGCATTTTGTAGAAAAAAAGTTTGAAATAAAAGATGTTTCTTTTTGAATAGACAAAAAAAAATGTCTCGTACATTTTTTTTGCTAGCTCCCTTAGCAATGGAGATATGAACAAGGAACATTTTTATGAGAGAGACGCAACGATGAGTTAAAGGGACTAAGAAAGGGACGAAACTTATATCTCCATTACTAATGGAGCTAGTAAAAAAATTAACCATCTTTTATTAAAAAATGTTATCTATGAAATGCACTCTTTCGTCCCATTTGTTATTTGAGAAATTTAATTGTAAGAAAGTGCCTTGTATGAAATACTTGCTATATATGGAATCACAATTATTTTTCGCACCTTCAATTTGCGATTCCTACACCGTATAACAATCAAACAGCCTGGTTGGACAAAGTCATAGCAATGCCTTTAAGGCGTTATACGCAGTGAGAAATTTCGAAAAATCGATTTTTTTAAATTGCATTTTCGGAATGTACAAATATGTGAGTATATTCCCTGAAAATTTCAAATCGATCCAGCGAACTGTTGAAACTTCAAACGCGTTTTTCTCAAAACGGTGTTTACAAAGTCAGTGAGCACGATTTCTCAAAAACGGCTCAACCGATCGGTCTGCAATTTTAACACAATCTTGTCAGATATATTCTTCAGGTATTGATCGAAGGAATAAGATTTCCGATAATTGTTTCTATTTTTTTTCAACGATTTAACAAAAAAAAATTTGGTCGAAAATCGAAATTGTTTGTTTCCGGAGTCACCATTTTGTCAAAAATTAAAATTTCGACTATTCCTTCGATCAATACCTGGATTCATCTATCCCCTGAAAGAATCTTTTTGGTTTTTTCATTTTAGATAATCCAAACCGGAGATACTTTGGTCACCGTCGGACACTTTTTTTTCGGGGACCTCCAGGAGACTTCCTACAGGAGCAATGTTAATGAATATTTTTGAAAATAAAAAATGCCAATCTGAAGCTAAAAGATGCCACTGCACTCCCTAATACTTTTCGTTTTGCCCAAATAAAATCCTTTTCCAGAAAAAAATCGCGAAAAAACGACTTTTCGTGAAAAATCTCGTGAAAAATCGCCATAACTCGGTCAATTTTCCGAATTTTCACAAAATCTTCGAACCGTACCGAAGTTAAGACTCTACGCAATGAGAAAACAAAATAAGTCAAAAATCGTTTTTTTTTAATTCCAAGGCCTCGCATACCCCTTAAATTCAATTTTTACGAGCTGATGAACGATCCGTTTTCCGGGCGGCAACGGGGGATGGTAGAGCCACAAGAACCTCGCTCGTGTTCGTCATTGCGATATTGACGCTCGACTTTGGCCAATTTTTTGTTCAAGCCAAGGGGGCAGGACGGATTAAGGTCGCGCGAGATTTGACGAACTTTTTAATTGGCACTCGATCATCATCGCGATAACGCCACAGGAGTCTCGTTTTGTTTTCTTCGGCAATACGCAAAGCCTATTATCCGTAACTACGATGCCCGTATCATCGCACGGCGTAGCGTTGACATGATCGAATCGACGTTACGTAATTTATCAAAATTATCATCTCCTTTCGGGAACGCATCGCGTCTAGCAACCGCGTGTCGTCCGCTCCGTTCGCAATTTCATTTTGAAGTACTCCAAAGTGACTTTTTATGAAAACGACTCGACGTTCGTACCGAAAAAAATTACCTACAGCTCAACCTTGATTTAATAATCTCGCAATCAAGGGGGTAAAGACATTTCGGGGACGATCTGTCAAAAATCCATTGCGCGGAGACTATCGTCCAAATTTTTCATCACGATGAAAAAATGTGCCACGTTATCCCCGAGCGCGAAAATGTAAGCGATAAAAACGAATTTGGTACGAGGTATAGAATTTTGTTTGATGGGATCAACTTTGCAACCAATTAATTTCAAAGGCAAACAAGTTTTGTTCCACTGCAACAATCATGAAGAACCGAACAATCAAATTACGAAAGTCGCAGATTTTTCCAGCCGATCCTCTCAATATATCGTGTATATATATGTATGCATATGTATGTATGCAGGGTGTCCCAGAACTGACGGTAGTCCCTGAAATGGGGGGTTGGGGGTGAAATTCCGAGTCGATTGATATAAGCATGTATGGGTCTCAGATCAAGCCCTGAATTATTATTCATTCTTAAAGGCGGGCCAATGCGGTGCGCCCGATGATCCGGCGGACGTCGGTGGGCGATACGCCGGCTCGTCGGGCGCACCTGATTGGCCCGCCTTTAAAAATGAATAATAATTCAGGGCTTGATCTGAGACCCATACATGCTTATATCAATCGACTCAGAATTTCACCCCCAACCCCCCACTTCAGGGACTACCGTCAGTTCTGGAACACCCTGTATATATACATTTATATAGCGACTACACGAGTGATGCGAGAAAATACGAGGAAAAATGAAGGATAAATGGAAATAGTATGCAAATTCAACTAAAATCAACAATAATTAGGCACGAGGAGCGTGGACTGAAAATCCATACAAAAATTTGATGATTTTCATTAGTAAAAAACAAATTTTTCTCCATTTCCGCATGCCATTCAGACATCGGCGTAATCCAAAGCTTTGCCTCAGGCTATAAAGGTTTCGCGAGAAACTTCATAATAGTGTAATTATAAATAGTGCTCTAGTCAACAAAGCTAATGAGCCCAAACTCGATTGTCCTATCATTTACCACTGGGAAATTTCAGTTCCCACCTCCCACCACTATTATCAGAATCTCGTCATCATGTGTAAAGAAAAGTGCTCATGATAACAAAAAAAATGAGCACAAACTCGACTGTCCTAGTATATGCTATAAAGGATGTATTGCTCGTACATTCCCTACCAAAAGTGAGTTTCGGCGAGAATTTTGACTACTTTGCGATGAGATCGAATATAAAAAAAAATCAACCACATTCGAGATGCTAAGAACATTAATTTCCGGTAATAATAGTGCAAACAAGTTATAAGTAAATTTGAAATTGTTGCTTTGTTGAATTGTTGAAAAAATGGTTGAATTGTTGAAAAAAAATTGTTCAACAAATGTCCAATGAACTACTGCTTTTATATTATAAAATTAATTCGTAGATTTTTCTGAATACGTATGAATTTTTTTAGAATTTTCTTTATATTTTCATTTTAATTTTTTTAATTTAAAAAAATGCATGAATAGTCACAAATTTTCAATATGTTTTCGGAGCAATGTTCCATATTAAATTCAACAAGTGGCCGGGGTATTGAACGAACAGTGTCATAGGTACAGGCTCTGAAAAATTCCAAAAACGGGATTTTCGAAATAGACAGAAAATTCTTTAAAAAATCATATGAATTCAGAAAAATATCATAATTCATTTACTGTCACGAAAAATCAGATCAGATCAGAAAAATCAGCCAGATTTGGCTCCCTCGGACTATTATTTGTTCCCCAATATGAAGAAATGGCTGGCGGGAAAAAGATTTTATTCAAACGAGGGGGTGATTGCAGAAACGAATGGCTATTTTGCACACTGACAAATTCTATTATACGGAAGGGATGAACAAACTAGACCAGCGTTGGATGAAGTATAAAAACCTAAAAGAAGACTATGTTAAAAAATAAATACGGTTTATCCCAAAAAATTAAGTAGTTTGCATTTTTGCACGGACTTATTAAGTGTAACATCTTTTATATCAATAATTATAATATAAACCTAACCGAAAAAAAATCATAAACTTTGTTCGTGCCTCAAGTGAGAAGCCCCCTTCAATTAAAGCTTGTCAAAATTGACAAATATAAATATTGACAGATGATCATCATTGCCCCCCCAACACTGTGCTTCCACCGTTGATGCACGCTGAGGTCTAACGATCGAAAGAGACCGTCAGAGAGCGAGAGCAGGGAGTGGGGAAGTATATGTCTCGTGAGTAAGAAAATGGGAAAGAGACACAGAGAGACAAGTACAACGATTGTAATACGAGGTTCGCGAAGTTCCGTGAACGACACAAGCCTGGTCTACCAGACGAAAAATCGATCCTTTCGTGCAGCGAGAGTCCAGGAGTAAAACCTCCGCGAGGTCGGTGCACTTCTGCTCGAGCTATATGCTAAACTTACATATTCATATCCATACGTACAAGCGCCCGCAGACACACACACACACACGTACACGTAGAAGAGCTGTAACTTCGCTAGCTCTTGAACTATTCAATGGATTCTACTCGCAACTCGCTGCAGCGATCGGCATTAAATAAAGGACACCCGGAGCAAAATCACATTCACATTCGTCGCTGTGATCGACGGAGTATGAAATAATGAGATTTTCGATTGAATTTTTCACGGAATGAAAATTCGTCGGTTGCAAAGACGCCCGGAGAACTGAGAATTATTGTTGAGTAATTGGGCGAGGGATGACGCGTGCTGAAATTAATTTTTTGGAGCAGTGTTTTTCAACCTTCTTGAATACGCAACCCCTTAAACAAGTTAAAACAATCTGGCGACCTCCCTCCCCCCCCGCACCCGAGCGTAGAATTACCATTTTTGACTGAAGCTAGATTGTTTCATACTGAAAGTAACCTCAATGAAAGCCCCTCAACTCGCCGCAAACCTGAGAAACAAGGGTTGAAAACTGAAAAATCGCCGTATCTCGATAATTAATAGACCGTTCGAAAAATATCTCGAACAAAAGTTGTTTCGAATAATAAAATACGTTTAAAGTTGTTTGACGTCCAAGCCCTTATCATTGAAAATAGCGGCACAAAAACGATTAGAAAATTCTCGGTCAGTGGTGTTCTTTTTGTGCCGGTATTTTCAACGATGAGGGATTGGACGTTGGATAACTTGATACGTATATTATTATTTCAAACAACTTTTGTTTGAAACATTTTTTCATCGGGCCATCAATTATCGAGATACGGCGATTCTTAAGTTTTCAACCCCTATTCCTAAGGGTTGGGGCGAGTTTGTTGTGTTGTGTGCTGTGTGTTGTTTGGGTTTGTTTGTTGTTGCAGATAGTTGCATACTGAAAGTAACCCCGATGAAAGCCCCTCAACTCACCCCAAACCTGAGAAGTAGGGAGTGAAAATTGAAAAATCGCCGTATCTCGATAATTAATAGACCGAGTGTAAAGTGTTTCAAACAATAGTTGTTTGGAATAATAAAATACGGATAAAGTTATTGAAAGTCCAACGCCCTATCTTTGAAAATAGCGGCACAAAAACGATTAGAAAATTCTCGGTCAGTGGTGGTCTTTTTGTGCCAGTATTTTCAACGATGGGGGATTGGACGTCGGATAACTTTATACGTATATTATTATTTCAAACAACTTTTGTTTGAAACATTTTTTCATCGGACCATTAATTATCGAGGTAGGGCGATTTTTAAGTTTTCAACAACCCCTATTCCTTAGGGTTGGGGCGAGTTTGTTGTGTTGTGTGCTGTGTGTTGTTTGGGTTTATTTGTTGTCTGTTGTTTAGGCATGCGTATAGTATTGAAGATAAAACTGCAACCTTCCCGCGGTAAAGTGCATAAGTAGATACAGTGCGACGCCCCAATGAGAACGCAAAAAACGAAAATAAATTTAATCATTTATCTGAATCTTTGGCTATTTTGTACGACAATCTTCAAACATACAGGCATTACTTGTTATAAATAAAAATTAAATTTTTAGTATTGACTCGAAAAATGCATGCGATTAACAAAAAGTATTGATTTCTTATTGTATAGCAACATTTCTTCATAGTATAAGGAGAATGGTTTCAAACAGAAATGTGCAACAAAATATTTATCTCATTTTACTATTCTACGCTCTCCTAGGCTGGGCATTCTTATTCAGAAACCCATACGCGAAATTACTCAACATCGGGGTTCGAGTCGGAGTGGGGGAAGCGTTCTTATTGCGGGCGCTCTTATTGGGGGGTCTGACTGTACTGTCGAAACTAATGGAGTTTAGGAAAATGTACTTTTCGCATCATTATCCTATTTTTCTCGAAACAAATTGGTTTTGGACGAAATTTGTATAGAATATTAAATATCAATCTTTTTATAGGCTACAACTTTTGTAGGAAAGATATTTCTTTAACATCAATATTTGTTACAACAAAATAGCAAAACTTAAAAAAAAAGTTTTTGTGAGTTTTGACCATGAAAATCAGAAATTTCCGCTATTTTTACTATCATATTCATGATCAGCGAGTATACATGGGTATCCAAAGTTCCAAATTAATCGGAGGAATGTCCTTTTCGGAACTTCATCCAAAAATTATAAATTTGCCTGCAAGGGTGCACAAAGGAACATTGGAAATAAAAATAAATGATTATCCATCAATGTGATGTCTAGTAATATCCAGACCGACAACGCTGTGATATTGAAGTTTGCACCGTTGCAACGCAACGAAAACTCCTTAGCCCACTTTTTTTCGCCACATTAAGCCCTCCAAAATCACTCAAACGTTTTTCAGAATTTTCATTAGAGATCTGCAGCCTGAATATTTAAGAAAAGATTCTGGATGATAATGAAAACGAGAAAATTAAAAAATTTTAAAGTATCTTCGTTGAATTCCAAGGGTGCGAACTTTAGCATCGTCAGAACGATCTCATAATTTCCCATTATGTAAATTGTGAAAAACTTGGAAAGAATTCTTCCCCGACATGAGATTGAAGTTTGCATCGTTGGAATGCAATGAAAATGAATATTCTAGAATTTCTTTAAGGGGTTAGGCTACTGTGAAAATGACGAACGCTTGAGGCAAATCAAATTGACAATAAAGGTCCAACATATGGTGCAGAAATCGTAGATTGAAGGTGAACTTATAATTGCAGCCATATAACTCCTAGCAAAGCTTTAAGGCGGGAGAACCTTTAGGCAAGGAACAAATTTGCTGATTTTCATCATTTTTTCACTTTTTTCAGACTGGGGTATGTTTTGTTACTACTTTTTTAAATTCATTTCCAAAATGGGGAATGGCACAGTCTTCTAAACTGCATTTTCAAAACTGGCGTGACGTATACCCAACAAACTGATCGACCGATTCTGTTGAAATTCGGTATGAATCTTTCTAACCTTATTGTCTAGAATATGACCCCAAATGTACTTGAGAATAAAAATAAAAAAGTATTTTTTAAATTGCAAAACGAAGCCATTTTTTTCTGAAACTCAATCTTTTTGTTTCAAAGCGTACCATTTCATCGATTTTCAACATTTCTCACTTTTTCTTGGTTCATATTCTGCGTATGAGTGTTAGCGTAAGAAAAGTCTACGTTGGTTTTGTTTTCAGATTAATTCCGCCGACGCTACGTGTCACGCCGTCTGACAACATACGCCGCACTTTGTTTAGAAGGCCGTGCCATACCTTCAATTAATTTAAGGCCATTTAAGCCGCGCCATTTTTTAAATTAATTTAAAAAATACTATCTGACAGCCAAAAGTAGTAATAAAAAATACCCTAAGCCTCAAAAATGGTGAATAAATCTCTCCTTAAAAAAAATCACGAAAATCCGCTATTTTTTCTCCTGCTCAACTATTTTCAAGAAAATACTCATTTAGCTATTTACAATACGAATCTATAAAAAAAGGATCTATAATAATGAAAAATAAGGAAAATAAAGCGTAAAAAAGAAATTTCATTGCGTTGAAACGATGTAAACTTCAACATCGCATCCTTGCTCACCTTTACTGCAATACTCCTGCTTTATTTTAATAAGACTGTATACTTCGAGTCATCGAGTCATCAATGCGATCGAGACGTTCAGTCGCGTGCACATAACGTAGCGAAGGCAGCGAATTAAAAAAAAATCGTCAACTCTGGCTGCCGCTAATTCGTTGGAGTATCCGATAGAGTGAGCGTGAAAAATTCCTTCGCCTCGTTTGCGAGAGCAAACAACACGCGCGGTCTTCGTCAAATAAAAATATCGAAAAATGTGTCGCCGCAATCGTTCAGACGCGTATATATATTAAAAAAAAAAAAAAAAAATCGTGTACGTGCGTAATACGCAACACGCCACCGTACGTACCACGATGCATAGACGTTGGTGGAATTTTGACGCGTGTACGTCAAAATCTGGGAATGAGGTATTCGTCATAGTCAATAATCGAAGCGATCGCGACGACTGTGTGCTTTATGGCGTTTATCATTTACGTCTCGTCGTTTTGAATGTCCATACTTGTATTATGACTAGAATATATATATATATATGAAGGTGGTTCCAAATTTTTTTTTCTTCACGCTACTCAACGGAAAATGTCACTACGTTATGAAAAAGTAATTCATACAAAATTTGAGAGGTCTAAACGTTTTTTTAAGTTGTGCTCAAACGACTATTGATTATTTTTTTTTTCGATTTTTCGTCAATTCTTATTCTCCGCCAATAGACATCATAATAATATAATTTTCTCGTTCTCAAAATTTTTTATCCTCTGTAGCATTTTCTAAGGTAACATAAACATCGTTTTCATTTCAAGTAGTTTTAATAAAAATAATAATTCTAAACGATGTTTAAAAAAATATGTATTCTGGATCACAGTATGCGTGATCACAGATCACAGTATCCACTAATAAAAAATTGTTTAGAAACTTCAAATTTTGCAAAACTTTCTTTTTCTTAACATACTTCAGTTTTCCGCTGAGAAAAAAAATCGAATTTTTTTAACCGCCCTATATGTATGTATATATATGAGGCATTACACGCAATTTCGCTCGGCCGTGACCCTGACTATTTAAAAATTTTTAAAAAGAGTATTTTCACAAATTTTCAAATTTTTATCGCATGTATTACAGAAGTTACGTTTTTTCGAAAAATCTGGATTTCAGAAAGTTCGAAAACGTTCAAACGCCGATATCTCTTAAATTAATCGATATATCGAAAAATGTCTGTAGATGGATTTTTTTCATATTAGTTCACACTTTCATAAAAAAAAGGAAAAAAATTTAAATCATCGTTATCAACATTTTTTTAGTGTGTAAAGTGAAAACTATTTCTTTAAAGGTGATTGCGAATTTCTTTTTTCAAAAAATTCTCTGAACTAATATGATGAATTATATGAATTTTAACGCTCGTCCCATTCTGCGCCCTTTTCTCCTTGTATTTTTTTTTCTAATAAATTCAATTTTTTTCACGAAAATTTCGAGTGTTTTGTATGAATTACTAATAATTTGTATTACTAATAATACTCGTAAGTAATAATGCCTGTACTTATTTACAATTAGTAATTGTAGTGATAATTTTACAATTAGTAGCCCGATCTAATATGTTGAAGAATTATTTTTCGCTTGCCAAGGGTAGGCGTGATTTTTCTTAGAAATGGTACAAAAACATTTAAAAAATATTGCGAATACGATAAATATGATTAATACGAAAGACAAAATTTTCGTAAAAAAATTTGAATTAATTAAAAAAAAATACAAGGAAAAATGAGCCCACTATGGGACTAGCGTTAAAATTCATATAATTCAACCTATTATTTTAAAGCATTTTTTGAAAAAAAAAGAAATGCAATCACCGTTAAAAAAATAGTTTTCACTTTACGCGCTGAAAAAATGTTGACAACGATGAGTTAATTTATTTTCCTTTTCTTTATGAAAGTGTGAACTAATATGAAAAAAATTGATCCATAGACATTTTTCAACATATCGATTAATGTAAGAGAGATCGGCGTTAGAACGTTTCCGAACGTTCTGAAATCCAAATTTTTCGAAAAATGGTAACTTCTAAAATACATGCGATGAAAATAAAAAAATTTGTGGAAATACTCCTTGCATAGCATACTATTTTATATTAAAAATTTGTTTAAATTGAAAATGGTCAGGGTCACGGCCGAGCGAAATGGCGTGGAATGCCTCATATATATACGGATCTTTGACGGACCCTTGAAAAATCTGTGGCCAACTAAGAGTAGAGTAGAGTAGAGTAGAGTAGAGTAGAGTAGAGTAGAGTAGAGTAGAGTAGAGTAGAGTAGAGTAGAGTAGAGTAGAGTAGAGTAGAGTAGAGTAGAGTAGAGTAGAGTAGAGTAGAGTAGAGTAGAGTAGAGTAGAGTAGAGTAGAGTAGAGTAGAGTAGAGTAGAGTAGAGTAGAGTAGAGTAGAGTAGAGTAGAGTAGAGTAGAGTAGAGTAGAGTAGAGTAGAGTAGAGTAGAGTAGAGTAGAGTAGAGTAGAGTAGAGTAGAGTAGAGTAGAGTAGAGTAGAGTAGAGTAGAGTAGAGTAGAGTAGAGTAGAGTAGAGTAGAGTAGAGTAGAGTAGAGTAGAGTAGAGTAGAGTAGAGTAGAGTAGAGTAGAGTAGAGTAGAGTAGAGTAGAGTAGAGTAGAGTAGAGTAGAGTAGAGTAGAGTAGAGTAGAGTAGAGTAGAGTAGAGTAGAGTAGAGTAGAGTAGAGTAGAGTAGAGTAGAGTAGAGTAGAGTAGAGTAGAGTAGAGTAGAGTAGAGTAGAGTAGAGTAGAGTAGAGTAGAGTAGAGTAGAGTAGAGTAGAGTAGAGTAGAGTAGAGTAGAGTAGAGTAGAGTAGAGTAGAGTAGAGTAGAGTAGAGTAGAGTAGAGTAGAGTAGAGTAGAGTAGAGTAGAGTAGAGTAGAGTAGAGTAGAGTAGAGTAGAGTAGAGTAGAGTAGAGTAGAGTAGAGTAGAGAGAGAGAGAGAGAGAGAGAGAGAGAGAGAGAGAGAGAGAGAGAGAGAGAGAGAGAGAGAGAGAGAGAGAGAGAGAGAGAGAGAGCAACGTGAACACTATAAATAGAAGTGTCGCTTGAATTCATCGACGTAGTAGAGTAGTTCGATGAAAATTCGTCCTGTATGACAAGGAACAACGAGACAAGAAGACATACAGGAAGGGATCGAAAAAATATAGAGAATCCGGAAGGGGGAATGAAAAAAGAGGTTCGGAAACAAAATAAAAAGAAAGAGATACAAAGCAGAGGAGGGAACAGAAAGAATGCGAGCTTAATCCGGAGCAGACGAAAGCTTAGTTTCCCCGGACCGCGAGACTTGACCGTTCCCCTCCTATCTGACCCGAAATTCTCCAATGGTCTGGGCAAGGGTGACGAAGGGGCCGTGGAAAGGGGCAAGAGGGGGGTAAGTACGTGACCTTCGCGAATCGACCGAGAGCGTTCTCGTCTCTCCGGTGCGACCCCGCGTCAGGAAGACCTGTCTGGCTGAACGTCAGCAGGTGCAGCATATGCAGTTCCAACTATCTCCGTCTGCCTTCCCTTCGTTCATTGTTTCTCTCTCTCTCTCTCCCTCTCTCCCTACCCTCTCCCTATCTCTGCCTTTCTCTCACCTTCTAGTCGACAAAGTATAGATACTAATGACGCAAAGCCATCAGAATTTACGTAGGCCACACTCGTGTCCATTAAAACGTATAATCGGATTGCACGTAAACGTTAGATTGGTGAGGCAAGAGGAAGCAATTCCTTCGACCCTTGTGCAAATATTTTTACGCTATATATACCTGATGGTGTTGAAGTCTGCATCGTTGGGATGCAAAGAAAGTATTTTCTTTGTCGCATTGGCAATTTTTTTGCCTATTCAGGCTACAGAATTCATTGGAACATTTTTGACGACTTTTTTTAGGGTTCCAAAACTCAAAATTAGAAAAAAATATTGAGATAGTAATCAAAATTGAAAAAATGAAATAACGAAGAATTTTTTCGTTGCATTTGAAGAGGATGCAAACTTCGAGACCATCTGTACCTGGGTGTAAAGCAGTGTTTCTTCAACGCGTGGGTTGTAACTGCGCTACAAAAAAATACAATTTCAGTGAGAAAGCTGTGGCTACGATTATTACTACGAATCCAACTTTCGGATTTGAAATTTTTATATGATTTTGACGAATACTTTATGCGCCTATTGCCAGAATTTGAGCTATTTTGACCGTTTAGTTTTTTCGCAATAAAATTGCAAAGTCGCGAACTTTGAGCTA
This sequence comes from Ophion costatus, assembly GCA_951751655.1. NCBI lineage: Eukaryota > Metazoa > Arthropoda > Insecta > Hymenoptera > Ichneumonidae > Ophion > Ophion costatus. The sequence continues at coordinate 40,404,943 of OX632360.1, read as the reverse complement.
CCGAAGCACGTCGTCTTATGGAGACGGTCAACCGGAAGTGCGGTGATCGTGGTTTTTCTGCTCACGTATCCAACTAAACCCGTTGGAAATACTGAAATTCGATAGATTAGATATAATAGATATTGTAAACAATAAGAAAATCAATCTTCGCCGTGTAGTTAAAGCACCACGTTACAAGAAAGTTTCAATTTCCGGTTGAAGATGGTCAGAACGACGAAATAGCAGCCACAGACTTAGCAACGTCGCGAGTAACAGCTGATGCGTTTGGCGAACATAACCCAGCTTTGCTTTGAAATTAATTTGAATGGAAGCCGCCACAAAATATGCAAACAACAATTTATGGAGTTTTATCATTTATCACGTATCAATAATATGTATAATTATATTCTGCCAATCGTGTTAAGGACGAGGTAAAGTATTAAAAAAAAATTTTTTAATTAAAAAAAAATTTTTTTAATGAATGCATAATATATGAAGAATATTGTGTTAAAATTTCAAGTCGATCGGAGTAAAATTGACGAAGTTATGAGTATTTGAGCGTCTATTGCTCCATGCCGGGTTTTATACCTGGGCGGCAGAGATCTGGAAGAGATGCAAATCAGTACAGGGCCAAGTTCTCACGAATGGGCCCGACAAGTTGACGATTTGCGAATTAGTAGAGCAGAGGAGCAAGCGGCGCACGACAGTAAAGAAGAAAGAGTTTTGCGTAGACAAACGCAAAAAGATGCTCTCGATCATCTTTATGGAAGCCTTTTGCTCTACGGACCTGGCATCGACGACTTTGAGTGAGTGTAAGAAAATTATCGAGTTTTATTTTGAATTTCTAAAAATTCAAAGATAATTGAAAAATCTGAAAAAATTCATACGTATTCAGAAAAATGAACGAATCACGAACAAAAATTGGGTTGCGGGGAAATTTGTTGACTAATTTTTTTTTTTTCATCATTTTGTTAATAACATTTTGGAATTATTATTATGCAAAATTAATCTTTTGAGTACCTTTAATATGCATGAATTTTCTCAGATTTTTATGCAATCGAGAAGTGTTCCCAAACTTATGTGCAATGAGCGCTAAGCGACCAAACTCTTCTGCGTTTTTCAAACCGTTTTTCTGAGACTTGTCATATTTGAAGTCCGTGTGCACGATAACTCAAAATCTACTGGACCAATCGCTTTGAAATTTTGCACAGTACTTCTTCACATAATTCACCAGGTATTGTCGAGAGCTTTTTTGTTTTTTTTAATAATTACTAATTTTTCAACAACACATTAGCCGATTTTTTTAGCGAAAATCGGGTTTTTGGCTCCCAAGTGCTACGAAAAATCGAAAAAAAAAAAATCCTCCCGTCATTACCTCGAGAAACATCTCCTTTAACAAATGCATTTTGATTTTTTTGTTTCAGATGATTCTGTTGCGAGTTATGGTGCACACCGCAAACCAACTTTTTTTCGAGGCGCCTCCGGGGTTTAATTTTCACTCGCTCAATTTAGAATATTTTGCAATGCAAATTTAGGAGAATGTTGTTCAAATGTTACTTTATTATATGTAAATTTTTCAATAAACGAACACTATTCGTTACGCCAAACAAAAATCTTAAAAACATGCCTTTTTTTTGCCGAATTAACTTTACCCCGCCCTTAATTCCGCTGAGGTCATTCGAGCCGATTTTAATATGTTTCCGGCTGATTTTTTGTTGTCTTTTTAGTCCGTTTTTATGGTGGATATGTTAATATTATTATTACGAAGATTACTACCGAGTCGTTGACAATCCAATTTTTCAGTTTTTATTTGTTCACGTGCAATAAATTCATCATTTACCACAACATTTGGCACACTATAATCGATAATACGAATAATCAACATAAGTAAACATCAATCAGAGCAGCTGTGGGTAAAATAAATCTAGACTCTTTTTTGACCCCGTGGGTGTGATCGTACCTCCGTAAAGTGAATTTTTATCCACACACCGCGCGAACCCGGAAATCTATCGTCTCACGGAAATATAGTAAAAGGCGCGCCGGTTCCGCTCTTTCTTTTTTTTCTTTTTTTTTCTTTCTTCTATCATGAGAACACGTTCTAACCATTTATATAAATGTACACTTTGTGTCCATGCGCCACATAGATGTATATATATATATATATATATATATATATATATATATATATATATATATATATATATATATATATATATATATATATATATATAGATAGCATATGTATGTGCGTGCAGTTCACGCGGATACCATAAAAACGAGTGGAAGTAGGTGAAGAAACGTGTCGTTCGTTTTATACGATTTCCGGTCGACGATCGACCAACACTCGACACGGAATTTAAGTGCACTTTATTACGATTCTACGTTGTACAAGTTGAGCAAGAGAAGCAAAAAAATCGCCGTGGATTCTTTGGCACCGTGTGAAAGAAAAAAAAAAATTTCGTCGATAAGCAAATGCAGTTAAGAAATATTGAATTTGAAAATAAAAAAATATATAGTCTGGTTGATAAATAAATATCGAGTGGATTGAAGAATCCAATATGTATTTATTTATTGATGAGTTAATATACGAGGGTTACATTGAATGGCTGTAAAATCATTACAATGATTTTCCATTATTCATCGATCTATTTAGAAAATGGTCACGTGCATTCCGATAAATAAAACATGTGCCACTTTTTCTCGTAATCGAGCACGAGGCGATATTCCGCAAGTCGATAAAACAATGGAGCAACGTAAACCTTCATATTTGCCAGACCATTTAAATTAGAAATCCGGATGATTGTTGAAGTTTAAGGGGGTACGGGGGTTTGAAAATTTTTAAAATCATTATTTTTTCAATTTCACTATTCAATAGTTCAATATGTCTAGAATATACTTCCATAGTTTTGAGTCAATTGGAGTAAAAGTCTAGGAGAGAGAGCCTTTGGGAATTCCCCCCGTTGGGAAAGTGTTTTTCTCAAAACACTATTTTTGAAGTCGGTGGACACGATTTCTCGAAAACTAACGCACCGATCTTATTAATATTTAGCACACTTCTTCAAAATAACATTGACTAGTGATTGAACGAAGGTTATTTATTTTCGATTACAACTAATTTTACAAGGCTATACGTAGCGTAAATTGTACCATAAATTGAACTATTTTGCATACACCTCGGTCAAAAATTCAAATTTCAATTTTTTTGAAAATCCTTCATTCAATCACGAGCCATACTTATCTATTAACAGAAGAAAATTGTTTTTTTAATTTCAGATGAAGCTATCGTGAGTTATGCTGACCACCACGAGGACAGTTTTTTAGGGCTATCCGGAAACCAGGTCCCACCTGCTGAATTGCCCAAATTTTTAGCTGAATTAAAAAAAAATATTGCTGCAATGTTGCTGTCTTATGTGCTTAAAATTTTGAATAAAATCATTTGTATATTATATATTTTTTTAATATGCTTTTTTGCCTTCGAAATCCACGTAACTCCTTAAGTAGGAAAAAAGGCGCAACGCAGTGAATAAAAATCACTTGAATCCATGAGATTGAAGTTTGCATCTTTGAAATACGACGACATTCTTTGTACTCAAATTTCTCGCAGCGAATCAAAGCCATGAAAATCACTGGACTGTGTGTGCTTTGGGTTTTTAATTTATAAATCTAAAAACCTACATATGAGAAAAATAAAGATTTTTTTATAATAACAAGAATGATGAACTGCAGATATTGAAAAGAATTAGCATTCTTATGAAGCAAACTTCAACACCAATGCATATATGTTGCATAAAAATTATATATGCAGTGATGTTGAATTTTTCACCGTTAGAATTCAACGAAAATACTTTCGAATTACTGCCTTCCACATTGTCATTATTATAAAAAAACCTTTCTTTTAAAAAAATATTTATCGGGTTCAGATTCCTAAATAAAAAGCCTTAAAAAATGTTCAGTGTTTTTGATAGGGTCGAACTGCTCAAAAAAAATTGGAAAGTGATAAAAAGAAATTCCGTTGCATTCCAACTATGCAAACTTCAATCTCATTTGAATAAACGATATTATTCTTTCACAGATGGCCTAAGAAAAACTCAATGTAAGATGAAAGCTGGAAATATTTCATCGTTCCGCGTATTTGTTAGTTCGGTGATATAAATTTTCCATTTTCAATAAATAATTCCTTTTCACTCAGTAGTTTTTGTTCAGTGAACAATTGTTTCCAAATGAATTGTCTCCGACTGACTATCTCGATCGATCAATTTCCTGCTTTTCTTCAAAGCAAGCGATACAACGCGAAGAAATACTTGGGAGTGGGAGTGAGTACCTCCAGGCGTGGAAAAAATGTCCTGATTTTCATCATTTTTTTTAGGGAACGTCTCTGCTATATAAATTATACACACAACTCAACAACAATATTACCTTCAACACCAACAATATTACAAGAAAAATGTTCTGCAAAATTATTACAATTTATTATCCCAACCAGTCCCATATTCTGAACCTTCAGCTTTTTCACGATGCTGAAGTTTGCATCGTTGGACTGCAACGAATTTAATTTATTTCGGCAGATTTCGCCTACAAAAATCCATCAACCATTTATTAAGATATTTATTTTGCGATCTACATAAAAATCTATCGAAAAAAGATCGCCTATAATAATAAAAATGTGGAAAATAAATTGTAAAACGGAACTTTCGTTGCGTTCCAACGATGCAAACTTCAGCACCATGCTTTTTCAACATTTCGCAAGTATAAGTTGTCGTCGTTTGACATCGTATGTCAAAATACTAAAAACTCTCGACTCATTTTTTTCCGATTAATATCGACGTCGGATTTCCCACAAACGAACAGCTGTTACCAAAACCATCCTGGAAGACCACGCCATAACGTTGCCATCTTGCAGTCATTTTCAATGAAAAAAAAAAAATATATATATATATATATATATATATATATATATATATTTAAACAGTTTACCCATGTGCCGAAGTACCCAAAGTTCCATAAATGTAAAACGTTTTAATCAGAAAAAAAAGAATAAAAATTGGCTGTTTTTTCTTCGTCTACGTGTATTTACCCCCTCAAATTTGCTACGTTCCTTTCGTCTCACAAATGCGCGCAGTTGCATAACTTTCGTACGAGCTTGCACGGTTTCGGGGTCGCTCCTCGGCGTACGCGATAAATGCTTCTTCGAAGAGGAAAATGGGATGCGGAAATTCATGCAGATTGGCAAAGCAGCTATGCAGTGACTCTACGAGGTTTTTCCCTCGCGAGCGTGCATATGCGTGGGTCTCTCTCTCTCTCTCTCTCTCTCTCTCTACTCTACTCTGCTCTGCTCTGCTCTGCTCTACTCTACTCTACTCTACTCTACTCTACTCTACTCTACTCTACTCTGCTCTGCTCTGCTCTACTCTACTCTACTCTACTCTACTCTGCTCTGCTCTGCTCTGCTCTGCTCTGCTCTGCTCTGCTCTGCTCTGCTCTGCTCTGCTCTGCTCTGCTCTGCTCTGCTCTGCTCTGCTCTGCTCTGCTCTGCTCTGCTCTGCTCTGCTCTGCTCTGCTCTGCTCTGCTCTGCTCTGCTCTGCTCTGCTCTGCTCTGCTCTGCTCTGCTCTGCTCTGCTCTGCTCTGCTCTGCTCTGCTCTGCTCTGCTCTGCTCTGCTCTGCTCTGCTCTGCTCTGCTCTGCTCTGCTCTGCTCTGCTCTGCTCTGCTCTGCTCTGCTCTGCTCTGCTCTGCTCTGCTCTGCTCTGCTCTGCTCTGCTCTGCTCTGCTCTGCTCTGCTCTGCTCTGCTCTGCTCTGCTCTGCTCTGCTCTGCTCTGCTCTGCTCTGCTCTGCTCTGCTCTGCTCTGCTCTGCTCTGCTCTGCTCTGCTCTGCTCTGCTCTGCTCTGCTCTGCTCTGCTCTGCTCTGCTCTGCTCTGCTCTGCTCTGCTCTGCTCTGCTCTGCTCTGCTCTGCTCTGCTCTGCTCTGCTCTGCTCTGCTCTGCTCTGCTCTGCTCTGCTCTGCTCTGCTCTGCTCTGCTCTGCTCTGCTCTGCTCTGCTCTGCTCTGCTCTGCTCTGCTCTGCTCTGCTCTGCTCTGCTCTGCTCTGCTCTGCTCTGCTCTGCTCTGCTCTGCTCTGCTCTGCTCTGCTCTGCTCTGCTCTGCTCTGCTCTGCTCTGCTCTGCTCTGCTCTGCTCTGCTCTGCTCTGCTCTGCTCTGCTCTGCTCTACTCTACTCTACTCTACTCTACTCTACTCTACTCTACTCTACTCTACTCTACTCTACTCTACTCTACTCTACTCTACTCTACTCTACTCTACTCTACTCTACTCTACTCTACTCTACTCTACTCTACTCTACTCTACTCTACTCTACTCTACTCTACTCTACTCTACTCTACTCTACTCTACTCTACTCTACTCTACTCT